>CM075977.1:365601327-365971452 GCA_038087875.1 Malacoraja senta
TTTTTTCCATTAAATGCCCACATGAAGCAACATTATGTGACATTTTCAGAGCAATTGTAAAGTAAGTAAATTATAAATAAGTGTGTCTGGAAATTCATTCCCAGTCAGTAATGCTAAACTTATTATATACTGGTCAATGCATTAAAGTTTGGATGCAATATTGCCACTGACCTATTATAAGTTTCTAGGCACTGAAGTTTTTGATATTTCACATTTCAGGAGATGATGCAAGATAAAGTTATGAAGAAATGGGGAATTGTTGTCAGACGTTTCTGGGTATCCACATTTTAGAAACATAGAAACATAAAAACATAGAAAGTAGGTGCAGGAGGAGGCCATTCGGCCCTTCAAGCCAGCACCGCCATTCAATGTGATCATGACTGATCATCTAGGATCAGTACCCTGTTCCTGCTTTTTCCTCATATACCTTGATTCCATTATCCCTAAGAGCTATATCTACGTCTCTTGAATACATCCAGTGAATTGGCCTCCACTGTCTGCTATGGCAGTGGTTGTAACTGCATGTCTGCATATTCTCAAAATGTCCATAGTTTCAGATCACATAAAGGCTAACACTGGCAATTACACGATTGTTGAACTGCAAGTCCAAGGCTATTACCTTGGAATTTTGTTTATCTACCTGAACAGGCAATAGTGATCTTGGATTATTATCTTATTTAGCAGTTGATGCCTGAGCCAATTCAGCACTTCTTTGGCACATTAGTGAAGAGCTTGTCTTATCTTCTGATGTCCAGTCCCGGAGTGGGGCTTATAGCCACAGTCAACTGAAAAGTTTAAAGGTGAGAAGGTTGCCAACCCATCCACTTATTGAAATGTCTTTAATACGATAGAACTCTATTTATCCCAGGAGGGAGATTGGTCTGCTAACAGTCATAAAACACAACAAGATACATGAAACATGAAATTAAAGTGATGAGCGGAAAGTCCAGGATTGGGGATGCGCAAAGATTGTGAGGGGGGGGGGGGGGGGGAGGGGAAGGGGAAGGGGAGTCAGTCTACCCCATGACAGAAGGGGGAGGAGTTGTAATGTTGGACAGCCACAGCGAAGAAGGATCTCCTGTGGTGTTCTGTGCTGCATCTTGATGGAACCAGTCTGTTGCTGAAGGTGCTCCTTGGGTTGACCAGTGTGTCATGGAGGAGGTAAGTTGTATTGTCCATGATGCTCCGCAGTTTGAGGAGCATCCTCCCCTCCAAGGCCATCTCCAGTGAATCTAACTGGATTCAACGTTGTTATTGAAATCTTGGGAATAAGGCAGATGATGTTTTCCCCAAGTGAGTATAATAACAAGAGAACTTGATGAGTCCTTCTAGTCAGACCTGTGGTTGAGAATACCTGAGGTATGATGCAGACACACCACAATTGGCAGAGCCATAGATAGCAAAGATGGTTATTTAAAGATACAACAAGACATAGATCAGCTGAAAGGTTCTGCAGATTTCCGGTAGATTCAGGCAAATGTGAGATCATTTCTTATGGGAGGTGAAATCTTAGGAGGATATATAGAGTAAATTGCAGCAATTTTACTTCAGAGTCACGTGAGTGATTCCGTGAAGAACCCCGCCAGTCTGCATGCGCGTCATTACGTCTGACGCATTGCGCAACGACTGGCTGGCAGGCGCGGTGCTCCTCCAGCGGTAAGTTTAAAAACCCTCAGGTAAGTGTTTAAAACTTAGTCGGAGGTCGTTTTCTTGGGTCGGTAATTCTTGATACAGGAGCAAGTTCGAGTCGATGGAGAAAGCGTCTAAGGTGAAGTCAAGGCGAGCCGCCGGGAAGCAGCTATGGAGTGCGGGTAGCGGGCGGCCGTCTATCTCACCTTCCGAGTCGCTGGCGGCACGGCCAGTGACTTCAGACTTGGTGTCTCCTGAGAGCACCGTGGCAGCACCATTGGGGCAGAAAGCCACACAGAAGTCTGCAAGGCCCGTTGACTTGGATGAGTCGGGCCAGGAGGGTTCCCTCCTACAAGGGATAGCGTCTGTGGACGTTTGTCCAGGATGGAGCTCCTGATGGAGAGGATGCTCCACCATGATGCGCTCCAACAGGTGGAGTTGTATCAGCGCGGGTCTCCTCGGGGGCCCGCGCCAGCAGCACCTGTATCAGGGCTGCTTAATGTCTCCCTCTCGGAGGAGGAGATCATGCGGGGTCAGTTTTATTCTGACTCTGAGTCCGTGGGTATAGCCATGGAGCATACCCCAAGGCATGAAGGGCACGAGCCAGAGGCGCCAGTCATGGCATCAAGATTTGCAATCCCGACTGGGGAACCACTGGGTGAAGATTTGGCCGCGAGTATAAATTACCTGGCCTCACACCAGCTTCAAGAGCACACTATGGAGGAAACGTCCAAAAAATATGAGACTCCTGCTAACTGTGTTCTGCTCAAAGTGCCGACTGTTAACCACGCCATCTGGGGTCACATGGGCATAGGTATTAGAGCTCAGGAGGTGAGGCTCCAGAAGATACTGAAGCTGCTCACCTCGGGCATCACAGCTTTCGCCAGGTCAGTGGATGGTGTAGATTGATGATGCATGTGAATCAATCACACTTAGCCAGCATCACTAACTCCACCCCATTATATCATTTATACTAACGCCCATTCCCAGCACCGTTAGTTGAAGCAGCTAGGATGTACTGACAACAACTCGTTTTGTAATGCTGCCAAGTTACTGTGCTGATTAAAGATGTGTGTAAATCTTATACAGTCTGAAGTGATTTACATGGTGTCAGAAGTGGGATTAATGCACAGGCGGATTTCATCCTTTCCCTTCTTGACTGTGGCAATCATGGTTGAGACCCAGTTGGTGGGGTCGCTGACTGCTTCAATTATGCCGTTGGAGACCATGTCCTTCAGCATAGAGTGAACCCTGTCAGTCATGGCAAATGACAATCGGTGCGGGGCTCGGATTACGGGTGTCACATCGGGGTCAGTAATAATCTTGTAAATAATAAGTTTCTGAGAATGCCATTCGGGATCAACTCCGCCAGTGAAGTCTTCCAAAGAACTATGGAGCAATTATTCGAGGATCTGCCTTGTGCCATTATTGTCGATGATATCCTTGTCTATGGTAAAGACGCAGCGGAACATGACCACAATCTCAGGCTCATCTTGGAGCGTGCTGTCAAGATCAACCTCAAGCTCAATCTTGACAAGTGCAAGTTCAGGTTTCCAGTGGTCTCCTACGTCGACCACATCTTCACCCCTGATGGCCTCAAACCGGATCCGAAGAAACCTACTGCCATCACAGAAATGCCTGCACCCACTGACGTGAAAGGCCTGCAACGTTTCCTGGGCATGGTAAACTATCTCGGAAAGTTCATACCAAACCTCAGCGAACTAAGCTCCACACTGCGGCAGCTAACCAAAAAGGACACTGCATGGTCATGATTCCAGCAACATCAGGATGCCTTTGATGTTCTAAAATCCAAACTGACCAGTGCACCGACCCTGACTTTTTTCGACCTGAAACGTCCGGTGGTGATCACCTGCGATGCCTCGAAATTCGGGCTCGGTGCAGCCTGCCTGCAACTGTCTGATGATGGCACCCTACTACCTGTCGCGTATGCCTCTCGTACCATGACCGATACGGTGCCGCACTACACGCAAATTGAAAAGGAACTGCTGGCTGTCATCTTTGCCTGCTCCAAATTCCACGACTTTGTCTATGGCAACACATTCACGGTTGAGATGGACCACCAACCACTGGTGACAATCCTGAACAAGCCTATCCATGCCGCTCCAGCTCGTTTGCAGCACATGATGATGCAGCTGCAGCGGTACGACTTCTCTATTACCTACACAAAGGGTAAGGACATGCATGTCGCTGACACACTCTCTCGTGCTCCTCGAGCATCTTGCGAACAACACCCGCATGAACGGGAGAATTTCACGGTTCTCGGTGTTGGTCTAATCTCCAGCAAGCAACTGCGCACTCTGGCCGCGCACACTGCTAATGATGATACGCTTCAAGCCCTCTCATCCATCATCAAAACAGGCTGGCCAGACAAACAATCCAACACGCCCACAGAGGTGCAGCCGTGCAGGTCCGTGATGAACTGGTGGTTCAGGATGGTATTGTCGTTAAGGGTCACAAGGTAGTGGTACCTTCATCGCTACAAGACGAGTACTTCAAAGAGGTACACAGCGGTCACCCAGGAGCTGACTCCACACTGGCACGCGCTCGAGATCTGTTCTACTGGCCCGGAATGGCCACGTACATCCGGGACCGCGTAGCCTCCTGCCCCACTTGCAACAATCTTGCGCCTCATCAGCAGCGACAACCCCTTCTGCAACAACCTCCACCAGCACTGCCTTGGTCATCGCTGGCTGCGGTAAGCACTACCTCGTTCTGGTTGACTCATTTTCCAACTGGTTTGAACTTGACCAACTGACCTCCCTCACGTCTGAGATGGTCATCAAGAAGCTGAAAAGACACTTCTCAGCCAATGGCGCTCCTGTCATTCTGAGAACTGACAACGGTCCACAGTTCACCAGCCACTTGTTCAAGCTTTTCGCAGACCGATGGAACTTCCAGCATGTCACAAGCAGTCCCGAGTATCCACAGAGTAATGGACTCGCTGCACGCGCTGTCAGAAGCGCCAAGCACTTGCTGGAGGGAGCGCGCATTTCAAAGTCAGACGTCTATCTCGATCTCCTGAATCTCAGAAACATCGCAAGAGACGGAACCTTGGGGTCACCAGCACAGCGGCTGCTGTCGAGAGTGACGAGGTCTCCGGTCCCCATCGCACAACAGCAGCTGGTCCCTCGGGTGTTGAAGCCCGCCACTATCCAGCAACGTCTCCAAGAGAAGCACGACATCCAGAAACGGTCATACGACAGTTCCAGCAGACCACTCCAGCCTCTACTGCCGGGCCAGGTCGTCCGTCTACGAACTTCAACTGGACATTCTCGTCTGGGCGTTGTTGTACGCCCGACTGATGAGCCGCGATCGTACCTTGTGGACTGTGAGGGAGCGGTATACCGGAGAAGTCAACAACACCTGCTTGCTGTGAAGGAGCCCCGACCACCGCCTGCTGATCCCTATGCTCCGCCGCTCCAGTTCCAGCCGCCTTTCGCAATGTCTCCCGCCCGTCCCCGCATGCCTTGCACCCCCCCACGTCCCTCGGTCTCCGCTAACCACGGGGTTACACCCACCACATGTTTCCCCCCTCGGTCACCACAATCCTCTCCCGTGCGATTTTCACCTTCAGCCTCTCCGGCTAATCCTTCAGTGGAGGGAGGGGATGGTTGGGTCCGCATGCGCTCGGGCCGTGTTAGTAGACCACCAGACAGGTATGGCGAGTATGTTTAATACACTTCCTTTCCACATTTAATCTTTAGGGGGAAGGATGTAGATTGATGATGCATGTGAATCAATCACACTTAGCCAGCATCACTAACTCCACCCCATTATAACATTTATACTAACGCCCATTCCCAGCACCGTTAGTTGAAGCAGCTAGGATGTACTGACAACACCTCGTTTTGTAATGCTGCCAAGTTACTGTGCTAATTAAAGATGTGTGTAAATCTTATACAGTCTGAAGTGATTTACAGAGGGCCCCTGTCTGATGTATAGCAGGATGCCCTGGCCCTAATGTGCAATGCACATTTTGAAATAAATTGCCTGAGAAAGAGTGCCATCCATCCTACTCTCAACCCCAGTGTTCGCGGCTCTGTGCAAATCTAGCAATATTCAACCACCGAATCTGTTGTTCGGTGAAGATCTCTCAAAAAGAGTCAAGGAGCTGGACGACGAGGCAAGAACGGTCGGACTCATCAGAGCCCCGGCGACTAGCAAAACTTCGCTTCGGCAGCAGCACCTCTACAAACGGTTCGCTGAAACTGAAGCCGGCCATTCACAAATATGCGCAGTTGACGCACTCCAACAGTGGCACGGGCGAACATGTCCTTACCCCCCAAAGCCCGGGGGAAGAAATATCCACTGGTAACCATGGAGGTAGGTGGGTCTGGTTCTTTTTGGAATATTGTGTGTGGATCAGTTACAAATTGGGGGGAGATTACACTTGTTTTTGAATGAATGGTATTGGATAACATCAGATTTGTTTATACTGCACAGTATACAAGGGTTCCGAATTGAATTCCTTCCCAATTTACGTCCACCCACACAGCATACACCAAGCCGGACATTGGTTTTTTCACAACAAGAGAATTTGGATGTACAAGCTGAAATTGAAAAATTATACAAAAAGGGGTAATTGAGAAGTCGTTTCATCAATTCGTGTCTAATATTTTTCCTAGGCGAAGAGGGATGGGGGATACCGAATCATCCTTGACTTGATGAGCCTTAACTTCTTAGTGCAGTATAAACATTTCAAAATGGAAACTTTTGTTACTGCCAAACAACTGATTTCCAGAGGATGTTATATGGCATGTATAGATCTTAAAGATGCATATTATTCAGTACCCATTCATAAGGATCATCGGAGATATTTGTAGTTTAGCTGGATGAGGCAATTATGGCAATTTAAAGTGCCTAATGGGTTAACCTCGGCCCCTAGATTATTTACAAAACTGTTAAAACCAGTGTTGGGGCTACTCCGGGCTCAGAGTCATATTGTAATGGCTTATTTGGATGATATCTTAATCATAGGGAAGACTCGGAAAGCAGCTGAATTGTCTGTTTCAGCTGCTAAACTCATGTTTGAGAGATTGGCGTTTCTCATCCATCCAGTTAAATCCAAATTGATACCAATTAGAGTTATTGATTATTTGGGATTCACCATTAACTCAACTCACATGTCTGTGACTCTGCCCAGGTGCAAGAGATTAGAATTAATTGAAAGCTGTAACGAGCTCGTGGTGGAGCAGCAACCTTCAATTTGACATGTTGCTAGCATAATTGGCAAATTAGTGGCTGCTTTTCCAGCTGCACAATTTGGACCTTTGCATTATCAAAATTTATAACGTGCAAAGGAGTAGGCACTCAAAATACATGCAGGTCACTTTGATAGGTCCATGCAGTTAGATACGAGTTGAAGCCATTGCTGAATTACAGTGGTGGATAGCGAACATTTGGCATTGCTCCAGTAAAATTCTGATTGGGAAACCTTCAGTTGTTTTACAGACTGATGTTAGTGCTCTAGGATGGGGTGCTTCTGATACCATCTCTAGCTGCGGAGGCAGATGGAATATGCATGAGGCATTTATTCTTCAATCACATGGAATTAACTATTTAGAACTGTTTGGAGCATTCTATGGCCTTAAGGCTTATTGTACTAGTATGCATCACTTGCATGTTCAACTTCAGATTGACAACACTACGGCAGTGGCGTATGTTAATCACATGGGTGGAATCAAGTCGGTATCTTGTGATAAATTGGGTAACCTTATTTGGCACTGGTGTATTACAAGAAACATTTGGGTTTCAGCTATCTACTTACCAGGTAGATTCAACATGGTGGCGGACACCAGGTCACGAAAATTCAATGACAACACAGAATGGATGTTGAATCATGAAGTATTTAATGATATTGTCGCTCGATATGGTGTATCAGATATTGATTTGTTTGCATCCAGACTCAATCACCAGTTACCGAAATATGTTTCATGGGAACCAGACCCAGGGGCAGTGGTGGTAGATGCATTCTCACTACACTGGGGTGGAATGTTTTTATATGCTTTTCCCCCATTTTGCCTCATCAGTCAGTGCTTGCTCAAAATCAAGCAGGACGCCGCCTCAGGACTTTTGGTGGTACCCGACTGGCCTACACAGCCATGGTTCCCACTCATTTTGGGAATAATAACACAGCCTCTTATGACTGTCGCTAAATGCAGTAACCCACTGGTGCACCCTGTGACTGGGGAGAAACACCCATTACATGACCGTATTGATCTATTGATTTGCAGATTCTGAGCAGGCCATAACTGGGGCTCGGACTATCCGATCATACCATGGATGTGATCACTGCGGCCTGGAGGGATAGTATCAAAAAACAGTACATCTCTCATGTCAAGAAATGGGAGGTGTTTTGTTTACGGGGGAACATAGCATATCACACGACACGCATCTCAGATGTGTTGGAATTTCTTTCAACGCTATATTTTGATGAGGGGTTAAGCTATAGTGCCATCAATAGTGCCAGGAGTGCCTTATCATCATACTTATGGCTAGGATCTGTTGGATCTCATCCTTTAGTATCCCGGTTTATGAAGGGTATTTTTAACTCTAATCCCCCCAGGCCCAGGTACTCGGAAATCTGGGATGTGAGCGTGGTACTCATGCTGCTTCGCCAGTGGGCTCCAGCGACATCTCTGCCTTTGCTCAAAATCACTCTAAAGGTGGTCATGCTCATGGCGCTGGTTTCAGCGCAACACGTCCAGGCGTTGCAGAAGATGCGACTGGACAGGGTGGTGTCATCTGGAAATAACATAACGTTTTACATTTATGATTTAATTAAGCAGAGCAGACCAGGGGTGTCAGGGTTCAAGGTTATTTTTACGGCATACCTCACGGATTTGCGGTTGTGTGTAGTTACGCACTTGCAGGAATATATCAAGGTCACCAAGAGCCTCAGAGGCTCGGAGTTAGCGTTATTTATCAGTCACAAAAAGCTGCATAACAAGGTGTCGGTACAGACCATTTCAAGATGGCTGAAACAGGTTCTGGTTTGTGCGGGAGAAGACACTGACATTTTTAAATCTCACTCCACCAGGGCGGCATCAACGTCAGCAGCGAGGGCACTGGACTTCCCT
This sequence comes from Malacoraja senta, assembly GCA_038087875.1. Classification (NCBI taxonomy): domain Eukaryota; kingdom Metazoa; phylum Chordata; class Chondrichthyes; order Rajiformes; family Rajidae; genus Malacoraja; species Malacoraja senta. The sequence goes on from CM075977.1 coordinate 365,610,057, forward strand.
CTCGACCATATCCTCGCAGCCGCAGGATGGTCAAAAGAAATTACTTTTCAGAGGTTCTATAATAAACCTCTTACTAGAACGGGGGTATTCATCCATTCCATTTTAGGTTCTGTTTCATAGCTTCCCCCTGGGAGAGAGGGGTCGCTATTGTTTTTTCATTTCTTAATTAAAGCATCAACATGTTCAAATCTATGCCATGTTTCAATGCATTGTTTATTATTCACTCATCCTGGGTCAACGTGAATTGGCCAAGATAGACTGGCAATTGATTCTTAAAGGGTTGACGGTGGATAGGCAATGGAAGGCATTTAAAGGCTGCATGAATGAACTACAACAATTGTTCATCCCAGTTTGGCAAAAGAATAAATCAGGGAAGGTAGTGCATCCGCGGATAACAAGGACAAAGTCAGCATGGATTAATGAAAGGGAAATCAGGGATAGTATCAAAACCAAAGATGAAGCATTCAAATTAGCCAGAAAAAGCAGCCTACCAGAGGACTGGGAGAAATTCAGAGTCAAGCAGAGGAGGACAAAGGGTTTAATTAGGAAAGGGAGAATAGATTATGAAAGAAAACTGGCAGGGAACATAAAAACTGGCTGCAAACGTTTTTATAGATATGTGAAGAGAAAAAGATTAGTTAAAACAAATGTAGGTCCCTTGCAGTCAGAAACAGGTGAAGTGATCATGGGGAACAAGGACATGGCAGACCAATTGAATAACTACTTTGGTTCTGTCTTCATTAATGAAGACTTAATTAATCTGTGGGAAATAGCAGGGGACCGGGGTCAAATGAGATGGAGGAACTGAGTGAAATCCAGGTTAGCCAGGAAGTGGTGTTAGGTAAATTGAATGGATTAAAGGCCGATAAATCCCCAGGGCCAGATAGGCTGCATCCCAGAGTACTTAAGGAAGTAGCCCCAGAAATAGTGGATGCATTAGTGATAATTTTTCAAAACTCTTTAGATTCTGGAGTAGTTCCTAAGGATTGGAGGGTAGCTAATGTAACCCCACATTTAAAAAAGGGAGGGAGACAGAAAACGGGAAATTACAGACCAGTTAGTCTAACATCGGTAGTGGGGAAACTGCTAGAGTCAGTTATTAAAGATGGGATAGCAGCACATTTGGAAAATGGTGAAATCATTGGACAAAGTCAGCATGGATTAATGAAAGGTAAATCATGTCTGACGAATCTTACAGAATTTTTCGAGGATGTAACTAGTAGATTGGATAAGGCAGAACCAGTGGATGTGTTATATCTGGACTTTCAGAAGGCTTTCGACAAGGTCCCACATAAGAGATTAAAATATAAACTTAAAGCACACGGTATTGGGGATTCAGTATTGATGTGGATAGAGAACTGGCTGGCAGACAGGAAGCAAAGAGTAGGAGTAAACGGGTCCTTTTCAGAATGGCAGGCAGTGACTAGTGGGGTACCGCAAGGCTCAGTGCTGGGACCCCAGCTATTTACAATCTATATTAATGATTTGGACGAGGGAATTGAATGCAACATCTCCAAGTTTGCGGATGACACAAAGCTGGGGGGCAGTGTTAGCTGTGAGGAGGGTGCTAGGAGGCTGCAAGATGACTTGGATAGGCTGGGTGAGTGGGCAAATGCATGGCAGATGCAGTATAATGTGGATAAATGTGAGGTTATCCACTTTGGTGGCAAAAACAGGAAAGTAGACTATTACCTGAATGGTGGCCGATTAGGAAAAGGGGAGATGCAACGTGACCTGGGTGTCATGGTACACCAGTCATTGAAAGTGGGCATGCAGGTGCAGCAGGCAGTGAAGAAAGCGAATGGTATGTTAGCATTCATAGCAAAAGGATTTGAGTATAGGAGCAGGGAGGTTCTACTGCATTTATACAGGGTCTTGGTGAGACCAAACCTGGAGTATTGCATACAGTTTTGGTCTCCTAATCTGAGGAAGGACATTCTTGCCATAGAGGGAGTACAGAGAAGGTTCACCAGACTGATTCCTGGGATGTCAGGACTTTCATATGAGGAAAGATTGGATAGACTCGGCTTGTACTCGCTGGAATTTAGAAGATTGAGGGGGGATCTTATAGAAACTTACAAATTCTAAAGGGGTTGGACAGGCTAGATGCAGGAAGATTGTTCCCGATGTTGGGGAAGTCCAGAACAAGGGGTCACAGTTTAAGGATAAAGGGGAAATCGTTTAGGACTGAGATGAGAAAAACATTTTTCACACAGAGAGTGGTGAATCTCTGGAATTCTCTGCCACAGAATGTAGTTGCGGCCAGTTCATTGGCTATATTTAAGAGGGAGTTAGATGTGGCCCTTGTGGCTAAAGGGATCAGGGGGTATGGAGAGAAAGCAGGTACAGGATACTGAGTTGGATGATCAGCCATGATCATATTGAATGGCGGTGCAGGCTCGAAGGGCCGAATGGCCTACTCCTGCACCTATTTTCTATGTTTCTATGTTTCTATGTAACTGATGCAGTGTGTGACGCCTGGATTTGTATCTATGGCATGAAATCACAGAGCTTTGAAATCTTCACGGAATCACTCACGTGACTCCGAAGTAAAATAGTAAGATTAAACGAGAACTTACCCGTTTGAAGTTTGATCTTTATGAAGTATGAAGGGAAGCTGGCCAGGAATATAAAGAAGGACAGTAAAAGCTTCTTTAGATATGTTAAGGGAAAAAGAGTAGCAAAGTCAAATGTGGGTCCCTTGAAGGCAGACACGGGTGAAATTATTATGGGCAACAAGGAAATGGCAGAAGAGTTGAATAGGTACTTCGGATCTGTCTTCACTAAGGGAGACACAAACAATCTCCCAGATGTACTGGAGGACAGAGGATCTAAGGGGGTAGAGGAACTGAAATAAATTTTCATTAGGCGAGAAATAATATTGGGTAGGCTAATGGGACTGAAGGATGATAAATCCCCTTGGCCTGATGGTCTGCATCCTCGGGTCCTCAGGGAGATGGCTCTAGAAATAGTGGACGCATTGGTGATCATTTTCCAATGTTCAATAGATTCAGGATCAGTCCCTGTGGATTGGAGGATAGCTAATGTTATCCCACTTTTCAAGAAAGGAACGAGAGAGAAAACGGGGAATTACAGACCAGTTAGCCTGACTTTGGTGGTGGGAAAGATGCTGGAGTCAATTATTAAAGAGGTAATAATGGGGCATTTGGATAGGAGTAAAATGATTAGTCCGTCAACATGGATTTATGAAAGGGAAATCATGCTTGACTAATCTTCTGGCATTTTTTGAGGATGTGATAAGTAAAATGGATGAGGGGGTGCAAGTGGATGTAGTGTATCTAGACTTTCAGAAAGCCTTTGATAAGGTCCCGCATGGGAGACTGGTGACTAAAATTAGAGCACATGGTATTGGGGGTAGGGTGTTGACATGGATAGAAAATTGGTTGGCAGACCGGACGCAAAGAGTAGGAGTGAACTGGTCCTTTTCAGAATGGCAGGCAGTGGCGAGTGGAGTGCCGCAAGGCTCGGTGTTGGGGCCGCAACTGTTTACCATATATATTAATGATTTGGAAGAGGGAATTAGGAGCAACACTAGCAAGTTTGCGGATGACACAAAGCTGGGTGGCAGTGTGAACTGTGAAGAGGATGTTAGGAGGTTGCAGGGTGACCTGGACAGGTTGAGTGAGTGGACAGATGCGTGGCAGATGCAATATAATATTGATAAATGTGATGTTATCCACTTTGGCGGCAAAAACAAGGGGGCAGATTATTATCTCAACGGGGTTAGGTTAGGTAAGGGGGAGGTACAGCGAGACCTGGGCGTCCTTGTCCACCGGTCACTGAAAGTTGGCTTACAGGTACAGCAGGCAGTGAAGAAAGCTAATGGAATGTTGGCCTTCATAACAAGAGGATTTCAGTATAGGAGTAAAGAGGTTCTTCTGCAGTTGTATAGGGCTCTGGTGAGGCCACATCTGGAGAATTGTGTACAGTTTATGTCTCCTAATTTGAGGAAAGACATCCTTGTGATTGAGGCAGTGCAGCGTAGGTTCACGAGATTGATCCCTGGGATGGCGGGACTGTCATATGAGGAAAGATTGAAAAGACTAGGCTTGTATTCACTGGAGTTTAGAAGGATGAGGGGGGATCTTATAGAAACATATAAAATTATAAAAGGACTGGACAGGCTAGAATCAGGAAAAATGTTCCCAATGTTGGGCAAGTTCAGAACCAGGGTCCACAGTCTTAGAATAAAGGGGTGGTAATTTAAGACTGAGGTGAGAAAAAACTTTTTCACCCAGAGAGTTGTGAATTTATGGAATTCCCTGCAACAGAGGGCAGTGGAGGCCAAATCACTGGATGGATTTAAGAGAGAGTTAGATAGAGCTCTAGGGGCTAGTGGAGTCAAGGGATATGGGGAGAAGGCAGGCACGGGTTATTGATAGGGGACGATCAGCCATGATCACAATGAATGGCGGTGCTGCCTCGAGGGGCCGAATGGCCTCCTCCTGCACCTATTTTCTATGTTTCTATGTTTCTATGAGTAGTTACGATGAGCGATTACGTGCCCAACGCTCCCAACCCTCACATCATAAAGGTCATCTGGTAGTTCTAGTTTTCTAATCTTACTATGTTACTTCAATTACTGTTATCTGTGATTTCACACCGCTGCTTTGAAGATTGACGCGCATGCGGACTGGCGGGGTTATTCACGTAATCACTCATCGTAACTCCTCATAAAATAAAGATCAAACTTCAAACTGGTAAGTTCTCATTTAATCCTACTATTTTATGAGCCTTGAGTACAGACAGATCTTACAATTCAAATCCATATCTTACTGAAAGTGGTAGTGAAAAGGACATCTGGCATTCATGCCTTCATAGGCTGAGGCACAGAGTAATGGTTGGTACATCATGTTACAATAATACAGGACAATGTTTAGTCTACACTAAAGGTATCGTCTACTCACTATAGGAAGGATGTAGTAGGAACAGAGAGAGTGCAGAAGAGGTTCACTAAGACATCACCTGGAATGGAAGACTATAGATATACGGTGAGATTGAATCGGTTGGATTTATTCTCACTGGACATGGGAGACTGAATGGTGACTTTTCAGAGGTTTACAAAATTATGTGGGGGCATATGATAGATCTGAAGACTAGCTACAGAGACCACATCACAAACGAGGAGATCTACCGGGTAACTGCAACAAAGCCTCTCAGCCAGGACATAGAGGTACGCAGGATGAAATTTGCAGGACATGTACTCAGAATGTCACCAGAACGTGCACCTAAGATAACAATGACATGGCAACCTGACAGAAGAAGGAAAAGAGGCCGACCAAAACTCACATGGAGGCGAACATTCCAGAAGGATTTGGAAGCCCGGGACGTTAACCTATCGTGGGTGGAAGACATCACACATAACCGAACAGAATGGCAGAAGCTTGCTGCCCAATGCACTCAACAGTGTGGGAGGAACTAAGTCTAAGTCTAAGTAATAAGATAGATAGTCAGAATTGTTTTCCCAGGACAGAGAAATCTGGAAAAGAGGGCACAGATTTAAGGTGAGGTGGGAGAAACTTAAAGGAAATCTGAGGAGTAAGTTTTCCACACAGAGTTTGGTGAATATATGGACCAAACTGCCAGAGGAGAGCAGGAGACAGATACTATTACACATTTAGTGATTTTGGAAGGTATTAGGAAAGATGGATATTGGCTAATGCAAGAAAATGAGTTAGCATAGGTGGGCTTCACAGTTGGCCTGGACAGGTTGGGCTGAAAGGGCATGTTTCAGTGCATGCGTTTTTCTGATATCATAAGAAGAAAAGTAGTGGTTATATATCAGCAGACTTCCTAGGTGACTCTCTGTGTGATTTCTGACATGCCCCCATTTTCTCATATGTCCTGTGCTGACAATGATACTGACGACAGAGTGGTGTTCAGTGCTAACTAAATATAATGACCACTCCCAGTTTCAGCTCTGACTTCGCCAAAATGAGCTGCAGATGAATGTGAAGCATATTAAATAATCTATTGAAGTGTATTTACAGATGAAATATCAATTTCCATTATAACAGTAAAATAATTTATTATGGATGAATACACACTGTAGATTACACAGATGGGCATTTTAATAGTTTTACCCAGTTCCACATTATATTTTTATGAAGGTACTGTTTTATGCAGTGTCATGTTATTGAGTAAGTACTCTCTTGTGATATTATAATAACATGCCTCAACTATAGCATGCCATTGATGAACTTCAATCAAGTTATTATTTTCAGCATGCAAAGAATTACAGAACAATCCATAAAGGATACTTTGCTTTGCTTTCCAAATTAAAGATAATGACGCTCAAATTTGTGCTGATGGAATGCTCTTTGACCTGAAATATTAGCTCTGCTTTTCCTCCCACTGTTATGACATGAGGTTTTCAGTGGGAAGGGCCGAAGGGCCTGTATCCATGCTGTTTCTCTAAACTAAACTAAACTGCTCCAGTACATCGAGTTGGTGTGCTGACCAGACAATGAACATTGGAATTGGTGCCAAAACATGGCAGCGCCTGCAGGTGTAATATATACAAACATAATCTCACTGTGCAGTTGCATGTGTGACAACTAAAGCACTATTGAACCAATGAACCTTACTGCTGTTATGAAAACAGAACTGTATCTCAAGAATGATTGGCACACCTCATACACAAATATGTTTGTATACATAGAATTTTACTAATATATCAGTTTTACAAAAATCCCAGCACCCACACATGAACACCACAATTTGACTTAGACGTTAATCAATGGGAAACATGTGTCTTAAATTTAATTTATTGCATCATTGCATGACATATTATGCAAAGTAGGATCTATTTCTGTTTGCCAAACTTTCCTCCTTGATATTCCAGATAAATGTCTCACTGCACTTGACTTAGGATTGTATTGTATTTAACTAGTGTAAATTAAACAGAGTAGAATTTACGCAGGTTTATAAAGCTGCAGGCGACAGCAACAAAAGGATCAGGAAGGGGCTTCTTATATTTTTAAACAAACTCTACTTTTTGATATTTACTGCCTTCAGGCCCATTGTAAATTTCATCTTCTTGTCTCCAATGATTTCAGTAAAATCAACAGTGTTTATTTTTATAGAGATTGTTTCACTCATATGAGTCAGAGGAAGTGGACATATATCACACGCTGGTGATCTGGTTTACAAACCTGTTGGCACACCCAAGAAGAGAATAGGAGCCCTAAACTTCACCCCACCATTGCCTGTGAAACATCAACAAGCTGCAAGAGCTGGGAAGATTGCAAGATCCATACCTGGACTAACAGATGGAAAATAAACTTCAAAAGAAAAGTTTTTTCACTCCATATTGCCCAAACACACAATAGAGTAATACCAGGTTTAGGCAAGAGAGACTGGTTATATGTTCAATAGAGCTTTATTATCACATGTACAAAACACAGTGCCATTTGTTTAGAGTCTCCAGATTTGGTGCCATTTCCAAAGTCCGGTCCGCACATTTGGGTCTTATGGGACAGCACCCGAATCAGGTGAGACCCTGGATCTTTCAGCGTACCGACGTTCCCATTCTCGCCCAGCCATCTTTGTGCTCCAGGGGCGCCTCCTGCAGCTTACCTTGAGGGCACGGGTGGTAAGACATCACTTTCTTACCGGCCTTGGTCCTTGCGACCGACGTCACCCGTTCCCTCCTCTTTGGTGCTCCGTCTTTAGGGGACGAGCAGAGGCCCGGCTCCACGGCTTCCCCTCTACAGGCGATGGCCCGCCGGATCTTCCTGCATCCTGCCGCATGGCACATCAGGTTCTCCAGGCAGGTGGGTTAGCCACAGGTGTGGCCTGATGTCAGGTATGGCCGCGGCTTGCTGGGAGCTTGCCGGGTCCTCTGATATGGTGGGATATGACAATAGGACAAACCTAGAAACATAGAAAATAGGTGCAGGAATAGGCCATTCGGCCCTTCGAGCCAGCACTGCCATTCAATATGATCATGGCTGATCATCCAAAATCAGTATCCTGTTCGTGCTTTTTCCCTATATCCTTTGATTCCATTAGCCCTAAGAGCTAAATCTAACTTGCTCTTGAAAACATCGACAAATGTGGCTTATTGTTTAATTTTTAATTCACTGAGAAGAGGAGAGGTTGGTGGAACAAAAATATTTTTTCCTTTACTTTACATATTCACTTGCGTCGTTGTGATAAAATAATGACCAATCACTTTTGGGCTCATGTTACGATGGTTTCCTTACAACTAATCTTTCGAAAAAATATTGATGCACATGTGCAGGACACAACAACAATTTCAGATCATGAGGCGAGCCAAATAATTCACCTTCAGGTTATATCATACAACAACTAGGCACAGGATAGGGTAGGCACACTTCTTGAATGCATGATACTTGGACTACTTAGGGAAGGTCTATTCAATTCACCATTAAGATGGAAGAATATCCATCAGCTCATTGAGAAAGCAATATTAGAGATGTATGCTGTGAAGGAGACCAGCAGTGCAAGGGGCATCCAAGGCAATTAAGGGTGGGACAATGGCACAGTGGTAGAGCTGCTGCCTTACAATACCAGAGACCTGGGTTCGATCCTGACTATGGGTGTTGTCTGTACAGAGTTTGTACTTTACTCCTGTGACCCCATGGGTTTTCTCCGAGTGTTCCAGTTTCCTCCAACACTCCAAAGACGTACAAGTTCGTAGGTTAATTGGTTTCGGTAAAATTGTAAATTGTCGCTAGTGTGTAGGATAGTGCTAGTGTATGGGGGGGGGGGGTTGCTGTTCGGCGTGGACTCGGTGGGACAAAGGGTCTGTTTCCACGCTGTATCTCTAAAGTTTAAAGTCAAAATTAGAGACAACAATTTAGTAGCACACAGCAAATTAGCCAAGAAATGGTCAGAAAAAAATGAAGAAGCATTGGTCAGGTATCGGTAATTGGGAGAGTCATGGAGTCATGCAGCATAGAAACATCCCCTTCAGCCCAATGTGCCCATGCTGGCCAACATGTCCCAGCTAGACTAGTCCCACCTGCCTGTGTGTGGCCCATATCCCTCCAAACCTGTCCTATCCATATACCCGTCTAACTGTTTCTTAAAACAGTCCCTGCCTCAATTACGTCCTCAGGCAGCTCGTTCCATATACCCACCAACCTTTGTGTGAAAAAGTTACCCCTCAGATTCCTATTAAATCTCTTCCCCTTCACCTTAAACCTATTTCCTCTACTTGATTCCCCTACTATGGGCAAGAGACTCTGTCCTCTCATGATTCTATACACCACTATAAGATCTCCCCTCATCCTCCTGCACTCCAAGGAATAGAGTCCCAGCCTACTCAACCTTTCCCCATAGCTCAGACAATAGAGTCTTGGCACCATCTTTGTAAATCTTCTCTGTACACTTTCCAGTTTGACAACATCAACTGTTGAAGGAAGCCCTGTTGCAGGGCGTTAATCATGCAGCAGGAAGAGACGGGAGGGTTCCTCTGACAAAAGAGTAGTCATCAATGTGTGGAGCTGCAGGAGTTGGGCAAGGACTTCAATGAATATCTCTCCTCAGTTTTTACCACAGAGAAAGACATGAAGATGTGAACTTGGGAACGTTAATGGCAATGTCTTGAGGACAGGTAAAAAGTCAGTCTGAAAAAAGTTCCGAGAATTGAAGATAGTTTAGATATTGTGTTATAGTTGTACATGATATTGGTACAAGGTAAGGCCGTACTTGGAATATTGTATTAAGTTTGGTTACCTTGCAACAGCAAAAATGCCATTAAGCTGGAAAGAGTGTGGAGAAGATTAACAAAGATGTTGCCAAGACTTGAGGCCCTGAGTTATAGGGAGAGAGTGGGCAGGCTAGGACTTTAGCCCTTGGGTGTTTACAACCAGCTGCCAGAGGCAATAGTTAAGGCAGGGGTTATAACAATATTTAAAGGACATTTGGACAGGTGTATGTAAAGGAATGGATTTGAGGGATCAGGGCCAAATTAAGGCAACTGAGACTAGATTAGATGAGATCTTAGTCAGTATGGATGAATTGGACTATTGAGCTTGTTTCTGTGCTTTAGACTATAGACTTTAGATTTTGGAGACAAAGCGTGGAAAAAGGTCCTTCGGACTATTGAGTCCGCGCCCAACAGCGACCCCGTCCACTAACACTATTCTACACATTAGGACCAATTTTACAATTTTACCAAAGCCAATTAACCTACAAACCTATACGTCTTTGGAGTGTGGGCGGAAACTGGAGCACCCAGAGAAAACCCACGGTCACAGAGTGAACATACAAACTCCATATAGTCAGCATCCGTAGTCAGGATCGAATCTGGGTCTGTAGCGCGGTAAGGCAGCAACCCTACCGCTGCCCAACTGTGCTTACTATCTATATAAATCTAAAAAATGTTCCCTTACAAACTAAAGCAAGAAATAAGAAACAATATTTCCTTGAACTGTGCAAAGCTTATCAGACGCCCATAATCATCTCTTTCTGCTGTGAAATAAGGTGAGCAAATCTGTTTTTCAGCAACGTCCAAGGAAACAACAACTTTGTACCATTAGCTTGCATCTTTCACTTCCTTACATGCAGCCATCGCATTACAAGTGTCCAAAGAGGCGCATGTTGCATCAACCTCATGTGCAAGAGAGAGGGGGGAGAAAAGTTGGAAAATATTGATAAGTGGTGCCAAACAAAATACTCCATCACTAAGTCAATTACTTGGTACATTGGTGACCCGAAATGTTGCCCAATACATGTTCTCCAGAGATGCTGCCTGACCAGCTGAGTTGCTCCAGCACTTTGTGAATTTATCTGGTAAATTATTTGATTGCATATTATGAGAGTTATAATGTGTGTTTGTCTCCATTACAATAATTACTCCTCAGTGTAATTCACATATTGCATAACATACACAGTCTAAGTACACCGAGGAACCCTGGTTGTGGGAGCCCTGGTTGAAATTTACAAGTTGTCCTTAAATACAGGAGAGGTGCCGGAAGACTGGAGGGTGGCAAATGTTGTGCCTCTTTTCAAGAAGGGTTGCAGGGAAAATGCTGGGAACTATGACCCACAACTGATCACAGTGAATGGCAGTGCTGGCTCGAAGGGCCGAATGGCCTACTCCTGCACCTATTGTCTATAGGCTGGTGAGCTTAACATCTGTAGTTGGTAAGTTACTGGAGAGTATTCTGAGGGACGGGTTATACAGGCATTTAGATGGGCAAAGGCTGATTAGAGATAGTTAGCATGTGGGAGGTCGTCTCACAAATCTGATTGATTTTTTATTAAGACGTGACCAAAAAGGTTGATGAGGGCAGAACTGTAGATGTTGTGTACATGGACTTCTGTAAGGCATTCAAAAGGTTCCGCATGATAGGCTGCTCTGGAAGGTTAGATTGCATGGAATCCAAGGAGAGATAGCTGAATGGATAGCAAATTGGCTCCATGGAAGGAAGCAGAGGGTGATGGTGGAAGGTTGCTTCTCGGAATGGAGGTCTGTGACTGGTGGTGTGCCTCAGGGTTTGGTGCTGGGCCCGTTACTGTTTATCATCTACATCAATGATTTGGATGAGAACATACAGGGACAGATTTGCAAGTTTGCTGATGATACAAAAGTTAGTGGTTTTGCAGATAGTGAAGATGGTTGTGAAAGAATGCAGCAGGATCTGAATCGATTAGCCAGGTGGGCGGAGGAATGGTTGATGGATGTTAATACAGAAAAGTGTGAGGTGTTGCATTTTGAGACGTTGAACAAGGGCAGGACCTACACTGTAAATGGTAGGCCTCTGGGTAGTGTTGTCGAGCAGAGCGATCTAGGAGTACAGGTGCAAGGTTCCATGAAGGTCGAGTCGCAGGTAGATAAGGTGGTCAAAAATACTTTTTACACTTTGGCCTTCATCAATCAGAGTATTGAGTATAGAAGTTGGGAGGTCATGTTGCAGTTGTATAAGACTTTGGTGAGACCGCATTTAGAATATTGTGTTCAGGTCTGGGCACCATGTTGTCGGAAAGATATTGTCAAGCTAGAATGTGTTCAGAAAAGATATACAAGGATGTTGCCAGGAGATCGGGTAGATGCACAGAGTCTTTTGCCCAGAGTAGGGGAATCGAGGACCAGAGGACATAGGTACAAGGTGAAGGGGAAAAGATTGAATAGGAATCGAAGGATACATTTTTCACACAAAGGGTGGTGGGTGTATGGAACAAGCTGCCAGAGGAGGTATTTGAGACTGGGATTATCCCATCGTTTAAGAAACAGTTAGACAGGTACATGGATAGGACAGGTTTGGAGGGATATCGACCAAGCGCAGGCAAGTGGGGCTAGTGTAGCTAGGACATTGTTGTCCGGTGTAGGCAAGTTGGGCTGAAGGGCCTGTTTCCACACTGTATCACTATATGACTCTATGACTGAAAAATAATTTTAAAAAAACTCTGAAGATGATGGAAATCTAAAATCAACCCAGAAAATGCTGGCAAGCACTCAGTGGGTCAGGCAGCATTAAAGTTAACACCGGGTCAGAGAACCTTCGTTAGAACCAGGGGTAAGAGTACATATTATGAAAATTTAGTTGATGGTAGTCTGGAACAGTGGGAGGTGGGACACGACAGGGCACTACAGACCTGTGGACTGCATGTCCTGTACTTCAGTAGGAACTCCAGGAAGCTACCTGCAGACGGTATGAGGCCAGATTATAATTCTGGATTCAACTTTAGGGAAAGATGCTAATGCAAAAAGTACCATCAGCTGGAGAAGCTCAAGGTTTTGGAGTGACAGAATGAACATCTCATGATTAGCACATCTCAGGAGATGATTACCCGACCGTTCAAGGGAGCATGGTCAGAGAATGAATAATACATATCTGACTGACAAAAATGAGCAGATGGAACCTCTGAAGATTCTTAATAATAACATTTAAAAGACATTGGACAGGTACATTTACATTTAGTTTTAGATTTAAGTTTCTATTTATCATGGAGAAACATAGAAAATAGGTGTAGGAATAGGCCATTTGGCACTTCGAGCCAGCACCGTCATTCAATATGAAAGGGCTGATCATCCAAAATCAGTCCCGTACCGGCTTTTTCCCCGTATTCCTTGATTCCCTTAGCCCTAAGAGCTAAATCTAACTCACTTGAAAACATCCAGTGAATTGGCCTCCACTGCCTTCTGTGGCAGAGAATTCCACACCTCTCTGGGTGAAAACGTTTTTCCTCATCTCAATTCTAAATGGCCTACCCCTTATTCTTAAACTGTGACCCCTGCTTCTGGACTCCCCCAAGATCGGCAACATTTTCCCTGCATCTATCCTGTCCAATAGAGGAAAGAATTTTATATGTTTCTATAAGATATCCTCTCATCCTCATAAATTCCATCGAATACAATCCCAGTCGACCCATTCTTTCATCATACACCAGTACCGCCATCCTGGGAATTAACCTGGTGAACCTACGCTGCACTCCCTCAATGGCAATAATGTCCTTACTCAAATTAGGAGACCAAAATTGCACACAATACTCCAGGTGCGGTCCCACCAGGGCCAACATGCCATTGGCTTTCTTCACTGCCTACTGTACCTACAAGCCTACTTTCAGTGACAAGCACACCCAGGACTCGTTGCACCTCCCCTTCTCCTCATTTGACACCATTCAGATAATAATCTGCCTTCCTGTTCTTGCCACCAAAGTGGATAACCTCACATTTATCCACATTATACTGCATCTGTCATGCATCTGCCCACTCACCCAACCTATCCAAGTCACCCTGCAGCCTCATAGCATCCTCCTCGCATCTCATAATGCCACCCAGCTTTGTGTCATCTGCAAACTTAGGGATGATACATTTAATTCCCTCGTCTAAATCGTTAATATATATTGTAAACAACCTGGATCCCAGCACCGAGCCTTGCGGCACGCCACTAGTCACTGCCTTCCATTCTGAAAATGACCCGTTAATCCCTACTCTTTACTTCCTGTCTGCCAACCAGTTATCTATCCATATCAATACCCTACCCCCAATACCATGTGCTCCAATTTTGCACACTAATTTCTTGTGTGGGACCTTGTCAAAGGCTTTTTTGAAAGTCCAAATATAGCACATCCACTGGCTCTCCCTTATCCATTCTACTTGTTACATCCTGAAAAAATTCCAAAAAATTAGTCAAGCATGATTTCCCCTTCATAAATCCATGCTGACTTTGACCGATCCTGTCACTGCTATCCAAATGCGCACCGATGTACAGTGAACAACTTTGTTTTGCGTGCTGTTCAATCAAATTAGATAATACTATTCTGGAGACTTGTCTGCAGAAGGGTCTTGACCCGAAATGTCACCTATTCTTTTTCTCCAGAGATGTTGTCTGACTCCAGCATTTTGTCTTTATCTTTAGTATAAACCAGCATCTGCAGGTCCTTCCTGCACAGATAATTCAATGTACAAATACAATCAAGCCAAATTCAAGTACAATATGTAGAGTAAATGGAAAGATACAGAGTGCAGAATGTTATTCTTACTTTTATAGCACAAGTTGCAGAGACAAAGCGAGGTAGAGGAGAAACAGACTGTGCCCTAGCTTATGGAAGAACCATTCAGACTCTGGTATTTGCATGCACTTAGATAGGGAAGGTTTTGAGGGATGTTGGGCCAAACACAATTAAATGGGACTAGCCTAGACAGGCCATCTTGGTTGGCATGGACGAGCACAATTGTTCAATATTTCAATGGTACGTTATTGTCACTGGGGATGAAACATTGGAAGTATCATCAAATTAAGCCATATACGTTGAACTGCAGAATCACTTTATTGAGAGTACAGAGTAAGAGACAAGAGTATTTTATATTAATTTGTAGCAAAACAAAACAATGAAATACTTGCACCAGAACAACAGGTTTGTAGATACATTACTCAATAGATAATATAATGAACAAACATAAAACAACAGAAGTTCAATGAATAAAATCCCAATATAGTGCAAAAAACAAAACAAAGCCCAAAGTCCCTAGTGCAACCAAGGCAGTTTGTTGTTCGGAGTACTATGGATATCCAAATAGACCAAGGAAGATAAAGGAGCAACATTTCTGACATATACAAAAGGACTGACAGTAATAATGGAAGAATTAAAAGTAAGACAGTAATAGAGAGAAATAATAGAGGGGTCCTGATAAAAGGACTCCGAACTCGATTAAAGTCAATCTCACCAAACATAGGTGAATTAGGAAAAGCATTTTGGAAACATATATTTGGCACGCAATCTATCTCAGAGCAATGGCAGGCATCTAAGAAAGAGATTCATAAGTTCAAAGCAAATATTTTATCCCCAGGATAAAAAAGCTTTAAAGCTACTGTTGGAAATATTCGAGGGGTGAAAATAGTGAAGAGTGACAGTCAGGGATCCATGCCTGAAAGGGATGTTGGGTCAGAAACCCTCATCACATTTTAAAATGTATTTAGATGTAAACTTGAAGCCATGACCTGCTGGGTAAGAAGGTAGATTTAGACTAGCACTGAGATAATGGGCCAAATATCCTCCGTCCATGGCATATATGTACTATGATTTATGATAAATGCTCTGAATGCCCAGAGGCTGTAAAAGGTATTGTGTAAACACAATTCTTTTTTTTCCTGCCTTGTTTGCCAGAATGGGAGAAAATAGGGCTATGTGGGAGCTCCCGCAACGCAACTTCTCCCGCCCGTGTCGCGGGGTTGGAACGACCCGGAGCGGGGCCGTAAATCGCCCGGCGTGGCTTTAATGGCCGCGGGACATTCCAGCGCCCGCCGGGGGCTCCAACTTGGTGACGTTTGGGCCCGGAGCGAGGCAGTACACCGCCCGGCGCGGCCTCAACGGCCGTGGGACTTAACATTGCCCGCCTGGGGCTTCAACATCGGGAGAAAAATGGTGCAGGGGAGAGAAAAGACTTTGCCTTCCATCACAGTGAGGAGGAGATTCTCTGTGATGGATGTTTTTCTGTAAATTGAATTGTTTGTGTGTCGTGTAGGAATTGTTTCGTTTGTATGGCTGTGGAAACGGAGTTTCGTTTGAGCCTCTTTGAGGTTCAAATGACAAGAATAAAATCTAATCTAATCTAATCTAATGTGCTTAAATCAGAACCACTCATCAAATATGCTTTCCCCCGCTCTATTAAAGAACGAAGACTGCTACTGAAATAACTTCCCCCAAGAACGTACAACATTCAAACGTTAAGCAGCTTCTCACTAAATCCAGAGTTTTTTGCAGGGCAAAGTATTTGTTACCAAACAGCGAATCAAGCCATCTTGAAGTGATATTTATTTTTTAAAACATGTGGAAATTCTGATCTATTTATACACTTTTATTCAAGTACATGCTGGTTTGTCAACAAAGGCTCATCTGTTCATTATATTATGCTGTGCATTTAAATTCAGCAAAGTGTAAATTAAATAATGTTTGTATGATGCAAACATACCATTAAAAAGATGGCAGGTGCAGTCTTTTAATTCCTATTGGTAGTAAGAGAACAGTTGCTGAATAGATTGAAGGCTGCAACAAGCTATAATTTAATTTCAATCTAATTGTTTTAATTGAAATTGTAGATGTTAAATAATTGTGGGGAAAGAAAACAGCTGGAGACCTCAGTGCGGCTCATCATTTACTTTGCAATTACACCCTATCCATATGTAGGTATGTTACAAAACTTACCTTAAGCGGCGCTGCAGTTCTGACACTGCCCGTGTGCGTGACTTTGGCGCCGTTGAGAGGAGGGCGGGTTTAAAATGCGGTATTTCAAAAGCCTATTCAAATCGATTTTGAACAGGCTAAATAGTTGATGAAGAAAAATCGCTTTGACTGTCGTTCTCTGGAATTATTTTAAAATGCGCTTATTAATTTAATTACTGTAGTAAATTAAAAATCATCTTCTAAAGCCGTGAACGCCGACAACGGGACGGACCTCACGTAGGGGACAAGGCAAGGTACAGTATATTTTTTCATTAAAAAGTGCTTCTTAGGATACCTTTAATCAAAATTTCACGTTGTGAGAAGGTGACTTATTCCCCATACGAACCGGCAGTATTTTTCCTGCCGACATGGGGTTTAAATTCACCGCAAATGCAACGTTCCAATTGATCGCGTTCCAGAAAATCTCACTCGCAAGATGATTTAAATGGCCATTAATTTACGGGAATTAAACATTAAATTCCTTCCATTTGGCCTATAAATTAATGACAATGACATTTAAAAATCATGTTATATTGTGAATTCTTGTGTGAATGTTATTTGGACACTTAGGCTACTTAAAAATGCTCATCTTTTCTTAAGAAATTGATAGATGTTTAGATCTAGTAATTGAATTTTGTAATTAGCTACAATTGGGTAACTAACTAATTATATGCTTTAATTTCAGGTCATCCAAGTAAGATTGTTTCTATATTTGTTTCAGAATACTTCAATCTATAATAACTGAAAATGTCTTTCAGTTCTCTTAATTTTTAAGAAAGTTATGGGTTTTTGACTGTCCTTGATCACAGCTTTTGTGTTAAGTCAATGGAAAAGCAATAGAGAAGAAGATGCTAATTTTCCGAGTATGAAAATGGCCATAACTTTTTTAATACTGAAGATATGAAAGTGAATTAGGTGTCAAATTAAACTTCTTTTTATGCTTTATCTGATGGGATAAATTGCAGACTTGATTTTTTAAATCTCAAAATTTTGTAGCATTGCTACCATATGATATCAGTTACAAAGAACAGGGTTAGTTCTGTAAAAGTAACTGGATAATTCAGTCATAATTGAGAATTTTAAAACTGCAGATGCTGGAAATCTGAAATTAAAAAATAGAAAATATTGGAAACACTCAGCAGGACAAAGGAACAAAGTTAATGTTTCAGGTTCCACAGATACTGCCTGAACGATTGAGCATTTTCAACATTTTCTGTTAAATAATTAATTTGTTTAATTTTCTGATTCTTGTGGTCAATGGGAAAACAGGTAATGTTTAATATGTTCAAAGCACATAACATTCAATATTATTCTCTTTCCCCTTCCTACTTAAACACAGGAGCTGACAAAATGGTGATCAGTGAGCATGCTGTCCAGATTTCTAGTCCGTGGAGATTTTAATTAAGTTTTGGCATTGCTGATTTTGTACTCGACATTGGCTTGGTAAAATTGTAAATTGTCTCTAGTTTGTGTAGGATAGTGTTAATGTGCGAGATTGCTGGTCGGCGCGGACTCAGTGCGCTGAAGTGCTTGTTTCCACGCTAAAGCACTAAACTAAACTAAACTATTGAATTTCTCCAATTTTATGTGTTAAAGAATGAACTGCAGATGCTGGGAAATCGAAGGTACACAAAAATGCTGGAGAAACTCAGCGGGTGCAGCAGCATCTATGATTTTATATCTTGTTGCATGAGACAATCCTAGAATTATATATTACCAAATGTCTTTTTCACTATCTTAACCATCTCTGACGCCACTTACAGTGAGTTGTGGACGCATTCCAAGATCCTCTGTACGTTTCATTCTTCAGGGAATGGGGGTTCCCCTCCTCCACCATAGATGAGGCTCGCACCAGGGTCTCTGCCATACCCTGCAACATTGCTCTCTCTCCCCATCCCCCCACTCACAACAAGGGCAGAGTCCCCCTAGTCCTCACCTTTCACCCCACCAGCCGTCACATACAACAAGTGATCCTCCGTCAGTTTCGCCACCTCCAACGTGACCCCACCACTCGCCACATCTTCCCATCTCCCCCCATGTCTGCCTTCCGCAAAGACCGCTCCCTCCGTAACTCCCTTGTCAATTCTTCCCTTCCCTCCCATACCACCCCCTCCCCTGGTACTTTCCCTTGCAACCGCAAGAGATGCAACACTTGTCCCTTCACCTCCCCCCTCGACTCCATTCAAGGACCCAAGCAGTCGTTCCAGGTGCGACAGAGGTTTACCTGCATCTCCTCCAACCTCATCTATTGCATCCGCTGCTCTAGATGCCAGCTGATCTACATCGGTGAGACCAAGCGGAGGCTTGGTGATCGTTTCGCCGAACACCTCCGGTCGGTCCGCAATAACCAACCTGAGCTCCCGGTGGCTCAGCACTTCAACTCCCCCTCCCATTCCGTATCTGACCTCTCTGTCCTGGGTCTCCTCCATGGCCACAGCGAGCAACACCGTAAATTGGAGGAAATGCACCTCATATTCCGCTTGGGCAGTCTACATCCTGGGGGCTTGAACATTGAATTCTCCCAATTCTGCTAGCCCTTGCTGTCCCCTCACCTTCATCAGCCCTCTGGTTATCTCCTCCCCTCCCCCAGCCCTCGGGCTCCTCCTCCGCATTTTTCCTTTTTTCCTTTCTTCCCCCCACCCTCTATCAGTCTGAAGAAGGATTTTGGCCCGAAACGTTGCCTATTCCCTTCGCTCCATAGATGCTGCTGCACCCGCTGAGTTTCTCCAGCATTTTTGTGTACCTTCCTCTGTACGTCAACTCTGCTAAAGTCTTTGTCATTTTATATATCTTCCAAGAATTTCTCCTCCCAAAGTGCATTATCTCACACTTGTCTGGATTAAATTTCATCTGCCACAGCTCTGCCCAATTTTCCACCTGATCTAGGTCCTGCTGTATCTTTAATTAACCTTTTTTTCACTATCTACACCTTCACCACCTGTCCTGTTTTTATTTAAGTTTAGAGATACTGCGTGGAAACAAGTCCATCAAGTCCGCGCCCACCAACAATCACCGTTACACTAGTTCTATCTTATCCCAGTTTCGAATTCTACACACTAAGGGCAATATACTAAAGCCAATTAACCTACAAACTTGCACTTCATTGGAATGTGGGAGGAAATGGGTGCACCAGGAGAAAACCCACATGGTCACAGAGAGAACGTACAAACACCCGCACAAACAGCTCCCGTAGTCAGGATCGAACCCGCATCTCTAGCATTGTAATGCAGCAAATCTACAGCTGTGTAACTGTGCCAACATGTTTGTGTTGTCTGCAAATAATACCCCTTACATTTTTATTCAAGTCATATAATATATGGATATGCATTATATGTAACAACAGTCTCAGCACTGACACATATAGTATGGCCCGTTACTGATTTCCATAGATATTTTCCTTTGTTTCTTATCAACTGTTTCAGCATAATGTGAAGTCATATTAAAGCTGTCCTGGTTGTAAAAGCTTTCCCTTTGTTGTGAATTTCATAAAGAGACCAATACGATCATAGTTCCTGATTCTGTTGTTATCAGTGTTGTTACATGCATTTGCAGACATTATACCATTCATATCTTATAATGTTAATCTCCACCTTCAAGATAGTAAAATGTGGCAGAAAGAGATATGTTACTTATTTCATTCTTTCAGGAGAAAGGCCATACATGACAAATATAGGTAGAAGGAAAAACAGTATAAAATTCAGTATAGAACATGAATAATCTTGAACAACAGAATGGTTGAACACAAAAACCGATGCTTGGGATGGGTGAGCGGGGGGGGGGGGGGGAGGGGGGGGGGGAAGGACAGTGGGGCATATCTCCGGGTTTTTTTCTCTCCTTTCTCTTTTTTTCTTCTCGCACTTCTTTGGTAGTTCAGGGATCTTTTCTTCTCTCTCTTTTCATCTTTCTTCTTTTTCTTCATTCTTTCCTTTTTTCTCTTTTTTAAAATTTATGTATCAATTTATAAAATGTTAAAAATGAAGCTGTACGAAAATTGTATAACTCTCATGCCGATTGCTTTACTCTCGTACAATTGCTTCTAATAAAATTAATATATATTTTTTAAAAAGAACATGAATAAGCACATCAGCAGATTTGCAAGTTGCTCACCAGAATAGACAATAGACAATAGGTGCAGAGTAGGCCATTCGGCCCTTCGAGCCAGTTTGTGTTCAACCATTCTGTTGTTCAAGATTATTCATGTTCCATACTGAAATTTTATACTGTTTTTCCTTCTACCTATATTTGTCATGTATGGCCTTTCTCCTGAAAGAATGCAATGTGATCATGGCTGATCATCCCCAATCAGTACACCGTTCCTGACTTCTCCCTATGACCCTGACCGCTATTTTTAAGAGCCCTATCTAGCTCTCTCTTGAAAGTGTAAATTGCTCATTCTAAGCTCCCCCCCAGTCTAGTTTCAGTCAAAAATACTGAATCAAGCACTTGAACAACTAATTTTAATTTTGACAAAACACAATTACAGTTCAACTACTGTACCTATCCCATCGCAGGTTCGATCCTTGTATCTGCCTGATCAAGCCCTCTAGGCCTCGCTGAAACAAAGATACTCCAGAAGGTCACGCAGTCCCAAGCGCTCTCCCAGAAGATCGACCCTGGACCGCGTGGCAGTGGACTTTTATAGGTCCCGGGACCTTGAGGGGCCGAACCACACGGGGTGGTCTCTTAATAATCTAATTACAGATATCGATTAACCCCATACATAACAGACATTTCCCTAACCTAATAATACCGCAGCTTAATACATTGTATTCAAACAGGACTTCTCAAGGAAGCCAACTTAGAAACATTTACCCTGATCTGCAAGAAACCCAGACAAGGCTGAATACCTCATCCAATCAACACTCAGCAAATTAGAACTCTGCAACATTATTTACAATTATTTACAAGGTGTATGTCTGGTTTGCATTCATCCAAACTATACATTTTGCACCTAATTGACAGGGTCTGCAGATGTTCTTATTCTTTTCTTGCAACTTGTATCTAGCCTCTAGACACACTGGCACCACTCCGCAACTTGTCCCAGTTGTGCAGAGAGCAATTCCAAATTGACCAAATCTCGCAGCAGCCCTGAAGGTTTTGCCCTATTTTAAAGTCCTAGCCTCTCCGATTTGCAAGGATTAACAAAAGTATCCAGAGAACCGGCCTCCACCACCCTCTGAGGCAGAGAATTCCACAGACTCACAACTCTCTGTGTGAAAAAGTGTTTCCTCATCTCCGTTCTAAATAGCTTACCCCTTATTCTTAAACTGTGGCCCCTGGTTCTGGACTCCTCCAACATCGGGAACGTTTCCTGCCTCTATGGTGTCCAAACCCTTAATAATCTTATATGTTTCAATAAGATCCCCTCTCATCCTTCTAAACTCCAGAGTATACAAGCCCAGCCGCTCCATTCTCTCAGTATATGACAGTCCCGCAATCCCGGGAATTAACCTTGTAAACCTACGCTGCAGTCCCTCAATAGCAAGAATGTCCTTCCTCAAATTAGGGGACCAAAACTGCACACAATACTCCAGGTGTGTTCTCACTGGGGCCCTATACAACTGCAGGACCTCTTTGTTCCTATACTCAACTCCTCTTGTTATGAAGGCCAACATGCCATTCGCTTTCTTCTGTGCCTGCTGTACCTGCATGCTTACTTTCATTGACTGATGAACAAGGACCCCCAGATCCCGTTGTACTTCCCCTTTTCCCAACTTGACACCATTTAGATGTTTAATCCGCCTTCCTGTTTTTGCTACCAAAGTGGATAACCTCACATTTATCCACATTAAACTATCTGCCATGCATCTGCCTACTCACCCAACCTGTCCAAGTCACCCTGCATTCTCATAGCATCCTCCACACAGTTCACACTGCCACCCAACTTTGTATCATCTGCAATGTTGCTCATGTTACTTTAAATCCCTTTATCTAAATCATTGATGTATATTGTAAATAACTGCGGTCCCTGCACCAAGCCTTGCGGTACCCCACTTGTCATTGCCTGCCATTCTGAAAGGGACCCGTTAATCCCTACTCTTTGTTTCCTGTCTGCCAACCAATTTTCTATCCATGTCAGCACTCTACCCCCAATACCATGTGCCCTAATTTTGCCCACTAATCTCCTATGTGGGATCTTATCAAATGCTTTCTGAAAGTCCACGTACACTATATCCACTGGCTCTCCCTTGTCCATTTTCCTAGTTACATCCTCAAAAAATTCCAGAAGATTAGTCAAGCATGATTTCCCCTTCATAAATCCATGCTGACTCGGACCGATCCTGTTACTGCTATCCAAATGTGCTGCTATTTCATCTTTTATAATTAACTCCAGCATCTTCCCCACCACCGACGTCAGGCTAACTGGTCTATAATTCTCTGTTTTCTCTCTCCCGCCTTTCTTAAAAAGTGGTTAACATTAGCTAACTTCCAATCCACAGGAACTGATCCTGAATCCATAGAATATTGGAAAATTATTACCAATGCATCCACAATTTCTAGAGTCACTTCCCTAAGTACCCTGGGATGTAGACAAATTCACCTTTTTCAGTCTTCAAGAGTCCAACTTTGGTCTTAACTATTTTTTTTCCTCTTCACATACCTAAAGAAGCTTTTACTATCCTCCTTTATATTCTTGGCTAGCTTACCTTCGTACCTCATCTTTTCTCCCCATATTGCCTTTTTAGTTATCTTCTGTTGCTCTTTAAACAATCCTCTTGTTTCCTGCTCATCTTAGCTAAGTTGTACTTCTTCTCTTTTATTTTTATACTGTACCTGACGTCCCTTGTCAGCCATGGTCGCGCCTTACTCCCCTTGGAATCTTTCTTCCTCTTTGGAAGGAACTGATCTTGCACCTTCTGTGTTATTCGCAGAAACAGCTGCCATTGTTGTTCCACTGTCATCTCTGCTAGGGTATCTTTCCAGTCAACTTTAGCCAGCTCCTCCCTCATGGCTCCATAATCCCTTTTATTCAACTGTAACACTGACAACTCCGATCTACCCTTCTCCCTCTCCAATTGTAGATGAAACCTGACCACTATGGTCACTACCTCCTAATGGCTCCTTAACCTCAAGTTCCTTTATCAAATCCGGTTCATTACATAACACTAAATCCAAAATTGCCTTCTCCCTGGAAGGCTCCAATACTAGCTGCTCTAAGAATCCATCACGGAGGCACTCCACACACTTCCTTTCTTGGGGTCCAGTACCAACCTGATATTCCCAGTCTACCTGCATGTTGAAATCTCCCATAACAACCATAGCATTACCTTTACTACATGCCAATTTAAACTCCTGATTCAACTTGCACCCTATATCTAGGCTACAGTTTGGTGGCCTGTAGATAAATCCCATTAGGGTCTTTTTACCCTTACAATTCCGTAGTTCTATCCATACTGACTCCACATCTCCTGTTTCAATGTCACCCCTTGCAAGGGACTGAATTTCATTCCTCACCAACAGAGCTACCCCACCGCCTCTGCCCACCTGTCTGTCTTTTTGATAGGAGGTATACCCTTGAATATTCAGTACCCAGCCCTGGCCCTCTTGCAGCCATGTCTCTGTATTTCCCACAATATCATACTTGTCAATTTCTAACTGAGCCTCAAGCTCGTCCACTTTATTTCTCATACTTTGCGCATTCATATACAATATTTTGACCTCTGTATTCACCTCCCCTCACGCACCGATCGCAATTGGCCCTGACCTTACTCTCTTTCTTATCCCTTCTCGAACTCTCCTTCCCATTAATTCAAGAGTCTTTTGTAACTTTTACTGTACTCACTTCCCCTTCAACTCCATCTTTATACTCCCAATTTGTCCATCCCTCCCCCCCACTATTTAGTTTAAACCCACACGTGTAGCCCTAGCGAACCTGCCTGCCAGAACATTGGTCCCCCTCCAGTTAAGGTGTAATCCGTCCCTTTTGTACAGGTCACCCCTACCCCAGAAGAGATCCCAGTGGTCTATAAATCTAAATCCTTGCTCACTGCACCAGCCCCTCAGCCACACATTCAGATTCCCTATCTCCCTGTTCCTGTCCTCAATAGCACAAGGTAGTGGAAGCAATCCAGAGATAACCACCCTAGATGTACTGCTTTTTAGTCTTCTTCCTATCTCTCTGAACTCACATTGCAGAACCTCCTTCCTCTTCTTCCCGATGTCGTTTGTGCCTACATGCACAACTACTGCCAGCTGTTCACCTTCCCTCTCGAGGATGTTCTGAATTTGGTTCATGACATCTTGAACCCTGGCACCAGGGAGGCAACAGACCATCCACGAGTCTCACCTGCCTCCACAGAATCTCCAGTCCGCACCTTGGACAATGGATTCACCCACCACTATGGCTCTGCCCGACGTCGGTCTCGCCGGTCGAGTCCCATCTCTAGGATTGGAGCCACCGACCTGTCCGCCGCTCGGACTGGAAGCGTTGTCTCCCCCGACAGCTCCCAAGAGAGCGTACCTGTTTTCATTAGGCACAGCCACCTGGGTCTCCTGCACTCCACGGTTACTACCATTTCTCTCAGTCACATACCTTCATTCTTCCCGTATCCTCGGCGTGACCACCTCACCCTAGGTTCTGTCCAGGAAACTCTCATTTTTCCGGATGGCCCTGAGGTCATCCAGCTGCTTCTCCAGTGCCCCAACACGATTCTTCAAGAGCTGAACCTGGACGCACTTGCCACAGTTGTAGCAGCCAGTGGCTCCAACCGTGTCCCTGGCCTCCCACATCCTGCAAGCCTCACACTGTCTCATCTTACCCGTCATGTGTTCACTGCATCCCATCCTTTCCAGCTTTTTGCGTAGTCTCCTCTCCTCAGCCTCTTCGCCAAAGACTCTCAAGCCAAAGACACACTTTACTCACAAGGCCATTCCCTCACTGTCGCTCCCCTAGAGCAGCCTTGCTTATATTGGCTGAAAAATTGCCTAATTTGCCAATTTTCAAATCAAATTTCGCAGTTTTAAACTTTCTCCCTCTGACTCACCTCTGACACCTTTCCCATGGGTTTCAGCCAATATGTTCTTCTCTCTGCTTCTCTTTGATTGCTGCTGCTCCGAGATCCACATAAGGACTGGGCATAAGAGGCTGTCCCACTTCGGCGATATAATCTGTGAGTTTAGATGATTTTGCCCTCGACTCAAACTCGCAGCATGGTCGTCACGTGGTCCTAGGAGGTCCTATGAGATCACTGGAACTCTCCTTCATGCTCGAGGGAAGTTCCCGGATACTCGCGGCCTCAGCTAGGTCGCGGAAAAACTTTCAGCATGTTGAAAAATTTTCCGCAAGTAAATATTGGTTGGCATGGTTCTTTTTAACTCGTAGTGCAGTGCAATGGGGTCGCTATGTAGTTACAGGCAGTCGAGGGCAGCCGTAGGCAATCTCCTTTGCGGACCGGGCATTTTAATTGGCTCACTGGAGTTTTCAGGACCAAGGAACACCAGGTTAAATGCCCGCTAAACTTTATTAAACTTTGTCTGACTTCTTAAAAGTGTCTCCACTCCTTCCCCCCCCCTTCTCCCCCCTCTCCCATTCACTCCCTTTCTTTCTCCTTCTCTCCCCCTCTCTCCCCTTATCTCCCCTTCTCTCCTCTCCTCCGCACTCTCTAAAGGACTTACCGTACACTGTGAAGCCGTCTTTCACCTTCCTCTTCATCACGGGTGTGAATTTCAGACAGCGCTCCCCACGCTTTCCCTGGCCCCCGCCTTTGCGATGTGTTTGTCTGCGGTCGGTCGATCCAGCTCGCGGTTTCATCGCTGACGGTCGATCCAGCTCGAGGGTTTTCAGGCGAGTGCCCGCGAGCTTGAAGATCGAAGACACTCTTCTGATTTTGTGGATTAGGTCACCGCAGTAGGACAGCCCCTTAAGAAGTCCTGTGAAAATAAATCCATCTGTGGCTGAACATAGAGTAGCAGTTTTCATTGGATCATTGATGCATGGGTGTTCATCATACGCAATTCATGCTGTCATCTGAGATTGTGCTGGATAATTCGCATTGCTGGTATTCTTATAGATCATTTCCATAGCCCACACTTTTCATTACTATATGGCTGCATTTCTGACGTCTGTAGACTCACAAATGTACGGCTAAATTTGGCTCTAACTCCATCGGCAATTTAGCAGATGGCACCACTTTGAAGATCCGAATCACAAAAAAATTATGAGACAGAGCACAGAAAGAACTTAGTGACATGGTGTTATAACAATAACCTCTCCTTCAATGTCAGCAAAACAAAGGAGATAGTTATTGTCTTCAGGTAGCATGGTGGAGTACAAGCTCCAATCAGCGTCAATTGTGCAGAAGTGGAAATGGTAGAAAGCTTCAAGTTCCTTGGCATTAATATTGCCAATGATCTGTTGTGGACCAACCACATTGATGTGACAGCCAAGAAGGCACACCAAGCCTCTACTTCCTGGTCATTCTTTCTCCGCATTCCCATCTGGCAAAAGATATAGCAGCCTGAAAGCAAGCACCACCAGACTTTGGAACAGCCTCTTCCCCTGTGGTTATCAAGTTTCTGAACGGTCCTTCCATAAGTTAGGGTACTGTCCGATTCACCTCTATCCCATTATGGGCATTGGACTTTATCTGTGGATCAGATGCACTACAATGTGCTACAACACTACATTCTGCACCGTCTATATTCCCTTTTGTTCTGACTATTGTATTTGAGTTTGACCTGATTGCATTTATGTAAGGTATACCTGATTTGTTTGGATAGCATACAAAAATAATCTTTTCATTGTACCTCGGTACACACGACAATAATAAACCTAAACCTATGGGGAGAAGTCAGGAACGGGGTACTGATTGTGGATGATCAGCCATGATCACAGTAAATGGCGCCGCTGGTTCGAATGGCCGAATGGCCTACTGCTGCACCTATTGTCTATTGTTTATTGTCAAACAATTCCTATAATCTGCTGACCACAAAAGAATTGACAATGTGAGCTGTTAACAGCACACAAATCAACAATCTGTTGGAGGAACTTAATGGGTCAAGCAGCATCTGTGGGAGAAAGAAATGATTGATATTTTGGGTTGAAACACTGTATCAGATCCCTTCAGTAAAGTGTAGATACAAGTAACTGTAGATGCCGGTTTACAAAAAAAGACACAAAGAGCTATAATGATTCAGCGGGTCAGGAAGCAACTTGATGTTTTGGGTCAGGACCCTTCTTCAGACTGATTGTAAGTAGGGAAAGAAAGCTGGAAGAGAGGAAGGGCAGGACAAAGCCTGGCAGGTAATAGGTGGATACAGGTGAGGGGGGAGGGTTATATTATCAGATGGTGGACAACGGGTAGGGATTAAAAAAAAACAGAAGGTGTGAGATATAAAGATTGAAGAATTGTGAAGCTAGAGGAAGGAATGTAGGTGGAAGAGGTGGGGGACAGGAGAAATAGGTTGGAGTCCAGATGGGGCACCAATTGCAGAGGGTGTTGGGGGAAGAAGAGAGAGTGGCAGGGTTTTGTTGTTACTTAAAATTGGAGAATTTAATGTAGGATGGAGAGTGACATTGTTAATTCAGAAACAACGGTTCTGAACTTAAAGAAAGGTAACTTTGAGGGTATGAGACGTGAATTGGCCAAGATTGACTGGCAATTAGTTCTAAAAGGGTTGACGGTGGATATGCAATGGAAGGCATTTAAAGACTGCATGGATGAACTACAAAAAATGTTCATCCCAGTTTGGCAAAAGAATAAATCAGGGAAGGTAGTGCATCCGTGGATAACAAGGGAAATCAGGGATAGTATCAAAGCAAAAGATGATGCGTACAAATTAGCCAGAAAAAGCAGTATACCAGAGGACTGGGAGAAATTCAGAGACCAGCAGAGGAGGACAAAGGGATTAATTAGGAAAGGGAAAATAGAGTATGAAAGGAAACTGGCAGGGAACATAAAAACTGACTGCAAAAGTTTTTATAGATATGTGAAGAGAAAGAGATTAGTTAAAACAAATGTAGGTCCCTTGCAGTCAGAAACAGGTGAATTGATCATGGGGAACAAGGACATGGCAGACCAATTGAATAACTACTTTGGTTCCGTCTTCACTAAGGAAGACATAAATAATCTGCCGGAAATAGCAGGGGGCCGCGGGTCAAAGGAGATGGAGGAACTGAGTGAAATCCAGGTTAGTCGGGAAGTGGTGTTGGGTAAATTGAATGGATTAAAGGCCGATAAATCACCAGGGCCAGATAGGCTGCATCCCAGAGTACTTAAGGAAGTAGCTCCAGAAATAGTGGATGCATTAGTGATAATTTTTCAAAACCCTTTAGATTCTGGAGTAGTTCCTGAGGATTGGAGGGTAGCAAACGTAACCCCACTTTTTAAGAAGGGAGGGAGAGAGAAAACGGGGAATTACAGACCAGTTAGTCTAACATTGGTAGTGGGGAAACTGCTAGAGTCAGTTATTAAAGATGGGATAGCAGCACATTTGGAAAGTGGTGAAATCATTGGACAAAGTCAGCATGGATTTACGAAAGGTAAATCATGTCTGACGAATCTTATAGAATTTTTCGAGGATGTAACTAGTAGAGTGGATAGGGGAGAACCAGTGGATGTGTTGTATCTGGACTTTCAGAAGGCTTTCGACAAGGTACCACATAAGAGATTAGGATACAAACTTAAATCACACGGTATTGGGGGTTCAGTATTGATGTGGATAGAGAACTGGCTGGCAAACAGGAAGCAAAGAGTAGGAGTAAACGGGTCCTTTTCACAATGGCAGGCAGTGACTAGTGGGGTACCGCAAGGCTCAGTGCTGGGACCCCAGCTATATACAATTTATATTAATGATCTGGACGAGGGAATTGAAAGCAACATCTCCAAGTTTGCGGATGACACTAATCTGGGGGGCAGTGTTAGCTGTGAGGAGGATGCTAGGAGACTGCAAGGTGACTTGGATAGGCTGGGTGAGTGGGCAAATGTTTGGCAGATGCAGTATAATGTGGATAAATGTGAGGTTATCCACTTTGGTGGCAAAAACGGGAAGGCAGACTATTATCTAAATGGTGGCCGATTAGGAAATGGGGAGATGCAGCGAGACCTGGGTGTCATGGTACACCAGTCATTGAAAGTAGGCATGCAGGTGCAGCAGGCAGTGAAGAAAGCGAATGGTATGTTGGCCTTCATAGCAAGAGGATTTGAGTATAGGAGCAGGGAGGTTCTACTGCAGTTGTACAGGGTCTTGGTGAGACCACACCTGGCGTATTGCGTACAGTTTTGGTCTCCAAGTCTGAAGAAGGACATTATAGCCATAGAGGGAGTGCAGAGAAGGTTCACTAGACTGATTCCTGGGATGTCAGGACTTTCATATGAAGAAAGACTGGATAGACTTGGCTTATACTCGCTAGAATTTAGGAGATTGAGAGGGGATCTTATAGAAACGTAC
Organism: Malacoraja senta; assembly: GCA_038087875.1. Classification (NCBI taxonomy): domain Eukaryota; kingdom Metazoa; phylum Chordata; class Chondrichthyes; order Rajiformes; family Rajidae; genus Malacoraja; species Malacoraja senta. The sequence goes on from CM075977.1 coordinate 365,640,108, forward strand.
AAATTCTTATGGGGTTGGACAGGCTAGATGCAGGAAGATTGTTCCCGATGTTGGGGAAGTCCAGGACAAGGGGTCACAGCTTAAGGATAAGGGGGAAATCCTTTAAGACCGAGATGAGGAAAAGCTTTTTTCACACAGAGAGTGGTGAATCTCTGGAACTCTCTGCCACAGAGGGTAGTTGAGGCCAGTTCATTGGCTATATTTAAGAGGGAGTTAGATGTGGCCCTTGTGGCTAAAGGGATCAGGGGGTATGGAGAGAAGGCAGGTACGGGATACTGAGTTGGATGATCAGCCATGATCATATTGAATGGCGGTGCAGGCTCGAAGGGCCGAATGGCCTACTCCTGCACCTATTTTCTATGTATCTATGTATCTATGTATACCATCGGGTTATAAGCTACTCAAGTGGAAGATGAGATACTGGTCCTCCTGTTTGCATGGGCCCTCACTCTATCAATGGAGGAGGCCCAGGACAGAAACATCAGTATGGGAGTGGGAACATCCTCTCCACATTCATTCTATCTAGTTCATATGTTATCCCAATCATTCCTGGGATTATCTTCGGAAACTTCCTCAGGACCCCCTCCAATGACAACACGTCCTTCCTCGGATATGGGGACCAAAACTGCTCACAATACTCCAAATAGATGATGTTTTGGGTCAGGACCCTTCTTCCAGGGATGCCACTGAGTTACTCCAGTGCTGTGTCTGTTTTTGTAAACCAGCATCTGCAGTTTCTTGTTTCTCTATTTTTTGTGTGGCGATGTGCAGTTTGCAGGTGACCGTGTGGGTTTACTCAGGGTCCTCCGTTTTTCTCCCACATCCCAAAGATGAGCCAGTTTGTATGTTAATTGGTCTCTGTAAATTGCCCTTAATGTTCATTCAAAAATGGGGTAACAGGACTACTGTGAAAGGGCGATCAATGGTTGGTGTGGATTCAATGGGCCGATAGCCCTGTTTCCATGTTGCATCTTTAACTGAAGAAACTCGGGGGGTCAAGCAGCATCTGTGGAAGCAAAGCGATAGTCTAGTATTTGGGTCAAGACCCTGCATTAGATGTTTGACCCACTGAGTTCCTCCAGCAGCCTAATTTTTGCTGCAGCATCTGCAGTCTCTTGTCTCAAGTTCAAGTTCAAGTTCAAGTTCAGGTGAGTTTATTGTCATGTGTCATAGGACAATGAAATTCTTGCTTTGCTTCAGCACAACGGAACATGGAAGGTACACAAAAATGCTGGAGAAACTCAACGGGTGCAGCAGCATCTATGGAGCGAAGGAAATAGGCAACGTTTCGGGCCGAAACCCTTCTTCAGACTCCATAGATGCTGCTGCACCCGCTGAATTTCTCCAGCATTTTTGTGTACCTTTCCAGCATCTGCAGTTCCTTCTTTAACACAGAACATAGAAGGTATTGACTACAAAACAGATCAGTGTGTCCACATATCATTATATAAATATATACACACATGAATAAATAAACTGATAAAGTGCAAATAACAGATAATGGGTTATTAATGTTCATAGTTTTGTCCGAGCCAGGTTTAATAGCCTGATGGCTGTGGGGAAGTAGCTATTCCTGAACCTGGTCGTTGCAGTCTTCAGGCTCCTGTACCTTCTACCTGAAGGTAGTAGGGAGATGAGTGTGTGGCCAGGATGGTGTGGGTCCTTGATGATGCTGCCAGCCTTTTTGAGGCAGCGACTGCAATAGATCCCCTCGATGGAAGGGAGGTCAGAGCCGATGATCTCCATAAACCAAGAAAATGCACCACAATTTGTAACGTTTACTGTCTGCTCCTGAAGCATTAATGATCTGCGGTGATTTGAGCTGATGAAGGTGTTGAAATTTTAACATTACTCCACTTAGCTCTATTCACTCTTCAAAGAAACACTCTGGGATAAGACCTCGCATTAACCTCATCCTGAAGAACTTCTTGTTAAATCTACATCCTTATTTCTTTTTGTAAGTACATTTAAGTGAAAGGCATGCTTAAAGATTTTATCTTCAATTGCTTGACTCTTAAACAAATCAAGACAAGAGCGTGTAAAGTTCTGTTTACTAATTTCCTAACCTATCAGGCGTGCTATGTCCTTTCCTAGCACGGCACCTCAGGAAGAATGGGTGTGAGCTGGGAACTGGAGGTCTAAGTTGAATATAATGCTGCAGATCTCTTAATACTGTAGAATCATCAGAACGAGGACTGTCTTTAAATTATTCAACTATGGCGTCAGAGTTGGTAAAGTTTGTGAAGTGATTTCATTGAGGAGGTTCAAGTGACAAAAGAAGGTCATAGAGCTGTCACTGAGAAATTATATTCTCTCATGAGAAAATGTAGAGTAAGAAATTTGGAAAAACACAACATTATAATCAGCAGCTCAGCAATGAAATCAGGAAGCACAACTTCATACAAGGGAAGGGGTGGGGGTCGTGGGAATTCAGAACTGACATCCCTATAATAACCTCTGAGTTATGGATGATTTTACTTCGGAGTCACGTGAGTGATTCCGTGAAGAAGCCCCGCCAGTTCGCATGCGTGTCATTACGTCATTCGCATGGCGACGCACCGGACTGGCAGGCTAGTCAGCGCAACGGGTTCAGCGCTCCTGCCAGCGGTAAGTTTAAACCTACAGGTAAGTTTTATTTCTTACCAGGTTGTGTTTTTTTGCAGGAACCTCTTCTTACATCCTGCTGGATGTTGTAGCGCAGTCCGGACGAACCGCGAGGAAACCGGCTTTGGGCTGTGAAGAGACTCCGGCCCAGACCGCGGAACGCGGGTAGCCGGCGGACGTCTGGAGCGCTACTCCAGCCGCTGACAAGGTGGTCAGCGGCTTCCAGACTGCTGAGGTTCCCGTGGAGGGGTAAGTCCATGAGGAAGGCGGTATCAGGGTGCCGACTGTGAGCACCGTGGCTAATCCTGTGAGGAGGAAACAGCCATTTAAAAATAAGCCCGTGGACTCCGACGAGTCGGGTCAGGAGGATTCTCCTCCCACTATCAGCAACGTCTCTGGACGTATAGCAAAGGTGGAGGTCGCTCCATCGTGATATGTTCCAAGAGGAACTTTATTTCCCGTGGTCACCCCATGGGCCCGTGGCAGCAGCTTCTACTAGAGGGTTGTATGGGGAAAATCTGCTCCGTGACGAGGAGCATTATATCCACGGGTCGTCTTGGGGGCCCATGGCGGCAGCGCCTCTCGAAGGGCTGCATAATGTCTCCCTCAGTGAAGAGGTGAGCTTACCAGGGCAGTTTTATTCTGACCCTGAAGTTGGAGGTATTGTGGAGCATACCCCAAGGCATGAAAGCCAAGCACAGGGGCCCGTGGCAGCAGCACTTGTTGAAGGGCTGTCTGGAAAGAGCTCCTGATGGAAAGGATGCTCCAGCACGATATGCTCCAGGGGAAGAGCTCCTGATGGAAAGGATGCGCCAGCACGATATGCTCCAGCAAGAAGAGCTTTATATCCGGGGGTCTCCTCGGGAGCCTCTGGCAGCAGCACCTATAGAAGGGCTGCATGATGTCTCCCTCTTGGAGGAAGTGAACACACGGAGTCAGTTTGTTCTGACTCGGGGATCGGAGGTATAGCTGGTGAGCATACTACGAGGCAGGGGCCTGCGGCAGCACCTGTTCCTGGCTATCTACGAATCCCCCTCTCTGTGGAGGGGAGTGCGAGTGGTCAGTGTAATTGACTTCAAAAACATCTAAAGTATGTCTGTGGAACGTACTGGAATACATGCGTTGGATTCAAGGGAGCTCTCGCAAACGAAGGTGGCAGAATATCCGGAAGGGCTAGAGCTCCCCTCATGTTATAAATGCCGGGAATGAACAACGCTTCAGGGGTGACTTTAAAGACAAGCCGCCGAACCTTCTCTTGAGGTAAGACCTATTCAACAGGTAAAACCTGGATTAGGAAGCAAAAGCTGTCGGACCAATCGAGGTACCAACAACAATCAAAGCTTCATCGTTGCGGCAACAACACACCCCACGCCTTCATTGGCAGTAAGCAGCTCACTGAAGTTGGTGGCAGCATGAAAGCTGGACAGAGGTCTTAAATCCAAGACCCAAGTCGGGCTCAGGAAAAATATGGGACCATCTACAAGTTGGTGATATTTACACTTGTTTATTGTACTAATGATAATGATAACATGTGTTTAGTTTATGTGTTGTATGAAAATAACATTCCCCTTGATAAGGATGGAAGTGGTCCTAGTGGCCTTACAACACACAAATGGTTGGCATCTAACCATGTAAAACTGTGCAATACTAAGATTCCAAGCACAGAATTGGGCCAGATTTGTCTTTACAGACAAGCTCAGAATTATGTCCAGAGTTGTCTTTCGAGGCAGGCTCAGTATTATGGCCAGGAAAGGCTTTCGGGACTGGCACGGAAAACGGGCCAGAGTTCTTGCTCGAGCAGGTACGGAATTCGCAGGCGTGGCCTGTTCATTGTGGAAAAGATGCTGAATATCGTTTATCTCGCATGTGCAGTATAATTTTTCCCCAAAAAGGAAACTTCGCATCTGATTTCCTTAGAATGCTCCCATTTACTGATATCACCGGAGACATTTTGAAATTTATCTGGCTAAGGCAATGATAAAAACATTGTAAAATGGGTTAACTTCAGTTCCCAGGTTATTTACCAGATGCTTGGACTGCTCAGAGGTCAAAAACATTTGTTATGTCTTGACTGGAGGATATTCTTATGCTGTGTGTTGTTAAAATCAACTGTTTCAGCCTCAAACTGGAGCTGGGGTGTGTGGGCGGGGTGGGTGTGGAGGCGGGGGTGTGTGGGCGGGGGAGGTGTGTGCAGGGGTGGGTGTGCAGGGGATGGGGTGGGTGGGGGCATGTCGTCCAAGGGTGTGTGGGCGGGGGTGTGGGCTGGGTGGGTGGGGCAGGTTGTGGGGGTGTGTTGTGGGGAAGGGGGGAGTGGGTGGGGGAGGGGGAGTTGTAGGGGCAGAGGGGTGTGTGGGCAGGGGGAGTTGTGGGGGGAGAGTGGTGTGTGGGAGGGGGGAGGAGGGAGTGAGCTCGGAAAAAAGACGGGGAAGAGCCATGGGTGAGAGCGGCTATCATGGGGGAGGGGGAAGGAGCCAGTGAGGGGGACCAGAGGGGTTGGGGCTGGAGCTGGCAGTGCAATGTTGACACAGCGGGCACTGGTCATTCTCCACCGCCGGGATCAGAGTCTCCGTTTTCCGTTTGGCGACATCTCCGACTCCAGGCTGGGCTGGGTTTCCGACACTGGGCTGGGCAGGGTCTCCCACGCTGGGCTGGGCTGGGTCTCCCACGCTGGGCTGGGCAGGGTCTCCCACGCTGGGCTGGGCAGGGTCTCCCACGCTGGGCTGGGCTGGGTCTCCCACGCTGACCTGGGCTGGGTCTCCCACGCTGGGCTGGGCTGGGTCTCCCACGCTGGGCTGGGCTGGGTCTCCCACACTGGGCTGGGCAAGTTCTCCCATGCTGGGCTGGGCAGGGTCTCCCACGCTGGGCTGGGCTGGGTCTCCCACGCTGGGCTGGGCTGGGTCTCCCACGCTGGGCTGGGCTGGGTCTCCCATGCTGGGCTGGGCTGGGTCTCCCACGCTGGGCTGGGCTGGGTCTCCCACGCAGGGTCTCCGACGCAGGGTCTCCGACGATGGGCTGCTTGATGATAGGCTGTTCGAGGCTGGGCTGCTTTTTGTTCCTCCGAAAATTGTGTCCGGTTGGAACCCTCCACCGGCAATCCTCAGCTCCAGCTCCAGTAAAGACGCGATAGCGCGGGAAGGGGCGGACCGTCCCAGTAAGTGACAGGGGAAGAGACTAATCCGCGTGGCGCTGAACGGCAGGAGAAGAGATTCTCCTTGGTTTTACGACATTCAACCTATCGGAACAAAACTTTGTGCAATCGCAGCATAGGAGAATGGTGAGTGAACTGGCAAAAAATCGTAGCGCTATTGCGAACCGTTTATGCGCAAATAGAAAGACCGCACGAACCTGAAGATAACAAAATCAGAGTTTTAGTTATGTATACACGACTGGTGGAGTGTGAGGTAAAAAGCATTAGGCTTAGGTTTAGGTTTATTATTGTCACGTGTACCGAGGTACAGTGAAAAGCTTTGTTTTGCACGTTATCCAAACAGATCAGATAACACTATACACAAGTGCAATCATGTCAAACTCAAGTACAATAGGTAGAGCAAAGAAGGAGATTGTCTGTGGAATTCTCTGCATCAGAGGGCGGTGGAGGCAGGTTCTCTGGTAACTTTCAAGAGAGAGCTAGATAGGGCTCTTAAAGATAGCCAGGGGATAGTCAGGGGATATGGGGAGAAGGCAGGAATGGGGTACTGATTGGGGATGATCAGCCATGATCACATTGAATGGCGGTGCTGGCTCGAAGGGCCGAATGGCCTACTCTTGCACCTATTGTCTATTGTCTATTGTCTAAGATACCGTGCAGAATATAGTTCTCAACATTGTAGAGCAACAAACATAGACACAAAATGCTGGAGTAACTCAGCGGAACAGAAAGCATCTCTGGATAGAAGGAATAGGTGACATTTCGGGACGAGACCCTGCATCAGACTGCAGAGTGAAGAAGGGTCTCAACCCGAAACGTCACCCATTCCTTCTATCAGGAGATGCTGCCTGGCCCGCTGAGTTACTCCAGCATTTTGTGTCTATTTTTGGTGTAAACCAGCATTTGCAGTTCCTTCCTACATATTGTAGCTCAATAGTTCCATAGACAAAGAGCAATGTCCGCAATGGGGTAGTTGTGAGACTGTCAGACTGTACCTTAGCTTAAGGAAGGACCCTTCAGAAGCCTGATAACAGAGCAGAAGAAGCTGATTGAAAATATTAAGCTTTTAGACAATAGACAATAGAAAATAGGTGCAGGAGTAGGCCATTCGGTCCTTCGAGCCAGTTGTGCAAAGGAAGCCAAATAGAATTCTATCACATACTGACTGAATGGGAGAAAAGGTTTGAGAGGCTTTTATTTGGTTCCTGGTCTGTTGGTCTCCTTGAATGCACTTTGGTTCATCAATGTAATTCAACAGAGCATCTGGAAGGTGAAGTGATATTTTGGAAATGCTATGCTCATTCACTAGAGATGTTCTGCCAGAGCAGAATCTCCCTCTAGCCCAGAGTAGCTCCTGCCCATATCCAGATATTCATCTGGGCATTTTGTGAATATTTCAGAATCATTTAAAGTTTACTGATCTGCACAGAGCACTTTTGTTTTATACAGTATGCTCCAGAATAAGGCAATGTTATACTGTGAGGTAAGAATAAACAAAATGGCATCTCATTATTATCCCAGCCACTCCTTCTCTCTCCCATCAGGCAAGAGGTATAATTGTGTGAAAACGGTATAGGGAGAGTTTGAGCAGGCTAGGACTGTATTCCTTGCAGCACGGATGAGTGGTGATCTTATAGAGGTGCATAAGATAATGGGTTGAATAGATAAGGTAAATGCATGGAGCCTTTTACCCAGATGGGAAATCACAAACCAGAGGACATATGTTTAAGGTGAGAGGGGAAATGTTTAATAGGAACCTGCCAAGCAACATTTTCACACAAAAGGTTGTGGGTGTATGCAACAAGCTGCCAGAGAAGTTAGTTGAGACAAGTATATAACAACAATTAAAAGACATTTGAACAGGTACATGGATAAGATAGGTTTAGAAGGATATGGGCCAAACGCAGACAGGTGGGGCATGTGTAGATGGGGCATGTTGGTCAGTGTGTGCAAGTTGGGCCAAAGGGCCTGTTTCCATGCTGTATGACTATATCACTCCATAACGTCACTGCTTCTGCCCTCTAGTTTACAATATGGGCTTTGCATAAAAAAATGGTAGCCCAAAGCCAGTAGTTATGCAAGCTCAGCAAGGATTCCTTTTATTATGCTATCCCTGAAATAAATGTTGGTGTGATTAGTCATTTAGCTATCTATAATTGAGATTTAATAAGCAGTCAAAGGATCTCGACTACCAGTTTTTCATGTCTGTAATCAGTTTGGAACAGGTGATGCAGATCACATATCACACAACTATGACCTGCCCAATAATTGTACTGCAATAAGGCCACTGGACAGAATTAGTTTTGCTACTTCAGATAATTAATTTAAGATACCTTGGTAACAGACTTGTGAGCCTCTAACATTGTGGCGATTTCATACATTTTGCTCCTTTCATCCCAATAAAAGTTTTATTTTAAGAAGGGAAGCAAGCTATCAACAGAATTTGCCAGCGGAGGCTCTTTCTATTGCAAATACTGATTCCTCAACCCAGTTTGGACTTAGTAAGAAGCAATATTTATTAGCCTTTCAAAATTAATCAGCATAAAATCAAAATAAGTTATTTATTAGTGGGACAGCATTAGACCAAACCATTAAGTGCTAAACTGTGATTTTCCAAAATAAGCAAATTGATGATTTTACTAGTTTATTGTGGTCACATTGATTTTTGCTGTGAGCAGCAGTGAGGCATAAAATTAACTGCAATTTTAAGATGAGAATTAATCTAACCATGGCAGGACAGCTCATTACAGAGGAATACAGCTAATTTGTTTTTGTTTATTCTGTTGTGTAATGTAGCGGTCTTCAAACTCAATAATAACTCTATTACTAAGCAAACATCCTTGCTCACAAATCTTGACTGCTCCTAATTAAACACAACTCTCATCCCTTAATTAAACAATCTTTATTTTCATTTTAGCAGCCTAATGCGGAACAGTCTTGACATCATTAGTTTAATTGCCTGCAGTGCTTTCTGGGAATCAGTCTCTTGTCATGCAAAGCTTTTAACTGTGTTTACACTAATTGGCTGTTTTATTACCTCCCACATTTGTGATTAATTGCTTTATTTCCATTGGATTTGGTGCCTCAATTATTAAGTAATCCTGCAGACTGATAAACAACAAGGGCATGGTACATCCACAAATGATCACATGTAAAACAATTCAGGACATAACCCTCACCAATTGACTGATTAAATATGTACAATGATGGATGGTAAGAGAGATTTAGAAGACAGCAAAGATAGACACAAAATGCTGGTGTAACTCAGCGGGTGAGGCAGCATCTCTGGAGAAAATTAATAGGTGCCATTTGGGGCCGGGACCCTTCTTCAGGCTGATTGTAGCAGGGAGAGAGGGGAAAAAAAGGTGGAAGCAAAAAAAAGGATAATAGTCAGGGCCAGATGATCTCAGGCCAGGAGGTTCCCTGTTAGGCCTATTTTTGGATAGAGTGTTTGTGTTTCTATGACTGTTGGCAGATCAATTTCCCTCCTGGGATAAATAAAGTTCTATCGTATCGTATCATATCGTGTGAGCCCAAGAGGGATATATAGTGGTGAACACTCAAGCTGGTTAACAGACTTTTAGCGCAAATACTGATTGGGGAGTGTGATAAGGATGGAGAGGGGGGAGAGAAGTGTTTGTAGAAGTAACCTGAAAATGGAGAATAAATGTTCATACCCATTGTGAGCTACCCAAGCAAAATATTACAATAGAGGAGGCCCAGGACAGAGAAGTCACTGGGATTGGGAAGGGGATTTAAACTGGTCAGCAACCAAGAGATCCAGCAGGCCCTGGCGGACTGAGCGCAAATGTTCAATGAAATGGTCACCCTGTCTACGCTTGGTTTCATCAATGTAACAGGGGCCAGATCAGAAGCACCAAATGCAGTAGATGGAGTTAGAGGAGGTGCATGTGAACCCATGTCTCATGCAACCGGGAGATCCAGTAGGCCTCGGTAAACCAAGGTTGTGTTCAGCGAAATAGTAGCCGAGTCTACACTTGGTCTCACTGATTTACAGGAATCCACATTGGGAATACCGGAGGCATTAGGTGAGATTAGAGGTACAGTAACAAGCTAAATGGTTTAGATAATGTTATAAACCATGGGATCTAACCTTGATGCAGTTCCTCATGACTCTAGGATATTCAAGGCTGATTTCCATAAATCTTCAAACTCTTAAGGGTAACAAGGGATGGGAGGATTGCAAAGGAAAGGTAAGCATTTAGAGATGAATCTTAATGTTATTGAATAATGATGTAGGACCAATGAGCCAAATGGACCGTCATGTTTCTGGTTCTTATGTCCTAATAGATCTATTCTTACCATCAGTACAGGTAAGCTGGAGAAGGCCACAAAGTCTTTGTCTTACAGTCCACACCAACTTCCAAGGGCCCATCTAGATCGTGTTCACTTCCTTCTCCACACATTCACTTTGATTCCCTACTATGACGATGCTGTTAGTCTTGCAGCCACCTTCAATCTGCCAGCATATTTGTTCTTCTAATTCCAATTGATTACTTGGGGCCTGTAGTGCACTCCGAAAAAAGGTGATCATCATTATTTTGGGGGCAGCACGGTGGCACAGCGGTAGAGTTGCTGCCTTACATCCCAGAGACCCGGATTTGATCCCGACTACGGGTGCTGTCTGTACGGAGTTTATACGTTCTCCTCGTGACCTGTGTGGGTTTTCTCCAGAATCTCCTGTTTCCTCCCACACGACAAAAACATACAGGTTTGTAAGTTACGGGCCTGTCCCACTTGCCGATTTTTTTTCGGCGACTGCCGGCGCCATATCAGTGTCGCCAAAAGATTTTTAACATTTCAAAATCAAGCGGCGACAAAAAAAAAGTTACAACACTTGAAAAAACACCGCGCCTCATACGTCATCATGCCCCGTCACCGCCGCGTCACGCCGCATCACGCTGCTAATTTTTCGGTGACCTGATACGTCAGTCAATGATGCCGGCAGTCGCCGAAAAAATCGTCAAGTGGGACAAGCCCTTTAATTGGAGTGGTATAATTGTAAAATTACAATTACTGTGTGTTGGATAGTGTTAGTATGCGGGGATCGCCTGTCGGCGGGTTAGCATGCAACAAAAGATTTTCACTGTACCTCAGTATACGTGACAATAAACAAAACTAACCTAAACCAAACTAAGCTGGTGGACCGAAGGGCCTGTTTCTGCGCTGTATCTCTAAACTGTAAACTAATTTTATTTCACAGCTCTAGCCATATAGCCTCATTGGACGAATCATCAATAATGTCATCTCAGACTACTGCCATGACTTTCTCCTTAATCAGTAAAGCAAACCTCCCTCCTCTTTTACCCCCACCTCTATCTCTCCTGTAGCACATGCACTCTGGTGCATTCAGTTGTCAGTCTGATTCCTCCTGAAGTCAGGTTTCCGTAACTTGCATTATGCTAAACCAATATTATGTGTGACTTGCATGTGAAAACTATGAATAAATCCAATTACAAAACTAATTTTGCACACCAACAAAAAACTATTCCATAAAACCGATAGGAATTAATCCATACCTTGTAGGTAGATTTGCATCAATCATACTTTAAAATGTTCATTCTAATTCATTTGCCTGGGGCAATTCCTGTAAATATTCAAAATTAGAACAAAGTCCTTACTTTTTCAGTATACCCAGTTGATTTGTCAGACTTCAGTAGCCCCAAGCAGCAGTCAATGGTGAACAAAGATAAAAGAGAAAGAAAGATAAAGAAAATGTTCCATTTATCTGTAACTTCTTTTACATCACTGACAATAGTTAAAAACTGAAGTAACAGGACTCCTCACTAGTGAAAATTAATTTTCACTCCCAAGTGGATTGCTGGGCCATGATTCAGACCTTTCATCTGCTAATTCAACTGGAATGGAAAACCTGTTACTTTATCTGGAGATTGCTCCCTAGAATGTGCATCAACATGTGCATCAACTTGCTTGAATGCTGAGATTCTCTGCAAGATAGTTAAACTCCATACTTTGTGGCTTTTTTGTAGACCAGCATCTGCAGTTCCTTGTTTTTGCATTTACTTCTATGTTGTTTATATATATATATCACAAACAATAGAGGTCCCAGCTCAGATACCTGTGGGACGTCACTGGTCACAGACCTCCGGCCAGAATAACACCCGTCCTCCATTATCCTCTTATATCAGTAAGCCAATTCTGATTCCAAATCACTAAGATACCATATATATCCCATGCATTTCAATCTTTCGGATCACCCTGCCATGAGGCACTTTCCAAATAAAGATGCAAAGATTTTTAATGTATGTAAAGGCTTGGGATTTTTTTTAATCTGACTTGCTAATGAATTTCATGGCCCCCTATGGCCCTTCTAATTGTCTACTTCAATGTCTTTCTTGCTTGCATTACATTCCAGAAAGGCCTTGTCTGATTCCAACTCCCTAAGCTTTTTCCTTTTCGACTAAATTCAAAACTTCTCTGGCCGTACAAGATTCCCTTACTTTGCCATCTTTATCCCTCCTCCTTTTTGGAATGTGCCGGTCCTGAGCTCTGATCAGCTGTTTTTTAAGCTATTTCGATATGTCTGATGAGCACTTGTCCAAGAACAGCTGTTTCCAATTTACTCTCCCTAACTCCTGCCTAATAATATTGTAATCCTCCTTACTCCATTTTAATACTTCCTCTGAAGGTCCATACTTATCTTTATTCATAGCTATCGTAAAGATGATGGAACTTAATTATTATTTAATTATTGTCTTGTATCTGAGAAAGACAAACATAGAGACCTACAGCTCGGAAACAGGTCCTTCAGCCGAACTTGCCCATGCCAATAAAGATGCCAACTAGTCCTACCTTGCCTACATTTAGCCCATATCCCCCTAGACCGTTCCTATCCATGTACCTGTCCAAATGTACTTTAAATGTTTAAGAAGGAACTGCAGATGCTGAAAAATAGAAGGTACACAAAAATGCTGGAGAAACTCACCAGGTGCAGCAGCATCTATGGAGCGAAGGAAATAGGCAACGTTTCGGGCCGAAACCCTTCTTCAGACTGATGGGGGGTGGGGAGAAGAAAGGAAAAAGGCGGAGGAGGAGCCCGAGGGCTGAGGGATGGGAGGACACAGCCCGAGGGCTGAGGAAGGGGAGGAGACAGCAAGGGCTAGCAAAATTGGGAGAATTCAATGTTCATGACCCCAGGATGCAGGCTCCCCAAGCGGAATATGAGGTGCTGTTCCTCCAATTTCCGGTGTTGCTCGCTCTAGCCATGGAGGAGACCCAGGACAGAGAGGTCGGATACAGAATGGGAGGGGGAGTTGAAGTGCTGAGCCGCCGGGAGGTCAGGTTGGTTATTCCGGACCGAGTAGAGGTGTTCGGCGAAATGATCGCCAAGCCTGCGCTTGGTCTCACCGATGTAGATCAGCTGACATCTAGAGCAGCGGATGCAATAGATGAGGTTGGAGGAGATGCAGGTGAACCTCTGTCGCACCTGGAACGACTGAATGGAGTCGAGGGGGGAGGTGAAGGGACAAGTGTTGCATCTCTTGCGGTTGCAAGGGAAAGTGCCCGGGGAGGGGGTGGTACGGGAGGGAAGGGAAGAATTGACAAGGGAGTTACGGAGGGAGCGGTCTTTGCGGAAGGCAGACATGGGGGGAGATGGGAAGATGTGGCGAGTGGTGGGGTCACGTTGGAGGTGGCGAAACTGATGGAGGATTACTTGTTGTATGTGACGGCTGGTGGGGTGAAAGGAGAGGACTAGGGGGACTCTGCCCTTGTTGCGAGTGGGGGGATGGGGAGAGAAAGCAGTGTTGCGGGGTATGGAAGAGACCCTGCTGCGAGCCTCATCTATGGTGGAGGAGGGGAACCCACGTTCCCTGAAGAATGAGGACATATCAGATACCCTGGTGTGGAACGCCTCATCCTGGGAGCAGATGCGGCGTAGACGGAGGAATTGGGAGTAGGGGATGGAGTCCTTACAGGAAGCAGGGTGGGAAGAAGTGTAGTCCAGATAGCCATGGGAGTCAGTAGGTTTATAGTGGATGTCGGTCAGAAGTCTATCACCTGCGATGGAGATAGTGAGGTCAAGGAATGGTAGGGAAGTGTCGGAAATGGTCCAGGTGTATTTGAGTGCCGGATGGAAGTTAGTGGTGAAGTGGATGAAGTCAGTCAGTTGTGTGTGGGGTGCAGGAGGTGGCACCAAAGCAGTCATCGATGTAGTGGAGTTAGAGGTCGGGGATGGGGCCCTGGTATGTATTGAACAAGGATTGTTCGACGTACCCGACAAAGAGGCAGGCATGCGTGTGCCCATAGCTACACCTTGTATTTGGAGGAAATTGGAGGAGTCAAATGAGAAGTTATTGAGGGTAAGGACTAGCTCCGCTAGGCGGAGGAGGGTATCAGTGGCCGGGTATACGTTGCTTCTCTGGTCGAGGAAGAACTAGAGGGCTTTGAGACTATCCTGGTGGGGGATGGAGGTGTAGAGTGACTGGACATCCATGGTGAAGATGAGGGGGTGAGGGCCTAGAGAATGAATGCGCGGAGATGACGGAGAGTGTCTGAGGTGTCTTGAACATAGGTAGGGAGGGATTTAACCAAGGGGGATAGGATGGAGTCAAGGTAGGTGGAGATGAGTTCGGTGGGCACGAACAGGCAGAGACAATGGGTCTACCGGGACAGTCAGGTTTGTGGATTTTGGGGAGAAGGTAAAAGCGGGCTGTGCGGGGCTGGGAACGATGAGGTTGAAGGCTCGGTCGGGCAGGGCGTGGAGTTGATGAAGTCGGTGATGGTGCTGGAGATGGTGGCCTGGTGCTCGTCAGTGGGGTCATGGTCCAGGGGTAAGTAGGAGGAGGTGTCTGAGAGTTGGCGCGTGGCCTCAGCTTTGTAGAGATCAACGCGCCAGACTACCACGGCACCTCCCTTGTCGGCGGGTTTGATAACCCAATCTAGGTTGTTGTGGAGTGAGTCGATGGCAGTGCGTTCAGGGGGGGGGGGAGATTAGAATGAGACAAGGGAGTGGAGAAGTTGAGGCGGTTGATGTCACGGCGGCAGTTTTTGATGAAGAGTTCTAAAGCCGGAAGGCTACGAGGGGGGTTCCACGAGGAGGGGGTGCGTTGGAGATGGGAAAAGGGGTCATCAATGGGGGGCGAGGACTCCTTCCCATGGAAGAACGCTGTGAGGCGGAGGCGGCAGTAGAAGAGTTCCAAGTCATGGTGGGCGCGGAACTCATTGAGGTGGGGACGGAGGGGAACAAAGGTAAGACCTCTGCTGAGGACAGACCGTTCGATGTCGGAGAGGGGGAGGTCGGGGGGGATGGTGAACACCCGGCAGGGATGGGGGTTGGGGCCGGAGGAAGGCAGGCGGGTGGACTGGGGACGAGGCGATGTGTGGTGGGGGGGTGGTGGGTGGTCAGGGGGTGGTGGGGTGAGAGGGCAGTAGTGTGGGTGGGGAAGAGCAGGGGTCCCATAGTGAGAGAGGGATGGGGAAGAATCAGTGGAACTGCCACTGAGGTAACCAGGGGTAGGCAGACTAGCGCTAGGACCCAGTGGAGTCAAACCCAGGAGAGTGGGAGTGAGCAGCGTGGAGGCTTCAGGCCCAGTACAGAGACCAGTCTGCAGGTGAGGCGACGACTACGGGCTGCTGGAGGGAGGTGCAATGGCGAGGGTCGGCGGACTCGATGGTAGGAGTCCGTGGGTAGTAGAGTCGGGGTCCGCGGGCGATGCGTGGGAGGTCCCGGTGGGCGGATGGTCGGTGGGGCGGCGCGGTTCGACCAACCCGGTGAGGCGACGAGATGAGTCGGGTGCGGTGTGGCGGCCATGTTCGGGGTACCCCGGTCCGGCGGTCATGTTGAGTAGGTCCGGTCCGGCGGCGATGTTCAATAGGCCCGGTGCGACGGCGATATTAGGCTGGCCCAGTGCGACGGCGATGTTAGGAGGGCCGGGTGCGGCTGTGATGTTCGGCGGGCCCAGTGCGACGGCGATGTCGGATGGGCCCGGTGCGGCGATGAGGTTGGGCGGTCCCGGGGGGCGGCGAGGTTTGGAGGAGGCGAGGGGGAGGAAGTCCGAGTTACCATTGAAGCGGCGAGGCTGGGCGTCATCGGTAGGCAGGTGAAGGTCGGCGGCAGCATCGCCGTGGAGGTCGGTGAAGGTGGCGTCCTGGTGAGTACTGGAGGCGATCCTCGTGGCCAAGATGGCGTCGCGGGACTCGGGCAGGCGGCGCGGGCCAGAGTTGAGGCCTGGAGCCTGCGGGCGGTCGAGTCACGGAGTGTCGGCGGCAGGAGCGGCCTGGAGGCGGGATAATTTCAGGTCCTTGGTGGAGTTATGGTGGGCCAGGAATCTTTGATTGAAGAGGTGGATCTTCCTGCGGATGAAATATAGTTGTGGTCCGTTGCAGGTCTGGGTGAGTGAGGCCCGAAGTTTCGGGAGAGTCAATGCGAGGGCCTGCTGGTGCCGGCACATCGCAGTCAGAGTAGATCTCAGTGCCCGGTTGGAGAATTGTTGAGTATGCCGGTAGAAATGTTGTTGTAATACCTGTCTCAACTACCTCCTCTGGCACAATATGCTTGAGTAACTCAGCGAGACAGGCAGCATCTCTGGAGAGAAGGAATGGGTGACGTTTCTGGTCGAGACCCTTCTTCAGACTGGGTTTACTCCAACATATTGTGTCTATCTTCAGTAAACCAGCGTCTGCACTTCCTTCCTCCATACCTTCTCTGGCAGCTCATTCCATATACCCACCACCCTCTGTATGAAAATGTTGCCCTTAGGTTCCTATTAAATCTTTCCCCTCACATTAAACCTAAGTCTGCTGGTTCTTGATGCCCCCATTCTGGCTAAAAGGCTGTACATTCATCTTATTGATGCCCCTCAGGATCTTATACACCTCTATAAGTTACAAGTCAGGCTTTTAACGTTGACTTTTGTGGTACAGAGAAATGGCAATGGTCATCTATTCACTCCAAGTACCTACCAGTGTTAAACATGGATCTTCCAAGTGGTGTGGACACCAGTGCACAGCAAAGCTTCTTTTGCTTTTCTCCATCAAATGCCATCACCTTTTTGCTGATACCCACAGTTTCATGGATTTAAATCAGTATCAATTAAATCCATAATAATCTGGACTGCATCAGCAAACCTGAAGACTCAAGCCTTTCTGTTATTTTGCTTGCCGCACTCATCTTCACTCTGTAACTTTCCACAAGTGGTACTCAGCATTTAAGTAAAGACTTTCTAAAATAATCAACTCTGGAAAAGGACTGGAAAATTAATCATAATTATTTTAAGTCTTAGTTTTTTTTTAATTGGATATAGACAGCAGTGGTCCCCGTTCATTTATTGCTGACTTGATGAATGTTCTTTCCTTTTATGTTGTTCATTAGAAAACAGTGAATACTATTGATCACATGACGAGTAATAGGTGAACGAATGAATAACTGTGAGGCAACTGCCAGACAATAAGGCAGCCACTCTGTAAGGCTCAAGAGCTCAATGCAATTCTATCACTGGCTTCAACATCCATTACATTGTAATCTTTAAGATATTTTGGTCAAAGGGAAAACATATAACTCTAGTGTAAGAAAATCCAGAGCTGTATTTATAAAATTACCTCTTTTTGCTGATTTTCATGCTTCATGCTTGGGGCGCCATGGAGGCACAAGTGTAGAGTTGCTGCCTTACAGGGCCAGAGACCTGTGGTTGATCCTGACTATGGGAGCTGTCTGCACCGAGTTTGTACATTCTCCCTGTGACCATGTGGGGTTTTTTCCGGGTGCTCCGGTTTCCTCCCACACTCCAAAGACATACAGGTTTGTCGGCTAATTGGTTTCGGTAATTTGTTTTAAAATTGTCCCTAGTGTCTAGGTGTGCTGGGTGATCACTGGTCGGTGCGGAAGGGCCTGTTTCCGCGCTATGTCTCTAAGGTCTAAAGTCCAAATCACTCATTATGAAAAAATATAATACAATGGCCTTAAAATTATTCTGAACAAAGATTAAAAACCAAACATATTTACCAAGAGTAGTGCCAAATATCCTACATAGTGGTATCATCACTCTCTAACCTCCCTCTGAAATTTGTCTCATTGAATTTGTCAATCCGATGATGTTGAGCGGGAGAGTACAACACTTTGATATCATTAATATAATACCTTTGACAACACCGACTGGAAATTAATATGAAGTCAAGTCAATGATTTTGATGATTATCCTAACTTCTTTCAATAATAGTTTTAATCTCTTCACCCTCTATCAGTCCAGTTCCTTAGTGGCACGCTCTTTAGTCACCTAACTCATTTGATTTTCAATGGCTAGCTGCCCATCTTTTCAGCACTTGTTAGGTACGAGCTGAATGTAAATAAAATCCAGCCATCCATCTGCTTCAAGTTCTCATGCTGGCATCATTGGACAAGTATTTACCAAACCATATTTGACTACAAAAATACAGATATCTTTCTGCAATTATATTGGACTTTGGTGTGACTACAACGGAATTACTGTGTATAGTTTTGTGCTGACGAATTAATGGATGTACTCGACATGCAGGAACCGCATCAAACAAACATCATCTGATCTTGGGATGGTGGAACCTAAGATAGGAAAAACTGAGTAGAGAGGGGTTAGATTCTCAAAAGTTCAGAAGAATGAGAGAAAATTCCATTGGTTGTCACACAATATTTATGTGTTCAATAGGCTGGAATCAGGATGGATGGATCCATTGCTGATTGATCTAGAACCCAAACTTACGTTCTCTTTTTCGCACAGAGAGTAGACTTGATGAGCCAAATGGCCTAATTCTGCTTCTATAAATTATGAACATGAATTTGACCAGTGTCCTGAATTATGCTGCAGTTTTCTTACTCCCAAGGAAAATTGCTGTTCTCAATAAATTCCCTTTTGTTGCATCATGCTGAGAACTCTCAAAATATATGTGCATTGTTTCATCGCCATACTTGCTAACATCTCAAATGGCTCTGCCATTAAACCGGTGGAGTTCAGGTATTTTCTCCGGTTTAAAATGCCTTATAAGATCTTTATTGTGATTTCATTTATTGTGGCCAATAAGCTCTAATTAATACAGAATGTATTTAGAAAGCTGTGCATGCAAGAAGACATGCTTTTCTCCTTCCTCCTTACTGAAAGGTGAAATATCAGCCCATCTGTGTCTTTAGCGAAAGATCCAAATGTCAAGTAGTTTGCCAATTATCTCCGGCAAAAATAGCAACGGAGCTTATCGCCTTAAGCTCTCTTGTCCATTTCAATTGATGCAGTAACAGCTACAAACGTATTTAACAACATGCCTTGTTGATCAGATAATCAGTTTCTGAGAAATGTTGTCACGAAATGATGTTCCAATTCAGCTATCTCTTCATTACTACTCAGCCACATTGTGCACTGCCCAGTTCCCTAGGGCAAAGTCAGTTGCTTTAACTTAACCTTTATCAGGCAAAGGTCCTCTATAAACTTACAATAATTTGCTGTGTTCAGAGGTGCAGGATTTTCCTACTTGTGTCACTCTACCCTCTTCATTTCAACTAAATGATAATTTCAATGATCAAAATGATTTCAGAGAACTACTTCCAAGTTTAAGAGCGCCCCAAAGTTGGTCAGGCAATTTTCTTTCAAGCCTACAAGATTTAAGGCTGGAAAAGTTTCACTCATTCTTAATAAAGTTCCACACAGAATTAACACCTAATTAGATCTTGATGGCATTTGGCCAAAAGTTTACATTGTTTACATTCAAATCACTATATATTATGAAGCTGAAGAAGGGTCTCGACCCGAAACGCCACCCGTTACTTCTCTCCGGAGATGCTGCCTATCCCGCTGAGTTACTCCAGCAATTTGCGTCTACCTTCTTGTGTGTGTGTGTGTATATATGCGTGTATTTTATATTTAGATTTATATATATACTAGACCAAGTGCAGACCCGTTGGGTCTGTTTCCCCAATGCGCGTTTGCAGGAGGGGTTGCTGCGGCTTCACACGCACACTAACCACCCCCCACACACACAGGGGGAGGAGGTGGAGGAGACAGGGAGAGGGCGAAGGAGAGGGGGAGATGGAGAGGGGAGGAGATGGGGAGAGATTGGGGATGGGGGGAGAGGGGGAAGGGAGAGAGAGAGAGGGATGGGGAGGGGAGCGGTGAGTCGGGGAAGGGGGAGAGAGAGAGAGAGAGAGAGAGAGAGAGGATAGAGATACAGGGAGAGAGGAGGAGAGAGAGAGAGAGAGAGGGGGGAGAAAGAGAGAGGAGGGCAGAGAGAGAGGAAGAGAGAGAGAGGAGGGGAGAGAGAGAGAGAGGAGGGGAGGGAGAGAGGAGGGGAGGGGGAGAGAGAGGGGTAGGAGAGAGAGGGGGAGAGGGAGAGGGAGGGAGGGAGGGGAGGAGGGGTTAAGAGAGTAGAGGGGAGAGAGGTGGGAAGAGAGGTGGAAGAGATGAGGGGAGAGAGGAGGGAAAGGGAGGGGGGTAGAGGGGAGAGAGGGTTGGAGGGGAGAGGGGGTTGGAGGAGGGGAGAGGGGGTTGGAGGAGGGGAGAGTGGGGTTGGAGGAGGGGAGAAGGAGGGCGGAGGAGGGGAGAGGGGGCAGAGGGGGAGGGCAAGGGGGAGGAAGGGAAGAGAGAGTGGGGAGGGGGGGAGGGAGGGAGGGGGAGGGGAAGAGGGGGGGAGGGAAGAGAGAGTGGGGAGGGGGAAGAGGGGGGGATGGAGAGGGGGAGAGGGTCCCATCCATTCAACACGCGGTTGCGGGGGGGGTGCAGGTTGCTGCGTCACACACACACTAACCACCACCCCCCCCACGCACACACAAACCATCCCCCCAACACACACACTGACCACCCCATCACACACTCTAAACAACCCTCCCAACACACACACTAACCACCCCCACCCCCCCCAAACACACCCCTTGGTATTATATTAATATTATTAATTGGCCAACTATCTTAATTTTGTAGCTCTTGTTCATTTTCTGGCTCTCTAACTACTTCCATTAACTCATGAACTGTATGAGCCACAGCCTTCCCATGCCAGAGATCCAAGTTCACTCCTGACTTTAAGTGCTTTCTGCGTGCAGTTTGCCCATTAGAGTAATACAGTGTGGAAACAGGCCCTTTGTCCCAACGTGCCCACATGGGCCAACAATGTCCCAGCTACCCTAGTCCCACTTGCCTGCGCTTGGTCTATAACCCGCAAACCTCGAAACGCTGCGTACGCCCTCAATGGGGCTGCGGGCCGACAGGCTGTTGACGCGCCGGCTCTGTGATGCTGGCTAAAGGCAAACATGGGTTGTTCCGCCGCTGCTTTTCGGCGTCGTCGGAAAGAGGATGGCGAAAAGCAGAGGGGGAAGAGCCGATGTTTGGCTTGAGCCAGCATGAGGGAGCCGGCCCGGGGGGGGGGGGGGGGGTAGTGAAGGAGAGGCGGGCTGCAGCAGCGAAAATCGCTAGCGAAATTTTTTTTAAATCACCGTTTTTGGAGCAGAGCCGGGCGGCAGCAGCCGTTATGGTGGCTGGCCAGCAGGAGGCTACAAAATGAGTGAGTGGGGGGGGGAGGGGATGGATTTTATTTTAAAATGTGTACATAAAAATGTCTAAATCTAATAAGGAGTGTGTTAGGGTATGTAAAAGTGTAATGTCTAGCGAAATGGAAAAAATCTCGGAGTTTTCGCATGTGGTTTTGCCGGACCAAGGAATCAAAGGCCAAATCTGACACACACAAATAAATAAATAAATAAACAAATAAACAAACAAACAAACAAACAAACAAACAAACAAACAAACAAACAAACAAACAAACAAACAAACAAACAAACAAACAAACAAACAAACAAACAAACACACACACACACACACACACACACACACACACACACACACACACACACACACTTTTAAAAATAGATAGATAGATAGATAGATAGACAGACAGACAGACAGACAGACAGACAGACAGACAGACAGACAGACAGACAGACAGACAGACAGACAGACAGACACACAACCACAGACACATACTTACACACACACACTGAACTGCCCCCTCCATCGACTCCTTTAAGTCAAGACAAAAAACTTATCTATACTCCCAAGCCTTCTTGACGTCCTCTGAGCGAGGGCTATATGTATATATGTATGTAGTTTGTTTGTTTATATTATTCTTATAACAAATGTAAAGCACTTTGGCCAACGAGAGTTGTTTTTTAAATGTGCTATATAAATAAATGTGACGACTTGACATCTGTATATATATATATATATATATATATATATATAAACTACAGACACTGGAAATCTAAAGCAAAAGCAGAAAAGCAGGTCAACATCTGTGGAAGGAGAAGCAGCGTTAATATTTCAGGTATATAATACACCAGGTTGAAGACTCTTCATCAGTTTATTGGTGAGTGTGGAATTCTCTGCCTCAGAGGGCGGTGGAGGCATGTTCTCTGGATACTTTCAAGAGAGAGCTTGATAGGGCTCTTAAAGATAGCGGAGTCAGGGGATATGGGGAGAAGGCAGGAACGGGGTACTGATGGCTGAATGGCGGTGCTGGCTCGAAGGGCCGAATGGCCTACTCCTGCACCTATTGTCTATTGTCAAAGTCAAAACTAATTTATATTGCCTCTTTCCAAATTCTTAAAACTGAACCATTAACTCTGTTTCTCTTTCCAGCGATGCAGCCTGAATCACTAAAGATTTACAATAATTCCTCTCTTTACTAAATTTTAGGTGGTAATTATCTGAAAGAGGAGTACAAAAAGAATCTCAATGGAAGTGTGATATTCTATGAAGTTCAATTGGACTGGCAGATCTGTTTCCATGCAATATATTCTCTGAGGATCAACCACTTAATTTATATTTATATTTACGAAACTAATAGCAGAAAATTAAAATTGTTTAACCAACAACCATCGGGTTATTAAACACTAGAGCCTCGGACTGTTAGGGGAGTGTTTTTTTTAAATCATTTTATCTTTGCATTATTATAGTTTAGTTTTTATATACTGAATTTTGTTCAGATCAGATATCCAAGGATATTGTTGAATGTTAGGGAAGAAATTGCTGGCTAAGATGAATGAATCATTGATAAACAATGAGGAGGTGCTGGAGGAGAGTAGGCTTCTTTATATTGTGCCTATATTTAAGAAGGGCTGGAAGGAAAAGCCTAGGAACTGTAGACCTGTGAGCCTCACATCTGTGGTAGGAAAGTTATTGGAGAGGATTCTGAGGTTTCAGATACACATTCATTTGGAAAAACAAGAGTTTATTAGAATTAGGCAGCATGATTTTGTGCATGAGAGATCACGTCTCACAAATTTAATCGAGTTTTTTGAAAAATTAATAAAGAAGGGTGATAAGGGCAGGGTTATAGACATAGTCTACATGGAGTTTAATAAGGCCCTTGATAAGATCCTGCATGATAGGCTGCTCTGGAGGTTAGATTGCATGGCATCTAGGGAGAGCAAACTAACTGCATACAGATACATCATAGATTCTATATAAACATCATAGATGTGTTCCTCACACATGTCTCCTCAGTGTCCTGTAGTTCAGCTCTTGCTCTGCCTTCCCCCAGACATAACAATAACAGAGTTCCCCTGGTTCAAACAGTTCAGTTCAGTTTCATTTATTGTCACGTCTACTGAGGTACAGTGAAAAATCTTTGTTGCATCCTAACCAGTCAGTGGAAAGTAAGTCTGTCTGTCTGTCTGTCTGTCTGTCTGTCTGTCTGTCTCTCTGTCTGTCTGTCTGTCTGTCTGTCTGTCTGTCTGTCTGTCTGTCTGTCTATCTGTCTGTCTGTCTGTCTGTTTGTCTATCTATCTATCTATCCCACTTCCGGTCTGCGTTGTAATTAAATTTGCGCAAAAACGATCCCCCATAGCACTATGATTTTTCACCACCTTACTCACAATTCTCCTCTGCTGCAAGTCAAATAAGTTTTGTTCCGATCTGTGAAATAGTACAAAAGTTATGAAGGTTTAAAAATCGTAAAAAACGCCCCTTCCGGAACCCGCTGTCAATAACGCGGCGAGGAGAATAAAAGCTGAGGGGGGCGCAGTGTGTTGAGCAGCCCACGCAGAGTGTGTTGAGCAGCCTGCGGGGAGCATTGAGCAGCCCGCATGGAGCGCTGAGCAGCCCGTGTGGAGCACGTAGCCCGCGGGGAGCACGAAGCCCTCTAAGACTCTTCATCAGTTTATTGGTGAGTGTGGAATTATCTGCCTCAGAGGGCGGTGGAGGCATGTTCTCTGGATACTTTCAAGAGAGAGCTTGATAGGGCTGTTAAAGATAGCGGAGAAGGGGATATGGGGAGAAGGCAGGAACGGAGTTCTGATGGCTGAATGGCGGTGCTGGCTCAAAGGGCCGAATGGCCTACTCCTGCACCTATTGTCTATTGTCAAAGTCAAAACTTATTTATATTGCCTCTTTCCAAATTCTTTAAACTGAACCATTAACTCTGTTTCTCTTTCCAGCGATGCAGCCTGAATCACTAAAGATTTACAGTAATTCCTCTCTTTACTAAATTTTAGGTGGTAATTATCTGAAAGAGGAGAACAAAAAGAATCTCAATGGAAGAGTGATATTCTATGAAGTTCAATTGGACTGGCAGATCTGTTTCCATGCAATATATTCTCTGAGGATCAACCACTTAATTTATATTTATATTTACGAAACTAATAGCAGAAAATTAAAATTGTTTAACCAACAACCATCAGGTTATTAAACACTAGAGCCTCGGACTGTTAGGGGAGTGTTTTTTTTAAATCATTTTATCTTTGCATTATTATAGTTTAGTTTTTATATACTGAATTTTGTTCAGATCAGATATCCAAGGATATTGTTGAATGTTAGGGAAGAAATTGCTGGCTAAGATGAATGAATCATTGATAAACAATGAGGAGGTGCTGGAGGAGAGTAGGCTTCTTAATATTGTGCCTATATTTAAGAAGGGCTGGAAGGAAAAGCCTAGGAACTGTAGACCTGTGAGCCTCACATCTGTGGTAGGAAAGTTATTGGAGAGGATTCTGAGGTTTCAGATACACATTCATTTGGAAAAACAAGAGTTTATTAGAATTAGGCAGCATGATTTTGTGCATGAGAGATCACGTCTCACAAATTTAATCGAGTTTTTGAAAAATTAATAAAGGTGATAAGGGCAGGGTTATAGACATAGTCTACATGGAGTTTAATAAGGCCCTTGATAAGATCCTGCATGATAGGCTGCTCTGGAGGTTAGATTGCATGGCATCTAGGGAGAGCAAACTAACTGCATACAGATACATCATAGATTCTATATAAACATCATAGATGTGTTCCTCACACATGTCTCCTCAGTGTCCTGTAGTTCAGCTCTTGCTCTGCCTTCCCCCAGACATAACAATAACAGAGTTCCCCTGGTTCAAACAGTTCAGTTCAGTTTCATTTATTGTCACATCTACTGAGGTACAGTGAAAAATCTTTGTTGCATCCTAACCAGTCAGTGGAAAGTAAGTCAGTCTGTCTGTCTGTCTGTCCGTCCGTCCGTCCGTCCGTCCGTCCGTCCGTCTGTCTGTCTGTCTGTTTGTCTATCTATCTATCTATCCCACTTCCGGTCTGCGTTGTAATTAAATTTGCGCAAAAACGATCCCCCATAGCACTACGATTTTTCACCACCTTACTCACAATTCTCCTCTGCAGCAAGTCAAATAAGTTTTGTTCCGACCTGTGAAATAGTACAAAAGTTATGAAGGTTTAAAAATCGTAAAAAACGCCCCTTCCGGAACCCGCTGTCAATAATGCGGCGAGGAGAATAAACGCTGAGAGGGGCGCAGTGTGTTGAGCAGCCCACGCAGAGTGTGTTGAGCAGCCCACGCAGAGTGTGTTGAGCAGCCTGCGGGGAGCATTTAGCAGCCCGCATGGAGCGCTGAGCAGCCCGTGCAGAGCACGTAGCCCGCGGGGAGCACGAAGCCCGCGGAGAATGTGCAGAGAGTGAGCAGCCTGTGGATGTCTTCTGCGGAGACCAGCACAACCAGCCAGAAGCTGCTGAGTTGAACCGGAAGCCTCTGAGTGAAGCCAGCGTGGGACCGGGATCTGCTGCGTGAAGCTGAAATTGCTGCCTATCCCGTTGAGTTAATCCATCTTTTTGTGACTATCTTTTGCAGCGTGGAGTGTCAGACATATTTGAACATCCACTAGAGTTTAAAGCTGACTCTAAAGAAGATAAACAAATTCTGCCTCAAATGTTTGACTCATTAACCTCTATGAGCTGAAAACATCAGAACATCTATTGCCATATTTCTATTTCCTGTCTAGTATTTCAGTATGAACTAGCGGGGAAGTTTTTCAAGGCTTCCTTTTATTATTGTTGAAGACTGGCCTGATGCTACATTTGTGCTGAAAGCTCCTAATCTTCTAATAACCTTCTTATCTCTACATTTATTAGATGGCCGCCCCAGGAGAATTTGCTCACTGCCTCTGGCATTTTTTGGCACATATCCTCCTGTGAATACTGATGAAACAAATTAGTTGAAGGACTCCAATGTGCTCTCATCTTTCAGATTATACATTTTATTCTATTGTATCTTATTTCGTTCTTTAATGTCCCATCTGTTACAACTATTATCTGCAATAACTTGCCTTCCTTTTCCCACTGTTACCGATGTCACTTTGCTTCTGTCAGTGTTTTCTCCTCTACATTCCCTTTAAAGTTTGATTTTTATCATCATTGTTGTAGTGGCCATTTGGCTTGTTTTGTGTGTCATTAATGATGGCATGTGTCTTTAAATTTTAGACTGCCCGTTATATTGTGGGTGGGATTTATGACGTATTTTAGGGTGTGTTTGGAGCTAAGTTTCTTGCGCAGAAGCTTAGTTTTTAGTTTAGTTTTGGACCAGCATGAGGAAGGTTTACCCTTTGATCATGCGAAGTGTAACGGAGACACGAGGAGTTTTATAACCTTTAAAGCGATATGCTGGAGTTTGAAGAAGATTATAGTGTACGAGTCGGAAGAAGGTTGGATGTATACCTTATTGTTTTATCATCAACAACAATATTAATCAAAAGACTGTGTTATGAAGATTTATTTGTGAAGAAGCTCTGAAGGTCTCTGACGGAAAGCTCACATGCGTATAACAACATTCTCCTTAATCATGTAGTCCACTTAGTGGCTAGATGGAGTAGTCTCTTGAACGATATAAAAATCTCCTGCTACAATTGTCATTGCAATCTATTAAACAATTTACATTTTATTCAAGCAAATTACAATTTGGGGGTTATCTTTTAACTGCTGAATGCTTTGTTCTTTTTGGAGGGAAGGAAATAAACCTACCATGTACCATTAGTTTTTGTCTGAACTTAAAAAAACATCTTTTATTTTATGTATATGGTCTTTCCGCTGACTGGAAGGCAAATAACAAAAAAAACATTTCACTGTACCTCAGTAGACGTGACAATAAACTAAACTAAATTTAGTTTAGAGTTTAGAAAGATACAACTTAGAAATAAGCCCTTCAAACTATTGAGTTCACACCGACCATTGATCAACCAGTCACACTATTTCTCCCACTGAACAATTGGTGTAACTTAAGAGGCTGTCCCACTTGGGCGACCTAATTTGCGAGTTTAGAAGAGTGTCTTCGACCTTCAAACTCGTAGCATGTTTGACACGTGGTCCTAGGAGGTCCTACGAGGTTGCTGGAACTCTCCTTCATGCTCGAGGAAAGTTCCCGAATACTCGTGGCCTCAGCTAGGTCGCAGATAATTTTTCAGCATGTTGAAAGGTTTTCCGCGAGTAAAATTTGGCCGGCATGGTTCTTTTTGACTCGTAGTCCAGTGGAGTGAGGTCGCTATGTAGTTACAGGCAGTCGAGGGCAGCCGTAGGCAATCTCCTTCGCTGACCGAGCATTTTGATTGGCTCATTGGAGTTGTCAGGGCCAAGGAAAACCTACCGGTAGGTAAAATGCCTGCTAAACTTTATTATACTTCTTAAAATTGTCTCCACTCCATCTCCCACCCTTCTCTCCCCTTCTCTCTCCTTCTCTCCCCCTCTCTCCCCTTCTCTCCCCTTCTCTCTCCTTCTCTCCCCCTCTCTCCCCTTCTCTCCCCTTCTCTCCCTTTCTTTCCCCCTCTCTCCCCTTCTCTCCCCTTCTCTCCCCTTCTCTCCCCTTCTCTCCCCTTCTCCCCCCCTCCGCGCTCTCTAAAGGACTTACCTCACATTGTGCAGCCATTTTGCCTTCTTCATCGTGGGTGTGAATTTCAGACAGCGCTCCTCCGCTGCGATGTGTTTGTCTGTGTGTGTGTGTGTGTGCGGTCGGTCGATCCAGCTCACGGTTTCAACGCGGACAGTTGATCCAGCTCGATGCTTTCCAGGCAAGTGCCCTCGAGCTTGAAGGTCGAAGACACTCTTCTGGATCCGTGGATTAGGTCGCCCAAGTGGGACAGCCCCTTTACAGAGACCAATTAACCCACAAACCTGCACGTCTTTGGGATGTGGGAGCACCTGGAGGAAACCCACGCGGTCACAGGGAGAACGTGCAAACTCCACACAGGCACCATCTGAGGTCAGGATCGAACCTGGGGCCTCTAGTGCTGTGAGGCAGCAGTTCTCCTGCTGCACCACTGTTCTTGACTGAGTGCTTCAAATAGGTTTTAGACTCTTGAATTACATATTCTAATTTCAAACTTGTGCCACAGACAGGCACAAGGCTTTGTAAATGTGGAATAGCAAGTAAAGGTTGGATCACATCAGGATACTTTGGGTGATGATGTCCCCATAGAAATTAGGCCTCCATCTGCCTACGATAGGCACCTTCCATGTTGCTACAATTTTAGTAGGAAAAACAATGAAATCAATTAAACAGTTTTGGACTGACCTACATTTTATTTTCCCTCTTCTCCAATGTACAATGCTGTCAAATTTCAAAGCTACTCATCACACACCATTAGCACTTGCAAAGAAAAGCATAGCTAAGACAATGCAGATGCCATTTTACGATTGCATTGCTTGAAGGGAGTCTCCCCTGTGCATATCAGAATATCTGAAGCATTCACCCAAACGTTTCCATTATAATTCTGCAGCAGCCGGCTGGTGAAGTTTTAACCAGAAGATCCATGTGGACAGGTACATGGATAGGACAGGTTTGGAGGGATAAGGACCAAACATAGGCAGGTGGGATTAGTGTAGCTGGGACATGTTGGCTGATGTGGGAAAGTTGGGCCAAGAGCCTGTTTCCATGCTATATCACTCTATGACTCTATGACCCATGAGATTAGGCTGTGGTGGCTCAGTTACAGCAGTAATACTTTGACTCTTTCTATTGACAAACTCCTCTGGTCACACATGCTGTAGAGCAATGTGATGTGTACAATAAAGAAATCTTGTAACTCATCTTCTGACAAATATTTAAGTCTTGATAAAAAATATAATTGAAACGGTGGATCCGTTGCAAAAAGTGATGCATTCAATTCCTAAGTCAAAAAGAAGCATTTGGACAACATAATTGGAAAATAAAATACAAACCACACTCTTCTTCTGAATTGTAAACTTATCTGTTAACAAAAAAAAGCTCAGAAATGATGTTAAAAAAAAGGTTTTGACTGAGTTGTTTTTAAGCTCAGAGCAGATGTCCCTTGAATTAAGAAAAATAGGTGAAATAGTTCATCTGAAATGAACACGGATCTGACTTGATTTTATTATCAGTTTCAGTCTCTGCATTTCTTAGTAAATGTAATTTTCTGTTCAGAAATAAGTGTTGCAGACTTCAAAAATACCAAGAATAATTTATTGCCTCCTCCAATGTAAGTGATCTTACCTGAAATTGGAAATTATTGTTTAAAATACTAAATTACCATCGGGTATGGAGAAATAACAGTTCTAGTTCTTGACCACTATTTATGGATTTGCTGCCTGGATGTACAGTTATGTTTCTGTCAACTGATGAGAAAAAAATAAACCTCTGCTCTTCCCCAGTTTCTCCTTTAGAGCGCCTAGCTTCAGTCATGATGTACGTGCTTTTTGAATGATTTCTGGAGCTTCAACAAAGATTTTGGGCCAAGAATTTGTCCTTTGTTGGATACAATAACTGCTTGATGGTGTAACAACGCAGATTGAACTTTATATCTGAAATTCAGTCCTCATGATGAATCTGAAGCCCACAATCTCTTGGTGGACAAACACAACATTTCCAAAACTAGTTAACAAACAATTGTCACTGAAGTTGGACATAAAAAGTTGGAGTAACTCAGCGGGTCAAACAGCATCTCTGGAGAAAATTAATCGGTGACGTTTTGTGTCGAAGACCCGTCTTTTTTCAAGAGATGCTGTCTGACTCGCTGAGTTACTCCAGCTTTTTGTGTCAATCTTCAGTTTACAACCAGACTACACAATTGCCACTTGTCATTCGCAAATCTTTGCACATCGATTGAAGAGCTGATCCTCGCCAGCTACAGGAAATGCAATTGTATGTTGAATGATTGCTTGTAAAAAAAAATCACACTTTAAAGCGATGCTTTCAATTTACAGTTTAATTTCTGACTGGTTTACAAAGAATAACTCCAATGCCAAAGCAAAACACCATTTTAACACAAACATACTCTCGACAATGTATTTCTTTATATAGCATCTCTTCCCTTTCTAAAATTCTAATCCAGAAGATGGTTTCAGGATTTATTGAAAACAGTTTTTTATTTTACTAAGTAAGAATAGTATAGATGCAAGTGTAAATTCATTCAGAAAGTTAGATGAGCCAGCAGTGGGATGGAGGGAAAGGGCAGAGGGGGGGAGTAAAAGAACCCGGGTGATTCAATTGATATTGATCAATTGTTTAATTTCCCCAATAGTAAGACAACCCTAATAATAATTGACTAATAATATTATTCCTATGAATTTTATAGAAAATTCTTATTTGTTAAGAAAAATTGTGCTGCTGCTGATGAAAATGATTAGTAGTCTCGTACTTTACTGGCAGAAAATCCAAATGTATGGAACCTTTTAAGAAATTGTTTGGCTTGCTGTTCGGTAGTACACATTTCCAATTGTGCAATTTACGTGAACATTAATTCGGAGAGAAATATCATCTGTGCTCCAAGTAAGCAGCATTTTCTAAAAGTGTACTAGAAGTTAAATGGCAATAAAAATCACGTTATTTTCTTTTTTTTATTAGTTTGATAACCCTGAGCACCACAATCCAGCTTTCACTTAATGTACTGGATTAGTCAAGAAGAAAAAATAAAATAAAATTTCATACACAGCTAGTAAGCCATTTTAGAATCTAAAATCCTACAGCATGAGCATTGCAAAAAAGCCTAAACAAAGTGAATAACATGTATTGGACATAAGTAATATTTATCAGAACTGTGCTACTGTTCAACGAAGTTTGTGAAATGTGTTGCTTGATCTTTGGTACACAGCAAAAAAAAAGCCACCATTAAACCTGGTTCACAGGCGGCTAAAATTCCAGCTAATGGCAACTTGTTCCCTTCCTAACACCCTGCAAAGATCTTAATAATGCAACTGGGAGTTGACAATCTGCTATTCAGAATAATGAGGTAGGTGTACAATAGAATATTCCCTTCTTTGGTACAACAATATAAAATAAAAAAAACAGTAATTGGTGAAAATAAATGCTTCACAAGTGGCTTTACAATAAAAATACAAATTAAATAAAATGACTTCTATGAGGTATATTATGAGCATCTCTCTATTTTTCTTTCTCATTAAATGTTAATTAGAAGATTCACGAGGTATTCGGCTGCATCTGTGAATAGCAAATGGACAGGGGTAGAGGCAGAGGTTGCCATTTGAGTGCATCAGAAGTCAAGGAAAAGAAAAATCAATATAACAGCAAGATGCTTCTTTCAGACTAAATTCTATAGACTTGACAAGCCTTTGCAATGAGTTGTTGGATTCTGACAGCATTAATTTGCACAGACACACCTCCACCTCCCCCTTGACTCCATTCAACAGCCTGGGTCAGTGCATCACTGTCAACATTATCATCTGGCCCTATTCAATAAAGCCACTTAATTGATAAAACTGCCCTGCTGCTCTTTTTCTTTTCTTTGTGTGCACTTAATCATAAATCTCCATACTATCACTGCACAGGGACAGACGTGCAGCCATCATTGTGAACAACAGGACGTGGATGATAAGACAGAATTGATCCCTGTAACACAGTTGTACTGTAGCTTTGTAAAAGGTCAGGGCCCAGATGTATTCCCAAGATTCTTGCCTGATGTGGCAATTTCCTATTGAGATCCAGAACCATATGAACAATCTCTAAGCTATTTTCTCTCTTTGTGGCCTTACGAAGAAGCACTTTATTTTAATGATTCTCTTTTGCTCACACACACCTTTGAAAAACTGTTCCCTTTCTTCAATATTGCAAGGTGTTCATTCTCACATTAATGTTTATTTTATAGTTGAATTCAGCCCTGTGACATGACGCCATATATCCTGATAAACTAGTTCTCTCTTTGGTAAAAGCTGAGTTACAGTACATGGTACTAGTTCTTTTTCCTGAAAACAACCAATTGTTAAAACAAAGCCATCAATTCCCTTCGATTGTGAAGCATTATTAAGATGAAAATGTAATTAATCCATATCGCCATTTATCCCCTTCCTTTTGGCCTCACCTAATACATCTTCCAAAAATTGAACCCCTCTGCAGACCACAACGAAAACTAGTTTTACATGGACAAATTCGTCCAACCAAATTGGTCATCCACAATCTCATTGCCATCTTCATTGAAGAGTCTATGGTTGGGTGGATGCCCATCTAAAAATATGTGTTGACTCACGTACAGAAAGCAACAGATTTACGCAAGTTAAAATCACTGATATTGTTTTTTTTTACACAAAAGTAAGTGGAGTTCAGTCCAACAGTGATTAACTGTACAATATAGTAAATGTGACCCTCATGCATAATTGAGTTTTGTTTCCATCACTTCACCAGCAAAGTTATCAATATCCTTGTTGCAAACTTTCCTTGCAAAAAAACACACTCTCAAAAAAACACCAGTCTTCGGGGGACTGTCTCATGTGGTCTTCTGTCTGTAGGTGAGGCTTCAAGGTGCAGAACTGGTCGGAGTGTGACTGTGAGACGAGGAAGAGGAAGGCTGGGCTTGTGGTACTATTGCTGGACTAGGTATGCCCTGAGAACTGCTGCTGTTCCCGTTGCTGCCAGACATCACAGGAATGACTGGTCTCCGTGCGAACAGAACACCTGCAGGAAGAGTAAACATTGGTCATGTAACAGCACGATAGTCAATGTGCATGCACAAGCTTACGCATTCTTATTTTAGTTTTGTTTAGAGACAGGCCCTTTGGCCCACCGAGTCCATGCCGAATATTGACCACCGTTCACACTAGTTCTACTTCATCCCACTTTCACATCCATTGCCCACACACTCGGACCATTTCTCAGAGGCCAATTAACGTACAACCTACACATCTTTGAGATGTGGGAGGAAACCGAAGCTTCCAGAGAAAACTCACACTGTCACAGGGAGAACATATAAACTGCTCGCAGACAGCATCCGAGGTCAGAATCAAACCCGGGTCTCTTCCGCTGTGAGGCAGCAGTTCTCCCATGTGGTCCACTGTGCCACCCTTTTTATTTATGTATACACATCCTAATTTCTGCCATTTACAATTTTTGATCCAAAATAAATTGTGGGAAAGATTTTAAGGGTTTGCAAGGAGACACAAGCTTATTTTGTTGTTTCCTTGATGTGCTGAATCATTAATGTTCCTGGACTGTTGACGAAACATCATCCAGCTGTTCTTTTAAGTCCACCCTCACCAGATACATGTGCGTAAACCATGATTATGGTTCATTTTTCTGCTCATCGGTATGTAAAAATGTCAACGGTCTGTAAAACACTAATTTGCATATTTAAACTGGCTCTTGCCAGGCAGATGATAGTGTCAGGTGAATGACACCCATATATTTATAGGTCCCCTTTAATCAGACCTTGAGGGTAAAGCACTTTGGAACCGGTGACCATAATTCCATTAGGTATGGAAAAATTGGACTAGTCTAAAAGTTTAATTTTATATTTGGGCAAGATAAGTTTTGAAGGAATTACATAACAACCTTGCTGATTGGGAGAGGCTGATTGCAGGTTCAAGGACATCTGGTGAGTGAGAGGCTTTTAAAAGTGAGATTGGGAGAGTTCAGGGCCAGCAAGGTGCTGTTGGAGCGAAGGGCAATGTTGGCAAGATTATGCAAGTTAGGTTGATGAGGCTTTGGTCAGGGAAAAAGAGGCGTGTGTCAGGTAGCTGTGAAGTGTACGTACACACTTAGGTAGGAAATCAGGGGAACAAAAGTAGGACATGAGGTAGTTTTGGCAAATTATGTAAAGGAGAATCATTAGAGTTTCTATAACTATATCAAGAGCAAAATGGTAACTCGGAAGAGATTAGTCCCCCTCAAGGATTAAAGTGGTTGTCCATCTGTGTCACAGACATGGGCGAGGTAGTAACTCAATATTTTTCATCTATAATTATCAAGGAGAAGGTCATGGGAGCTAAGAAATTAAAGGAAATGAATAGTGACGTCTTGTGCTGCACTGTTCTGCATTCTATGTTCTATAGGCCCTTTATAGCGGAGTCAGGGGATATGGGGAGAAGGCAGGAACGGGGTACTGATTGGGGATGATCAGCCATGATCACATTGAATGGCAGTGCTGGCTCGAAGGGCCAAATGGCCTCCTCCTGCACTTATTGTCTATTGTCTATAATAGACAGATAAACAACAAAAAATAATACATCTGAAGAATGGTCTTGACCCGAAACATCACCCATTCCTTCTCTCCAGAGATGCTGCCTGTCCCGCTGAGTTACTCCAGCTTTTTGTGTCTATCTGAAAATTAATACATGACAGGAAGGAGTTATGTAGTCACACAGGAGTCAGTTTTAGAGTCATTGTTGTCCATTCCAATTTTGTGAATGGCACCAAACTTGCTGAGTGGGTCAGAACAGTTAATAAAAATGGGTCAGAACCAGACAAACCAGATGCAGTGTAACAGATGATTAAGTAGCCAAATAACATGTTAGCATTTATAACTTGTGTCATTTAATGCCCGACTGAAATAACTTTGAAATTGTGTTTGGCTTTCACAACCCCATTGCAGCTTTACCACAATAATTATTTTATTTAATGATCTGAATTCTAGAGGTGAGGTGAGATGGCTGCCCTTCAACTCAAGATGACCATCAGATTGTGCATAATATCAAGAAGCAGCAGTGAAACACGAGACAATGGGAATCAATGGGTCAATGGCAACTTTTGCACTTTATTTCACCTCTATCTTCTCACAGGTTGATAAACATATAAAATAGGTGCAGGAGGAACTCAAATAGAGAAAGCTATTAGACAGTGTGTGAGGCAGGAGGCAGAGAAGGGAAGCACTCAGACCCAACATGTAGGGGGGAAAGGAGAAAACAATAATAAACAGAGAATGAGAGGTGGTGGGGTTCTTAAATGGGTGAGCAGAGAAACAGAGGGGTGTAAAATGGGGGCGGAAGCAATAGGTAGCAAGGTGAAAAGTAAAAGTGGCAGGCAGACAAATCCAGGGCCAAAATCAAAAAGGACCACTTTTCAACATAATTGTAAAAGGGGTAAGAGCGTTGTAAAAACAAGCCTGAAGGCTTTGTGTCTCAATGCAAGAAGCATTCGTAATAAGGTGGATGAGTTGAACGTGCAGATAGCTATTAATGATTATGATATAGTTGGGATCACGGAGACATGGCTCCAGGGTGACCAAGGCTGGGAGCTGAACATCCAGGGATATTCAATATTCAGGAGGGATAGAGAGAAAGGAAAAGGAGGTGGGGTAGCGTTGCTGGTTAGAAAGGAGATTAACGCAATAGAAAGGAAGGACATTAGCTTGGAGGATGTGGAATCGGTATGGGTAGAGCTGCGAAACACTAAGGGGCAGAAAACGCTGGTGGGTGTTGTGTACAGGCCACCTAACAGTAGTAGTGAAGTTGGGGATGGCATCAAACAGGAAATTAGAAATGCGTGCAACAAAGGCAAAACAGTTATAATGGAATCAAATTGGCAGGGGTGCTGAGGAAGAGGATTTCTTGGAATGTATGCGGGATAGTTATCTAAACCAACATGTAGAGGAACCAACGAGAGAGCAGGCTATTCTAGACTGGGTATTGAGTAATGAGGAAGGGTTAGTTAGCAGTCTTGTTGTGCGTGCCCCCTTGGGCAAGAGTGACCATAATATGGTTGAGTTCTTCATTAGGATGGAGAGTGACATTGTTAATTCAGAAACAATGGTTCTGAACATAAGAAAGGTAACTTTGAGGGTATGAGACGTGAATTGGCCAAGATTGACTGGCAATTAGTTCTAAAAGGGTTGACGGTGGATATGCAATGGAAGGCATTTAAAGACTGCATGGATGAACTACAAAAATTGTTCATCCCAGTTTTGCAAAAGAATAAATCAGGGAAGGTAGAGCATCCGTGGATAACAAGGGAAATCAGGGGTAGTATCAAAGCAAAAGATGATGCGTACAAATTAGCCAGAAAAAGCAGCATGCCAGAGGACTGGGAGAAATTCAGAGACCAGCAGAGGAGGACAAAGGGCTTAATTAGGAAAGGGAAAATAGATTATGAAAGAAAACTGGCAGGGAACATAAAAACTGACTGCAAAAGTTTTTATAGATATGTGAAGAGAAAGAGATTAGTTAAAACAAATGTAGGTCCCTTGCAGTCAGAAACAGGTGAATTGATCATGGGGAACAAGGATATGGCGGACCAATTGAATAACTACTTTGGTTCCGTCTTCACTAAGGAAGACATAAATAATCTGCTGGAAATAGCAGGGGACCGCGGGTCAAAGGAGATGGAGGAACTGAGTGAAATCCAGGTTAGTCGGGAACTGGTGTTGGGTAAATTGAATGGATTAAAGGCCGATAAATCACCAGGGCCAGATAGGCTGCATCCCAGAGTACTTAAGGAAGTAGCTCCAGA
Source organism: Malacoraja senta (assembly GCA_038087875.1). NCBI lineage: Eukaryota > Metazoa > Chordata > Chondrichthyes > Rajiformes > Rajidae > Malacoraja > Malacoraja senta. The sequence goes on from CM075977.1 coordinate 365,676,776, forward strand.
AATAGTGGATGCATTAGTGATAATTTTTCAAAACTCTTTAGATTCTGGAGTAGTTCCTGAGGATTGGAGGGTAGCAAAGGTAACCCGCTTTTTAAGAAGGGAGGGAGAGAGAAAACGGGGAATTACAGACCAGTTAGTCTAACATCGGTAGTGGGGAAACTGCTAGAGTCAGTTATTAAAGATGGCATAGCAGCACATTTGGAAAGTGGTGAAATCATTGGACAAAGTCAGCATGGATTTACGAAAGGTAAATCATGTCTGACGAATCTTATAGAATTTTTCGAGGATGTAACTAGTAGAGTGGATAGGGGAGAACCAGTGGATGTGTTGTATCTGGACTTTCAGAAGGCTTTCGACAAGGTCCCACATAAGAGATTAGTATACAAACTTAAAGCACATGGTATTGGGGGTTCAGTATTGATGTGGATAGAGAACTGGCTGGCAAACAGGAAGCAAAGAGTAGGAGTAAACGGGTCCTTTTCACAATGGCAGGCAGTGACTAGTGGGGTACCGCAAGGCTCAGTGCTGGGACCCCAGCTATTTACAATTTATATTAATGAACTGGATGAGGGAATTGAAGGCAACATCTCCAAGTTTGCGGATGATACTAAGCTGGGTGGCAGTGTTAGCTGTGAGGAGGATGCTAGGAGACTGCAAGGTGACTTGGATAGGCTGGGTGAGTGGGCAAATGTTTGGCAGGTGCAGTATAATGTGGTTAAATGTGAGGTTATCCACTTTGGTGGCAAAAACAGGAAAGCAGACTATTATCTAAATGGTGGCCGATTAGGAAAAGGGGAGATGCAGCGAGATCTGGGTGTCATGGTACACCAGTCATTGAAAGTAGGCATGCAGGTGCAGCAGACAGTGAAGAAAGCGAATGGTATGTTAGCTTTCATAGCAAAAGGATTTGAGTATAGGAGCAGGGAGGTTCTACTGCAGTTGTACAGGGTCTTGGTGAGACCACACCTGGAGTATTGCGTACAGTTTTGGTCTCCAAATCTGAGGAAGGACATGATTGCCATAGAGGGAGTGCAGAGAAGGTTCACCAGATTGATTCCTGGGATGTCAGGACTTTCATATGAAGAAAGACTGGATAGACTCGGCTTATACTCGCTAGAATTTAGGAGATTGAGAGGGGATCTTATAGAAACTTACAAACTTCTTATGGGGTTGGACAGGCTAGATGCAGGAAGATTGTTCCCGATGTTGGGGAAGTCCAGGACAAGGGGTCACAGCTTAAGGATAAGGGGGAAATCCTTTAAGACCGAGATGAGAAAAACATTTTTCACACAGAGAGTGGTGAATCTCTGGAACTCTCTGCCACAGAGGGTAGTTGAGGCCAGTTCATTGGCTATATTTAAGAGGGAGTTAGATGTGGCCCTTGTGGCTAAAGGGATCAGGGGGTATGGAGAGAAGGCAGGTACGGGATACTGAGTTGGATGATCAGCCATGATCATATTGAATGGCGGTGCAGGCTCGAATGGCCGACTCCTGCACCTATTTTCTATGTATCTATGTATCTATGTCAATGATGCCAACAACCTGTGTATTAACATAATGAACAAAAGCTGATCAGATCTTGGGCCTTTGTAATTGCTACAAGTATTGAGGCGCCCCTACATCCATTGGATACAGCGAGTGATTGTAAAATAAAACATGTGGAAGTGTCACAGATAATAGATGGGCACAAAGCATGGCCGGATTACTGAATTAAAATATATTATATTCATATTAAAGTAAATCTGGTAGAATTGTTGCAACTATCGAGACTAATTGAACAGTGACCTTTTAAATCTGTTAAATCCATTATAGCAAATAGCTGTTGCCAATAAGCTTATTTTTAAAAAACACCAGTGATTTCACTGAGTGCTCACAGGTTTGGGATGAGCTTGTGAGTAAAGTGTGAAAACAAAATGATGACATATCAAGTCTGGATTCTAGATTGCATGACTATTCTTAAGATTTATCAGCAATTTACCTTCACCCAATGCGTTTTCCTTTGTTTTAACCATTCATCAGTTCATATATCTTTAACCTATCTGGACTTTTAAACATTCAACGTAGTTCATGATTCATCAGTTGAATTGCTTGGTTGCATTTCCCATTTGTATCCAAAACCACATAGAAGATGATTATAGCTTCCATAAGTCACATTAACCTGGTGCATAGAGCTGTCAATATCAGATCCATCACAGATGGGAGATGATCGGTTCTGGAATAAGTAACTCACTTATATAATGATTCCAAAAACACATGCAAGGCACAAATGTCAGTCTGTGCCCATTATTTGGTGATAACCAATGCTATTATTTTTTATTATTTTACAATTTCCTTGCATGGAAACAGGCCCCTCCACCCAACTTGTCGATGCTGACTGAGATGCCCCATCTAAGCTAGTCCCATTTGCCCATATCTGGTCCATATCTCTCTAAACCTTTCCTATCCATGTACCTGTCCAAGAGTCTTTTAAATGTTGTTATTGTACCTGCCTCAACTATCTCCTCTGGCAGCTCATTCCATATACCCACCAACCTCAGTGTGAAAAAGTTGCCCCTCAGGTTCGTATTAAATCATTCCCCTCTCATATTAATCAATGTCCCCTGGTTCTCAATTCCCCTATCCTAGGTAAAATGCATCCAGTCATTTCAATGTCTGTTCACCCAATCATGTTATATGTTCTTCATTTGATTGCACTTATTATTTCTTCAAAAATCTATTATTTGTGACACTTCCACATGTTTTATTTTACAATCACTCACTGTATCCAATGGATATAGGAGCGTCACAATACTTGTAGCAATTACAAAGGCCCTTGATTAATAACACTGGACCTCCTCTTTTAAATGTAAGACCTACAATACTGGTATAAAAGCAGATATGAGGACTGCTTGCCCATCCGGCAGAGGCCCCAATAAAACGACCTGGACTTATCGGCACAGCTTGCAAATGTGCAATGGCAAGAATTCTTAATTTGTTGAATACATTTCCCATGCAATGCAAAATAACTGGCATATTGACCCAAGAGTAGAACAACACCTTTAATAGGAAAGCTCTTGCTCAAAAAGAAAACCTTATAAATAACAACAAAACATAATTAATATCAAATGCATCCATTCATTTCAATGTCTGGGATATTTTGATGATTTTACATATTCATACTCCTGCTCACTACACACATGAGGAATAATTCTAACCCAGAACAAGAATTGAGGGTAGGGACATTACTTGGGGAATTCAAAAGGAAAAAATGATTCAGTTAGATAAGTGCTTAAAAGGCCTGTTTCCAAGGCTTATGATTCTAAATACTACTTTATATTCTTAAATGAGTTAAATCTATTGAGAATCTCACAGTAACATGAATCAAAGATCATTATTTAAAGTATATACATTTTAATCTATCCCAAACGATTGCCATCAACCTTCACAGGTACAGTTGCATGGTTTCCATCATCTCTATTTCCGATTGTATCCTAACAAACAGGGTAAAATGTTTGGCTTGCAAGCATTAATTAGCTGGTGAAAAAGCCTCTGGAGGAATTGTATTTTCAGTCTACATTAAGCTGACTACAAAATTCAATCTATCACTATTCTGCTTAACTGATACTGATTACACCATGCACTCACTGGCTCATCTCCTGTGATGTATGGCTGTTGAAACGTCTCATTGAGTACGTTGAGTAGCTAAAACTAGTTAAATTATTAGGTGTATTACCATAACAATATAGCCATATAGCCAGCCACATGCGGTTCCCAAAACCAAGTATGTTCATAAGGTCATAAGGTGATAGGTGATAGGAGAAGAATTAGGCCATTCGGCCCATCAAGTCTACCACCATTCAATCATGGTTGATCTATCTCTCCCTCCTAACTCCATTCTCCTGCCTTCTCCCCATAACCCCTGACACCCATACTATATTCTAGCTGAATATTTGAGGTAATGTGAGCAAAAGACAAACTGCTGGAAGAACTCAATAGGACAGGCAGCATCTGTGGAGGGAAATGGGCAGATAACATCTCAGGCAGTGGAATGAAGTGGGGTCCCAAATCGAAAAAGTGTCTGTCCATCTCCCTCTGCAGATGCTGCATGGCATACTGAGTTCCTCCAACAGTTTGCTTCTTGCTCAAGATTCTAGCATCTGCAGCCTCTTGTATCTGCATTGTACTGGAGATAACCCCAGTTTTCTTCTTTGAATGTGTCAGAGAAACATAGAAACATAGAAAATAGGTGCAGGTGGAGGCCATTCGGCCCTTTGAGCCAGCACCGCCATTCATTGTGATCATGGCTGATCGTCCCAAATCAATAACCCGTGCCTGCCTTCTACCCATATCCCTTGATTCCACTAGCCCCTAGAGCTCTATCTAACTCTCTCTTAAATCCATCCAGTGACTTGGCCTCCACTGCCCTCTGTGGCAGGGAATTCCACAAATTCACAACTCTCTGGGTGAAAACGTTTTTTCTCACCTCAGTCTTAAATGACCTCCCCTTTATTCTAAGACTGTGGCCCCTGGTTCTGGACTCGCCCAATATTGGGAACATTTTTCCTACATCCAGCTTGTCCAGTCCTTTTATAATTTTACATGTTTCTATAAGATCCCCCCTCATCATTCTAAACTCCAGTGAATAAAAGCCTAGTCTTTTCAATCTTTCCTCATATGACATGGCATCATTTACTTCATGCTGAGGAATCAAGCAGAGTTTCAGTTAAATTCCACATTTGATGGAAGCGCTGCCTCAACACTACACTGAAGTGCGACCCAGGACTATTGTTCAGAAATCTCTGAAGTGGTATCTTCTAATTCAGAGTCAAGACTGCTACATGGTAAGTATCACCAGGACAGATAATGTTACAGAAGATAGACACAAAAATCTGGAGTAACTCAGGATGGGCAGCATCTCTGGAGAGAAGGAATGGCTGACGTTTCAGGGCGAGACCCATCTTCACACTGGTTAGGGATAAGGGAAACGAGAGATAAAGACCATTGAATAAAAGATATGCAAAAAAGTAACAATGATAAAGGAAAGAGGCCATTGATAGTGTTTGTAGGGTGAAAACGAGAAGCTAGTGCGACTCGGGTGGGGGAGGGATAGAGAGAGAGGGAATGCTGGGTCTAGCTGAAGCGAGAGAAATCAATATTCATACCACTGGGCAGAATTTTACAGAGTTCATCATCATGATGGATACTGTTGACTAAACTAGTTCAGAGTTGACTGTAGCTGAGTAAACTCATTTAGCCTATTGCCAATGCTGAGTGTGTATTCAGTAGCAGCACCATCATGCATGATGCGCATTGGAGACACCATGTAAGGCAAAGAAGACACTCTCGGCCAGATGTTCCTCAAACAGTATCAGGGTAAGTACTCTGCCTTCCACTCAGACTACAGTGCAGCTTTGACCATTTCCTTAAGTTGTGCTATGGACATATTACAAAGAGAGACAGCTTGTGTGAGAAGCTAGGCTACATTACAAGGTCAGATGCCATCTCCAGTATAAAAATGACAGAAAAACAGAGTCTCTTCCCAGAGTGAGGGAATCAAGAACCAGAGGACATTGGTTTAGGGGGAAGGGAGAAAGATTTAATAAGAATGTGAGAGGTCACTTTTTCACACAAAGGGTGGTGTGTGTATAGAACGAGCTGCCAGAGGAGGTAGTCGAGGCAAGGACTATTGCAACGTTTAAGAAACAATTAGACGGATACATGGATAGGACATATTTGGAGGGATATGGGCCAACTGCGGGAAAGTGGGACTAGTGTAGATGGGACATATTGGCTGGTGTGGGTAAGTTGGGCCGATGGGCCTGTTACCACACTGTATGACTCTATGACTAAATGAGTAATATTAATGGAGAGGGTCAGAACTGGACCTAGGGTTGAGATTTTTGATTGGAGAAAGGCTAACTTTGAGGAGATGCGAAAGGATTTTAAAGGAGTGAATTGGGACGTTGTTTTATGGGAAGGATGTAGAAGAGAAATGGAGGACATTTAAAGGTGAAATTTTAAGAGTACAGAATCTTTATGTCCCTGTTCGGTTGAAAGGAAATAGTAAAAATTGGAAAGAGCCATGGTTTTCAAGGGAAATTGGACACGGTTCGGAAAAAGAGAGAGATCTACAATAATTATAGGCAGCATGGAGTAAATGAGGTGCTTGAGGAGTATAAAGAATGTAAAAATAATATTAAGAAAGAAATTAGAAAAGCTAAAAGAAGATATTAGGTTGCTTTGGCAAGTAAGGTGAAAGTAAATCCAAAGGGTTTCTACAGCTATATTAATAGCAAAAGGATAACAAGGAATAAAATTGGTCCATTAGAGAGTCAGAGTGGACAGCTATCTGCAGAGCCAAAAGAGATGGGGGAGATATTGAACAATTTCTTTTCTTCGGTATTCACCAAGGAGAAGGATATGGAATTATGTGAGGTAAGGGAAACAAGCAGAGTAGCAATGGAAACTATGAGATTCAAAGAAGAGGAGGTGCGGACACTTTTGAAAAATATGAAAACGGATAAGTCTCCAGGTCCTGACAGGATATTCTCGAGGACATTGAGGGAAGTTAGTGTAGAAATAGCAGGGGCTATGACAGAAATATTTCAAATGTCATTAGAAACGGGCATAGTGCCAGAGGATTGGCGTACTGCGCATGTTGTTCCGTTGTTTAAAAAGGGTTCTAAGAGTAAACCTAGCAATTATAAACCTGTTAGTTTGACGTCAGTTGTGGGCAAATTAATGGAAAGGATACTTAGAGATAATATATATAAGCATCTGGATAAGCAGGGTCTGATTAGGAACAGTCAACATGGATTTGTGCCTGGAAGATCATGTTGGACTAATCTTCTAGACTTTTTCGAAGAGGTTACTAGGGAAATTGATGAGGGTAAAGCAGTGGATGTTGTCTATATGGACTTCAGTAAGGCCTTTGACAAGGTTCCTCATGGAAGGTTGGTTAAGAAGATTAAATTGTTGGGTATTAATGGTGGAGTAGCAAGATGGATTCAACAGTGGCTGAATGGGAAATGCCAGAGAGTAATGGTGGATGGCTGTTTGTCAGGTTGGAGGCCGGTGACTAGTGGGGTGCCTCAGGGGTCTGTGTTGGGTCCACTGTTGTTTGTTATGTACATCAATGATCTGGATGATGGTGTGGAAAATTGGATTAGTAAGTATGCAGATGATACTAAGATAGGTGGTGTGGTGGATAATGAAGTAGATTTTCAAAGTCTACAGAGAGATTTAGGCCATTTGGAAGAGTGGGCTGAAAGATGGCAGATGGAGTTTAATGCTGATAAATGTGAGGTACTACATCTCGGCAGGACAAATCAAAATAGGACGTACATGGTAAATGGTAGCGAATTGAGGAATGCAGTTGAACAGAGGGATCTAGGAATAACTGTGCATAGTTCCCTGAAGGTGGAATCTCATGTAGATAGGGTGGTAAAGAAACCTTTTGGTGTGCTGGTCTTTATAAATCAGAGCATTGAATATAGAAGTTGGGATGTAATGTTAAAATTGTACAAGGCATTGGTGAGGCCAATTCTGGAGTATGGAGTACAATTTTGGTCGCCTAATTATAGGAAGGATGTCAACAAAATAGAGAGAGTACAGAGGAGATTTACTAGAATGTTGCCTGGGTTTCAGCAACTAAGTTACAGAGAAAGGTTGAACAAGTTAGGTCTTTATTCTTTGGAGCGCAGAAGGTTAAGAGGGGACTTGATAGAGGTCTTTAAAATTATGAGCGGGTTAGACAGAGTTGACGTGGATAAGCTTTTTCCATTGAGAGTAGGGAAGATTCAAACAAGGGGACATGACTTGAGAATTAAGGGACAGAAGTTTAGGGGTAACATTAGGGGCAACTTCTTTACTCAGAGAGTGGTAGCTGTGTGGAATGAGCTTCCAGTGGGTGGAGGCTGGTTCGATTTTATCCTTTAAAAATATATTGGATGGGTATATGGACGGGAAAGGAATGGAGGGTTATGGTCTGAGTGCAGGTAGATGGGACTAGGGGGAAGTATATATTAAAAAAAAAAAAAAAAAATGTTCAGCACGGACTTGTAGGGCCGAGATGGCCTGTTTCCGTGCTGTAATGGTTATATGGTTATATGGTTATTATATGGTAATGATCACTAGGAAGTGGTTGCTTCTTTTATTTGCCTGTGGCATTTCCAATCCATCCACACAAGCCAAGAAGGAAAATGCAGATCACAAAAAAACTCAATTGAAAACAACATGAACGCAAATATGTGTACAAATGGTATTAAACGTTCAATTGGGGCCTTTCTATGGTTGTGCAATCTGGATAGTGTGTAACTGCTTCAACATATCACTGATGGCCTGAGCCCTCCTGTATTTTACACTTTAGAAAAGTCACTGCATATATATGCATGATATTTATACAGTCAATTATAATTAGCTCAAATTCAGATCACTTGCAGCATTGCACAGAGACAATACTTCTGGTCATGAAAGTTAGTAAATTTGTTACCACTCTTTCATACGCTATTTATTATTTTTATAGTCCAGACACCTGTTATGTGGTGTCCCTAACAGCTGTCTTAGTTCTAATTTTCATTCTTATTACTATCTATATTTAGCACAACATTCCTTCCTCAGTATCTCTATCTAAATTATGCTTCCATTCTCCCCCTCCCCTTGCCATCCCATCTTGTTTAATTCCATGTTACATCTGTTCCCTTAGGAACAGACTAGAATTAAAAGGCAAGTTAACATTGGAGAGAGGGCTCTGAACAGCCAGTGCTTACTCAGTGGTAATTAAACCTTCAGCTCAACAACATGGTCTAGGTTCAGCAGTCTGTTTCTCAATCTACGACAATGAGCACAATCGACCACAAATCAACAAGGGCAATTTCAAGATATTTAACTTTTTTAACTGCATTGGACTGCCACTTCATTAGAATGGATTTTATAGTAAAGACATCAAATTGTGTATGGAACTTAACGCCACTGCATTGCTATAAGTTATTGGATTTCCTGCTCGCAATTACATCGGAAAACAGCATTCTATTTACCTGTGTAGACAACTCCATTTATTTCTATTGACATGTTGATGCTGCTAATGCCATTTGTAGACAGGTTCAATGCAGTTTCTTGTCTGTCATCTGCTGGAGAAAGCAAGAAGAAGAAAATACCAATATGAGTGCAAAAAGCAAGATAACTGAGAGAGTAAACTAGAAATGATAAGCAGACTCTTGGGAGCTTGTAGCACAAGACTATTTGATTTCCAAGTTTCTCTTTGCAAATAAAATGGAAGTACGTTATTTTTCTCTCTCTTTCTGGAAGTGTTATCTATTAAGGTGTAATTGGGTCCCATGTGTAGAAATCGTTACCTTCTGTCTTCTGTTCCTCCTATAATAAAGACACAGAGTCATACAGCAAGGAAACAGACCTTCCATCCCAACTCATCCATGCTGATCAAGATGCCTCTTCCAAGCTAGTCCCGTTTGTCCCTGCCTGGCCCATATCCCTCTGTATCTTTCCTATCCATGTAGCTGTCTAAATGCCTTTTACATTTTGTTATGGTACTTGCCTCAATGACTTCCTCCGCCAGGTCATCCCAGATACCCACCACCCTCTGTGTAAAAAAGCTGCTGCTCGGATTTCTATCAGACCTTTCCCCTCTTACCTTAAACCTATGCCCTTTTGTTCATGATTCCCCTAGCATTGGAAAAGAACTCTGTAAATTAATCTTGTCTATTCCCCTCATGATTTTATACATTTCTATTAGATCGTCTGCAGAAGGATCTCGACCCGAAACATCACCCATTCCTTCTCTCCAGAGATGCTGCCTGTCCCGCTGAGTTACTCCAGCATTTTGTGTCTATCTCCAGCCTCTAGAAAGTATTTTCATGACTTTGGAATGGTAGCATCTAATTCTCATGCCAAGACAATCTGGTACTTCTTACCTCATTTGTTTTTAAGATTAGAATTACTAATGCTAAATAAAGAGTAATATTTTTATTAATTACAGATAATGTAATGCACACTAACTAGAATATAAAAGCAGGGCTGTGATGCTGTGGCTTTATAAGGCCTAGGTCGGACTGCATTTGAAGTATTGTGAACAGTTTTGGGCCATATCTGAGGAGGGATGTACTGGCATTGGTGAGGGTCCAGAAGTCATTTACGAGAATGATCCCGGGGGTTGGATTAGCGTGCGATGAGCAGTTGATGGCTCAGGGCCTGTACTCGCTGGAGTTTAGAAGGTTGAGAGGGGACCTCATTGAAACCTACTGAATTGTGAAAGGCCTGGATAGAGTAGATGTGGAGAGGATGTTTCCACTAGTCAGAGAGCTCAGGACCAGAGGGAACAGCCTCAGAAAAAGGTATGTAGTTTTGGAAAGGCAATGAGGAGGAATTTCTTTAGTCATAGGGTGGTGAATCTGTGTAATTCATTGCCACAGACAGCTGTAGAGACCAAGTCAATGGTATTTTTAAGGAAGAGATTGACAGATTCTTGATTAGTACGGGCATCAGGGTTTATGGGGAGAATGGGATTAGGAGGGAGAGATAGATCAGCCATGATTGAATGGCGGAGTAGACTTGATGTGCTGACTGGCCTAATTCTGCTCCTAGAACATGAACATGAAATATCCCTTTGCTGGAAGATGGAGAATCAGGAAGCAAAGGGCCTAAAGCCTGAGAATATTTTCATAGTGTGAGCTGATGGCTTTCACAGCTTTAGAACAGCACTGATACTTTAATGCAATTCAGGGATCAATGCCAACTGGATTCAACTACCTGAATGTCATGTAGAAATCTTACACCTTTGCAGGACCTGACCTTAAACACACTGTACTTCGATGCACATGACAATAAACTAAACTAAATTAAACATAATGTGTAATTACAGAATCTTTTATGAGAAGCAGGTCATTTGACCCACAATGTCAGTGCTGACGCTTTCCTCCTCCTTGGAAATTATTTTTTTACGTACTCCCACTACTCTTTCAGGCAGAGCATTACAGAACGGTTAACAAACTCTGTTCTCCTTCTTTGCACCAAGCCTGAAGCCTGAAGTAAAGGCACAAGATAGAGATGGAAAGCTCAAAGGTTTAGCCTGAGGGAGACAGATGGCAGGTTACGCCATTATCAATGAGATGGCTTGGTTAGTTTTCCCCTTGGAAGATCTATTTTCAGGTACTGGTTCCAACCTAAGCTGACATCTGTTGGATTTCCATCACTGGCTATAGCTGCCCCTCATGGAGTCCAATGGGATAGCTAAGGTCATCAGTCATAAGTGATACGAGCAGAATTAGACCATTCGGCCCATCAAGTCTACTCCGCCATTCAATTATGGCTGATCTATCTCTCCCTCCTAACCCCATTCTCTTGCCTTCTCCCCACAACCCATGACACCCGTACTAATCAAGAATCTATCTATCGCTGCCTTAAAAACATCCATTGACGGCCTCCACAGCCTTCTGTGGCAAAGAATTCCACAGATTCACCACTTTCTGACTAAAGAAATTCCTCCACATCTCCTTCCTAAAGGAACGTCCTTTAATTCTGAGGCTATGACCTCTAGTCCTAGACTCTGCAACCAGTGGAAACATCCTCTCCACATCCACTCTATCTAAGTCTTTCACTATTCAGTACATTTCAATGAGTCCCCACTCAGTCTTCTGCCGGTATCTCACTTCTCCGGCTGCCTACAGAACCTGCATCAGTTAAACAGCAGAGTCTCAGGTTGATCATGACCCCTGGTGAAGCCTGTGTGAAGTTTGTACATTCTTACTGTGACCGTGTGCGATTCCCCCAGGTGCCTCGTTTTCCCTTCTACCTGCCACAAAGGCTGCTAACGGGTTTAGTTTAGTTTAGAGATACAGCGTGGAAACAGGCCCTTCGGCCAACCGAGTCCATGCTGACCAGCGATCCCCATACACTAGCACTATCCTACACACCAGGGACAATTTACAATTTACAGAAGCCTATTAACCTACGAACCTGTATGTCTTTGGAGTGTGAGAGGAAACCAGAGCACCCGGAGAAAGCCCACACGGTCATGGGGAGAATGTACAAACTCCATACAGACAGCACCCAGAGTCAGGATCGAACCCAGGTCTCCAGCGCTACAAGGCAGCAACACTACCACTGAGCCACAGTGCCATCCTATTATTTGGCAACTGTAGGTGGATTGAAGGCTGCCAATGGGTATGTGAGAGAGTATTTAGAGGGATAGGAACAATGAATGTGGTTTATAAAATGGCACAGATGGAATGAACTGAATGGCCTTTTTCTGACATATAAGCAAGCATGAGAATGAGAAATATGAGTAATGAATGAGGGAAATCAGCTAGAAAGCTACATAAACTTTTATACAAAATATTTATTTAAATTAGTTTCAATTAATTAAATTAATTTTACAAGATGTGAATGTGTTTTTAATGTTTAAAATGTAAACAGTTGTACTTTTAATTTTTGTATGATAATTTTAATACATTTCAATACGTGACAAAAACATTCAATGGCCCTTCTACAGTGACATTTTGACAGAAGTGGAGAAGGGATGGTGTGGAGATTGGAAAAAGGTGATGAATCTGTGGACTTATTTGCCACAGAGGGCTGTGGAGGCAAGGCCAGTGGATATATTTAACCAACAAAATATAGTGGATACACTGTAACCAATAAAAGGGTCAGATTGTCAATGATTTCAGGGCAAAAGCTCATGCCTGTTTTTCGGCCTGCGTGGAGTGGATGAGGAGAGGATGTTTCCACTGGTGGGAGCATCTAGGACAAGAGGCTATAGCTCAGAATAAAATAACGTACCTTTAGAAAAGAGATGAGGCAGAATTTCTTTAGTCAGAGGGTGATGAATCTGTGGAATTCATTGCCACAGAAGGCTGTGGAGGTCAAATCAATGGATATTTTTAAGACGGAGATTGACAGATTGTTGATTAGTATGGGTGACAGGGGTTATGGGGAGAAGGCAGTAGAATGGGGTTGAGAGGGAAAGGTAGATTAACTATGACTGAATGGCAGAGTAGACTTGACGGGCTAGACTTAACTCTGTTCCTATAACTTCTCAACAGATGCCTCTTTATTCAATTAGAATATGGCTTTTCTTTTACTTTATTGCCACCTTCCTATACCATTTCTCTTGATTCCTTTAGATTCTATAACATCCATTGATGGAGTCTTGAAGATTGCAAAACGGATTCTTCTCAGCCCCCTTGGATTCAAAATCCCAAAGATTCAGGAACACCTAGGTGAAGACATGTCTCCTTATCTTTGTAAATGGCCAATCCAAATTTTGCGATTGCAAGGCTTTGTCCTCATTATCGCAAACACATTAAAACATTGCCTCTGCGTCCATTCTGTTAAGGTGCCACATAAATACAAGTTGTTGCTGTGGTTGCCTGCCTTGGAAGTATTTCATGAACAACAATGTGAACCCCCCTTCCCCCCATCACCACCTTTTTTCACATTACTGTTGTACAAGACATTGGTGAAACTGCACTTGAGTATTATGTCCAGTTTTGCTCATCCCAATACAGGGAAGATATGGTTAAGCTGGAAGTAGTGCAGAGAGGGTTTACAATCTCATTGAGTCCGAATGGCCTTCTTCTGAGTTGTAAGGATGCATATAAAATGGTGATGGCTGGAAAGATTTGGTGGAAGGGTTGAGGAGTAAAGGACCTGTCCCACTTACGCGACCTATACAGGCAACTGCCGGCACTCGTGATAGGTCGCCGAAATTTTCAACATGTTGAAAATTCAGCAGAGACCAGAAAGACGCTACGACTCTTTGGAGACCTCTCAAAACCATAGGAGGCCTCTCACGACCATACAAGCGACCCCTGGTGACATGTCGCGGGTGCCCTCTCACAACCATAGGAGACCTCTCACAACCATACAGCCTGTATGGTCGTGAGAGGTCTCCTATGGTCGTGAGAGGTCTCCAAAGAGTCGTAGCGTCTTTCTGATCGCCACTGAATTTTCAACATGTTGAAAATTTGGGCGACCGATCACAGGTGCCGGCAGTTGCCTGTAAAGGTCGCATAAGTGGGACAGGCCCTTAAAGATGACAAGTATATAATAAAGGCAACACATTATGAGTGACACAAGGAAGGCATTTATTTGATTAAGCCTGTGGTTGCAAGCATTCTGAAATGCACTGCCTGCAGATGTGGTGGAAGCAGGTTTATTCACAGTCTTCAAGGGGGAATTGAATAAACATATGGTGGTGAAATATTTGCAAGGATACCAAGAATGTCCAGGAGTTGCAACTGCTGAGTTGTTCTGAGCCGATGTGGACACAATGTACCCAATAGCTTCCTTGTGTACTGCTACCGTTCTATGATTCTACTGTAGCGGCGCCTGCTAGCGCACGCAGATATCGAACCCGGCGTTCGGAAGCCGCGGTCACGTGACTCGGGAGGGGTTGTTGTTTTCGCGCGGTTTTTCCCTTGCGCGCATTAGTTCAGTGCTGACCACCGATGTGGCCAGACGTGTCTGATTAACCTGTATGCTGCAACTTGAGCTTTCGAATAAAGTATTGTTGAAAACGCCAGTAGTCGTTTCTCACACCGCCAAACTACGTCGAATGTAAGTGTTTCAGTTAAAGAAAAAGACTGCAGACTGGGGTCAAATTTGTTTTTCGTTAAAGAGGTGATGTGTTTCTGTGACAGATGATGACTGCTTGAAGCCAAACTAGGGAAGATATGAATAAATCTCTGATTTAAAGAGAGGAAGCATTCATTAAGAAAATTGCAGCGGAGTAATGTGTAAGAAGAACTACAAACTGAAAATCATTGAGGCACGTTACTGTTATTATCAGCGAGAGTGCAAATGTTCTATTGAAAGTGTGATGGACAAAAGCTACATGACATCTAACACCTTATATTGTATTGTTTTTCGACCTGATATCATCAATACAGGCAACTGTAGATATCAGTAATTTCAGATAAAATGCTTCTTCGATTGGATTATAATTCAATGTGAAGGATAACTAAAACATAATTTCTAAAGGCAAATCATTACATTTTCATGTTATCTGATTCGTTTTCCATTTTTGATTTGCACATCAACTTTTGAATCTTTGTTCGAAACCACTATTTATCTTTCTCCCGTCCCCCTCCTCCACTGCACCCCACCTAGACTCCCACCATCTCTCCCCTCCCGCTCTGCCCTCCCCTCCTGCTACATTTCTCCCGCCAACTTCACAATTCGCAAACTCTTCAACCGTCTCACACCTTCTGCTTTTATCTCTGGCTTTCGTTACAATCATTTGCCTATCAAAAACTCTCCTCACCTGGGTCCACATGTTACCTGCCATGCTTTGTCCTGCCTCTTCTACCTTTCTTCTCCCCCCCACAATCAGTCTGGCGAAGGGTCTCAACCCGACAATTCACCTATCCATGTTCTCATAAGATACTGCCGGATTGCTAAGTTACTCCAGCACATTGTGTCCTTTTGTGTATTAACCAGCATTTGCAGTTCATAATTTCTGTATCGAAACTAAACAAAATTGAGCTGTTTCCAGCTACATCCATTATGCTATATGGAGGCTAAAAAAATCCTCTAACAGCGTAAATGCAGCAGGCATGAAAGACTGAGCGATTCTACCACAAGCCTGTCATATACAATTGAACTTCCTTTCTCAGGCAAGCCATCTAGGTGACCTAAAGCTATCTTTTAGCAAGAGAGACATTTTGTCCAACTCAAGCTGGAAAGGATGCAATGAAGATATACGAGGATGTGGGCAGAAATCATGGGCCTGAGCTATAGTGAGAGGTTGAGCAGCCCTGGGACTCTATTCCCTAGAGCACAGGAGGATTAGGGGTGATATTATAGAGGAGTACAAAAATCATGAGTGGAATAGAACAGGTAAGTCTCTTGCACAGAGTAGGGGAGTGGAGAACCAGATGACATTGATTTAAGGTAAGGGGTGAAAGTTTTAATATGAATCTAAGGGGTACATTTTTTTTACACAAAGGGTGGTAGGTGTGTGGAACGAGCTGCCGGATGAGGTAGTTGAGGCAGGTACTATTGCAACAAAGGCAGGTGAGACTAGTGTATTTCACTAGGTACACAAAAATGCTGGAGAAACTCAGCGGGTGCAGCAGCATCTATGGAGCGAAGGAAATAGGCAACGTTTCGGGCCGAAACCCTTCTTCAGACTGATAGGGGGTGGGGAGAAGAAAGGAAAAAAGGAAAAAGGCGGAGGAGGAGCCTGAGGGCTGGGGGAGGGGAGGAGACAACCAGAGGGCTGATGAAGGGCAGGGGACAGCAAGGGCTAGCAGAATTGGGAGAATTCAATGTTCAAGCCCCCAGGATGTAGACTGCCCAAGCGGAATATGAGGTGCATTTCCTCCAATTTACGGTGTTGCTCGCTGTGGCCATGGAGGAGACCCAGGACAGAGAAATCAGATACGGAATGGGAGGGGGAGTTGAAGTGCTGAGCCACTGGGAGGTCAAGTTGGTTAATGCGGACCGACCGGAGGTGTTCGGCGAAACGATCGCCAAGCCTCCACTTTGTCTCACCGATGTAGATCAGCTGGCATCTAGAGCAGCGGATGCAATAGATGAGGTTGGAGGAGATGCAGGTGAACCTCTGTCGCACCTGGAACGACTGCTTGGGTCCTTGAATGGAGTCGAGGGGGGAGGTGAAGGGACAAGTGTTGCATCTCTTGCGGTTGCAAGGGAAAGTACCAGGGGAGGGGGTGGTATGGGAGGGAAGGGAAGAATTGACAAGGGAGTTATGGAGGGAGCGGTCTTTGCGGAAGGCAGACATGGGGGGAGATGGGAAGATGTGGCGAGTGGTGGGGTCACGTTGGAGGTGGCGAAACTGACGGAGGATCACTTGTATGTGACGGCTGGTGGGGTGAAAGGTGAGGACTAGGGGGACTCTGCCCTTGTTGTGAGTGGGGGGATGTGGAGAGAGAGCAGTGTTGCGGGGTATGGCAGAGACCCTGGTGCGAGCCTCATCTATGGTGGAAGAGGGGAACCCCCATTCCCTGAAGAATGAGGACATTTTAGATGCCCTGGTGTGGAACGCCTCATCCTGGGAGCAGATGCGGCGTAGACGGAGGAATTGGGAGTGGGGGATGGAGTCCTTACAGGAAGCAGGGTGGGAAGAAGTGTAGTCCAGATAGCCATGGGAGTTGGTGGGTTTGTAGTGGATGTCGGTAGGAGGCTTGGCGATCGTTTCGCCGAACACCTCCGGTCGGTCCACATTAACCAACTTGACCTCCCAGTGGCTCAGCACTTCAACTCCCCCTCCCATTCCGTATCTGACCTCTCTGTCCTGGGTCTCCTCCATGGCCACAGCGAGCAACACCGTAAATTGGAGGAAATGCACCTCATATTCCGCTTGGGCAGTCTACATCCTGGGGGCTTGAACATTGAATTCTCCCAATTCTGCTAGCCCTTGCTGTCCCCTCCCCTTCATCAGCCCTCTGGTTGTCTCCTCCCCTCCCCCAGCCCTCAGGCTCCTCCTCCGCCTTTTTCCTTTTTTCCTTTCTTCTCCCCACCCCCTATCAGTCTGAAGAAGGGTTTCGGCCCGAAACGTTGCCTATTTCCTTCGCTCCATAGATGCTGCTGCACCCGCTGAGTTTCTCCAGCATTTTTGTGTACCTTCGATTTTCGAGCATCTGCAGTTCCTTCTTTAACAGTGTATTTCACTATGTTGGTCGGTGTGGGCAAGTTGGACCAACGGGCACTTCCATCGACTCTATGACTACAGACCAAGTACTGGTTTGTTTAAACATTAGAAAGGTAGCACGTGCATGAAGCTCTTCAAAATGGACACGGCAAACAGAAGCCATCATAAACTGGCTGAGTCCTACTTGCCTTTCTTCGAATAAAAATTAGCATACATCGCACCCCAATCAGGTGGAGGCTCACATCAGTTGAAGATGAGGGACAGCAGCTGTTTGCCTTTCAACAGCCCAATCATAGTAGGTGCTGACTCTGGACATACTGTATGAGTCTTTGTTCATAATGCTGGCATCTGGATAACATTTTGCAACAGCTGTTGTCTCATGTGCATAAGGCAATCCTAGGGCAAACCACTAAGGACTTGCCTTGTCTTTGGCCTGTCGTATATCTTATCAATGCAAGTCAGGTATGAAATGTGCGTAAATGTTTCATTCTGCAGGACATATATCTTGAGTTGAATTTATTTGATTGTCGCGTGTACCGAGGTTCTGTGAAAAGCTTTTCTCTCACCTTGTTAGAAATTCAAACATAAATAATATAATAAAATCTGCAGGACCACTTCACAGAAAAGCAAGAAAGATTGGGGTTATACAACTGTCAAATGTAATGAAGTCACATCGGCACGGTGGTGCAGCGGTAAAGTTGCTGCCTTACAGCACTAGCGGCGCCAGAGACCCAAGTTCGATCCTGACTATGTGTGCTGTCTGTATGGAGTTTGTACATTCTCCCCGTGAACCCATGGGTTTTCTCCAAGATCTTTGGTTTCCTCCCACACTCCAAAAACCTACAGGTTTGTAGGTTAACTGGCTTGGTATAAATGTAAAAAAATTGTCCCTAGTGTGTGTAGGATAGCGTTAATGTGCGGGGATCGCTGGTCAGCGGGGACTCGGTGGGCCAAAGGGCCTGTTTCCACGCTGAATCTCTAAAACTGAAAACTAAAACTAATTGACATTCAGGGTGGATTTTAGTGTAAATTGCTATCTGATTATTTGGACAAAATCACATGGTGCTGTAGCTTAAATTTAATTGTATGGAGAATATACCAGCACGATTAGAGGAAAATTAATTTAATTTATTTGGTACAGAAGTTCATCGGAATAAAATAAAGACTAATTCAGTGAGAATTTTTTAGATCGATTTGAATTTGAGCAACTATAAATTGTAGGAGGGGACGAAGTCTGAAGGAGGTAAAGCATTCCTTTTAAGGTAATTGGGGAAAATATGAATTAAATTAATATCAGCCGATGCCTTGCTTTCAATACAATGAGAATTGCAAGGAAGATATCACATTTGGGACTCAATGGAGACAAAGTGGAGATTAGATGAAAACAGACACTTGTCACACAGTCAAAGTAATACATAGTCACAATATAGATCCATTTTCTATTGCTGGGTTAACTCTTGATTAAGAGTTGTGAGGATTAACCAATTATAGTGAAAGGCCTCGATAGAGTAGATGTGGAGAGGATGTTTCTACTTGTGGGAGAGTCTAGGACCAGAGGCCATAGCCTCAGAATAAATCAACACACCTTTACAAAGGAGATGAGGGGGAATTTCTTTAGTCAAAAGACGGTGAATCTGTGGAAATCATTGCCACAGAAGACTGTGCAGGCCAAGTCAATGGATATTTTTAAAGCAGAGAGTGATAGATTTTTTATTAGTCTGGGTGTCAGGGGTTGTGGGGGAAATGCAGGCGAAAGGGGATGGGAGGGAAAGATAGATCAGCCATGATTGAATGGCAGAGTAGACTTGATGGGCCAAATGGCCTCTTTCTGCTCCTATAACCCATATACATGGATTAAATGGCAAAATAGGCTCAATGAGCCAAATGATTTGCTCCTGGCTCCAAAATCTCATGTAATAGAGAATTTAAACACTACTAAAGATAGACACAAAATGCTGGAGTAACTCAGCGGGACAGGCAGCATCTCTGAATGGGTGACGCTTCAGGTCCAGATCCTTCTTCAGAATCTGAAAAAGGGTCTCAACCCAAAACGTCACCCATTCCTTCAATCCAGAAATGCTGCCTGTCCTGCTGAGATACTCAGCACTTTGTATCTATCTTCTGTGTAAACCTGTAGTTCCTTCCTATACCTTAGACACTACAAATGTCATCTATTAGATAATGCAGAGCTGTATAGCCGTGATGTATAACTGAGTAGAGTATCACATAGAAACATAGAAAATAGGTGCAGGAGTAGGCCATTCAGCCCTTCGAGCCAGCACCACAATTCAATATGATCATGGCTGATCATCCAAAATCAGTACCCCGTTCCTGCTTTTTCCCCCATATCCCTTGATTCTGTTAGCCCTAAGAGCTAAATCTCTTGAAAGCACCCAGCGAATTGGCCTCCACTGCCTTTTGTGGCAGAGAATTCCACAGATTCACAACTCTGGGTGAAAAGGTTTTTCCTCATCTCAGTCCTCAATGGCCTATATCTTATTCTTAAACTGCGACCCCTGGTTCTGGACTCCCCCAACATGGGGGACATTTTTCCTGCATCTAGCCTGTCCAATCCCTTAAGAATTTTATATGTTTCTATAAGATATCCTCTCATCCTTCTAAATTCCAGTGAATATAAGCCGAGTTGACTCTTTCTGGCATCATATGTCAGACCCGCCATCCCGGGAATTAACCTGGTGAACCTACGCTGCACTCCCTCAATAGCAACAGGAAAACCTTGGCTGAACCTGGCACTCACGGATTGTGTCTACTCGCCTTACCTCTGCTGTTGATTTTGATGTTCATGGGGATCTGCGTTGCCATGGCCAGCAGGTTCTGCTGCAGTGCCTGTTGCATGAACCGCTGCTGCTCCTCCGCCATGGCCAGCTTCCTCTTCTCTGGTGGTTCCCCCGAATCCAGCTTCTCTCGGAGCTGGTCCAGGGCTGCCGCCTGTGCTGCTGCCATCTGCGACACTGCAGCCTGAGCTGCGATGGCCTGGCTGGTGCTGATGTGGTGGCCGGCAATGCTGAGCGGGATGGCTATCCGATTGTGCCCCGCTGTTGACAGCGCAGATTCCTCTGGGAGGGGGAAAGGTCAAAGAAAGTCAGCAAAATTAGGCAGATTGGTCTGCCAAACACGAGGCTGGCTCCCCCACTTCCATTCATAGTGGAGGTCAGAACTACGAGGTTTGCAAGAAGAAGACAACAAATCACAGAATTATAATGGGGCAGGAGGATTCTTCACTTTGAACTCACCAGCTCCTTTTAGGGCCATTTTATAAAAATTAACAATAGATATAATAGAAATCAAGGATAGATACAAAAAGCTCCAATAAATCAGCAGGTCAGGCGGCATCTCTGGAGAAAAAGAATTGGTGACATTTCGGGTCAGTCTCAAGAAGAGTTACTGATTCTTTTTCTCTAGAGACTCTGCCTGACCTGCTGAGTCGCTCCAGAGTTTGTGTCCATCTACAGTGTAAACCAGCATCTGCAGTTCCTTCCTATACATTTATTAGAAATCAAATCAGGGATCTTCAAACTAATGTGGAAACAAAGAAGTGCAGATGCTGGTTAATGCACAAAATGATACAAAGTGCTGGAGTAACTCAACAGCATCTCTGGATAATATGTACAGGTGACGTTTCAGTTTGAGACCCTTCTTCAGGACAGTTTCTTCCCATCTGTCATAAGGCAACTGAACCAACCTGTCACCAACTAGAGGGCTGTCCTGACCTACCATCTCCTTCATTGGAGAACCTCGGACTATCGTTTAGCAGACTTTACTGGACTTTATCTTGCACAAAACATTATTCCCTTATCCTGTATCTGTACACTGTGGATCACTTGATTGTGCTCATGTAATGTGTGTTTTGTTGATTGGATTGCATGCAACTAAAAAAGCTGTATGCTGTACCTCGGCACACGTGACAATAATAAACTAAACTAAACTAAACGAAGGCTGTCTTATTCAATGAGCAGTATCTGTGGAAGGAGAAAAAGAGAAAATGAAACAGGTCATCAGAACGGAGAACAGATCATCAACCTGAAACATTAAGTCCATTTCTCTCTCCAAGAATGCTGTCTGACCTGTAGAGAATTTCCAGTGATTGCTGTATTTTCACATTTCCAATACCTTTGGATCCTAATTCAGATGCCTGATGGGGGTTCAAACATTAACATTCACTCTATCCCTAAGCCCCCCACACCCCTCTCTGCCCCCACACCCCTCACCCCCCACCTATGCCCCTCCCCTCCCCTCCCCCCTCTGCCCCCTCCCATCACCCCCCCACTTCCCCCACCCCTCACCCCCCTCTGCCCCCTCCCCTCACCCCACCTCTGCCCCCACCTCTCACCCCCCTCCGCCCCCTCACCTCCCCTGCCCCCTCCCCTCAACTCCCCCTCTGCCCCCCCTCCCCTCACCCCCCCTGCCCCTGTCCCATCAAACCCCACTCTGCCCCTTCCCTCTCCGCCTCTTTGTTCCCCCACCACTCAGCCCCTCTGCCCCCTACCCTCACCCCCCCCTGCCTCCTTCCCCTCACCCCCCCTCTGCCCCCTCTGCCCCATTCCCTCCCCCCCACCCCCCCTGCCCCCTCCCTTCACCCCCCTCTGCCCCCTCACCTCCCACCTCCCTTCACCCCCCACCCACCCCCTCTGCCCCCACCCTCATCCTACCGACACATACTGTTTTAGACACAGGGTGTGGTATTTGTTTTCCGTTTACTTTCTAATGTAAGGGGAAAGCTTACAATTAGTGGCAAGACCCTTCGCAGCATTGATATAGAGAGGTGCATTGATATAGAGAGGTGCATTGATGTAGAGAGGGATCGGGGTCCAAGACTAGAACTACCTGAAACTGAAAACACAAGTTGATAGGGTGGTAAAGAAGGCATGTCGTATGCTTGCCTTCATTAGTCGGGGCATTGAGTATGTGTCAGGAAGTTATGATCCACCTTTATCAGACTTTGGTTAGGCCACATTTGGTGTATTGTTGTCTTAGCACCAATTGAAAAATGCTATATGTGCTGCTGTTATCCTACTGATGGTTATTATTTTATCACATATGGGGACATTCAGACCACTGGACCCATGCCAGTTCCAAAGAGAGCTATCCCATTAGTCCCATTTATCTTTCCTGTCTCTCTTATAGCTAGAAAAACTCTTATATGCCCTAAACAGTAAGACTTTGCTAGCGACAACATTTATCTCCATGTCTGTGTTGTGGAATTAGCTGTCCATTATTGATGAAGAAGTGATTTGATGTTACCCGAGTTAATGAAAGACAGTACAGTAAAACTCCAATGATTTGCCATTCAGCTATTTGGAAGTCCCAATATCTGCCTGATCTGATATGATCTGAAAGACAGCAACTCTAACAATTTCATTAATTCCACTCCAGAGATGCTGCCTGACCCGCTGACTTATTCCAGCGTTTTGTGTTTAACATTACAATGATAGACAATAAACCATAGACAATAGGTGCAGCATTAGGCCATTTGGTCCTTCGAGCCAGCACCACCATGAACTGTGATCATGTCTGTTCATCCACAATCAGTACCCTGTTCCTGCTTTCTCCCCATATCCCCTGACTCCGCTATATTTAAGACGGTCTTCTTTAATGCGCCTCATGATGCACATACTGTTTTGTAACAGGAACAGGCAACAACAGTAAGTTGCTAAAACTACCACAATATTTGAAGCAGTGAAGGGTGACTATTCCTCTGGCTCCAATCCTCTATCAGTTCCATGCACGGCCTGGCAGTCTTTACACACTTGGGACTATAAGAAGAAGGTTTAATTGAAATCATCTTCTTCTGATACTGAAAGACATTGGACTAAGTAAAAACTTAGTACAGGGAGGAAAGAATTAAAGGAGAGTGAACACTCTTTTGGATGACTGCATTAAGATGGGACAAATTATCTTTCTAATGTGCAGTGGCGGAGGGAAGCTATTCTGGTGAGGCACTGCACTATACAGATGAGGAAAGCCCCAGGCTCCATTTAATTTAGTTCTAACTTACTGCTAATTTAGTGCATGCTGGCTGGCACAACACAGTTACAATCTTGGCTGATGAGTCCCGGCTAAAAAAACTATTTGTGTGAATGCAGCTGAAGTCAGCACCCTTGCAAGCTTTGTTCAGCACTGTCCCGCACAAATGGATAATAACCAATTTAACATGCTCTGAGGCAATGCCATTGGGATGGGACATTTTTCATAAACACCATATTTCTCTAAATCTTCACATACCTGTCCAATTGCCTTTTAAACATTGTATTCTCCTCCATCACCTCCTCTTGCAGCTCATTCCATATACACACCATGCTCCATGGGAAAGCTCCTTTAAATCTTTCCCATCTTTTATCTTAAGCACATGGTCTCTAGTTTTAGGAACCCCACCCTCAGAAAAAGACTATCACCATCTATGCTCTTCATTATTTTATAAACTTCTACAAGGTGGAAAATGGTCCGTGCCCATGAATGTCTCCTTAAAACTCAAGCCAACACACCTTAACTAATGATTTATACTACACTAACACAATGTCCCAACTCCTCTATCCAATGCCTCGGCCGATGAAGGCAAGCATGCCGTATGCTTTATTCACCACTTTGTGCACCTGTGTTGCCACTTTCAGGGAGCTATGCACTTGTTCCCCAATTTGCACAATGAATTGGAAATGAAAACAGAAATGCTGGAAATATTCAGCAAGTTAGGCAACATCGGTGGAAAGAAAAGTTTTCAGGTTGGTGACCTCATATTGGAACTGACCTGGTGAATTTCTCCAGCAATTTCTGTTTTCATTACAGATTTCCAGTTTCTATGATTTTTGCTTCCAGTCATTCTTAATCCATTTCTGGCATTAGACTGCTAAATTTCTAATGTAAAATAGTTTTCCTTTTATGATGCAATCATGGTTATTAACCTAATTTAATATATATCTATATTACTAAAAGTCTGATCTTGACCGCTTTTGGCTCACTGTGCTGTAATTTCCGAGAGAACGCCGCCACCTACGGCTGTCATTTTTGGCCACCTCGCTCAGAGCCCCCTTCCGCCTTCCTGGACCAGATAATTTTTCCCATCGATGAAAAATCAGAGAAATATTAATGTGTTTTTTTTTAATTGCCATTCTCTCTGCTGCCCCTGCTGGAGGGAGTGGGAGGGACTATAAAACCAGGAAGTGGTGTGCCTCACTCAGTCTCTGCAAGATGGAGGAAGCCAGAGGATCACGTCTCTCTGAGCTCTGAATAACACTGAACACATGTCTACTCAACTGTGAGTGCCCTTAATGTGGTTTGAAAATGAAAATATGGTTGGTTTGAAGTAAAAAGGCACTGCCTGCAAATGGTTGTTTGGGGGGTTTGGGTTGAAGTGAAAAGGCACTGCCTGCAAATGGTTGTTTGGGGGGTTTGGGTTGAAGTGAAAAGGCACTGCCTGCAAATGGTTGTTTGTCTAAACTTGACAACTTCCTGTTTGCACTATATTGATTTTAGATAAAACGCTACCACTTACGGCTGTGATATTTGGCCATCTTACTCAGTTCCCCTCCGCTCATCAGGTGCAGAGGATTCTTCCCATCAATGAAAAACAAAAGTGTTATTAGTGTTTAAAAAATGTTGAGAATCTCTCTCCTGTCCATCACGCCATGAAGACCACACCTTTTCCGGTGGGAGGGGGAGGGATTATAAAACTCGGAAGTGTGCGTGTGGCTCAGTCTCTGCATGATGGGGGAGGGAGAGCTCACGACTCTGTCTGAGCTGTGAATCAACTGAATACGCTGAATCTCTACTGAACTGTGAGTGTGGTGTTTTGTGTGGTTTTATGGTGTTTTTTATGGTGGTTTCACCCTGCTTGAAATAGTATGAAACTGCATTTGAATGTGGTGGCCTTGCACCCTGCATGAAATGGTATGAAACTGCATTTGAATGTGGTGTTGTTGCACCCTGCATGAAATGGTATGAAACTGAATTTGGTGGCCTTGCACCCTGCTTGAAGTGGTAGGAAACTGAACCTGAATTTGGTGGCCTTGCACCCTGCTTGAAGTGGTATGAAACTGCACTTGAATTTTGTGGCCTAGCACCCTGCTCGAAGAGGTACGAAAATGCACTTGAATTTGGTGGCCTTACACCCTGCTTGAAATGGTAGGAAAATGGATTTGAATTTGGTGGCCTTGCCCTCTGCTTGAAAACGGAATTTCAAGGAATAGCCGTGAGTCAACTGGCAGCCCACCAGCCGTGAGTGAGCTGCCATCACATCAGGCGTGAGGGACTGAGCTGCCACCCCAAGAATCCATTTGGCCGACAATGTCCATACTAGCCCTCTGGAGACCAGTAGTCCCTGCAGCCAACAACACCTATATCAGGGCTCCAGAAAGCCCCCCCCCCCCACCACCAATATTGGAATTGGTGGAGAGGTGGAATATTGCGTCGGGGGACCAGCCCTCCCCTGTGAACATGGGACCCAACGGGTCCCACTTAGTCTAGTTTAATATATATTTTAAGCTCCTTTATATCCACCTTAAATTGCTTATTATAATATCTGAGCCTCTCCTCAATACTTTTGATTTGTTATTCTCTGGCAATTGAAACTGAAAACCACTTATCAAATAATATTTTGAAAA
This sequence comes from Malacoraja senta, assembly GCA_038087875.1. Classification (NCBI taxonomy): domain Eukaryota; kingdom Metazoa; phylum Chordata; class Chondrichthyes; order Rajiformes; family Rajidae; genus Malacoraja; species Malacoraja senta. The sequence continues at coordinate 365,702,999 of CM075977.1, forward strand.
AAAATACACACACTTTGGCTTAAAACAATTTGCCCATTATTTGAAAATACTTAAATCTCCCCATTGCAGAGGAAGGAAGGAAGGTAACTAAAATGCCTGACACCATGGGGAAAGAGAAAGAAACATGATCCAGGTTTTGCAGTCTTTATGCCAAGAGCCCTTGTTACGAATGTACACTCTCATGCCCTGATTCATCTTCATCAATGAGTTCAACATTTGGTACAAAAAATCCACAGAATAAATCCATTGCATATCAGTAAACACATTTAAAATGATTAACTCAAGGAACAGATAATTCTGAGCGCATGGAATATTTTACCATGTCAATTTAGAAACAAATTTACAAGCCAATATTTCAACACTAACTTTTAAACATCTCACCAATCTATTGTAATAGAGCCAAATTATGTAAAAATCAAAACAAAATACCTTTTTTTATAGAATGTCCATGGCTAATGTGGCCACCATTATGAGTGGATATAGCTATGGTTGGCATCTGTATCTTCGGAGAGGATAAGATATTTGGTGTCCCCACAGGGGAGTAGTTAAACAATGTAGATCCATAACTTTGCCTCCGGCCCTCTCGTCGGTTACTATCAATAGCTGCCTGGAGCTCTCCAGGTGAGCTCAGACCTCGCTTTTCACATTCATATGGATATAGGTACTTCATGTATCTGGAAGGCAATTAAAAAAAAATGAATTAAGTAACAAATAATTACAGGATGTTTGAGGCCGTACCTTGGTCACAACAGGTTTCCATTCCCGAGAACATTTTGCAATCCAAAACCGCCTCTACTTTGTAAATGAACAAAAGTACTGTGTGGGGGAAGGTCACAAAAACATATGTCATAAGAGCAGAATCGGGTCATTCAGTGTATCGAGTCTACTCCGCCATTTAATCTTAATCTTAATCTTCTTCTTCTCCCCCTCCCCCTCCCCCTCCCCCTCCCCCTCCCCCTCTTCCTCGTCTTGTTTAAGAACTGCAGATGCTGGAGAATCGAAGGTAGACAAAAATGCTGGAGAAACTCAGCGGGTGAGGCAGCCTCTATGGAGCGAAGGAAATAGACAACGTTTCTGGCCGAAACCCTTCTTCAGACAACTTGTTCTGTTTGATCTTCTGTTTGTGCATGCCAGGTTGATTGCATTCGTCGGAACAGGGTGGACCATGTGAAGGTTGCAATCTTCCACCCCGTTTAATCATGGCTGATCTATCTTATCCGTTCAACCCCATTTGCCTGCCATCTTCCTGTAATCTTTGACACCCATACTAATCAAAAACCTGTCAATCTTCACTTTAAAGGTACCCAATGACGGCCTCCGCAGCCGTCTGTGGCAATAATTTGCACAGATTCACCGGCCACTGGTTAAAGAAATTCCTTATCTCCTTTCTGAAGGAACATCTAGGGAAGCGAGTGAGTGGGTGCAGGAAGAGCAACCACTGTCCAGCCTCACTGACTCAGTGAATAAGTGAGTGAGTCTGGTCAGCACTTCCAGCTCCTCTGCTCGACTAGACCAAGTTCCTGATGGTCGAGGCTCAGTGGAGTCAATGGTGGTAGGAGTACAGGAGAGAGGGCACGCAGAAATGCCCCACTTCCTCCCTGCAGTACCGAACCACCAGCAAATCCATTCCCATGCATTCTGCTGCTCCCAAATGCTACCATACATTGGTATGTACGGTTGGCAATGAGTTGAGCATTCATATCCTGGGGAGGACCTGCAATTCAAACTAATCATATTTTGAAATTTTCATTCATTTCTAGGATGATAATACAGGGCTTGCAGTATATTTTTACACCCATTGAACATCAAGCTCCTGGAGACAGGTAAACATATGCATGATACTAAAATGTCATTACACTTCCACAACATGAAGCCATTATCCTGGCCTTCGAAATATCAATTAGAGTCATAGAGTGATACAATGTTGAAACAGGCCCTTCGGCCCTAGTTGCCCACACCGGCCAACAATGTCCCAGCTACACTAGTCCCCACTTGCCTGCGCTTGGTTCATATCCCTCCAAACCTATCCTATCCATGTACCTGTCTAACTGTTTCTTAAACGATGGGATAGTCCCAGCCTCAACCACCTCCTCTGGCAGCTTGTTCCATACACTCACCATCCTTTGTGTGAAAAGGTTACCCCTCGGATTCCTATTAAATATGTTCCCCTTCACCTTGAACCTATGTCCTCTGGTCCTCGATTCCGCTACTCTGGGTAAAAGACTCTGTGCATCTAGACAATTTCCTTCAGGCTGTAATGTTGGCTTCTGTGGGAAATTATATCAGACCTGCAGAAGCAATTAGGATTATTACTCTGATTGGGCGGGCTAATTGGACAAAGATATCTTCTGGATGAGCAATAGCTTTTAGTGCAGTTCTTCAAGCTTGGTGCCTCCATCCTTCTACCTCCAGAGAAGTGAGCTGCTTGCCAATTTGGCAGCAGTCAACAGAGTGTGTCTGGAGCATCTTGCTGCTCATCACCTTGACTCGGCTAACTAAGAAATTTAGAAGCAAACTTTTTACTTGATAATTCACTTGGCCTAGACATTGGAGAGGCTACTTTTGGAGTATTGTGTTCTGTTTTGGTCACCCTGTTCTAGGAGAGATGTTAGACACAACATGCTGGAGTAACTCAGCGGGACAGGCAGCATCTCTGGAGAGGAATGGGTGATGTTTCGGGTCGAAACCCTTCTTCAGACTGATGTTGTTTAGCTGGAAAGGGTGCAGAGAAGTTTTACGAGGATGTTGCCAGGTCACGAGGGCTTGAGCTATAGGGAGAGGTTGAGCAGGCTAAGATTATTCCTTGGAGTGCAGGAGGATGAGGGGTTATCTTATAGAGGTGTACAAGATCATGAGGTGAATAGAAAGGGTAAATGCACAGTGTCTTTTACCAAGAGTAGGGGAATCAAAAAACAGAGGTCATCGGTCTAAACTGAGAGGGGAAAGATTTAATAGGAACCTGAACTGTTTCACACAAAAGGTGATGGGTATATAAATGAGCTGCCAGAGGGTGTAGTTGAGACAGGTACTCTCACAACTTTTAAAAGACATTTGGACAGGTACTGTACAAAGATAGGAAAGGTTTAGAAGGATAGAAGGATATGGGCCAAATGCAGGCAATTGGGAGTGGTGCAGATGGGGCACCTTGATCGGCATGGACTAGTTGGGCCGAAGGGCCTGTTTCCATGCTGTATGACTATGACTTATCAGTAAAATAATTAAGTATATAGAACAGTGTACTGGCCAGCCAATGGAACAGGAAAAATCAATGCATTTCAGGGAAAAAAAAACATTTCTTCTAATCAACCCATCCAATTCTGGAATATAAGAAATACAACAAAGGGGTTCTGTGAATACGTAGTGTACAGGACAGAAGAAGCCTATTCGGCACATCAGATTCATTCTGAGTGGCTCAGAACAGAGCATTCCCATTGCTCCCATTCCCCCTCTAGCTCTGCAACTTGAGTGAATTGCCACTTGCTGACACTATGGAGTAATTTACAGGACCGCATTAAGCTACCAGTACTTCTTGGGATGTGGGAAGACATAGATACATAGATACATAGAAAATAGGTGCAGGAGTAGGCCATTCGGCCCTTCGAGCCTGCACCGCCATTCAATATGATCATGGCTGATCATCCAACTCAGTATCCCGTACCGGCCTTCTCTCCATACCCCCTGATCCCCTTAGCCACAAGGGCCACATCTAACTCCCTCTTAAATATAGCCAATGAACTGGCCTCAACTACCCTCTGTGGCAGAGAGTTCCAGAGATTCACCACTCTCTGTGTGAAAAAGTTTTTCCTCATCTCGGTCTTAAAGGATTTCCCCCTTATCCTTAAGCTGTGACCCCTTGTCCTGGACTTCCCCAACATCAGGAACAATCTTCCTGCATCTAGCCTGTCAACCCCATAAGAATTTTGTACGTTTCTATAAGATCCCTCTCAATCTCCTAAATTCTAGCGAGTATAAGCCAAGTCTATCCAGTCTTTCTTCATATGAAAGTCCTGACATCCCAGGAATCAGTCTGGTGAACCTTCTCTGCACTCCCTCTATGGCTATAATGTCCTTCCTCAGATTTGGAGACCAAAACTGTACGCAATACTCCAGGTGTGGTCTCACCAAGACCCTGTACAACTGCAGTAGAACCTCCCTGCTCCTATACTCAAATCCTCTTGATATGAAGGCCAACATACCATTCGCTTTCTTCACTGCCTGCTGCACCTGCATGCCTACTTTCAATGACTGGTGTACCATGACACCCAGGTCTCGCTGCATCTCCCCATTTCCTAATCGGCCACCATTTAGATAATAGTCTGCCTTCCCGTTCTTGCCATCAAAGTGGATAACCTCACATTTATCCACATTATACTGCATCTGCCAAACATTTGCCCACTCACCCAGCCTATCCAAGTCACCTTGTAGTCTCCTAGCATCCTCCTCACAGCTAACACTGCCCCCAGCTTAGTGTCATCCGCAAACTTGGAGATGTTGCTTTCAATTCCCTCGTCCAGATCATTAATATAAATTGTAAATAGCTGGGGTCCCAGCACTGAGCCTTGCGGTACCCCACTAGTCACTGCCTGCCATTGTGAAAAGGACCCGTTTACTCCTACTCTTTGCTTCCTGTTTGCCAGCCAGTTCTCTATCCACATCAATACTGAACCCCCAATACCGTGTGATTTAAGTTTGGATCCTAATCTCTTATGTGGGACCTTGTCGAAAGCCTTCTGAAAGTCCAGATACAACACATCCACTGGTTCTCCCCTATCCACTCTACTAGTTACATCCTCGAAAAATTCTATAAGATTCGTCAGACACGATTTACCTTTCGTTTACCGACACTGGTTTACCGACATCTCTCTATGTCGGTAAACCCATACTGACATAGAGAGAACATGCAAATTTCACACAGACAGAACCCAAGGTCACAACCAAGACCCGTTTCCTGTATCTTTGAGGCGGTATTGGTCTTGCTTTATTATTATCACGTGTACTGACATACAGTGAAAGCCTTTTATTTTTGCATACAATTCTGGTAAATCATACCATGCGTGAGTACATCAGGCACTGCAAAATGGAAAATAAACAGAGTGTAGAATATGGTGTTACACCTACAAAGAAAGTGCAGATTTTTTTTAATGTGCAATGGACGCAGTGAAAAATTGGGAATTTTTCTTTAGCTAATGAGATGTCAGTAGCACCAACTGCTGTGCCTCTATTCTGATTAGATGGACCTTCTCTGCTCTAATCATGACCAGAACTTTACTATGGTTATAAATAAGACCATGCCTGACACATTATTCATTATATCCACTGATCAATTTGCCTTTTCCATGCAGGTTACCATAGCTGGAGATACTGGTGAATGTTGCTTAATATGCCACTATAACTGACAGTAGGGTCAAGGAAAGAGCGTTCATGTTGTGGCCCTGTTTCCACCAATCTTTCCACCACCACACACAAGAAGCGACAAGACAGACACCATTGTATGCAGATGCCGAGATGTGTGTTCAGTTCTGGCTGAACAACTTGTAATCTTGTGTGTGGACTCGATAAGAAGAAGACTGACAGTGTTTTAGAGATAACATCCAGTTACAAAATTACTTGTGAACATATGACAGGAAAGCACATACATCGAAATATAGGAGATACAAGAAACTGCAGATACTGGTTTACAAAAAAAGACACAAAGTGCTGGAGTGATTCAGCAGGTCTGGCTGCACTTTGTGCCTTTTTTTAAACCAATGTACCTGCCTGAATATTTGCTCCAACGTCCCCCAACTACAATCTCAAGTTATTGTTTTCTGCTTCCCCAAGTACAGACTCCACCTCAAGCCTCCTCCCATTGTAGACCACAGCCTCCCCTCCACAATTAAATTACACCCACTCACGGCCTCCTCCCCACCTGGACTGCAGCCCCCATCTCCAAGTTGACCATTAGCATCCAGATTGCACCCGTACCTCACAGTCTTCCCTCTAACTTTCACCTTCCATGCCTCATCTCATCACTTTCTCCAGCCACCTGATATCCTCTCTGCACTAACCTCAGACTAACTGAAGCTCTGACCTCAACTGTTCACATGGATTTGAGGCCTGATCGCACACCCTCCCTGCATCCAATTGTAATCCCAAATTCTGCCCATGGCCCAAGCTTTTCCTCACAAGAAACATAGTAAAATAGGTGCAGGAGTAGGCCATTCAGCCCTTCGAGCCAGCACCGTCATTCAATATGATCATGGCTGATCATCTAAAATCAGTACCCCGTTCCTGCTTTTTTCCCCCATATCCCTTGATTCTGTTAGCCCTTAGAGCTAAATCTAACTCTTTCTTGAAAACATCCAGTGAATTGGTCTCCACTGCCTTCTGTGGCAGAGAATTCCACAGATTCACAACTCTCTGGGTGACTATATCTGGCAGGATGGGAAGTGTTACTCATCATTGGAATGTGTAGGAAGGAACTGCAGATGCTGGTTTAAACTGAAGATGAACACAAAAAGCTGGAGTAACTCAGCGGGACAGGCAGCATCTCTGGAGAAAAGGAATGGGTTTGAAGAAGGGTCTTGACCCGAAATGTCACCCATTCCTTCTCTCCAGAGATGCTGCCTGTCCCGCTGTGTTACTCCAGCTTTTGGTGTCTATGGTCATTGGAATGAATGCTTGTCATTAAGATTGACAGGGTCTCTTTTTCCCAGGGTAGAAATATCCAACACTAGAGGGCATAGCTGTAAGGTTAGAGGGGGGATGTTTAGTGGAGATGTGCGGTGCAAGTATTTTACACAGAGAGTGCGAGGGTCTGGAACGCACTGCCAGTTGTGGTGGTGGAGGCAGATGATGTAGTGGCATTTAAACGTTTTTTATGAGAAGTGCAGGGAATTGACGGATTTTGGATCATGTATGGGCAGATGAGATCAATTTAACGTGGCATTTTGTTTGGCACAAGCATTGGGGGCCAAAGGGCCCATTCCTGTGTTGTACCTTTCTATGTTTTATGTTTTAGATCTCCGTGGATTGTCACCTTGTCATGGTAGAGAAGATTGTGTGGTCCTGAGATCCTGAGAGCAATGCCGTCTGGAGCTATGCTCCTGGTAGGGCCACCCATGGCGGGTAAGGTCAAGGGGGAGGTCTCTGACAAAGAGCAATCTAACCAAGACCTCAACGGTGGAACAGGCGGAGGACGATGGCTGACCTCAGTGGAACGTCACAACGGCGGGGAAGGCGGATGAAGGCTGCAGCAGAAAAGGGTCTCCGGTCGTCTTGGACTCCATGCCACTGGATCCTGACCCAGATCTGTCAAAGACCATGTTGTGGCTGTCTGTGCACCAGTCTCCCCACGTTAAACAAAGTCACGCACTGGCATCCTCCAACCCTGGAGACACCCATGGTCAGCCATGACTGAAGGGGGCCTTAGAAGTTCTAGATCTTGATTGATATTTTACAATCTACTTCTCTCCCCTACACCTTCCAACCAACCTCTTTCCTCACTAATATAGAGAGATATTTTTGAAAATGCAGATGCCCACTCTTTAGTCTTGCTTGATAGTGGGGTAATTTGGACTAACCTAGTAGCGATGTTACAAAACTTACTTTCAGCGGCGCTGCAGTTCTGCCACTGGCCGTGTGCGCGACTTTGGCGCCTTTGAGGGGGGGCGGAATTAAAATGCCGTTTTCTCCTGCCTGTCGGAGGCGGATTTCCTCAGGCTGCTAGCTGCTGAAGAAAAATCGATCCGACTTCCGTTCCCGATTTTTTTTTTTTAATCACGAGACAATTTAATAATTTGATTAAAATAAAAAGCGACTTCTAATGCCCACAACGCCTACAACATGACGGATCACATGAATGGGACAAAACAATGGGTGTCATTTATTTTACAAATAAACTTGCTTCTTGGGATGGCTTTAATCAAATTTTACGTTGCGAAAATGTGATTTGGGCCCCATACGAACCGGCAGTGTTTTTCCTGCCGACATGGGGTTCAAATTCACTGCAAATGCAACGTTCCAATCAATCGCCTTCCAGAAAAACCCACTCGCAAGATGATTTAAATGCTCTTTTTTTTTGGACAATCATGTCATAAGAGCATCTAAATCGTTTATATTTTGTGTTATTGTCTACCCATAGTCAATATTTTTATACTAAATATCAGTTTTAGTCCCATGTATTGTGCAAAAAATATTTGTTTTGATTATATTGAATGGATGTTTCTAGATTAATTTATGGGAATTAAACATCAAATTCCTTCCATCTCGCATATGAATTCATGATAGTGAGATTTAAAAATCATGTTATATTGTGAATTCTTGTGTGAATGGGATTAGTTTGTTATTTGGATACTTAGGCTATTTAAAAAATATATCCTTTTCTTAAGAAATGGAATCTACAGGACATTCTTAATGGGAAAGTAGTGGGCAGAAAGGCATGTCATGTGTGGTTTGAAGAGAAAAAACTTGTAGTTTACAATGCCAAAATTGAAAAGTTGAGAAAAAACAATGTGTACAGAGTTGCTTATTGGTTACAATCTGAGGAGTATGATGATGCTACTGATTATGATATGCCAATGTACCAGCTAGCAACTGATCTTCTCCATAAAGACTTGGTCTATTGCTATAAATTGTAATTTATTTACCTATCTGTTACGCTTACAGCATATAATACAATAATATTAAAGTTCTGATCTTGACAATATCACATTTTTGAATTTTCAAGACAGTCTGGGTGTTTATTACTATTTCCGTCACAACGGTCAATTTTGTAATTAACTACAATTAGGTAATTAACTAATTATATGCTTTAATTTTAGGTCATCCAAGTAAGATGTTTTATATTTGTTTCAGAATGCTTCAATCTATAATAACTGAAAATTTCATTCAGTTCTCTTAATTTTTAAGAGTTATGGGCTTTTGACTGTCCTCGATCACAGCTTTTGTGTTGTCAATGCAAAAGCATTAGGGAACAAGATGCTAATTTCCGAGTATGAAAATGGCCATACCTTTTTTAATACTGAAGATATGAAAGTGAATTAGGTGTCAAATTAAACTTATTTTTATGCTTTGTCTGATGGGATAAATTGCAAACTTGATTTTTAAAATCTCAAAATTTTGTAACATTGCTAAACCTAGCACTTCCAGTTTAGATTAAACAAAAAAAGATAATCTAACATACTGTAATATAAATAGGAAAGATTGAAAGCTCACAGCATCTGAAAGATAAGGATGTGTTCATCCTTTTTGTGGGTTTTTTTTTTTTAAAACATGAAGAAAATATTCAGCATAGATAATTCTTTTACATTTTGGCTCCGTCAGCTGCTTTATATTTCAGATTTAAATTGAAACCCTTTGTTTTGGGTTGGAACATTATATGACGGATGATTACTCCAACCTGCAGTGTTTTTAATTAGCACCTCCTCCTTCGAATTTAAGCAGCACACAATCTTCCTAATGAGTACAGAGAAATAAGTTCAAATCAATGCAATTTAAATTCAATTAAATAATAGCACTGGATTAAAAAGCTTTTATTGTTAACTGCGAACAGATTGTCGTAAAACAAGCCAAATGGTTTGCAACTGTTTGTTGGAGAAGTAAACCTGCCATCTGGCTGAAATGTGACCCTGGATTCACAGTTTGGCTCTTAGCTGCCTTTCAGAATGCCCAAGGTAGGCACTCTATCCAGGTATAGTCAAGGCTGGACAACCAATGCTGGCCTTGCCAGTCCCAGGGACACAATTGGAGGTGGACATCAAGTGCTGCTGGAAGATTGCCAACAGTGAAAGACACTCTTTGGTCTGCTCGAAACTCGTTGGTGTCCCAACACAGTGAGATAGATGTCCATCAGGGAATGTTACTGACTGGTCCATTCCGACTGCAGGAGTATGTGCTGAGGGACCACTGAAGCTTGATGCAGCCAACCCCTAAGGTTCTATGGGGGAGGACCACAGTCTTGGGTCCTTCCGCTGCTTGACATTGAGGGGCAGACTCTGGTGGCCCCCTCAAACAAGGGAAGGGATATTACCCCAGTGGCCACATGAGTGGCAAGGGAGTTTTGTTTAAATGGACTTCAGTAAGGCGTTCGACAAGGTTCCGCATGATAGGCTGCTCTGGAAGGTTAGATCACATGGGATCCAAGGAGAGATAGCTGAATGGATAGCAAATTGGCTCCTTGGAAGGAAGCAGAGGGTAATGATGAATGGTTGTTCTCAGATTGGATGCCTGTGACTAGTAGTGTGCCTCATGGTTCGGTGCTGGGTCCGTTACTATTTGTCATCTACATCAATGATTTGGATGAGAACATACATGGCAAGATTAGCAAGTTTGCTGATGATACAAAAGTTAGTGGTTTTTGCAGATAGTGAAGATGGTTGTGAAAGAGTGCAGCAAGATCTGGATCGATTGGCCAGGTGGGCGGAGGAATGCTTGATGGAATTTAATACAGAGAAGTGTGAGGTGTTGCATTTTGGGATGTCGAACAAGGGCAGGACGTACACAGTAAATGGTAGGCCTCTGGGTAGTGTTGTAGAGCAGAGGGATCTAGGAGTACAGGTGCATGGTTCCTTGAAGGTCGAGTCGCAGGTAGATAAAGTGGTCAAAAAGGCTTTTGGCACCTTGGCCTTCATCAGTCAGAGTATAGAAGTTGGGAGGTCATGTTGCAGTTGTATAAGACGTTGGTGAGACTGCATTTAGAATATTGTGTTCAGTTCTGGGCACCAAGTTATTGGAAAGATATTGTCAAGTTTGAAAGGATTCAGAAAAGATTTATGAGGATGTTGCTAAGACTAGAGGGTTGTGAGCTATAGGGAGAGGTTGAGTAGGCTGGTTCTCGATTCCATGGAGCACAGGAGGATGAGGGGGCATCTTATAGAGGTATACAAAATCATGAGAGGAATAGATCGGGTTGATGCACAGAGTCTTTTGCCCAGAGTAGGGATATCGAGGACCATAGGACAAACTGTAGGTTCAAGGTGAAGGGGAAAAGATTTAATTGGAATCAGAGGGCTAACTCTTTCACACAATGGGTGGTGGGTGTATAGAACAAGCTGCTGGAGGAGGTCTTCTTATCGAGTCCACACACAAGCTTGGAAGTTGTTCAGTCAGAGCTGAACACACATTTTACGGCATCTGCATACAGTGTCTTGCACTTCTTGTGCTTGTGTGTAGTGGTGGAAAGATTGGTGGAAACACGGCCACGACGCGAACGCTCTTTCCTTGACCCTGCCAGAGGAGGTCGTTAAGGCTGAGACTATCCCATCATTTAAGAAACAGTTAGACAGGTACATGGATAGGACAGGTTTGGAGGGATATGGACCAAGCGCAGGCAAGTGGGACTAGTGCAGCAGGGACTTTGTTGGCCAGTGTGGGCGAGTTGGGCCGAAGGGCCTGTTTCCACACTGTATCACTCTAGGACTCTATAGATGTGAACACTACTGGGTATGGCACTGTTGAGTGTATAGACACTGAGAATGCATGAAGAGTTTTGCACAGTTTTTGTATTGTATATATTTTTATTCTGAATAAAGTTTATTTTTGTCCGCAAAGCTTGTTAAAAGCCACTTTCAAATGGCTTTCAGAAACTGTACTTCTTTTTCTTTCCACACCCCCTGCAAATCATTTTGATGTTCCCATCATCGAAGGGATATATAGGAGTTGCTGCCTCAAAAATATAGCCAATATCATCAACCACCCCCTGGCGACACTCTCATTTCACTCCTGCCTTCGGGAACAAGGTATAGGAATCTGAAAATAGTTTCCATCAGGTTCAAGAACAGCTTCTTCCCAACAACTATTAGACTCAAACAGGACACAACATTAACCTCAATTATAAACTCCTATGGATCGTATTTGGTCAAACAAAGGACTTTGGGCATTTTTGTATGAGTATTATTGTTATTAATTTATTGATTTTTTTTCTTTATTATATATAATGTATGTCTATTGTGTTTAATTGCCTGTACCGCTGCTCAATGTATAAATTTCACTGTTTCATTGTCGATATATATGACAATTAAACACTCTTGGCTTTCTGCCTTCCCTTGATACCAATGAGAGACGTCATAAGGTCATAAGTGACGGGAACAGAATTAGGCCATTCAGCCCATCGTCTTCACCATTCAATCATGGCTGATCTATCTCACCCTCCTAACCCCATTCTCCTGCCTTCTCCCCATAACCCCAGACACCATTACACCAGAGGCAAGGGACTCGGAGTGGATTGCAGAGACAGAAAGCTACCCAATCTGATCCCATTGCACATTAAAGAGTCATTCCACTCTACTGCTACAACTGTCCTTTCTGTACCCGGAATCTATTACAAACATGTTTGATTGTAATATTGACCATAAGACACATTTTTGTTTACTTACTGGGTTCTCAAGGTGAAAGCAGCACTGGTAATAGAGGTAGGAAGGTTGAGGCCTTTGGTGATTTCGCGCCAGATCTTCTTATTGATAACTTCCACTAAGCCACCTTTTTCAGTGACAAGCTTATACAGACTGTAGAGATCTAACACCTGCTTGGCCATGATGGGAATCCGATTCACTGGAGTCCCTGTGTAAATTAAAAAAAATATCCACAATCAATTACATTAGCTTCAACAAATCGACAGATGTTCCACAGTTATAGGCTAATTAATTTGATTAAGTAAAGCACCTAATTGTTCAGTTTCTGTCAAAAAGGGGAAAAATAATATTTACTCCTCTTCCCAATGTATTGATGTTACACAGTTAATAAATGAAACAATTTCTGCTGCATTCGGTTTCAAATAATTTAAAAGGGGAGCAAACACGGAATATTGACCCTGCAATTTGATTGCAAAGTGGAAGGTCATGGATCAAGGTTCACCAAATTAGAAAAGAACAGGAGATAAGATAAACAAAGGAGTGATTAGTTAACACAAATCTGGAAATATTTGTCGTAAGAATGAGAGGGAGAAACCATGCCAAATGCTACCAAGATATTTAGCTCCATTTTATTATTATGGTTCAATCATTGTTGAATATTTTTTCTTCTGGAAATCCTATGCAAGTGAGCTCTGCATTATGGGGGGAGATTACCTACTAAGAAAACTGACAGTATTGTGAACACAAAATGATGTCATCTGCATTTGTAATAGCACGAGGTGAAATAAAAATACTGTGCTTTTTTTCACCACTTTACTTCACAGAAATTCTGCAAAAGAGATTTTATTTCCTGTCTCTAATTTTTGGATCAGAATTTTGGGTGAAATCCCATTACCTGACAGCTTGTAACGCAAGGGTCACCAGCATCCATCATTTGAACTATTACATACGTATGCCGGGGTAATATATACAACATGGAAAATGCCTTTTAAATCTGTTCAAATCTGTCGGTATTAGTCTGAGATATTCCGCTGATGTTATCAGAAAGGATAAAGCTTGTCTGGTCTTATACTATGCACAAGTGCCAGCCGATCATTTTGAACAAGGCTCTTACTCGTAAGCAAGTAAAAAGTTAATAAAGGTGGGCCCAAAATGTAGTCGTGTAGGTTTTGATGAAATTCAAAAGAAAAGTAACTGTGCTTTGTTACAAATGAATTATCACAGCCTCTGCTCATCATGGTGGGTGAGTAACATCAAACCTGCCTTGTTAATGGTCATCCTAGACACTACTCCATTGTGGTTTAAACTTTTCAAATTTCAGCTGCATTTGGAAATTTTGCAATCTCCCCTCATTTTCAATTGACAACCACAGTTGAAAATCATCATTCCCCACCTCACACAGTTTGAGCTTTCTCCTTCATTGATGTGAATATTACTACAAATGCAATCGTTGCATAAATAGGTTAGCTCAGTACAAGCTGCAGCTCCCACGAGTTACGGGGCAGAAGCCATCACTTACCCTGCATTCTGCACTTCGTTTTCCAATTAAAATAATTTTAAATGATGCATTAACCATTACACAGATAGCTGAGCCCATTGCTGTTTGTGGTTAATATCAATGATTTGGATGAGAATGTACAAAGCGTCATTGGTAAGTTTGCAGATGATACTAAAGTAGATGGAAGATAGTGAAGATAGTCATCAGAAATTGCAGCAGGGTCTTAATCAACCGTACAAGTGGGCTCAGGAATTCCCATTAGAGTTTAATCCAGGTAAGTGCGAGGTGTTTCATTTTGGGAAGTCAAACCAGAGTGGGAACTTCACAGTGAATGCAAGGGCCCTGGGCAGTGTTGTAGAGCAGATGGATCCACGAGTACAGGTACATACGACTTCTGATAGATTGGCCTTCATCAGTCAGGGTATTGAGTATAGAATTTGGGACATTATACTACAGTTATCCAAGATGTTGATGAGGTCACATTTGGAGTCAGTGTTATCGTCGAGGAAGTACTAAAAGTACTATCGTGTATGAAGGTGGACAAATCTCCAGGGCCTGATCAGATCTAAACGAGGACTTTGTGGGAAACCAGAGAGGAAATTACAGGAGCCCTGGTTTTGAAACATAAATTAAAAAACCTTAAATACAGGAGAGGTGCCACAAGATTGGAGGGTGGTGAATGTTGTGCCTCTTTTCAAGAAGGGATGCAGGAAAATGCTGGGAACTATAGGTCGGTGAGCCTAACATCTGTAGTTGGAAAGTTACTAGAGAGTGTTCTGAGGGATAGGTTATACTGGCATTTGGACAGGCAAGGGCTGATTAGGGATAGTCAGCATGGTTTTGTTCATGGGAGGTTGTGTCTCACATATTTGATTGATTTTTTTGAAGATGGCAGTTAATCCTTTAATTTTAAACAGATCAAGAGTTTCACTAAATAAAGAGGTGAATTTGACGATTCGAATTTGGCTTGATTGTAATCATGTATGTTTTTCTGCTGACTGGTCAGCACTCAACAAAGGTTTCCCACTGTACCTCGTGACAATCAACTGAACTAATTAAACTAACTACTACATCTATACAAAACCTCCAGATTTGGTCCTCTTACCCAAAAAATAATATATTTCTATACAGGGAGTGCAATGAAGATTTACTAGACTGGTTCCTTGGAGTCCAAGTCTGTCATCTGAGGGGAGATCGAGTAGACTAGTCGTCTATTCTCGACAGTTTGGAAGAATGAGAGTTTAGGTGTATACTAAGATAGACAAAATTCTTAGAGGGTTTCATATAGTAGAAGATCCTGCCCTTATTCATGTCCTGAATAATGAATCCAAATAAGGGATAGGCCATTAAGAATGGAAATGAGGAGAGATTTCTTCACTGAATGGGCAATGACCTGTTGGAATTTTCCACTGTTTGGGCTGTGGTAGCTGCATCATTGATACTACTTGATACTACCATGCTCAACATTGGACTAATTAGGGGAATGAAGTGTATAGGAAGGAACTGCAGATGCTGGTTTTCACTGAATGGGTGACGTTGCGGGTCGAGACCCATCTTCAGACTTCTTCAGAGTGAAAAAGGGTCTCGATCCAAAACATCACCCATTCCATCTCCGCAGAGATGCTGCCTGTCCCATTGAGTTTCTCCAGCATCTTGTGTCTATCAGAGAGATTTCTGGATATTAAGCAGATCAAGTGATTTGGAGATGGGGCAATAACATCTGAAATAGGAAATCAGCCAAGATCTTGTTGCATGGTGGAGCAATCTCGAGGAGATTAATGGCCACTCCTACACATTTTTCCTATATGCATTGGTCATAAACACAAAATAATCCCCACCCCGTAAATCTGATCAATTGTCATGATGGGGGTTCCCTCTAACCTTATACAACTGGCACAGCAGTAGAGTTGCTGCCTGACAGTGCCAGAGACCTGGGTTTGATCCTGACTACGATACGATATGATACAATACGATACGATACGATACGCTAGAACTTTATCCTAGGAGGGAAATTGATGGGGGCTTGGCTGTACGGAGTTTGTACGTTCTCCCCATGACCTGCGTGGGTTTTCTCCAGGTTCTCCAGTTTCCCCCCACCCTCCAAAGACGTACATGTTTGTAGGCTAATTGGCTTGGTAAAATTGTAACGTCCCTAGTATGTGTGTAAGATAGTGTTAGTGTGCGGGGATCGCTGGTCGGCATGAACTCAGTGAGCTGAAGGACCTAGTGTCTCTAAAACTAAAACTAAAACTGGTATTTGGACAACGTAACCATTACTTCTAATTTAAACGATGTTGTTTTTACTAATGCATTGAAACAATACTTCATTCCCCTATGATAGACACAAAATGCTGGACAAACTCAGCAGAACAAGCAGTATCTCTGGAGAGACGGAATGGGCGATGTTTCGGATCGAGACTCTTTTTCAGACTCTGAAGAAGTCAGCGTCTGCAGTTCCTTCCTACACACTTAATTCCCCTAATTAGTTCAATGTTGGGCATGGTAGTATCAAGTAGGACCAACAATCTAATTAGTGCAATGCTTCAGCACAACAACTTCAAGTAGAACTCAATGATCTATTGCTTCAGACCTTGAATAACAGCTTCACATTTGCTCGGGAGATTGTAAATACTCAAATTGCTCTGCAAATATCATGAGATATGGAATGATATATCAATGCAGAAAGCAGATTATTGAACCTGATAATGTGTTTGTAAGTGGTTCTTTTGTACACTTGGCCTTTCTAATTAACCTGAGTTTAGCTGAGAGCAGCCTATTGTAAGCTGTGGATTTATGATAATACTGTAAAGACGAGTTCATTAAATATATGTCTGGCTCTATAATTCTTCATGTTCGCTGGGGTTTCCTGAAAGGAGAATTTGTAAATCACACTGTCGTGGAAGTGATTTATTTTTCATTTAATGATGTTTCAAATTTCAGTGAATCAAAATGAAACATGAAATTGCAGGTGTTTTATATTATCTGCTTCATATATTTTACATTATTCACAGTTGTTCAGAGAAAATTAACCTTCCGATATCAGCTGATAAACATATTGCTATTTTAAGTAAATTCCCATATTTTTTGGCTCTAGTTTCCTGAAAATGTTTTCAATATGTTGGGCCGTGATGATGGGGGAGTGCGGTTGATATAAGAGTGTGATGATATCAGGGTGAGAGGGGGCTGCCAGAGCAGCAGCTAATCAGCTCTACAGATTTGATTCAACTCTACAGATGAATTCAGATCCACGTCTTCCCGATGATTACAAGAAGAATTTACATGTAATTTTAAATGCAATACCTGCCCTTTTATCTCTTCACCAATATTAAGGAACCCGGTAACTCTTTTTCAAGTGAAGAATGAATTCACTTGCACTTCTTACAACTTAATGTATTGTTTTCAGTACTCAAAATACCAACAATAGAGAAATGTATTTAGTTTAGATTGTATATTTTGGGGACTTAGTTTAGTTTTGGTTTAGTGACCCTTTGGCCCACCGTGTCTGCGCTGACAGGCAATCCCCGTACACTAGCACTATCCTACACACTGGGAACAATTTTAATAAAGCCAATTTACCTACAAACCTTTGGAATGTGGGATGAAACTAGGGCACCCGGAGAAAACCCACACAGTCACAGGGAGAATGTACAAACTCTGTATAGGCAGGATTGAACCTGGGTCTCTGACATTATAAGGCAGCAACTCTACTGCTGCACCACCGTGTCGCACACTTGATTGATGATATTTGCCCCTGGTGGAGATTTATTTATTCCTCTAACTCGCAAGCAGCTAATAGAGTCATAGAATTATTACTGCACAGGAGGAGGCCATTCATAAATCCTCGCGCACAGAACTGTACAGCATAGAAACAGACCCTTCAGCCCACAAGGTCTGTGCCAAACATGATGCCAACACCAACCCTTATCAGCCTACACATAATCCAAGTCTCTCCATTGCCTGGATGTCCATCTACACTCTGGAGTTTAGAAGGATGAGAGGGTATCTCATTGAAACATATAAGATTGTTAAGGGCTTGGAAATTCTAGAGGCAGGACACATGTTCCTGATGTTGGGGGAGTCCAGAACCAGGGGCCACAGTTTAAGAATAAGGAGTAAGCCATTTAGAACAGAGACGAGGAAACACGTTTTCTCACAGAGAGTGGTGAGTGTGAAATTCTCTGCCTCAGAGGGCGGTGGAGGCAGGTTCTCTGGATGCTTTCAAGAGAGAGCTAAATAGGGGATATGGGGAGAAGGCAGGAACGGGTTACTGATTGGGGATGATCAGCCATGATCACATTGAATGGCGGTGCTGGCTCGAAGGGCCAAATGGCCTTGTCCGGAAGTGGCGGTGCTGCCTTGCAGCTGCGGCTCGCCTGCAGTCCGTTTGTCTTTTCTTTTTTTGTTTTCTTTTGTCCCGTTGTTGCGGTTTGTTTTGGTTTATTTTAGTTGTGTATGTGTGGGGGGGGGGGGGGAGAAGCATGTTTTTGGGCTCTTCCTTCGGGGGGGATGCGACCTTTCTTGCCGTATCCCCCGTCTCCGTCTCCATCTGCTGAGGCCTATCGCGGAGCTGGCGGCCTCCATCTGGGACCGACCTCGGGGCTCGGGAGGCAGAGCCAGCTGGGACTTGCCAGCGCGGGGCTGGCCGACTTCGGGGCTGTGGTGGCGTTGCGACCCGACTTCCGACCCGACTTCGGAGCCTCGGAGGCTCGGCGAGGGCCAGTGGACGACATCGTCGGGAGCTCGCAGGTCACAGGTTGGTGACCTGTTTTTCCGTAGCTCCCGCAACAACAGGTGCGTCCGCTGGACTGGAGGGCGGCAGCTTCGGCAGCTTCTACCGCCCTGGGCCGCGGAGTTTGAACCGGCCCGTTCGGATTCAGCCGCGGGACATACTTACCATCACCCGGCGGGGTCACAACATCGGAGGCCTGGATCGCCTCAGCGCAGAGGGAGAGCAAGGAGGGAAGAGACATGGACTTTGGGACTTTTTGCCTTCCATCACAGTGAGGAGGTGCCTGGTGGACTCACTGTGGTGGATGTTAAACTGTGTTGAGTGTGTGTTTTTGTTATTTATTCTATGTTATGACTGCAGGCTAAACCATTTCGTTGCACTGAAAAGTGCAATGACAATAAATTGAATCAAATCAAATCAAATCAAATCAAATCCTACACCTATTGTCTATTGTCTATTGTCTATTGTCTATTGTCTATTGTCTATTGTCTATTGTCTATTGTCTAAATGTCTCTTGAATGCCACTACGGTTTCTGCCTCCATCACACCCGTCAGGTAGTTCCACCTACCATCTTTTGTGTAAAAAACCTTCCCTGCACATCTCCTTTAAACGTTGCTCCTCTGAGCTTAAAGCCACTGTATGTTCCCCTCTGCATCCTTTACAAAGTCTCCAAATCCTTCCCGTAATGGGGCAACCAGAACTGCATGCAAAACTCTAAATTTGGCCTAACAAAAGTCCTATAAAGCTGCATCATGACGTCCTACTTTAATACTCTAGGTCCCTACCGAAGAAGGCAAGCATACCATATGCCTTCTTTACCACTCTGTCTACTTATGTTGCCACTTTCAGGGAATTATGGACTTGAACCCTGAGATCCCTTTGTACATCAATGCTGTTAAGCAATTAGTTGTATATTTTCCCCTTACATTCCACCTCCCTAAGTGCAACGCGTCACACTTGCTCAGAATAAACTCCATCTGACCATTTCCGTACGCAAATCAATCCCAGAATCCGCTATGCGAAGAAGACAACTGTCTAGAAATTGGCGCATCCTCTTTAGCTCCACTACACACATGCATTGTTTGATGCTAACCACTTTTAAGATCTCCGGAAAAATATCACGTAAGTAACCAAAAGCAGCAATGGCACTTTGCACACAAATTCGTGAGTGGGACACAGCAGTTCTCATCAGGAGCTTTTTGCTGCCGTCATGGTTGCTGTGCTATTGTTGCAATAATCACTGGAAGCGATAGAGAGCTTGATGCACTTTCCCCATGGGAAGCCCTGGACAGGCACAAGAAAGGTTGCCATAGAATTAGGAGAGAAATGCGACACGCAGAAAAAGGACATAGATATGCTGCGAGCCACAACGTTATTTCTTATGCAATTGATGCTGGCCAAATAATATTTTCACTGAGGCAAATCATGCCTGAAAATTCCCCATTCCATAATCCATCCAAGATGATCATTGTGTTCTACATATATTTTTTCTGTGTAAAATGGGTTCATTTTCTAGACATTTAAAAAAATAATATCTGTATCCAACTTACAAAAAAAACGGACACATCATGCAGTCATTCTATAAAGTTCCATTAAGTTTCTACAATGCAAGAGAGCTCAGAATGCAAGGTTGAAAACTAAATGTTAGTTTTCATAAACAGATAACAAACAAGCCAAACTAAATCTCTTCATCTCCCTTCATGCTTGCAAATGTAAATTTGTATTTAGCTCCCACCAAGATGACCTAACAAAACGGACCTTTTAATGAAACAAATTAAATTAACGGGGGTTCCCCTCTTCGACTATAGATGAGGCTCTCACCAGGATCCCCTCTATATCCCGTAGCTCTGCTCTCACTCCCCATCCCCCCCTTAACAAGGACAGAGTCCCCCTTTTCCTCACCTTCCACCCCACCAGCCGTCACATACAACAGATAATCCTCCGACATTTTCGCCACCTGCAATGGGATCCCACCACTGGCCACATCTTCCCATCTCCTCCCCTTTCAGCTTTCTGCAGAGACCGCTCCCTCCGTAACTCCCTGGTCAATATGTTCCTTCCCACCCAAACCACCCCCTCCCCTAGTACTTTCCCTTGCAACCGCAGGAAATGCTACACTTGTCGCTTTACCTCCCCCCTCGACTCCATCCAAGCAGTCTTTCCAGGTGAGGCAGACGTTCACCTGCACCTCCTCCAACCTCATCTATTGCATCCGCTGTTCTAGGTGTCAACTGCTCTACATCGCTGAGACCAAGCGCAGGCTTGGCGATCGCTATGTCAAACACCTCCGCTCAGTTCGCATTAACTGGCTCAGCACTTCAACTCCCCCTCCCATTCCGAATTTGACCTTTCTGTCCTGGGCCTCCTCCATTGCCAGAGTGAGTCCCACCACAAATTGGAGGAGCAGCACCTCATATTTCACGGGCAGTTTACATCCCAGTGGTATGAACATTGATTTCCCTTCCCAGCTCTCCCACAGTCTACTGTCTCCACCTCTTCCTTTCTTCTTCCCACCCCCTCCCCCACCCCACATCATTCTGAAGAAGGGTCTCAACCCGAAACGTCACCTATTCCTTCGCTCCATAGATGCTGCCTCACCCACTGAGTTTCTCCAGCATTTTTGTCTACCTTCAATTTTTTCAGCATCTGCAGTTCAATGAAACTAGGTAATGTTAAAATATTGTCATTAAATTATTTTAGCAAATTCACCTCTTCATTTAGTGAAGCTTTTGATCTGTTTAAAATTAAAGGATTAACCTCCCTTGCTAAAACCACACTCAGGGGAATTGTAGATAGATATTGCTAGAAGTGTGTACATATCATTTAACATTTGTGGGGAGAGAAACAATTAAATATGTTTTACGATAAAGAATCATTGGTCAAAAACGTTAGCTTGGTTTTTTTTCCACCTATGCTGATTAACGTTGACCATTTAGTTTAGTTTATTTTATTTTATTTATTGTCACATGTATCGAGGTACAGTGAAAAGTTGTTGTTATGTGCTAACCAGTCAGCGGAAAGGCAATACATGATTACAATCAAGCCATCCACAGTGGACAGATACATGATAAAGGGAATAACGTGAATAACTTTTCGTGCAAGATAAAGTCCGATAAAGTCAGATCAAAGATATTCAGAGTGTCTCCAATGATGCAGATAGTAGCTCAGGACTGCTCTCTAGTTGTTGGTAGGATGGTTCAGTTGTTTTTATTTCAAATTAACATCACCTGCAGAATTTTACCTTTGGAATTTTCCTTATTTTCTTTTGATATAGAAGGAAGGCATTTGGCCTTTCAAGTCTATGGCTGACAAATATCAGGTCAAGCTTGGATAGTGTGTAAGCCCCACTGTTGACCAAATTACCAGTGAAGTTGAAAATGAAAATGGAATTATTAACGTAATACCACTCTAGTGTAATGAAAAAGGACACTACCTCAAGACACTCCTGCATGGCCTGTGCAAAAGGACTCAAATATATGACTAATACATTTAGTTTCAGAATAGTCCGTGGGCACACGGCAGCGTAGTCGTAGAGCTACTGCCTTACAGTGCCAGAGACCCGGGTTCAATCCTGACTAAGGGTGCTGTCTGTATAGAGTTTGTATGTTCTCTCTGAGACCTGCGTGGGTCTGCTCCGAAATCTTCGGTTTCCTCCCACACTCCAAAGACGCACAGGTTTGTAGGTTAATAGGCTTGGTATAAATTAAAATTGTCCCTAGTGAGCGTAGGGTAGTATTAGTGTGCGGTGATCGCTGGTCATCATGGACTCGGAGGGCCGAAGAGCATGTTTCCGCACTGTATCTTTAAACTAAATCACTAAATTTAAACTAATAACTGCTTTTACAGATGAACTAGATTAAGCTTTGGCATAAATATAAAAATTAATTCTCCTGAATAATATCATATGTTCACCTTGTTTCTTTGAGCAGCCTGAAGAACAGCCATTCAATGCTGAGCAGTTCACCTCTGATTTACTCCCGTAGTTAGTCCAGTTTAGTTTCTTATTACACATTAGGTTTTGTCTGGTGTATTGCAATATGGTGTAAAAAGATGTAGAGATTGGATGGCGGTTTACTCAAAGGGGTAGGGTTGGATGGCTACAGTTAAATTCTGAAATTAGGAAAGTTAACACTGTTCTTTTTGAAAAGTGGATTAAGAAGGGAGCTAATATGGCTATTGGTTTAGTATTGTCGCGTGCACTGAGATTTAATGAAAAACGTTTGGAATGCTGTCCAGGTAAATCATATCGTACATGAGTGCAGCGGGTCATGCAAAAAGAGAAAGGATAGAGTGTGCAGGGTATAGCCTTACAGCCACAGAGAGAGTGAAGATATGAAAAAAATGCAAGGGCCATGATAAGGTAGATTGAAGGATAAATAATCCATCTTTCAAAATGGTGAGAGGTTTAATTGGTGATGAAGAGCGATTTCTGCTGGTGAGTAGTTTAATAACTAACAGCTGTAGATTTAGTGGCAAAGTGGGGTGGGGGGAGGAGAATGAAGATACTTTTTTTCACTTAAGAACATTATATGGTCTGCATTACAGTTTCTCTAAATATAGTGGGGGATGATCTTAAATAGTTTAAAAGGTACTTCAAGACTATCGGGTGCTGGACAGAGAATGGGCAAATGGGACCGGAAATTAGGCAGCACAATGGTAGAGCAGTAGAGTTGCCTTATATTGCCAGAGATCCGAGTTCGATCTTGTGTACGGGTGCTGTATGTACAGAGGCTATATGCTCTCCCTGTGACCGCATAGGTTTCCTCGTACACTCCAATGATGTACAAGTTTGTACGTTTCTTGGCTTCAGTAATAAATTGTAAATTGTCTCTAGTGTGTAGGATCGTGCTAGTGTACGGGGTGATGGCTGGTCGACACAGACTCGGTGGGACAAAGGGCCTGTTTCCACGCTGTATCTCCAAAGTCTAAAGGAAAGACTAAAGACCAAACATGGCAACTCTTCAAAGATCCAGCACAACCATAATGAGCAAAATAATCTGCTTTGGGTATTTAATTGTAAAACTCTATTAGGATGAAGCAGTAAATGAAGCTGATTTACACTATTTGCAGTGATTTGGATATGCTAATTACACTTAATTCAATGGACTCAGTACATTCAAATTTAAACTCACTGGCATTTTGAGTAAAACAAGGTGGTGTCATTTTCAGGTTGCAGGAGATTTCAAACTGGGTTTTTCTTTTCTGGCTCAATGGGTCAATTGGGAATAAATTCTTAGAATGACATGATCTATATGCAGAAATGAGTTGGAAATCCATGTTTGCAGAGTCTTCTTTAACTTCTGTGCTTCAGTGCAATTGCATTAGATAAATCCAATTGAATGTGTGAAAGCAAGTGGTATAAAATCAATACTTCACTGAAATGGATGTACTTTTACCGAATTGAAACTGCACTTTTTACTCAAACTAACAGTTTTTTATTGAAAGTAATACATTTTTATTTTAACCAATTCACTTTCAATGCTAACATCAATTTTGCTTCCACAAAATAATATATTTATTCTACTTCCCTCATAACATCATCCAATTTTATCTGTTGCTAATGAAAAAGTGTAAATCTTAAATTAGGATTTCTCTGGCATATTGACTGGTCAATAAAAGAATTATGTCATTAATAAATGACATAAGCACTTCACAAATGTGTTTTGGTGGATGTTTTGTTGTATTCAGAGCAATGTTTTCAAGGCTACGTGTAGAAAAAGAATTGATCAATTCCTGCTGGCGATGTTCCTCCAATCTGCCATAGTAGCAAATCTATCAATCCTTGGCCCAATGTAAATTGGCTAGGATAGTCACAAAAAGGTGGAGTAACTCAGTGGGTCAGGCAGCAATTCTGGAGAAAAGGAATGGGTGATGGATCGAGACCCTTCAGACTTTAAATTGGCTCGTTGCTTTAATTCCTCCTGCAGTGCTAGAAGTGATTTCCCAATCCCACCAACACCTGATATTTTCCATGCTACAAATAGCCAGGAGAGTGTTTTTGACAAACTATATCTGTTTATTATAATGTGCAATTATATTAACTCCTGAAAGTGGCAACACAAAAAGATAGTGGAAAATAAGGCATATGGTATGCATAAAAACATAGAAACATAGAAAATAGGTGCAGGAGTAGGCCATTCAGCCCTTCGAGCCTGCACCGCCATTCAATATGATCATGGCTGATCATCCAACTCAGTATCCTGTACCTGCCTTCTCTCCATACCCCCTGATCCCTTTAGCCACAAGGGCCACATCTAACTCCCTCTTAAATATAGCCAATGAACTGGCCTCAACTACCTTCTGTGGCAGAGAATTCCACAGATTCACCACTCTCTGTGTGAAAAATGATTTTCTCATCTCGGTCCTAAAAGACTTCCCCCTTATCCTTAAACTGTGACCCCTTGTTCTGGACTTCCCCAACATCAGGAACAATCTTCCTGCATCTAGCCTGTCCAACCCCTTAAGAATCTTGTAAGTTTCTATAAGATACCCCCTCAATCTTCTAAATTCTAGCGAGTACAAGCCGAGTCTATCCAGTCTTTCTTCATATGAAAGTCCTGCCATCCCAGGAATCAGTCTGGTGAACCTTCTCTGTACTCCCTCTATGGCAAGAATGTCTTTCCTCAGATTTGGTGATCAAAACTGTACGCAATACTCCAGGTGTGGAGTCATCAAGACCCTGTACAACTGCAGTAGAACCTCCCTGCTCTTATACTCAAATCCTTTTGCTATGAATGCTAACATACCATTCGCTTTCTTCATTGCCTGCTGCACCTGCATGCCTACTTTCAATGACTGGTGTACCATGACACCCAGATCTCGTTGCGTCTCCCCTTTTCCTAATCGGCCACCATTCAGATAATAGTCTGCTTTCCTGTTTTTGCCACCAAAGTGGATAACCTCACATTTATCCACATTATACTGCATCTGCCATGCATTTGCCCACTCACCCAACCTATCCAAGTCACCTTGCAGTCTCCTAGCATCCTCCTCACAGCTAACACTGCCCCCCCCAGCTTCATGTCATCCGCAAACTTGGAGATGTTGCATTCAATTCCCTCATCCAGATCATTAATATATATTGTAAATAGCTGGGGCCCCAGCACTGAGCCTTGCGGTACCCCACTAGTCACTGCCTGCCATTCTGAAAAGGACCCATTTGCTCCTACTCTTTGCATCCTCTCTGCCAGCCAGTCCTCTATCCACATCAATACTGAACCCCCAATACCATGTGCTTTAAGTTTGCATACTAATCTCTTATGTGGGACCTTGTCGAAAGCCTTCTGAAAGTCCAGATATAACATATCCACTGGTTCTCCCTTATCCACTCTACTAGTTATGCCTTCATTGGTCATGGCGTTTGGAGTATTACATGCAGTTCTGGTCAGCCCAGTACAGAAAGGATGTGGAAGCTTTAGAAAGGGTGCAGAGGAGATTTAGAAACATAGAAACATAGAAAATAGGTGCAGGAGAAGGCCATTGGGCCCTTCGAGCCAGCACTGCCATTTAATGTGATCATGGCTGATCATTCCCAAATCAGTACCCTGTTCCTACCTTCTCCCCACATCCCTTGATTCCGCTAGCCCTAAGAGCTCTATCTAACTCTATTTTGAATGTATCCAGTGAATCGGCCTCATCTGCCTTCTGAGGCAGAGAATTCCACAAATTCACAAATCTCTGGGGTTTTCCTCATCTCAGTTCTAAATGGACTACCCCCTATTCTTAAACTGTGGCCCTGGTTCTAGACTCCCCCAACATCGGGAACATGTTTCCTGCTTGTCCATTCCCTTAATAATTTTATGTGTTTCTTTAGATCCTCTCTTATCCTTCTAAATTCCAGTGAATACAAGCCCAATCGTTCCATTCGTTCATCATATGACAACCCCACCATCCCGGGAATTAACCTCATGAACCTACGCTGCACTCCCTCAATAGCAAGAATGTCCTTCCTCAAAATAGGAGACCAAAACAGCACACAATACTCCAGATGTGGTCTCACCAGGGCCCTGTACAACTGCAGTAGGACCTGTGTGCTCCTAAACTCAAATCCTCTCGTTATGAAAGCCAACAAGCCATTAGCCTTCTTCACTGCCTGCTGTACCTGCATGCTTATTTTCAATGATGATGTACAAGGACACCCAGCTCTCATTGCACTTTCCCCTTTTCCTAATCTGACACCATTCAGATAATAATCTGCCTTCTTGTTCTTGCCACCAAAGTGGATAACCTCACATTTATCCACATTATACTGCATCTGCTATGCATCTGCCCACACACCCAACCTATCCAAGTCACCCTGCATCCTCATAGCATCCTCTTCACAGTTCACACTGCCACCCAGCTTTGTGTCATCTGCAAATTTGCTAATGTTACTTGTAATTCCTTCATCTAGATCATTAATGTATATTGTAAATAGCTGCGGTCCCAGCACCGAGCCTTGCGGCACTCCACTAGCCACTGCCTGCCATTCTGAAAGGGACCCATTACCAGAATTTACCAGAATGATGCCTGGATTAGGGAATGTTAGCCATAGAGAGAGTTTGGTCGGACAAATGGAGGTGGACGACAAATGGGCAGTGGAGGCCAAATCACTGGATGGATTTAAGAGAGAGTTAGATAGAGCTCTAGGGACTAGTGGGGAGATTGCAAGGGATATGGGGAGAAGGCAGGCACGGGTTATTGATTGGGGACGATCAGCCATGATCGCAATGAATGGCAGTGCTGGCTCGAAGGGCCGAATGTCCTCCTTCTGCACCTATTTTCTATGTTTCTATGTTTCTGTTTCTAAATGTTTTCTATGGATCGCCAGAGATTGAGGGAAGACCTGGTAGAAGTATATAACATTAAGAAAGGCATAGATAGTATAGATAGTCAGAACTTTTTTCCCTAAATAGAAATATCAAATACTGGAGGGTATAGTTTTAAGATGACAGAGGCAAAGTTTAAAGGAGATGTTTTTACACAGAGGGCGGTGAGTGCCTGAAACACGTTGCCAGGGGTGGAAGCAGATACTTTATGATAGTGGTATTTAATAGACTTTTGTATAAGCGCATGGATATGCAGGGAATGGAAGGATATGGATTACATGCAGGCAAATAAGGGCTAGTCTTGGCATCATTTTCTGCACAGACATTGTGTTCTGAGGGTCTGTTCCTGTGTTGTACAGTTCTATGTTCCATGAATCAGAAGTATCCGCCACTAGTTTAGTTTCGAGATACAGCGCGGAAACAGGCCCTTTGGCCCACCGAGTCCGCACTGACCAGCGATCCCGCATATTAACACTACCCTACACACACTAGGGACATTTTACATTTACACCAAGCAAATTAACCGATAAACCTGCACGTCTATGGAGTGTAGGAGGAAATCGAAGATCTCGGAGAAAACCCACGCAGATCATGGGGAGAACGTACAAACCCAATACAGACAAGCACCCGTAGTCAGGATCGAACCCAGGTCTCTGGCACTTAGGCAGTAGCTCTACTGCTATGCCACTGTGCCGCCCAGAATTAAGAAGTGAGAATTTGGAATTTATGCCTCAAACAGCTGCGGATGCTGGGACAATTGAAACTTTAAATATCGAGTTGAATTCTGTTTTATAGATGAGGGTAATCTGTGATAACAAAACAAATACAGATAAATGGGGTGAAGATGTAAATTATCTCTGACATGGCAGAACAGACTCCATTGTTTTTTTCTCCAGAGATGCTGCCTGACCTGTTGAGTTACCTGCATTATGTGCCTATCTTCGGTATGTATCAGCATCTACAGTTCCATTCTACAAATCCATTGATTTTATGACGGACTATGATTCAATGCTTCTGAATGCAAGGCCACCTCTCTCCAATTGAGCCATTTACAAGTTTATAGATACATGATAAGGGAATAACGTTCAGTGCACGGTAAAACCAATAAAGTCCGACCGAAGATAGTCCAAGGGTCCAATGAGGTAGATAGTAGTTCAGGATTGATCTCTAGTTATGGTAGGATGATTCAGTAGCCTGATGATAGCTAGGAATCATGTACTGCATGTCTTAACGCTGACTGGTTAACATGCAACACAAGCTTTTCACTGTAACTCAGTAAGTGACAATAAAATAAACTCAACAGTCCATTTTCTCGCTGTTTCCATTCAACTTTCATTGTGATCATGAAGTCAGATTGCTCAAATGAACAGCACCGATGATTTCATGTTATCCATCTGCAGATGAGCTGAATCAGGAGCAGGCATTCTAAACGCCCGATTCAGTAACTAGTGATAGATATTATCAATCTGTGAAGTAGAATGGTAATCACATGAGTGAGACAAGCAGTTATCCAATCAGCAATACTGCTTGATTAATCTTGGAACAAAAACCTGGATATACTGGGAAGCATGGGAGGAGATTTTTGCTTCATTGTTAGGTGAGGTGTCAGTAGACTGGTGGAGTGCTAATTTGATTTAGTTTTAGTTTAGTTTAGAGATACAGCGTGTAAACAAGCCCTTCGGCCCACCAAGTCCACGTTGACCATCGATCACCCATTCATACTAGTTCTATCTTATCCCACTTTCACATCCACTCCACACGCATCAGGGGCAAAATATGTGCACAAGTAACCTACAATTTTGGGATGTGGGAAGAAGTCGGAGTACCCAGAGGAAACACTCGTGGTCACAAGGTGAATGTGCAAACTCCACACAAGGAGCACCTGAGGCTGGCGCTGTAGGACAGCGGTTGTACCAGCTGCACTAGTGGGCTTCCCAATGCAAATAGTGTTTCTTTATTTACAAGGGCTGCAAGGTAATCAAGGTAAAGGGCCTGTTCCACTTTCACGACCTAATTCACGATCTTTTTTACTAGTGGACATTTTTCAACATGCTAGAAAAACGCCCTGACCTACTTGATGCCACGAGTACCTACGACTAGCATCACGGCCTGCTACGACCTACATACGACCCCCTACGACCTCGTGACGACCATGTTGCGAGTATGAGTCAAGGGCAAACTCGGCAGTGGTCGTGAATTAGGTCGTGAAAGTGGGACAGGCCCTTAACTGCTGACTGTTGAACTTTATGTCGGTAGTAGGGAAATTATTGGAGAAAATCCCAAGGAATAGCATTCATGTACATTTGGAAAGTCTGCGACTGATCAGAGATAGCATAACATGCCTCACTAATGTAACTGAGTTTTTTGAGGAGGTGGATGGTAAACAATGTATGTATGGACTTTAGTAAAATATTTGACAAGTTCCCACATGTTAGCCTGGTCCAAAGTGATAAAGCACATGAGACCCTGGATGAACTGGCTATTTGAATCTGAAATTGGCTTGGAGTTTGGAGGCAGATGGTAGTGGTGGAAAGATACTTTCCTTGGTCTCTTCCTTTAAAAAAACATTCACATTGGCGAGGTATGTTATGCTACCTCTGGCAGAGGGTAGTGGTGGAAAGATGCTTTTCTGATTGCAAGTCTGTGGCCAGTAGTGCACATAATAGAACCCTTGCTGTTTGTGAAATGTAATCATATTTTATTAATATATTATGGATCTGAATTGGATGTGAATCTAGGAGGTTGGTATCTGCAACTCGATGCCGGAGAACGTAGTGGAGTTAGACACATTTAGGGAGACACTCAAAGGGACAGTCCATAGAAGGATACCAGCCTGATATAAACAAAAGTGGTTGGTGTAGGTGAGCAACCAGGTCTGCATGGACGTGGTTGGTCAAAGGTCCTGTTTCTGTGCTATCCAATTTCATGTAATCACAATTTAAAATTAAGGCGGCTCTGAGCTGTGAAGCACTTGACTATTGAGCTCATTTTGAGTACTGTGCAGTTTTGATTTCCCTTGTAAGAGGGCTTTAGTTACATACTAGACTAAGTGGGACCCGTTGGGTCCCATGTTCACACGGGAGGGCTGGTCCCCCAACGCAATATTCCACCTCTCCACCAATTCCAATATTGGTGGCCAGTGGGTGGGGGTGGGGGTGGGGGGCTTTCTGGAGCGCTAGTATGGGTACTGTGGGCTGAAGGGACTGGTTAGTATGGACATTGTGGGCCAAATGGATTCTTGGGGTGGTAGTTCAGTCACTCAAGCCTGATGTGCTGGCAGCTCACTAACGGCTGGTGGGCTAGCAGTTGACTCACGGCTATTCCTTGAAATTCCATTTCAAGCAGGGTGCAAGGCAACCAAATTCAAATGCAGTTTCCTACCATTTCAAGCAGGGTGCAAGGCCACCAAATTCAAGTGTAGTTTCTTACCACTTCAAGCAGGGTGCAAGGCCACCGAATTCAATTGCAGTTTCCTACCACTTCAAGCAGGGTGCAAGGCCACCGAATATAAGTGCAGTTTCCGACCACTTCAAGCAGGCTGCCAGGCCACCGAATTCAAGTGCAGTTTCATACCACTTCAAGCAGGGTGCAGGGCCATCAAACTCAGGTGCAGTTTCCTGCCATTTCAAGCAGGGTGCAACGCCACCAAATTCAAGTGCACTTTCATGCCATTTCAAGCAGGTTGCAAGGCCACCAAATTCAAGTGCAGTTTCATGCCACTTCAAGCAGGGTGCAAGGGCACCAAATTCAAGTGCAGTTTCATACCATTTCAAGCAGGGTGAAACCACCATAAAACCACCATAAAACCACACAAAACACCACATAAACACAGTTACTACAACCAACAGCCATTTTTTTTTTGCAGTGCAGCCTTTCAAAGCAGTTACCACCACCAACAACAGCCATTTTTTTTGCAGTACAGCCTTTCAAAGCAGTTACCACCACCAACAACAGCCATTTTTTTTGAAGTGCAGCCTTTCAAAGCAGTTACCACCACCAACAATAGCCATTTTTTTGCAGTGCAGCCTTTCAAAGCCGTTACCACCACAACAGCCATTTTTTTTGCAGTGCAGCCTTTCAAAGCAGTTACCACCACAAACAACAGCCAATTTTTTTTGCAATGCAGCCTTTCAAAGCAGTTACCACCATCAACAACAGCCTTTTTTTTTGCAATGCAGCCTTTCAAAGCAGTTACCACCACCAACAACAGCCATTTTTTTGCAGTGCAGCCTTTCAAAGCAGTTACCATCACCACCAACCACAGCCATTTTTTTTTGCAGTGCAGCCATTTAGAAGCAGTTACCACCACCAACAACAGCCTTTTTTTTTTTTGCAGTGCAGCCTTTTAAAAGCAGTTACCACCACCAACAACAGCCATTTTTTTTGCAGTGCAGCATTTCAAAGCAACCATATTCTCATTTTCAAACCACATTAAGGGCACTCACAGTTGAGTATCCATGTGTTCAGTGTTATTCAGAGCTCAGAGGGACATGGCCCTCTTGCTTCCTCCATCTTGCAGAGACTCAGTGAGGCACACCACTTCCGGGTTTTATAGTCCCTACCCCCTCCCACCAGTAGGGGCAGCAGAGAGAATGGCGAAATGTTTTAAAACATTAATATCTCTCTGATTTTTCATCGATGGGAAAAATGCTCCGGTCCAGTCTGGCGGGGGGGGGGGGGGGGCTCATTTTTAGCCACCTCGCTCAGAGCCCCCCTCCGCCTTCCGGGACCAGAGGATTTTTCCCATCGATGAAATATCAGAGAGATATTAATGTTTTTTTTAAAATTGCCATTCTCTCTGCTGCCCCTGCCCCAGGAAGTGGTGTGCCTCACTCAGTCTCTGCAAGATGGAGGAAGCGAGATGTTCACGTCTCTCTGAGCTCTGAATAACACTAAAAACATGGCTACTCAACTGTGAGTGCCCTTAATGTGTTTTGAAAATGAAAATATGGTTGGTTTGAAGTAAAAAGGCCCTGCCTGCAAATGGTTGTTTGGGGGGGTTGGGTTGAAGTGAAAAGGCACTGGCTGCAAATGGTTGTTTGGGGGGGTTGGGTTGAAGTGAAAAGGCCCTGCCTGCAAATGGTTGTTTGGGGGGGGCTGGGTTGAAGTGAAAAGGCACTGCCTGCAAATGGTTGTTTGGGGGGGTTGGGTTGAAGTGAAAAGGCCCACCCTGCAAATGGTTGTTTGGGGGGGGGTTGGGTTGAAGTGAAAAGGCCCTACCTGCAAATGTTTGTATGGGGGGGTTGGGTTGAAGTGAAAAGGCACTGCCTGCAATTGGTTGTTTGTCTAAACTTCACAACTTCCTGTTTGCACTATATTGATTTTAGATAAAACGCTACCACTTACAGCTGTGATTTTTGGCCCTCTTACTCCGTTCCCCTCCGCTCATCAGGTGCAGAGGATTCTTCTCATCAATGAAAAACAAAAGTGTTATTAGTGTTTAAAAAATGTTGAGAATCTCTCAGCTGTCAATCACGCCATGAATGCCACATCTTTTCCGATGGGAGGGGGAGGGATTATAAAACCCGGAAGTGTGGGTGTGGTTCAGTCTCTGCATGATGGGGGAGGGAGAGGTCATTACTCTGTCTGAGCTGTGAATCAACTGAACACACTGAATGTCTACTGAACTGTGTGTGTGGTTTTATGGTGGTTTCACCCTGCTTGAAATAGTATGAAACTGCATTTGAATGTGGTGCCTTGCATCCTGCATGAAATGGTATGAAACTGCATTTGAATGTGGTGTCGTTGCACCCTGCATGAAATGGTATGAAACTGCATTTGAATTTGGTGGCCTTGCACCTCCTTGAAATGGTATGAAACTGAGCCTGAATTTGGTGGCCTTGCACCCTGCTTGAAGTGGTATGAAACTGCACTTGAATTTGGTGGCCTTGCACCCTGCTTGAAATGGTAGGAAAAAGGATTTGAATTTGGTGGCCTTGCACTCTGCTTGAAATGGAATTTCAAGGAATAGCCGTGAGTCAACTGCCAGCCCACCAGCCGTGAGTGAGCTGCCAGCACATCAGGCGTGAGGGACTGAGCTGCCACCCCAAGAATCCATTTTGGCCCACAATGTCCATACTAGCCCTCTGGAGACCAGTAGTCCCTGCAGCCAACAACACCCATACCAGTGCTCCAGAATGCCCCCCCCCCCCACTGGCCACCAATATTGGAATTGGTGGAGAGGTGGAATATTGCGTCGGGGGACCAGCCCTCCCATGTGAACATGGGACCCAACGGGTCCCACTTAGTCTAGTATATCATATAATTATACACTGAACTTTTTTTTCTTTTATATTATATTGTTTACAGCGTACTATGCTTATACTTTTGTTGTGGTGCTGTAAGAATTTCATTGTTCTCTCTGGGACATATGACAATAAAACATTCTTAACTCTCTTGACTTATTGGTCTGTCCCACTTTGGCGATTTTTCAGGCGACTGACGGCGACTGTCAAGTTGCCGGCAGTCGTCTGAAAAAACGGCAACTGGAACGGCGACTGTCAGAGTGGAACACACATACACACATAGCTTCCTTCACCAGCCAGTTTTGCAGGCGAGGGATAGGGCGTGGGGGGAGCACTGTCTGAGTGAAATTCACACGGTGCAAAGCCAAGGTGATACCACGATGAGCAGGAAGGTTGGCGCTGTAATTAAGATGGCTAAAGCACAATGTATGTTAAGTCCTTTAGGAGAGGGGGGAAAAGGGGGGAGAAGGGGGGCGAAGGAGTGGAGACAACTTTTAAGAAGCCAGAGATACACGACTGTGAAGCTCGGCGGACATTTAACGTTGCCGGTCGGTTATCCTCGTTTCTGAAAACGACTGCTTACGGTTAATTTCCCAATGAGCCAATGAAATTCACTGGTCAGCACAGGCTACAACCTACGAGAACCTTTGACCTCCTGGCAACCCACTAGGACCTCCTGGCAACCCACCTACGGCACGAGAATTCTTACTACTCTCCATGGTGGCTTCATTCTAGTCGCTGCTAATTTTTGAACCTGTTGAAAAATTCACGGCGACCAAAATGAGGCCGTGACCAGTTCCCAGAATGCGGGAACTCCTCAAGACCATGAAGGCGACTCCCCGGCAACCACCCGTGAACATGTGGTGACCATGTGACGACTGCATAATCTCCTGCAGTCGCCTGAAAAGTCACCTAAGTGGGACAGGCCCATTAGTCTCCAAGTCCATGCAGCAGACTACATACTCAATTCCCAACTAAGATACATAGACTAATTCTGTAGATGCCTGGCTGTCCCTACAGATTTAACTATCTCCCGTTTGCTTTTGTCTGCACATTTCATAATGAGCTTCTCGATGCAAACCATTAACATAAATTAGATACATAAATCCCCACTGGCGTGAGGTGGCCACTTTGCCGCTCTGTTAATTTGAAGCGCTCCATCCCCCATCCCCTCCAATCCTCCAACTCACAAGTGGATTGATCGATCAAACTGATTGATCAGTTGCTCAGTCAGTTCCAAAGTAGAAAACCGTCAGGAAGGTTTAAAATTCGCCAAAGGTAGCATTGAAATAAGAGGTGGAAATGTCTGGATTGCTTGGTTGCATTAAGAAATCTACTGTATTGCTTATTTTGACAATTTGCATTGTTTTAGTTTTAGTTTTAGAGAAACAGTGGCCCACCGAGTCTGCGGCGACCAGCCATCTCCGTACACTACTTCCATCCTGCATACTAAGGACAATTTCCTATCTTTACTGAAGCCAATTAAACTACAAACCTGTACAGTGTGTTAGGATACCGGAGCACCTGGGGAAAGCCCACGAGATCAAAGGGAGAAGGTACAAACTCCATACAGACAACACCCGGCCTCTGGAGCTGTAAGGCTTCCACTCTACCGCTTGGCGATTTTTTTCGGCGACTGCCGGCATCATTGACTGAAGTATCATGTCACCGAAAAATACGTGGCCTGATGCGGCGTGACGAAATATGACACGGCGGTGATACGGCGTGATGATGTATGACAAGGCGGTGACGCGGCGTGATGGCGTATGATGCTGTTTTTTCAAGTGTCACAACCACTTTTTTGTCGCCGCTGGATTTTGAAATGTTCAAAATCTTTTGGCGACACTGATATGCTGCTGGCAAAATCGCCAAGTGGGACAGGCCCTTAACAGAAGACAATTAACCTACAAACCTGCACATCTTTGCAGTGTGGGAGGAAACTGCAGCACCCGGAGAAAACCCATACAGGCCAAGTCAATGAATATTTTTAAGGCAGAGATAGATAGATTCTTGATTTAGTAGAATGAGCTAATATATCTTTTCTGCATGTGGTTTTGATAGAAGTATAGAAAACAATTTTAAAAACTTAGATTCAAGATCATTCTTGAAAGTTTTAAATGGGATAATAGAGGTCATGAATTTGATGTGAGAGGAAGGAGTTTTAAAGGAGATATGAGGGGAAAAGTTATTAACACGGAGAATGGTTAAAGGGTAAAATTAAATGACGAACAACAAAAAAATCGGTCTGGAAGTCACTGCTTGAAAGGGTGATGGTGGCAAAAATAAACTGCATATACATAGTATATGCAATGAGCATTTTATTATGCCATAACATACAAAATTATAAACTAAAAGCTGGGGATGGAACACTGGATTACGTTTCTAACCTCAACCGACTAGAAGCACAAGAGGGGAAAAAGTCTGCGAGCACCACCAGCTAGAAGTTGTCTTCAAGCCACACAACATCCTGTTCCAAGTTCCTTCACCATCACTGGGTTATAATCCTGGTATCTTCCCCTAACAACATTTTAAGAATATCTAGACGTCCAAGGATTGCAGCTGTTCAAGAAGGCAG
Source organism: Malacoraja senta (assembly GCA_038087875.1). NCBI lineage: Eukaryota > Metazoa > Chordata > Chondrichthyes > Rajiformes > Rajidae > Malacoraja > Malacoraja senta. Next base: position 365,739,183 of record CM075977.1, read on the forward strand.
GTCACCCACCATCTTCTCGAGAGCAATTAGGGATGGACAATTAAATGCTGGCTCAGCCTGCGAAGGGCAGATCATAAGATCATAGATCATAACGTCATAAGAGATATCAGTAGAATTAGGCCATTCGGCCCATCAAGTCTACTCCGCCATTCAATCATGGCTGATCTATCTCTCCCTCCTAACCCCTTTATCCTGCCTTCTCCCCATAACCTCAGACACCTGAACAAACAAGAATCTAGCTATCCCTGCCTTAAATATATCCACTGACTTTGCCTCCACAGCCTTCTGTGGCAAAGAACTCCAGATTCACACCCTCTAATTAAAGAAACTCCTCATCATCTCCTTCCTGAAAGAATGTCTTTTAATTCTGAGGCTACGACCTCTAGTCCTGGACTTTCCCACTGGTGGAAATGTCCTCTCCACATCCACTCTATCCAATCCCTTCAATGAATATAATAACAAAGCAAAAAAACGAAGTGCTGGATAAACTCAGTGGGGGTCAGGCAGCATCTGTGGAGGGAATGGCTTTGCCCTGGTGCATTTCCCTCCACAGTTGCTGCTTGACCCACTGAGTTTCTCCAGCTTTTTGTTCTTTGCTTGTTATTCCAGTATTTTTTCTCTCCATACAAACATAGCAGTTGACAATGTCAAGTAGACAAGTGGCCTGGGGACTGGCCCATGGCAGCTCTCCACCACTAATCCAGTCAATGTTCGGAGCACGCTGTACCTTAAGGGATGTGTCACTGACGTGGAGATTCATTCCACAAAAGAGAACACCATAAATGGAGCAAAATACACAAAGTGCTAGAGTAACTCAGTGGGTCAAGCAGCATTTCTGGAGAATATCAACATTTGGTAGGAACCCAAAATGTCAGGTGAGTTGGAAGGAACTGCAGATACTGGTTTAAATCGAAGATAGACCCAAATGCTGGAGTAACTCAGCGGGACGGGCAGCATCCCTGGAGTGAAGGAATGGATGACGTTTTGGGTCGAGACCCTTCTTCAGACTGATGTCAGGGGAGTGGGAGGTACATTGACCCAAAATGTCACTTCTTCAAGTTCTCCAGAGATCCTGCCAGGCTAGTTGAGTTACTCCAGCACTTTGTGTCTTTTTTTGTGAGCCAGCTTCTGCAGCTCCTAGTTTCTACTATAAATGGAGAGTCTGGAGAGCGGGCAGGTCCACTGATATCTAACGTGTTGTCACCTTGTTTGCTAAGGATTGAGAGATGATGTCGAAAAATATAGAGCAAAAAAAATGTAGAGGAAATCTAAACTCCCCTTGTTGACTGGATAATTTATTATATCACATGGGAAATAAAATGAAATAAAAGTCTGAAGAATGATCCAGAATGTTACCTGTCCATGATTTCCACAGATGCCGCCTGACCTGCTGAGTTATTCCAGCACTATGTGTCTATCTTTGGTATAAACCAGCATCTACAGTTCCTTTTTTAAAAAAATTTGAAATAAAAGTGTTTGGGTATAAATAGGAGTAACATCTAATAGTCTGGAAAGCCTGCTAGTTTGGCTTCAAAGGTGCTGGTTTATCAAGAGTTTTCGGGAATATCTATCAAATTGCCATTCATGTATATCACAATTATATATGGTTTTAGAGACTATTTTTCAGTACATATAATCTAGCAATTCACAGCTCATCACGGAAAGCGCGATTAGGAGATTTAGAAGACATTCCTGAGTATGTGAATGCATTTTCACTGAGATCTAGTACGTATGTTAATCTTGCATTACGAGTGTAGGGTGCAGATGGAAGCAATTGCCTGGTATGATCATTAACCTCTCAAACCAAAACATCTAACAACAAGATAAATGAAGGCAAAATCAGATTAATGACCTGAAATGCGTAACCAATATCTTACAATTCACTCTAATCTTTTAATTGTTACCCAGTTGAAACAAATGTGGAATAAAGCAATGTGATAGAGGATACTTTGAGATAGCCAGCTACATTAGTCAAAAACACAAAGCGCGCTGACTGGATGTTTTGTCTTGAGACAATTAAACATATTGAAATTTTCATCCTTAAGAAGATGAAAGAGTTATCTGTGTACCTGGCTTAACAAAAGGCTTGAAAGCAAGCAAAAGCAAGGTGTCTCTAATTTCATTGTTCAGAAAAAAAACTTTTCTTTTCAAAGAATAGTGGCTCAATGTGAACAAAAAATAGAACGAGGCTGCGTTGCCAGCCTCTGATAAAAGAGATTTATCGGTTTTCAATATTCAATCAAATGTATTTTACCTGAAATGCACTGACAATAAAAACTGAGAGAATTCCATGGTCAGTATAACTTTTGTCAGCAGATGCCAGTAGTGATGGGTCATGTATCATTGAGAGTAATCATTGATAAGACTAAAATTTCCCTGTCAGCACAAAGCAGCAGAAGAAGCAGAGCTCACAACCCGCATTAACTTTTGTCTACCCAAGCAACTTTAACAAGGCCATTTCCAGAACATGGAGCTGAAGTAAGATTGCCAGCCACCAGAATAGACAGATGTTGAGGAACACACCTTAAATCAGAATTAAATGCAGCCTTACTCTGAGAATAATGTCCAAATGCATTCCGTTTTCACCTACATATATACACATATCCAGCTTTCATGGCACTGCATATCAGGATTAAGTTAGATTTCACATGAAATCACAAAATCATTAGGACATGATAATATCTGAAAATAAATAAAGGTGGCAATTTTGCAAAGCCAAACACGTGAATGGTTGGTTGACATGGTCTTTCAGCTATTGGTTAAAACTGTATTTGGCTGTGGCATTGTTGCAGATTCATGATTCTCGTTCTATCAGAAACACTGGATGAACAGGGAATAAAAGGACAAAAAACATGTCCATGTTAAAAGATACAACACAGTGGCCCTTCTTCTTGAAGCAAGAATGGCTTTTCTCAAACCACTGTCAATTTTTGTTTAGTAACTAACATGTTTAGTAACTAACAACTATAAATCTAATAACCTTTTGGGGAATCTTTCTTTTCTCCTTACAGCCTTTGATATCAAACCATCTTTTGGGGATTGTTGGTTCTGGATCCAAACTTAAATGGTTTCAATTAGTTAGTCGGACTTGCTTGGATTTAATCTTTCACTTCATAAAGTCTTCACAGGTTTTAATGCAGACACAGCCTCACCAGCGAGTGTGGAGATCAGTTGTTCAACATACAAAGTTCAGATTCTGCCAGACTATCTTTAATCGGACTTTACTGGCTTTACCTTGCTCTAAACGTTTTTCCCTTATCATGTATCTATATAATGTAAATGGCTCAATTGTAATCATGTATTGTCTTTCCGCTGACTGGTTAGCACGCAACAAAAGCTTTTCACTGTACCGCGATGCACATGACAATAAACTAAACAAAACTAAACAATCTCAACCAAATATCTTCTGGTTCCACAAATCAACAACTCTGGTTCCAACCTCCCATCCCTGTGGGCTGGGCTTGGCAGGTGAGAAAGAGCTTAATCATTGTTGTTATGTTTGAAATTCATTTGGTTTTGAATTGAATCACTGTGCATTGTTGACTAACCTGCTTCTGTTTTACTCTGGGAGGCTACTCTGGTTTAACAAGGCTCACGCAGATTCTCAATTTTCTCTTCAAGTAGAGTTCAACAGATCATCCTCCATTCAGATCAGATCAGATTAATTTATTGTCACATCAACCAGGGTGCAATGAATGTTCTTGTTCACATGAAGCTCATAGTAAACAGTATACACAGCAATGATAATGACAATAGATACAATGACAACAACAAAGTGGCATAATGTGTAAAGAGTGGAATCTGAAGTATCTACAATTGGAATTATTGCAAACAAATACTCAAGCTCAATAAGTTAAGAGTATGTGGCAGCACCTGCACGAAGGGAGTGTGAAACAGGTTATTGGTCAGGTCTGATAACAGTGCGAATTTTTTGTTTAGCTTAGAGATACAGAGCGAAAACAGGCCCATCGGCCCACCGAGTCCGCACCGACAAGCAATCCCCGCACGTTAACACTATCCTACACGTACTAGGGACAATTTACATTTATACCAGGCCAATTAACCTACAAACCTGTACGCCTTGGAATGTGGGAGGAAACCAAAGATCTTGGAGAAAACCCACGTGGTCATGGAGAGAATATACAAATTGTGTACAGACAGCACCCGTAGTCAGGAGCGAACCCGGGTCTCCAGCGCTGCCAGTGCTGTAAGGCAACAACTCTACCAGCACCGATCGGTAGGCTTCCTTCTTGATTTGTGCAAGATTAAGTTCTATCCTCATGAAACAGTGAGAAGCAAAAACAGACACATTTTTCTTGCCCAGGTTCTCACAAATTACTTATCAATGCATCCACACCACTATCTCATTCACCACATACCAACATCAGCTCAGACATAGTGTTGTGATAAACAAAGAGACTTAATTTGTTCAGCAAGTCCTGCATCTATCATGTCTACATCATGTTGATAGAAGTTCAACATCCACTTCACGCCCTTTATTGACTTGACATGTAAGTGAGTGAACAATGTTGCAAGATCTGGAATGAATCACGTAATATTGCACCATGTAACAGTTTAAAGTCTGTGTAAATAGAACCCTACAGGTGTAGAAAATCTAAAAGAAAATCAGAGAATGTGCGAAAAGCGGGGCAGCTCAGGTGGCATCGTTGGAGAGTGGAACAGAATTCAAATTTCATGTTGAGGACCTGTTGTCAGAACTGGCTGATTTTGATATGACCTTCAGGTGACGCTTGCTTTCCCTCTCTCTCCATCCCTCCCCTTCCCAGTTCTCTGACCAGTCTTACTGTCTCCGACTACAGTTTATCTCTGTTTGCTTTGTTGTTACCCTCTCCCAGCTAACAATGATCCATTCCACATTTTCCTTGATCTTGATTTCCTTGGTCCTGTTTTCACACCTTACACTTCCTTATTTTTGACATCAGTCTGAAAAAGGATCTTGAACCGAAACGTCACCCATTCCTTCTCTCCAGAAAATATATTAATGATTTGGAAGAGGGAATTAGGAGCAACATTAGCAAGTTTGCGGATGACACAAAGCTGGGTGGCAGTGTGAACTGTGAAGAGGATGTTAGGAGGTTGCAGGGTGACCTGGACAGGTTGAGTGAGTGGGCAGATGCGTGGCAGATGCAGTATAATATAGATAAATGTGAGGTTATCCACTTTGGCGGCAAAAATAAGGGGGCAGATTATTATCTCAATGGGGTTAGGTTCGGTAAGGGGGAGGTACAGCGAGACCTGGGTGTTCATCTGCCACGCATCTGCCCACTCACTCAACCTGTCACTGAAAGTTGGCGTGCAGGTACAGCAGGCAGTGAAGAAAGCTAATGGAATGTTGGCCTTCATAACAAGAGGATTTCAGTATAGGAGTAAAGAGGTTCTTCTGCAGTTGTATAGGGCTCTGGTGAGACCACATCTGGAGTATTGTGTACAGTTTTGGTCTCCTAATTTGAGGAAGGACATCCTTGTGATTGAGGCAGCGCAGCGTAGGTTCACGAGATTGATCCCTGGGATGGCGGGACTGTCATATGAGGAAAGATTGAAAAGACAAGGCTTGTATTCACTGGAGTTTAGAAGGATGAGGGGATATCTTATAAAAACATATACAATTATAAAAGGACTGGACAAGCTAGATGCAGGAAAAATGTTCCCAATGTTGGGCAAGTTCAGAACCAGGGTCCACAGTCTTAGAATAAAGGGGAGGTCATTTAAGACTGAGGTGAGAAAAAACTTTTTCACCCAGAGTTGTGAATTTATGGAATTCCCTGCCACAGAGCGTAGTGGAGGCCAAATCACTGGATGGATTTAAGAGAGAGTTAGATAGAGCTCTAGGGGCTAGTGGAGTCAAGGGATATGGGGAGAAGGCAGGCACGGGTTATTGATAGGGGACGATCAGCCATGATCACAATGAATGGCGGTGCTGGCTCGAACGGCCGAATGGCCTCCTCCTGCACCTATTTTCTATGTTTCTATGTTGCCTGTCCCGTTGAATTATTCCAGCATTTTGTGTCTACCTTGAAGGACTAGTTATCTGAAACTGTTACTGTCCCCGCCAGCTCTTGGGAGTTGTAATATGCCAAAGATGAATTGTAGTTTTTTCAGCCAATGTATTTTGTTGAAAGATGTTGGAAGGTTGGGGGAGGAAAGGTCAGAGTAGGAGGGGCGGTGGAGGATTAAGGTGAAAATCAACTGGAAATTTGGGGTCACCGTATCCAGCGGAAATGGAAGATGTCCCATGTGCAAATTGTCTAGGTACCTTTGAAACCTGGGAGTGAATACTCTGCCATGAGTAGAAAGATGAGGAAACACTTTTTCACACAGAGAATTGTGAGTCTGTGGAATTCTCTGCCTCAGAGGGTGGTTATTTGAAGATACACAATGGTTGCACATTGTTGTAAACTGTTTTGAGCTTGGCTTATCCTGTGACTGTAATAAATTGTGTCCTTGGATTAAAGAATGGATTTAAAGACTCAAAATTATGTCATGGGAAAAAAGATGAAATATAATGATGTATTATTTTAAGTAAACTCTTATAAAGTTCAGATACTGAAAAATGTAGAAATGAAAAGGTTTTGTGCAATTTTATTTATCAATAAAGGTCAATGAATGATGCATCCATAATTTCAAAGATCTCTATGAGATAATTTTTTTGTCTTCTCTTTTACAAAGAAAAAGGTTTCTGGTCTGTCAATATTTTTCAGCAAGTTGGATCCTGCGATTTATGGTAAAATATGCCTTAACTGTTATTCTTTTTCCTTATATTTTCTAATCAAGGTTATACACCAATGTAAAATTAATTCCTTATTTTTGCAATATATTACTTGAGAAATAACCCTCAGAAGTTTCACTATTGTCTATTGTCTATTGTCTCTTTATCGGCTTCTGAACTTACACAGTTGTGCTTAACAATATTCGTTCTGGTATTTCCAGATCCTTTCAGTTTATTTTGCAGAACTGACAAAGGTTGTGCAAAATAAACATCTCTTTAACTTCCATTAAGATGGCTCAGAGAAGCAATGCCAATGATCGTTAAAAACATGAAGTAGATTTGTTGGGGCTAGCTGTGACAGAAATTATTCCATTTTGTCAAAGCTTTATCATATATTTTTCTTTCTGTGGTAGAACAGTAGAGGTGAACAGCCAGAGCAGACAATTTGACTGGTATTGTTTCAATAGCTGCAGAACAGAAATGTTGTTGGCCAGTCTTTGCAGCTGAAAATCCAGCATAGAACACATGATTCTTAATTATTTTTCCATTGAATCTGAGGTGAGTTAAGTTTGCAACTACTGCTAATCTACAGTCTACCATTACTTAGTATTTTTAGTTTAGTTTAGAGATACAGCGTGGAAACAGGTCACTGGGTCCGTGCCGACCAGCGATCACCCTGTACACTAGCACTATCCTACACACTGGCGACAATTTACCATTTTTCCTGAAGCCAATTAACCTGCAAACCTGTACTGCTTTGAAGTGTGGGAGGTAACCAGAGATCCCGGGAAAAACCCCATGTGATCATGGGGTGAACGTACAGACTCCGTACAGACAGCACCCATAGTCAGGAATGAACCTGGGTCTCTGGTGTTGTAAGGCAGCAACTCTACCGCTGTCTGCCGTGCTGCCCAGTTAAATTTTAACAGGTGAGTTAAGCTTGCAACCACTGCTAATCTTCATTACCATTACTTCTGTTCACTTATCCATCTTTTGCATGGAAAGGCTTACCAAAAGTTATTCTCTGTTTTCTGCTGCAAACGAATGCTAAGTGAGAATATGGTGTGATCTGCAAGTGATGCAAAGCAATAAGCTTATTATACTCAAAACCCTGGACTCTTTTCAAATTCCCCAGATCTGCACCAGGCGAAGGCGCAGATGTAAATAAATAGTTAATTAAGTGACAGAAGGAGGGACAGATTCAGATAGTAAACTTCATGGTTTTTCCTTCAATGCTCTTTCAGCGACAAAAGTTAATCAATAAATTAGATGGCAACATGTCATCGAGAAAATCCAGTAACATTTTCCAGCTTGTGTTATTGTTATCCCAAGAATGATATCTAACTGTTGACAAAGGGGAATGTCCAATCTTAGCTTTCTTTTCTCTAGTACCAAAGGTGGGGATCATGTAAAAAATGCTCACATCTTAACCCGTTCCTATTAACAGATCTGCTCTGCTCTTGGCTGCTTAGGTTTACGTTTAGGTATATTATGGTCACGTGCACCAAGTTACAGTGAAAAGCTTTGTTTTGCATGCTATCCAAGCAAGTCGGATAATACTATACATGAATACAATGAAGCCAGACTCAAGCACAAAGCATACTCAATATATTTGTATACATTGTGTATGCAAGCAAAGAATCTCACTGTGCCCAGTCACATGTGACAATAAAGTATTCCTATTCCTATAGGTTGAGCAAAGATAAAGATACCAGAGTACAGAATATAGTTATCGGCATTGTAATATAACATTTCCAGAGAAAAAGCCAATGTCCACAATGAGGTCAAGTCAAGTCAAGTCACATTTATTTATAGAGCAAATTTAAAAAACAACTCTCGTTGGCCAAAGTGCTTTACATTTGTTATAAGAATAGCACAACAAAACAAACTACATACATATATACATGTAGCCCTCACTCAGAGGACGTCAGGAAAGGCTTGGGAGTATAGATAAGTCTTTAGTCTTGACTTAAAAGAGTCGATGGAGGGGGCAGTTCTGATGGGAAAGGGGATGCTGTTCCACAGTCTAGTGGCTGCAACCGCAAAGGCGCGGTCGTCCCTGAGCTTATGCCTAGACCGTGGGATATTCAGCTACCCCAAGTTGGCCGATCTGAGGGGCCTGGAGGTGGAGTGGTGGGTGAGAAGACTTTTTATGTAGGTGGGGGCAAGCCCATTGAGGACTTTGTAGACATGGAGGAGTATCTTGAAGTTTAAACGGAACTGCACAGGGAGCCAGTGGAGAGAGGCCAGGATCGGGGTGATGTGGTCCCTTTTTCGGGTGCCCGTCAGGTGTTTCGCTGTGGCGTTTTGGACCAGTTGCAGGCGGGACAGGGAAGATTGGCTGATGCCAGTGTAATGGGAGTTGCAGTAATCTAGGCGGGAGGAGATGAATGTGTGGATGATCTTTTCCAGGTCATCAAACTGGAGGAATTGTTTTATTTTAGCTATCGTCCGAAGCTGAAAGAAGCTAGCTTTTACCACGGCATTGACTTGTTTGTCAAATTTCAGTGCTGAGTCAAATATCACGCCAAGGTTTTTGACATGAGGTAGGTTGGAGAATTGAGACAGTGCCACAGCTTATGAAAGGACCATTTAGAAGCCTGATAATAGAGAGGAAGGAGCTATTACTGAGTCTGTGGTACATGCTGTATCATGAAGTAATCGCTGTGCACTCAATAATATGGCCAATTTTATTCCAGTTTGAACTGCTGTCTATTGTCTATTGTCTATTGCCTACCTCTTATTCTTAAACTGTGACCCCTGGACTCACCCAACATCGGGAACATTTTTCATGCATCTAGCCTGTCCAATACCTTGAGAATTTTATATGTTTCCATAAGATCCCCTCAGATTCTTCTAAATTCCAGTGAATATAAGCCCAGTTGATCCATTCTTTCATCATATGTCAGTCCTGCCATCCTGGGAATTAACTGGTGCTCTGCATATTACAACAGTGTAAGAGGGAAGGGGTTATTTTGCTAACAAATGAGTTGTTGCTCAAGATGGTTTGTTCTGGTGTCAGAATCGCAGCAGAAAATGCTCTTTCTTTATCTTCCAAACTACCCAAACCATGTCAATAAAAGAATATCTGCACACACTTCAGCCCCAGCAAATCGGCGGGAGTCAGGCTGTGTGAGTAATTTCCAGAGAGGTGGTCTGAAGAAGGGTTTCAATCTGAAATGCCTGTCCATCTATTCCCTCCACAGATTCTGCCTGACCCGCTGAGACAGAAGGAACAGAACTGCAGATGCTGGCTTACTAAAAATAAACACACAGTGCTGAAGTAACTAAGCGGGTCAGGCAGCATCTTTGCAGAACATGGATAGGTGACGTTTCGGATTGGGTCCCTTCTTCAGACCCAATCGGCAAAGTATTGGGTTGGGACTCTTCTTCAGCTAAAGGTTATTAAGCTGATTTCCAGATCCAAAACCTGACGAACAATGCCATTAGAATTTAGGAAACTTTTGAATGCTTATTCAAATCAGTGTATATACAAATGTAGAGAAATATTAATTTGATCTATTTTTGCTATAACTTTTGAACAATCAATCAGGTCAAGGCAAATATGGAATATAAATCATTTCCCCAAGCATGTAAGCTCAGCTGCAACACGTTTCCCTTGCCTGATCCAATATAACTGCAAATCAATGACCAGTGCTTTTTGAAAGCTTTATATAATGTAATTTAACTACATAATAAAGATTTCTAATTTAATGTTCACTAATGTATTAGCCCAGTTATGATTTTAGTTTTAGTTTTCTGCTGTTCTTATCAAAATGAAAAATAAGCCCATTCACACCTAGAAAGTATATTTTTTGAGAACATTGACCATAGAACAGAATAGTTAAGACTAGACTAGGGTCCCATGTTCACACGGGAAGGCTGGTCCCCCAATGCAATATTCCACCTCTCCACCAATTCCAATATTGGTGACCAGTGAGGGGGGCTTTCTGGAGCACTAGTATGGGTGTTGTGGGTCGAAGAGACTGGTTTCCAGAGGGCTAGTATGTACATTGATGGCCAAATGGATTCTTGGGCTGGCAGCTCAGTCACTCAGGCCAGGTGGGCTGGCAGCTCAGTCACACAGGCCTGGTGGGCTGGCAACTCAGAAACTGTCAGAAATTCTGCCCAGAACAGGTGAGAGACTCTGTGAGAGAGAAGGGGGAGAAGGTGGAGAATCAATTTTAGACATTTTTCATATTTTTCTGCAGATTACAGCAATGAAGGAGGAAAGTTTATCCTGGCCTGGATCTCACAGGGAGCCAATGAAGGGAGGGAGAAAAATACTGGGGTGAGGTTTAATACTCACAGGGGGAATACTTACTGATGGGCCGTAGGACTTCTCCTGGGCTAGGACAGGCCTGATGGACCGTAGGGGTTCATTAAAAAAAATCTGAGTGAAAACTCAGCGAAAGGCGCGTTTTCTGGAATTACTGGCCATCTATTCCCTCCACAGATTCTGCCTGACCCGCTGGCAGAATTTGCTCCAAAAGGCTCCTTCTGGGCTAATATGGTCATTTTGGGCAAAAGGGACTAGTTTCTCGGCTAATACGGGACTGGTGTGCCGAAATGAGTGGTTTCAGGCAGGATAAACATCTCATTTCATTTCCCTTTCCATTTCAAGCACAAGGCAGGACAAACAACTCATTTCAATTTCTTTTCATTTTATTTCCATTTCCATTTCAGTTTCAAGCACAGGGCAGGCCAAACAGCTCATTGCATTTTCATTTCATTTCCATTTCCACTGCAGTTTCAAGCACAGGACAGGCCAAACAGCTCATTGCATTTTCATTTCATATCAATTTCAACTGCAGTTTCAAGCACAGAGCAGGCCAAACAGCTCATTGCATTTTCAATTCATTTCCATTTCCACTGCAGTTTCAAGCCCAGGGCAGGCCAAACAGCTCATTGCACTTTCATTTCATTTCTATTTCCACTGCAGTTTCAAGCCCAGGGCAGGCCAAACAGCTCATTGCATTTTCATTTCATTTCTATTTCCTCTGCAGTTTCAAGCAGAAGGGCAGGCAAAACATCTCATTGCATTTTCAGTTCATTTCCATTTTCACTGCAGTTTCAAGCACAGGGCAGGCCAAACAGCGCATTGCATTTTCATTTCATTTCAATTTCCACTGCAGTTTCAATCACAGAGCAGGCCAAACAGCTCATTGCATTTTCATTTCATTTCCATTTCCACTGCAGTTTCAATCACTGAGCAGGCCAAACAGCTCATTGCACTTTCATTTCATTTCCATTTCCACTGCAGTTTCAAGCACAGGACAGGCCAAACAGCTCATTGCATTTTCATTTCATTTCCATTTCCACTGCGGTTTCAAGCCCAGGGCAGGCCAAAAAAATTGCATTTTCATTTCATTTCCATTACCACTGCAGTTTCAAGTACAGGGCAGGCCAAACAGCTCATTGCATTTTCATTTCATTTCCATTTCCACTGCAGTTTCAAGCCCAGGGCAGGCCAAACAGCTCATTGCATTTTAATTTCATTTCCATTTCCACTCTAGTTTCAAGCCCAGGGTAGGCCAAACAGCTCATTGCATTTTCATTTCATTTCCATTTCCACTGCAGTTTCAAGGACAGGGCAGGCCAAACAGCTCATTGCATTTTCATTTCATTTCAATTTCCACTGCAGTTTCAAGCACAGTGCAGGCCAAACAGCTCATTGCATTTTCATTTAATTTCCATTTCCACTGCAAAGCCCAGGGCAGGCCAAACAGCTCATTGCATTTTAATTTCATTTCCATTTCCACTCCAGTTTCAAGCCCAGGGTAGGCCAAACAGCTCATTGCATTTTCATTTCATTTCCATTTCCACTGCAGTTTCAAGCACAGGGCAGGCTAAACAGCTCATTGGATTTTCATTTCATCTCAATTTCCACTGCAGTTTCACGCACAGAGCAGGCCAAACAGCAAATTGCATTTTCATTTCATTCCCATTTCCAATGCAGTTTCAAGCCCAAGGCAGGCCAAACAGCTCATTGCATTTTCATTTCACTTCCATTTCCACTACAGTTTCAAGCCCAGGGCAGGCCAAACAACTCATTGCTTTTTCATTTCATTTCCATGTCCACTGCAGTTTCAAGCACAGGGCACGCCAAACAGCTCATTGCATTTACATTTCATTTCCATTTCCACTGCACTTTCAAGCACAGGGCAGGCCAAACAACTCACTGAAATTTCATTTAATTTCGATTTCCACTGCAGTTTCAAGCACAGGGCAGCCCAAACAACAAATTGAGTTTTCATTTCATTTCCATTTCCACTGCAGTTTCAAGCACAGGGCAGGCCAAACAACTCATTTCATTTTCATTAAGGGCTAACAAATCATTTATTGCAAGTACATTGCAGACTCACAGTGCAGTTGATTCACAGCTTAGAATCACAGTTGTGGCCTCTCCCTCGCGATCTTCCAGAATGCCTGACTCACATCCAGGCATCTGGGATTTTATAGTCCTGCCCCCCCCCTCCCAGAAGGGTCGTTACCTTCATCATGGTGATTGACAGGCGAGAGGACCAATCAGCTGATCTCAAGATTTTTTTTGTCATAATTTTTTTTTTTTTTCATCGATCGGGAAAATCCTCGGGGCTGCCTCAGCGGAGGAGGACTGTGAGTAAGATGGCCAAAAATCATAGCGATATAGGGTAGCGTTTATTCTAAAATCAATATACAGCACAGACAGGAAGTGGTCAAGATGAGACTTTTAGTTATATAGATAACCATAATCCCTCATAAGTTGCAAAACATATTTGGCTAATAAAGTATGATTATGATTATGATCATGATTATGATAATCCAGGGGCAGAGCCACCAAATTTTCTTGTGTGCAACTCTTTGCTGCCTATACGTAGAACTTAGAACATTGAATATTACAGCACATGAACAGGTCCTTCGGCACATAATGTGTATGCCGAACATGATGCTAATTTAAAATAATCTCCTCTGCCTGCACAATCTATATTCCTCCATTTCCTGCATTTCCATGTGGGCTATCCAGAAGCCTTTTTGTATCAGTAACATAATTCAACATTCATGGGTGTTATTTTCCCTTGATCTAAAAAGCTCCAAAGATTATTCACGACTGCAACTGGGGAGAAATTTCCATCACTCTCACTATCAATTCATCGAGCTGCAGAGGGCAGGCGAACCAATTAGTGTTAGATTACTGCTTGTTTGTGTTGCGGATTTACATCTGGAGGGAACAGGGTCAAGACTGACCATCGTTGGGCAACAGAAGAAAGGTAAACCTCCATCAGTTTATATGTTTACATGTGCGTGTATGTGTGCACGTCCCCGTGTGAGTGTGTGGGTGTGTATGTGTGCACATCCATGTGCGTGTGTGTGTGTGTGTGTGTGCATGTGTGTGTGTGTGTGTGTGCGTGTGTGTGTCCATGTGTATGTGTGCATGTGTGTGTGTGTGTGTGTCCATGTGTGTGTGTGCATGTGTGTGTGTGTGTGTGTGTGTCCATGTGTGTGTGTGCATGTGTGTGTGTGTGCGTGTGTGTGTGTGTGTGTGCTGCAGGAGATGTGGAGGTGGGGCAGGCACTGGATTTAAAAGTAAATGACTGTGCCCCCCAACAACTTCCACAGATTCTTCTGTTATTTTGTTCAATGCAAGTGGCTGCAACTGCACAATTGCTTTTCTGACTTTCACCTCCAAAACTGAGTCAGCTTTGACTGTGCTTATAAAGATTTCCTTTACCATTACTCACGCAGGAAGTTTTCCATTATTTGCCTTACATTTATCGGATATATTGGTGGAAAGGACATTCCTAAAATGCTCTTTGAAAAGGTTCTGGGGCATAGTACAGTGCATCTGAATATCTGATATGATGTGTTACTTTAAAAAGCGGGTATTATCATATCCCCAAAAATTAAATAAATGTTTGTTTCATTTGTAACATTGTTTATAACCCCGTTGAAGTTGTTCACTAAAGTTTAACTGCATTTATCACTGAGCTTGCATCCAGCACTCTGAATGATTCATCCATTAAATTGTGTTCGAATTGAAACTGGTGCTTCCTGACCTGCTGACTATTTTCTCTTATTTCGGATCTCTAATCTGCAATTAATTGCTTTAAAAATCCTGTCAAACCAGCTAAATGGTTAAATAAACTTGAACTAAAGGTCTGTATCACAATTGATGACCCCAAAGCAACCCAATTGTTGGAAAAAGCCATTTGGATCACTGATGTTCAAGAAACAAATAACATACACAGTATAGCCTAAGTGTGACACCAGACCAGGTATTAAAATTACTCTGAATTAGAATATAGAACATAGAACTGTACAGTGGAGACAGAAGGAACTACAGATGTTGGTTTGCAGAAAAGGACACAAAATGCTAGAGTAACTCAGCAGGTCAGGCAGCATCTCTAGAGAACATGGATAGGTAACGTTTTGGGTCGGGACCCTTCTTCAATGATTGTGGTGGTGGGGGGGGGGGTGGGATCAAGTCGGAGGAGGAGAGTTGAGGAGTGGGAAGGGGGAATAGGCATACAAATCTAGATGGGTCAAACAGAAGAAATGGGGGGAAAAAGTTGGGAAGTGGGGGAGATTGTCCAACTATCTGTCTATCAAAAAAACCTCCTCACCAGTATCCACCTATCATTTGCCCGGCATTGTCTTGCCCCCCATCTCTCTTCCAGCCCACTGCCCCCACCACAATCAGTCTGAAGATGGGTAGTGACCCGAAATGTCACCTATCCATGTTCTCCAGAGATAGACACAAAAAGATGGAGTAACTCAGCGGGTCAGGCAGCATCTCTGGAGAAAAGAAATAGGTGACATTTTGTGTCGAGATCTGCCAGATCCATTGAGTTATGCCAGCACAGTGTCTTTGTTTTATGGAACAATACATCACGGGCACAAGCCCTTTGGTCGACAATGCCCATGCTAGTAAACTAATTTCTTCTGAATGCACATGATCTATATCCCTCCATGTGTCGATCCAAAAGCCTTTTAAATGCCACTATCATACCTGCCCTCACTAACACCCCCAGCTGTGTGTTCCAGGCACTCACCACTCTCTGTATGGAAAAACAAATTGTCCCGTATATCTTCTTTAATCTCAACTCATCTTTAAACTATGCGTCCTAGTCTTTGACATTTCCATCCTGGTAAAGATATTCTGTCAATCCTATCTATGTCGCTCATAATTTTATGTACTTTTATCAGTATTTCCTCAGCCTCTGAACTCAAAGAGAAAACAATCCAAGTTTATTCAACTTCTCTTGATAGGTAAAACCCTAAATATAGGAATTAGCATCATAAAATTATATTTTCCACATAAAAATACAAAATAATATTAATGGCACTCGTTGAATAAGAAAATCATTCAAAATATCATGCTACCGTTGAAAAAGTAGTCACGCTCTCCAAAGTTTTCCTTTCTGCCTGCAAAACTTGCCCAAATCAGTCAATTAGATCAGGAATGTACAATAATAAATGCTGGTCTTGCCTTTTCTTCTATATCCTGTGAGCAAATACATTTTGTTTAATTGTTGCCGTCTCGAAGAGCTGCTTTCTTGAACCATTGTAAAATGTACGATTTGGAATTCACCTCCTCTATTCATTGAACTCCTGTGACAATTGACTTATTTACAATGAATAGATGCAATACCTTTGAATTGTGCGCGTTGTCTGTCAATTTGCCCATCCTCCTACTTTCCCCTCCACTATCCTGCAATTCTTTTCCTTTGGCTAATTATCTAATTCCATTTGAAAACAGCTGTTAATTCCACATTTACTATTTATTCAGGCAGAATATTCTAGATCATAATGGACTGCACAGTGCCGCAGTGGTAGAGTTGCTGCCTTATAGCGCCAGAGACCTGGGTTCGATCCTGACTAAGTGTGCTGTCTGTACGGAGTTTGTACAATCTCCCCATGACCGCGTGGATTTTCTCCGGGTGCTCCCACACTCCAAAGATGTTCAGGTTTGTTGGTTGACTTCGGTAAAAATTGAAAATTGTCCCTAGTATGTAGGATAGTGCCAGTGTACGGGATCGCTGGTCAGCGTGGACTCGGTGGGTCGAAGGTCCTGATCCGCGCTGTATCTCTAAACTGAACTAAACTAAACTCAACAACTTGTCCATGAATAATGAACCTTCAATCTCTTTTCTGTCTTTTCCCCCAATTAGGTGAAGCATCTATTATGTATTGCATGCTGCCCCATCCATAAACTCACCCCCAACCTGACAACCAACCGTAATTAAGTCAATGCAATAAAACTGAAGGCCTGTAAGGTCAAAATCCAGGGACCTGTTTGGACCCAGTGGGAGGCAGATGCTCCGAACTTAATACTCCATCTAATTGGATGAATGTAAAAGCTTCTGCAGAAGCTTCTGGGACCATCCTAATTTTAATAAAGATGAAGACAAATGTTAGCAGATATCTAAAAAAGCACTGGCCATATGGAGTGATTATCATTTTGTTAACATTTAAGGAGCTGGAAATGGTTGTGGTCTGTTGACATTATTTGAACCTTGACCCCCCCCCCCCTTCTAACTGCTGAATGCAGCAGCTAAACGTAGGACTGGGTCTGTCAGTGAATCCAGACAGAAGGCAGAACAGTGAGTACGATTTCTGTGTTAGGAATAAAAGAGCATGGTCCATAAGACCCCCCTTTAATTAGCTATTAGGACCCTAATGCATTAATGCATTGTCCTTCGACCCCAAGTGCATTACCACAATGATGAGAAGCAAACATTTAGGTCCTCAACAGTGATCCACCTTTGAAGTAAAATCAGTCTCATACTCATGCAGCATGGAAACAGACCCTGAGGCCCAAGTTATCCATGCTGACCAAAATACCCTATCTAAGCTAGTCCCATTTGCCTGCATTTGCCCCATATCCCCCTCAACCATTTCTTTCCATATACCTGTTCAAATATCTTTTAAATATTATTATATCATCCTTAACTATTTCCTCTGGAAAACTGTGCCATATATTCACCACCCACTGTGAAAATGTTGTCCCTCAGGTCCCTATTAAATATTTGTCCTCTCACCTTGAAGCTATGTTCTCTGGTTCTTGAATTCCTACCCTGGGTAAAATCACTCTATCAATTCTCCTCATGATTTTATACAGCCTCATTTTATAAAATCATCTCTCAGATTCCTGCCTTCTAAGGAATAAAGTCCTTGCTTGCACATCCTCTCCCTTTAGCTCAGGGCCTCATAATTATCCTTTAGCAAAAATTCTTTCTGCACTCTTTCCAGCTTAATGGCATCATTCCTATAGCAGGGTGACCAAAAGTGAACAGTGTGCATCCTCACTAATGCCTTCCGTAACTGAAACATAATAGCCAACTTCGACACTCAATTCCCAGACTAATGTAGCCCAGCATACCAAACCCTTCTTCACCACGCTATCTACCTGAGATGCCACTTTCAGGGAACTATGTACGTGTATCCCAAGTACCCTCTGCTGTATAACACTCTCTACAGTCCTCCCGTTCATTGTGAAGGTTCGGCCCTGGTTTGACGTCCCTAAATGCAGCATCTCACACTTATGTCCATTAAACTCCGTTAGCCACTCCTCAGCTTACCTGCCCAGCTGTTCAAGATCCCACTATAACTCTTGATGACCATCTTCACTGTCTATGATGTCACCTATTCTAGAGTCATCAGCAAATTTACTAATCATGCCTTGTACATTCAATTGCTGATATAGATGACAATATTAATGAGCCCAGCATTGATCCCTGAGGCACACCACTAGTCACAGGTGACTAGCCTAAAAAAACAACCTTTTACCATCACCCTCTTATTTTCCATAAAGTTAATTCTGTATCTATGTAGCTAGCTAATCACAACTTCCAGAGCAGCTGACCACACGGAAACTTATCAAAGTATATGGATTATGTTAACGACCCTGTTCTCATCAGACTTCTTGGTTACTTCTTCAAAGACTAGCCACACCATCTACCTTCACCGAGGATGCACGTGTACCCTAAACATTACATTTTGAGGCTCCATCTTATGTTTTCGTAACATCTGTCCTCTGTGAGCTAACAGAGGAACACAATATCTATTCATTGCATATTAACAGCTCCAAGTTTGCAAATGACAAGGATCTAATCTTCTTTACTGTCCCTGTTTCAAAACACATTGGGATATCTCGCAGTTGTGAAAGTCATTCTTTAAACATATACATCTTTTCTTTCTCTTTTAAGGGATTTGCCTCCTTTCACTACACATGCCATGAGAGGTGTAGTGAAAGTGTAGAGTATTGATGAGAACAGAGCATTAGATTTATAGAGTCATTGAGTTATATAGCACAGATACAGCACAGCTGGCCCAACTGGTCCATGTCATTTAAGATGTGCCTTGCATGCTAGTCCCACCTGCTTACATTTGGACCATATCCCTCGGAACCTTTCCTATCCATATACCTGTCTAAATGTCTTCTAAATGTTATTTACTAGCCTCAACTAGTTCCTCTAGCAGCTCGTTCCATATACCCAACGCTCTCTGTGTGAAAATGTTGCCCCTCAGATTGCTATTAAATCTTTCCCTCTTAACTTATACCTATGTCCTCTGGTTCTTGATTTCTCTACTCTATAAAAGACCTATGCATTCACCCTAACCATTCCCCTCGTGAATTTATACACCTTTATAAGATCACCCATCAGTCTCTCGTGCTGTAAAAAATAAATTCAGGCCCTCGACTCCGGGCAACATCTCCATAAATCTTCTCTGCATTCATTATAATTACATCCTTCCTATACCAGTGAGATCAAAACTCAACACAATACACCAAATGCAACCTCACCAACATGTTATACAATCATAACATAACATCCCAACTTCTATGTGTAGGAAGGAACTGCAGATGCTGGTTTAAACTGAAGATGGACACAAAAAGCTGCAGTATCTCAACGGGTCAGACAGTATCTCTGGAGAAAAGCAATAGCTGACGTTTCGGTTCGAGACCCTTCTTCAGGAACCCTTCTCGACCCAAAACGTCACCTATTCCTTTTCTCCAGAGATGCTGACCTGCTGAGTTACTCCAGCTTTTTGCACAAAATGCTGGAGTAACTCATTGGGTTAGGCAGCATCTCTGAAGAAAATGGATAGGTGATGTTTTGGGTTAAGACCCTTCTTCAGTCCCGACCCAAAACGTCACCTATCTATTTTCTACAGAGATGTTGCTTGACCCAGAAGTTACTCCTACTTTTTGTGTCTATCTTTGGTATAAACCAGCATCTGCAGTTCCTTTTTTATTACATTGTCTACTCAGTACCCTGTCTGATGAAGGCCAATGTACTCAAAGCCTTCTTTACCAACCTATCCACCTGTGATGCCACTTTCAGGGAGCTATGTAGCTGTATTCCTAGATCTCTCCGCTCCACAACATTCACTGCGAAGTTCCTGCCCTAGTTTGACTTCAAAAATGCAACACCTCACTTATCTGCATTAAACTCCATTAACCACTCCTCAGCCGACTTCCCCAGCTGATCATGATCCTGCAGTAATTTTGACTAACCATCTCCACTATTTATGATACCACCCACTTTCTTGTCATCTGCAAACTTACTAATCATTTACAAGGACTTTTTTAACTAACGCAACTTTTAAGAAACGCCGCAGCGAGACACCTGACGGGCACCCGAAAAAGGGACCACCACCCCGATCCTGGCCTCTCTCCACTGGCTCCCTGTGCGGTTCCGTATACATTTCAAGATCCTCCTCTATGTCTACAAAGCTCTCAATGGGCTTGCCTCCACCTACGTAAAAAGTCTTCTCACCCACCACTCCACCTCCAGGTCCCTCAGATCGGCCGACTTGGGGTTGCTGAATATCCCGCGGTCTAAGCATAAGCTCAGGGGCGACCGCGCTTTTGTGGTTGCAGCTCCTAGACTGTGGAACAGCATCCCCCTTCCCATTAGAACTGCCCCTTCCATCGACTCCTTTAAGTCAAGACTAAAAACTTATCTATACTCCCAAGCCTTTCCTGACGTCCTCTGAGCGAGGGCTATATGTAAAGCACTTTGGCCAACGAGAGTTGTTTATTAAATGAGCTATATAAATAAATGTGACTTGACTTGACTTGACTTGAATGGGGCAGGTTTAGAGGGATATGGGCCAAATGTCAGCAGGTGGGACTGGTGTAGATGGGTCATGTTGGCTGGTATAGGCAAGTTGGGCCTGCATCCTGGCTGTAAGACTCTATGGCTCCAAGGACTTTATTAAGCCCTTTGACATGGTTTCACATGGAGACTGGTTCAAAGGATTAGGGCCCATGGGATCCAGGGCATGTTGGCAAACTGAATCCATAATAATCTTGGCAATGTGGGACAGAGGCTAATGGTAGAGGATTGTTGTTGCCATTGGATGCTTGAGACCAGTGGTGCAGAAAAGGATCAGTGCTGGGACGTTTGTTGTTTGTAATATGTGTGAATAATTGATAGCATGGAAGACAGTCTTAGGCTGCGGAGAGATCTCAATCTGCAGGGGAAATGGGCTGAAAAGTGGCAGATGATGTTGAATCCAGACAAATAATATGGTTATGCATTTTGGGACACAACTGAGACTAGAAAATACACCATGAATGGTAGGTTCTTAGAGAGCATTGAGGAACAGTACCTTGGAATAGAAGTCCACAGGTTCTTGAAGATGACAAAACATGTAGATAATGTGGTAGGGAAGGCATATAGAATATTGTATTTCATCAGTTGGGGGCATCAAATACAGAAGTAGGAAGATTATACTCTATAAAACCTCAGTCAGACCTTAGTTCTGTGCTGTTCTGGACATCATGGATAAGGAATGATGTGAGTGTTGGTGTGAGCATAGAGGAGATTCACCTGGATGGTGTCTGCGATGTAGCTGTTCAGTTATGGAAACACTCGAGCTGTTCTCTCTGGAGTGGAATTTACGTGGGGATATGATTGAGATATATAAGATTATGAAGGGTATGGATAGGGAAGATTGCAGGGAATCTTTCCACATATCAGTAAGATATAAAACTAGATGACATACATTTAGGATGTGGGTTGAGATATAGAGGGTTTATGTGGGAGACCTCTTTCAGCCAGAGAGTAGTAAGTACCTGGAAGGCGTTGCTTGAGAGAGTGGTTGAAGCTGGACCGCTGACAGGATTTAAAAAGTGACGAGATGGGTACATGATTCATCTAGGTATAGAAGTGGTGGAAGATGGGGTTAATAAGGAAGGGGGGATGAAGAAGGGTCTCGACCTGAAACGTCAACCATTCTTTCTCTCCAGAGATGCTGCCTGTCCCGCTGAGTTACTCCAGCATTTTGTGTTTATTTAAGGATATCCACTCGTCAGCATGGACAAGTTGGGTCAAATGGACTGTTACCATGCTGTATGATCTATGACACTAGTGGGGCAATGTGTGTGGTAAAGTCTTCACCAGATGAATGGTCACCGGCAGCAGGATATTATAGAACCACCAGTTCTTAGATTCCTCTATGGGAAAGGGGGTGAAAGGGGAGAGGGGCGGCTGGTGCCATCATAGGGAATTGTCTCCCAACACTTAACTGTTTGATCTACTCCCGTGGCGCATTTAATAAAAACAGCCAAAAGAATTGAAACCAGATTTTAAAGTTCACACTTCAGTAGTTTTTGTGAGCTTAATGATGTTCCAATATGGCTGTCCAGTCAAGGTACTACTCCATTAAATGATTAACTTTGAATTCCTAATCTATAAACTTGAAAACAGAGGGCTAGCCTGCCAAAGATTTTTTTTTTTAAAGATGGAAGGAATTTGATTTTGCTTTAAAAACAAATATTTAATTATTTATCGGAAGCACTTTCTGAAAAAGCAATCAAAATTTCATTAACATTGACAGATGCAACATTAGTTGAAAATGTTGCTCATCTGTAAGTGTGTGAACACTATATATCTCCTCGCAGAAACAAAGGATCGAATTGCAAAGACATTTTTTAAGGGACTTTCAATTGAGCGATGACTGAAACATGCCAAAGGTTTTTGTCTTTGAAGTCGCTCTAAAATGCTTTACTGTGCTTGTGTTTTGGTTAATTATAAGGAAACAAAACCAGGTTAATTCAAAGGAGAATGCTGATCTTGATGGAAACTATAATCAATTTATACTAATAGCCTGTAGAATCCTATTAATCACATGCTATTCTCTCTGTACTTCTGCAGCACTGCCTCTGTATCCCCCACCTACTTCCACCCACAACCCCTCCTCACAAACTCTGGCCTTCATAACATTAGAGAGATTAAGCCACAACACTTTGGAGAATTGGCTTAAAATGAAAAGTGGTCAGTTTTACTTCACTTGCAAAAAAGATGATTTAATAACAAAGACTTATTGACAGTGGACTATCCATTCCTGCTACATTTAACACTCTGAGGCTTCTGTGACAAATCATTGCCATTTGGCAGGCTATGATTAATGATTGGGAAAGTCAGAGGGCAAAGTAAAGGTCACTGACCTCTCAGCTAGCTCTGTCTAATGGGATTCGCAATCATACAACAGAAATTCATTTTTAAGCAGTACACAGCTGGAATCTCCAATGACACATTGATTTCAATACTGATGTGCAGATAATTATTCTGCAAAATATCCACAAACCTATTTTAATTGTAAAAACATTATTAAGCATTCTTGATGCCTAAGAAGTTCAGATTTCATTAAATTTGTTCATAGTGCTTAATACTTAATTGCTGAAACTTTTATTTTAGTAGAGCGTTTGGAAATAGTGTGGTGTAACATAATACATCAGTACTTCCTGAAATTATGCTGCAGTAAGTTTATTCAAATTTAATTTATTCAGAAAGTATTGTTAGGGGATTTGACTAACCAGGATATTTATCCATCAAACGAAGCCCTTTCGCATGTTCCATGGGCCAATAATGAATGCCGGCATTCCTGACCTTGTCAAAAGCAAACAGCTTTGATCTCAGTTTTTGTTCACACCGCAACAGTGGAAAACAGGAGAAAAGATATCACCAATCGTTTATCAAAAAGGGGACCACTATGCAAAGATGAATTCTAAAAGACAAGGTTACCATATGAAGCCACAAAGTGCTGGAGTAACTCAGCGGGTTAGGCAGCATCTCTGAAGAACATGCAAGGGTGACATTTCGGGTCAGGACCCTTCTTCAGAGTCTGAAGTAAGGTCCTGACCCGAAATGTCACCTATCACTCTGAAGAAGATTTCTGACAGGGAACCTCAACTATCCATGTTCTCAGGAGATGCTGCCCGATCCGCTGAGTTACTCCAGCACATTGTGTTGACCTGCATCTGTGGTTCCTTGTGTCTTTACAATATGAAGCGCACTGGACTATACTTGTGAGTGACTTACTTACTCATGGTCTTACTGGATTATACTCATGAGTGACTTACTCATGGCTGGTTGACTGGATGTATCATTAGATAATTCCTGCCCCCAATCTTGGTCATGCATGTGTCCCCCTCCCTCCAAAGTAGCATCAATATCTTTACAGAGCTTTTTTTAACCTCAATGAAGAGAACTGGGGACCATTCTCTTTATATTTGGCAGTCTTCAGTACTTCATCTCCATGCCTAGTCTACTCATATTTAATCTCTGGAAAACAATGGATCTGACCAACCTACATCCACTGTACAATACTACTGTTGACAATGAGGGACATGGAAATTGTGGATTACCTCCCACGTCTCAGGAGCAAGAAATCTACGATGTAATTCAGTATCGTCTTTGGTTGTCTGAGGAAAATTGTGTTTGATGAGCTCAAAACCCAGCAGAAAGTTCATAGTCTACTGGGCAGCAGTGACCCCTATCCATCTGTAAACCTCCTTCACCAGGCCAATCAGCCTACTGGAGAACTGCCACCAATGCTACCTTTGACCGATGACAATCTGGCTTTGCTCCCTGTCAAAGCTGTGAAAAACCTTGAATAGTTTCAAATGTGAAATATCAAGTACATTTATAAAATAACCAGTACATTTTACTGTTATAATTACATTGACCCTTTGATAGAAACTATCAAAAACAAACACAAATGACTTAAATAGTTTCAAAGAATGTGGAGTAAATACTTGAGAAAATATATCACTTAAGTACACTCTTAATGAAAACATTAAAGCAAACTTAAGTAATAAAAAAAAAAAATGATGCTCATTCCTTTGGATGTGTTCCTCTTCACTCAAATGAACAGGTTTGCTGCGCTTGTACATTCAGTGAAAAAAATTCCCAGCATCACTGCTGTGGTGATCATAGAAACATAGAAAATAGGTGCGGGAGTAGGCAATTCGGCCCTTCAAGCCAGAACTGCCATTCAATATGATCATGGCTGATCATCCAAAATCAGTACCCCGTTCCTACTTTTTCCCTGTATCCCTTGATTCTATTGGCCCTCAGAGCAAAATCTAACTCTCTCTTGAAAACATCCAGTGAATTGGCCTCCACTGCCTTCTGTGGCAGAGAATTCCACAGATTCACAACTCTCTGGGTGAAAATGTTTTTCCTCATCTCAGTCCTAAATGGCCAATCCCTTATTCTTAAATTGTGACCCCTGGTTCTGGACTCCCCCAACATGGGGAACATTTTTCCTGTATCTAGCCTGTCAAATCCTTTAAGAATGTTACATGTTTCTATAAGATCCATCTTTGTGCTGTGCTGCTGGGCTCCCAAGGTGTCTATTTTGGATCTGAAATAAAAAAAACTCCCAGCAGAGTTCAGCCAGCATGGTTGGGATTTTCAGGTCCACATGAAAGTTTTGGGTGTGGGTGAGGAGGATTTCATCCTGAATTGCCGCTGTTTTCCAGCAAGTTCCAATCCAAAGGGCTGTACAACATCATCTAATCAATCACCAACTATTTCCTAAAATCACAAACAAATCTATTCATATAATGCTATATTCTACACTCTGTATCTTTCTAAAGTAGACAAAAAATGCTGGAGAAACTCAGAATCTTTCTTCAGACTGACGAATTTTTTGCTTTACCTTTTGTACCATTCTGTTGGTTTTACCTTTTGTACCTGAGTTTGGCTTGGTTGTATTCATGTATAGTATTATCTGATTTTAATGGATAGCGTACAACCTAAATCTTTTCACTGTACCGCTGTTCTTTTTCATTGTACCGCTGCTGGCAAATTCATTTCACTTGCACTTTATGTGCAAATGACGAATAAAACTGATTGTGATTGTGATTGTGATTGCACCTTGGTACATGTGACAATAATGAACCTAAATTGAAAACATCATATTAACATAGCTAAGCTTGTATGCGCTGCTTTGATTCATAAAATGGTAGCTTCCTTATTTTCCTGCCTTTCAGGATATGGAGTTGCCTTCTTCTTTTGGCCACTTTTACTGTTATAATTGCATTGTAAAAAGAACAAACACTGTTGAGATAATTTGAAAGCACGACTTCACACTTACTCAAGGAGAATATTACCCATTATATTTTCTGAATCACTGTGATTAAGCAGCATATACGCAGCTAATCTTACTGTTTTTATATTTGCAGTGGTCATTATTATATTTAAAATTTGAATTGTAATAAAATTGTAGGCTATGGCATTGCTCTTCGATTACATCTGTAACTTTTCTATTATAATTGGGATTAACTACTTCAGTTGGAAGAAAACAGGCAAACGTAGTCTACCTTTTGGGGAAGAATCTTGAACAGAGAGAAAAAAAGAAAGGCAAACAGTTGAAAGATGGACATTTGCATAAAACGGCCACAATCGGGCAGTCCAGGGGTTTACGAGGTCAAGGTTCAACGTCAAACATCAATAGCGGTATAATACAAAAGATTAGACATCAACAATCTAGGCCCTGCATTTTTACAGAGGCAATAGAGAAAGCAATTTTTTGGGCCAATTTCATAGAGTGTCAAAGAGAGATACAGCAAGGAAGCAGGCTTTTGATGCATCAAGTCTGTGCCAAAGATCCAATTTCACACTAGTCCTATCCTGGTCCATTTTATTTTCATCACATTTCCATCAACTGCTCTCATATTTTACCACTCAACCACACAGTGTGGGCAATTCTAATTGACCTACCAACCCACAGATCTTTGAGATGTGGGAGGAACCCAGGAACCCAGAAAAAATCCATGTAGACACGGGGAAGACGTGCAAACACGAGATGGACAACATCCAAGGTCAGGACTGAATCAAATCTCTAGAGAGTTGTGATGAGGCACCAGTCCCACTAGCTATGTCACTGCGTCATCTTAATTTCATTCTACTTTCTTCATTCATTATGGACTGGGCTAATTCCTTGCTAAGCATAATACATCTCACAGTGTAGTTGTATTATGAATGAGCCCAGTCACTTTCAGTAAATGTTTCATCTGCTGTACCTCTAGATTTATTGATATACTTTGCTCTTTTTAAATTGCATTTTTTAAGAATATAATATCTCCATTTGTCAATTTCCTTTTGTTTATTAACTAGCTCTCATAAGTTTGTAACTTCATAAGACATAGGAGCAGAATTAGGCCATTCGACTGATCGAGTATGCTTGGCCATTCGATTATGGTTGGTTAATTTTTCCCTCAACCCCATTCTCCTGCCTTCTCCCTGCAACCTTTGCCACCCTTACGAATCAAGAACCTATCAATCTCCACATTAAATATATCAATTGACAGGGCCTTCTCTGCCATCTGTGGCAATGAATTCCACAGATTCACCACCCTGCGGCTAAAGAAATTCCTCCTCACCTCCTTTCTAAAGGTACGTCCTTTTATGCTGAGGCTGTGCCCTCTGGTCCGAGACTCTCTCACTTGAAATGTGTATCTTACAACAGGATCACTGAATCTTGATGGGAGAATGGAGAAAATGCCTGGCCTGAGAAAATGGAAGCCTGACTTGATACCAGTTCGCTTACCACAGAGCAGGAGCTCTGATCGAGGTAGTTTAGTTCTATCGCACTAAAACTGCATCCATTAGCACCTAATAAAATAAATTGAATTCAGGTTAGGGCGCATCCGCGGACAGAGAAACAGAGCTGATATCTGACATGAACTCACCCTGTGTGACCAGTTATTGCCTTGACAAAATTTCTGAAACTAAGATGTTAGAATAATAGGATACCCATGGAATGGGTATCTGAGCAGCTTAACATTGAAAGAAGAACTCATGGTACAGATGCTCCCTGACTTGCTGACTGTTGCCAACATTTTTGCTTTTGTTTGTTTCAAATTTCCACTGGTTTTATTTATTTTCATTTATTTTTTAATCCAAGTTAGATTGTAGTTAGATAGAGCTCTAGGGGCTAGTGGAATCAAGGGATATGGGGAAAAGGCAGGCACGGGTTATTGATTGGGGACGATCAGCCATAATCACAATGAATGGCGGTGCTGGCTCGAAGGGCCAAATGGGCTCCTCCTGCACCTATGTTTCTATGTTTTTATGTTTCTATGTATATTGTGTTTCTAGTCAAATTGCATCCATCCAATGGGCATTAGCTTGGGCATTTCCATGAGCAATTCATCTTGTTGCATCTGACACTTTTCCAACATCAGTCATTTATAGAGTCAAAGAGTCATAGAGTGATACAGTGTGGAAACAGGCCCTTTGGCCCAACTCGCCCACACCGGCCAACAATGTCATTATCTATTGACATTTCCCTCCTTTCTCACATAAACTGGAGCATTTGGCTGCACCCTGGGATCTGTGTTGACCAGTTAGATATAATCAGGAATGCAATGAGCCATGTTGTTGCATTATGTCCATTTAAAGGAATATTCCATTGATATAGAATCATAGAGTCATCAAGTGATACAGTGTGGAAACAGGCTCTTCACCCCAACTTGCCCACACTGGTCAACATGTCCCAGCTACACTAGTCCCTCCTGCCCGCGTTAGGTCCATATCCCTCAAAACCTGTCCTACTATCCATGTACCTGTCTAACTGTTTCTTAAATGTTTGGATAGTCCCTGCCTCAACTACCTCCTCTGGCAGCTTGTTCCATACACCCACCATCCTTTGTGTGCAAAACTTACCCCTCAGATTCCTATTAAATCTTTTCCCCTTCACCTTAAACCGACGTCCTCTAGTCCTCGATTCACCTACTCTGGGCAAGAGACTCTTTGCATCTACCCGATCTATTCCTTTCATGATTTTATATATATCAGAAGATCCGACAGGCTGTTTGACCATCTTCCAAAGTTCATAGGATGGCGCTTAATCTAATGGAGGGTTCCTTTTGCAGTGTTTAGCTGCTCAGATATTCAGTACACTGATGTCCCAGTGGTGACACCACAGGCACCACATCATTAATGGAAGGGTTGTCATGGCAATGACTGGCCACACAGGGTGAGTCAGGGACTTCGGGACAGGAAGCAAAGCCGTGCTGATCTGCAAGCACTCGACCCCCAAAGAATGTTCCGTGTCACCATATGCTCCGATAAACAAATGTATTTGCAGCTTCAAACTTTCTAAGGCGAATGTTATTGAAATATGTGAAGCTGTGGAAAGACCTTCAGCCATATGATCATGTCAGGACCGATCTCCCACTTAACACTCATCTTCCTCGCCACTGGGTCTTTCCAAGTGATTCCATTGTATATTTGTGTTGTCTCGCAATCTGATGTCTAAAGCAACATGACTGATGTCACCCAGGCTTTGTATTCACACATACTTTCACCAGTTACGAGCAGGTGGCATTTTGGGCACTGGGTTCTGCCATAATGCACACACCCCATAATGGCTCCCATTAATAACCCAAACTTTCCATCCACTGGAAACACTTATGTGCTTTCAATTTGCTCATGGCTGTGGCTCATCAGAAGATTTTTCTTGATGGTCAATGCCATGTTTCCAGGAAGCGTGCATGACAATGACATTATCGTCATAACTGAACTGTTGAATTTTTTCAATGTCATAGCTGCCTGAGGGCCAGGATTGTCCCTCTCCTTCCCTGGCTACTGACACCAACTCACAAACCAACCAGAGTTCCTATCTCTGCAGGCCATGGACAGCCTCATCTGAATAGATAAGGGAGGCAGTAAATGTAGGAAGGAACTGCAGATGCTGGTTTACACCGAAGATAAGCACATAAAGCTGGAATCTCAGCGGGTCAGGCAGCATTTCTGGAGAAAAGGAATAGGTGACGTTTCAGATTGAGACCCTTCTTCAGACTGAGAGTCTCAGAGACTCTCCTTTTCTCCAGAGATGCTGCCTGACCCGCAGTTACTCCAGCTTTTTCTGTCTATCATCGAGGCTATATTTGTGCAGCTTATAAGGTTATAAAGCTTGAAGAGAATGTTTTTGCTTGCAACTTAGCGACATTTGTTCCTCATCTCTTCCTAAAAGCATTCCCTACAACCACTCTACAGAAATCAACATAAAACAAAATTGTGCATTTGAACAATCCCCGAAAAAAATGAACAATACAATATATAAGAAAAACCCAATTATACAAGATACAATAAGAATATGGAAACAAATAAAACTATCCTTAAAATTAAGAAACCTATCATTGTTAACACCGATAGCGAATAATCCTTTATTTAAACCATCTATGATGGATAAAATATATAATCAATGGGAAAGTTTAGGAATTAAAAGGATCGGGGATATGTATGAAATGGGAGATTTATTATCATTTCAACAATTACAATTAAAATTTAAACTGAAAAACACTCATTATTTTAAATATTTTCAGATTTGTAATTTTTTCAAGACATACATACAGGGATATCAAAAAATAACTCCTGATTTACTAGAAGAAGTAATGAATATAAAAGCTGATACACAAAAATTAATAGCATATTTATATAATAGTATTTTAAATATAGATTTACCTGTGACCGAGGTAATTAGAGAAGAGTGGGAACGGGAATTATTGATAAAAATTACGAAGGCTACATGGGAAAAGTATTTGACATACATTCACAAGTGTTCGATTAACGCAAGACATAATCTTATCCAATTTAAAATTTTACATAGATTATATTACTCAAAAACAAGATTAAATAAATTTTATCCAAATATATCGCCCATTTGCGATAAATGTTTAACCCAAGAAGCAACTATAACACACTCTTTTGTTTCTTGTATAAAACTTCATGGATTTTGGAGTGATATTTTTGAAATATTTACAAAACTATTTAAGACAAAAATGGAACCCAATAATGAATTGATTATATTTGGGGTAATGGAAGACGGGAACAAATTGAGTTCATCTCAAAAGTCAATTTTTAATTATGGTTTAATAATAGCAAAAAAATTAATATTGAAATTTTGGAAAAATACACCAATACCAACGCTCAAAATGTGGATTGCAAGTATGTTGGATACCGCACATCTTGAGGAAATGCGATTCCTCCTAATAGATAAATTTGACCAATTCATAACGAGTTGCTCTCCATTTGTCGTCTTTTTGGAAACGTATGGTGCAAAACAGGTGTAAAAGCTAATCCGTGACTGCGGATGGTCAAGATTATAAATGATCTCCTTCTATTTTCTTTTCTTCTCATCTTTTCTTTTATTCTCTCTCTTCTATTTTCTATGTCTCAACTTTCTTATTTCATTCTTTATTTTTCTTTTTCACACACTATATATCTCACATTTTTCTATTTTTCATTATCTAACTTTTTTCTTTTTCTTCTTTATTTCAATTTTTTTTAAAATAAGAAGCTGTACATGAAAGGTATTATGAAAATATGATTGTATACAATTGTACTTCTAATAAAATAAAAATAAAAAAATAAAAAAGAACAATGAACAGGTTGTGTCTTGCATATCACATTTAGCTATAAATTGAAATTATCCTCCTGGACTAATCGCAGTCACTGAAAAAATCAAAAGGAGATTAAAGGAAAGGTTTTCTCACAGGGGGATGTAAAAAGATCTTACCGCAAGCAGCTTAGACAATAGACAATAGGTGCAGGAGTAGGCCATTTGGCCCTTCGAGCCAGCACCGCCATTCAATGTGATCATGGCTGATCATCCCCAATCAGTACCCCGTTCCTGCCTTCTCCCCATATCCCCTGACTCCGCTATTTTTAAGAGCCCTATCTAGCTTTCTCTTGAAAGCATCCAGAGAACCTGCCCCCATCGCCCTCTGAGGCAGAGAATTCCACAGACTCACCACTCTCTGTGAGAAAAAGTGTTTCCTCGTCTCCGTTCTAAATGGCTTACTCCTTATTCTTAAAGTCTCTTTGAGGCAGAGACACAACAATTTAAATCTGAATTGGTTATACATTTAATAGCTGGAAGAGACAGTGAATTGGGTGCACCTGAATTAGTTATCTTTACAGCTTTAATGGGTTATATTACCTTCTTTAATACTGTGATTTCTCTGATTCTAAAAGGAAGCTTTTATTTCAATCCGACCAGGTTTGAACAGGTCAGGTCGTGGGGAGGGCGGGGGAGTTCCCCCCGCCACAGGCACCATGTAATCCCGTGATATGTATGGTTGGATAGTCGGTGACTAAACCCCCACCTGGTTTGCCAGGTGAGGAGGGGGCTGTGGACCCCCAGCAGGACCAGAATCAAGACCTGTCAAATGGCGGATGAGCTTCTAACGAGCCAATAGCCGTCCACATTTCAGTAGAAGTTGCGATCACTGTTGAACATAGCATTGTAAGGCACCGTGCCTGTTGATGTTTTCAACGATGATGTTGAGGTTTGAAAATGAAAATTAACAGTGTAGAACCCTCTGATCATCCTCATTTCCTCAGGTGTTTCTGCGGTTGAAAATGTTTACCTTTGGTTGAAAGGCAGCAACCACAGCACAGACCACTGAAAGAAGCATGTTTTAAATATGACTTTCTCCAAGTTATGACAGATCACAGTTTGCTCTGTGGTCGGATAAGACTCTGTTTCAAAACTGTAGCTAGCTCAAAAGGTGTTAACCCGAAGTACTCATTTCAATCTAATTTTATTCTGAAATCTACTACCAACTTTCTGTCTTATGACATAATTTCTTACTGGGGTATTGTTTCTAACTCTGGGACAGCACCCTAATCACTTGCTCAAGTTGCCATCTTCATGTGTAAATCCAGAAAATTAATCTAATTCAATTCCAGGGACAGTCAAAGCAAGTTCAATCTGATCCTCAATCAACATTAAAAAAACATTTCAAAAGACATATTGGCCATCATCGGATATAGCCTAACCAGCAAAGGGACCGAAATAAATTAGCCCAAATCATGAAAATCTCATCAGACTGCAATGCACTTGGCCCACCGTGGGTGGGGGAGGGGTGGGGGGGTTAACAATAACCACCTGAATCTGAAGCATTTTCCACAGCATAATTGTTCACTGGAAACAATTACAATTAATAATTGAGCAGTGGAAGTAACGTCCTACAATCCAAAGTTGCAAGGTTGTACCACTGGGGAAGTCTGTTGCTACTATTGAAAAATTGCTATTATTTATTAAATTGATATTGGTTCCGCTATACCTCGGGTGAATGTAAAATCATAAACCAGTGGATTTGCTAATGAGTATGATATACATCACTAACTAAGAAGGAAGAATGTAGGCTAAATCTAACAAGAGAATTCAAGCCAATTCAAAATGAATGGCAGATAAATAGAACAATCTGCTTTAAGGGCCTGTCCCACTTGGGCGTCATTTGCGCGTCATGCAGATGGCGCGCAAAGATTTTGTACATCCCAAAATCCTGGGGCGCTGCGCGCGACTGCGCGTCACTGCCTACGTCACCACGCACCATGCGCGCGTAATGCGCACCATGCGCGAGCATCGTGCGTCGTGATGCGTAAATGATGTTGTGTAAATGACGTGCAAATGACACCCAAGTGGGACAGACCCTTTAGAGGCTCTACAGTGCCCGAATATATAATAGAGTATTTGTGGCTGGAAGATGTTCGTGCTCAGGCTGCTGTCACCTTACAAGGATTCTTCCTATGCCTGGCTCTGAGGTTCTCCTGTCAGCAGTGGTAGGCAAATTTCATGACAGGATTCATTAAGCATCTAGGATCTCAATTGAAATTTAGTGGGAACATTGGAGAAGTCTCTGCTGCTCACGAGTTCCAGGTGTTGCATCCAAAAAGTGTCCGGAAGACTTGGCTTATTCCAGACTTGGGCAAGGGGTGTCAGGGGTTATGGGGCGAAGGCAGGAGAATGGGCTTGAGAGGCAAAGATATATCAGCCATGATTAAATGGCGGAGTAGACTTGACGGGCCGAATGGAATAAAATTCTGATCCTAGTACTTATGAACTTATGAACTAGACTGGTCGACCCTGTCGTTTCCAATTTAAAAAAAAGAGCTTTTCTTCCTCCCACATTCCAGCACTAGGTCCATAGCCCCCTTCTGCTGCACATCCAAATATTGTTTAAATATGCAAGGTTTTTCTTGAACCCCTAAAGGGCCTGTCCCACTAGGCGATTTTTTTCGGCGACTGCCGGCATCATAGCAGTTTCGCCAAATGATTTTGAACATTTCAAAATCTAGCAGCGACAAAAAAAATGTTGCGACACATGAAAAAACACCGCGTGTCTTACGTCAACACGTTGCGTCACCGCCGCGTCACCGGCGAATCAAGCCGCATCACAAAGCAAATTTTTTAGTGGCCTGATACGTCAGTGAATGTTGCTGGCAGTCACCAAAAAATTTCCAAGTGGGACAGGCCCTTAACAGACTCATACCACTGTGTGAAAATATTTTTCTTCCCATTTATCCTGCCTGGATCCCTCGTAATTCTATGCACCTCCTCAGTCTATTCTGTTTCAAAGAGTGAATGTGGAGAGGATGGTTCCACTAGAGGGAGAGTCTAGGATCAGAGGTCATAGCCTCAGAATAAAAGGATGTACCTTTAGAAAGGAGATGAGGAGGAATTTAGTTTTGTTTAGAGATACAGCTCGGAAACAGGCCCTTTGGCGCCGACCAGTGATCCCTGTACACTAGCATATCCTACACATTAGGGCCAATTTACAATTCATACCAAAGCCAATTAACCTATAAACCTGTACGGCTTTGGAGTGTGGGAGCTCCCGGGGAAGACGCACACAGTCACAGGGAGAAAGTACAAACTCAGTACAGACAGCACCCTTAGTAAGGATCAACCCGCTGTGCCACCATGCCGCTCAGTCAGAGGGTGGTGAATCTGTGGAATTAATTGCCTCAGAGGACTGTGGAGGCATTTTTAAAGTGGCGATTGACAGGCTCTTGATTAGTGAGGGTGTCAAAGGTTACGGAGAGAAGGCAGGAGAGTGGGGTTGAGAGGGAAAGATCGATCAGCCAGGATTGAATGATGGAGTAGACTTGATGGGCCGAATGGCCTAATTCCGCTCCTATGATTTATGAAATTTTGTAAACAACCACAACCTATTCAACCTTTTACAATAGCTGGAACTTTCTATTCCTGTTACAATCTTGAGAGATCTTCTCGCCTCCTTCTCCAATGCAATCACATCCTTCCTATATCTGGATGACCAGAGCTGCATGCAATACTTAATCATTGTAATGTAATCTGGTCCTGTATTTTATGCTATGGCTCAGAATTGAGATATCTATAACATTCCATGCATGGGATTCAATTACTCATTTTTGTCCTCTTTAGAATCTGTTAAGTGAATCTTATTTGTTGTATGTACGACCAAGGGGATTTATCCACTACTGGCTCTCAATGATAATTGAGAATTGCGCCACATTTGTCTTTCCATTTTTTCATTCTGTCCAGTTCTCGGCATGTGTAAATGACTTTGTGACATTATGGATACTCCTTGACTTTTTTTCCATCATTTTCAATGGGTAGGAAATCTTGACTGATTTCAATTTCAATGGGGGTTAGAACAACTATCACATAAATCAGCCATCATGTAGATCTGATTCTTGTTCCATTGTAGTTAGTGGGCAGAAACACCAGGTAGAGTGCATAACTTTAACCGTGACAGTAACAAACCAATGCCAGACTGAAGAAGGGTCTCAACCCAAAACGTTGTCCATTCCTTCTCTCCGGAGAAGCTGCCTCTCCCGTTGAGTTGCTCCAGCATTTTGTGTCTATCAATAACAATAATGGTGCCCTGGCAAGACAACCTAATTAGTCCATAATCTCTTGCAGCTCTGCTGCAGACATTTTGAAGGTCACCACATCTGACTTTTACATCTTCACATGCAGTGAAGGCAGAGTCTATATTCTGCCTGGACATGCATGTCCATAAATACAGCCCTTACACAGAGAAACCTAAATGCTATCCAACAAGATCAAAAGTGGCACAAGGTAAGCCCCCATCTCTCCTGTTGGTTTGGAAAAATAACTATTCGCACACATTAAATTTTATATAGTACTACAAAATGTATATATGTTGCTACATAAAAAAACAATAATTGGTAGTTTTTAACAGAATCTCTACTTTACGTGCTGATATGTAACGAATGGCAGGTGAATAAAACAATTTGATTTTACCGTTAGAGTGTGAAAGTATACATTAGGTGACTCTTACAGAAACACCATATTTTCCATTTCATTGAAATGAATGGAACGGGAAATCAAGCAGCGCATATTATGGCCATAAAATCCATATCACACATGTTATGCTCCGATGGTAATTTGAATATTGTTCCCATACATAACTCAGAGTAAATGGCAGTACATCGGTGATGGGGGAAAAAAGCAACATTGGTCTGCATCCTTCCAACTAGGATCGATCAGCTGTGCGTCTGGAATTACCTTTGGGCAATGCCCACACTTCCCAGGGCCAGATGATCTTATTAGCCCTTTCCATTCTTGAGTTGACGTGGACAAAATTATAAGGCTTCACCACATCTGATTTGGAGACATTTAAAATCTATTAAAATTGAGGCTAATAATTTTAATAGCTTCTTTATTGGCATGATATGCTGCCAATAGAAACACTGGTGGACAGAAGGCTCATGGTAGATTTGATCTCATCAGCAAAGACAATGAGTATAGGAGGTACACAAAAATGCTGGAGAAACTCAGCGGGTGCAGCAGCATCTATGGAGCGAAGGAAATAGGTAACATTTCGGGCCATAACCCTTTAACAATGAGTATAGGAGTTAGGGTGTCACTTACAGTTGTACAAATCATTGGTTAGGCTGTACATAGAGTACTGTGTGCATTTCTGGTCACTGCACCAAAGGAAATGTGTGAGTAAGCTAAAGAAGGTGCAGAACCCTGTCCACTGACTGATCAGCATGCGACAAAAGCTTTGCACTGTACCTCGGTACCCGTGACAATAAACTGAACTGAACTGAAAAAATTCACAGCAATTTTGACACAAACTGATGCTGGTTTACAAAAAAGGACTCAGCGGGTCAGGCAGCATCGCCAGAGAACATGAATTAAAGTTGATTGTTTGGGGTGAGCGGAGTGGAGGTGGGGGGGGTGGAAGAAAGGTGGAAGAGAGGAGGGACAGGAACAAGCCTGGCAGGTGATAGGTGGATAGAGGTGAGGCCAATCTTTGATCGGCAGATTGTTGGACAAAGGCTGGAGTTGAAAAGACAGAAGGATTGTAGAGCTGTGAATTGTGAAGCTAGAGGAAGAAATGTAGGTGGACGGGACGGGGAGAAATAGATGCAAGTTCATGTTGGTCACGGACTAGAGGCGGGC
Source organism: Malacoraja senta (assembly GCA_038087875.1). Taxonomy (NCBI): domain Eukaryota; kingdom Metazoa; phylum Chordata; class Chondrichthyes; order Rajiformes; family Rajidae; genus Malacoraja; species Malacoraja senta. Next base: position 365,776,405 of record CM075977.1, read on the forward strand.
GAGGAGGGGGGTGAATGGGGAGTTGTGGGGGAAGAAGAATGGGAGGGGGGAGGTTGTATTCCTTAAAATTGGAGGATTCAATGTTTATACCATTGAGTCGTAAGCTATTCAAGTGGAATATGAGGTGCTGTGTGTTGAGGGCTGGCAATGGGGGCACCCCAGGACAGAAAGGTCAGTATGGGAATGGGAAGAGGAGTTAAAATGGTTGACAACTGGGAGATTCAGAAGGTCTTGGTGGACCAAGGGAAAGTGCTCAGCAAAACATCAGGCTACATCGGGAACACTGGATGCAGTAGATGAGGTTGGAGGAGGTGCACGTGAACCTCTCTCTCACCTGGGAGGACTGCTGAGGCCCCAGCATAGAGTTGAGGTAGGAAGTATAGGGACAGGTGCATACAGATGGGGGGAGTTTTTGATTAGCAGATTAGTTTTGTTTAGTTTAGAGATACAGTGCAGAAACAGGCCCGTCGACCCACCGAGTCCACGCCGACCAGCGATCACCGCACACTAAAACTATCGTACACGCACTGGGGACAATTTAATTAATAGCAAGCCAATTAACCTACAAACCTGCATGTCTTTGGAGTGTGGGAGGAATCCGAAGATCTCGGAGAAAACCCACGCAGGTCACGGGAAGAACGTACAAACTCCGTACAGACAGCACCCATAGTCAGGATCGAACCCGGGTCTCCAGAGCTGCAAGTTGGACAAAGGCCAGAGACGAGAAGCCAAAAAGTGTGAGATAAGGATTAAGGGATAGTAGAGGCACAACATCTGAAACCAGAGGAAGGAATACAGGAGGAAGGGGATGAGTGAGTGGAAGGGGAAATGGAAAAATGGCTGCACATTCAGTGAGTTTCCAATGGGTTGAGAAATGGCACAGAGTTTAATTCTGACAAAATGTGACGTGGTACATTTTACTTAGACAAACCAGGACAGGGCTTACGCAGTAAATGACAGTTCTTTAAGGGGTGAGAAGGAGGACAAGGGCTGCAGGTACATAGTTCCATGAAACTGATAACACAGGTAGAGATGATGGTGAAAAAGGTAATCGGCATGCTTGCCTTCATGGTCAGGGTACTGAGTACAGGAATTGGAACGTCATGTTACACCTGTACAAGGGTTGACAAGGCCACATTTGGAGTCCTGGTCGCTCTACTACAGGAAGGATATTATTAAACTGGAAAGGGTGCAAAAAAGGATTTACATACATATTCGTGGGTCTGAAAGATTTGTTCATGGCTAAGGAAGAGGCTAGATAGACTAGGCATTTTTTTCCCTGCAACATTGGGTGCTGATGGATGGCCTTACAGAGGTTAATAAATTCATTAGGGACTTAGATAAGAAGAATAGCCACAGTCTCTTGCCCAGGGTAGGAGATTCTTAAACCAGAATTAATAGGTTCAAAGTGAGAGGGAAAGGGTTTAAATGTGATCCGAGGATCAGCTTGTACACACAGATGGAAAGATATGGTACGAGTTGCTGGAGAAAGTGACAGCATCAGGTGCAATTAGGTAATTAAGAGAAAAGGCCCTATGGCACAGCTTGGTCATGTTAACCAAGATGCCCCATCTAAGCTACTCCCTTTTGTCCATGTTTGGCCCATATCCCTCAGAACCTTTCCTATTAATGTACCTGTCCAAGTGTCATTTAAATGCTGTTATAGAACCTGCCTCAATTAACTTCTCTGGCAGGCCATTTCATATACCCTCCACCTTCTGAATGAAAAAAATGTTGCCCCTCAGGTTCCTATAAAATCTTTCCCTCTCACCATAAACCTATTTCTTCCAGTTCTTCATTCCTCTGCACTGGGTAAAGGACTGTTCATCCCCCCTTATGATTTTACGCACCTCTACATGATCACCCCTCAGGCTCCTGTGCTCCAAGGATTAAAGTCCTAGCCTGCCCATCATGTCACTACAGCTCAGGGCCTTAGTTCCTGGCAACATATTTGTAAATCTTCTCTGCATTCTTTCCAGTTTAATGACACAGTTTCCAGTTTTCTGCAGCAGGATGACCAGTACTAAACACAATACTCCAAACGCGGTCTCATTAATATAACTTAACATAAAATGGACGAGTACATGGATAGGATAGGTTTGGATAAAAACGGACCAGTACAGGCAGGTCAGAGTAGCTCCCTTAGACAACTTGATCAGCACACACATGTTGGGCTGAAGGGCCTTTCCTTGCTGGATGGCTCTATGATGCTTTGACTCTAATTCTTGCAGATAAATATTTTCCAAGCAAATACATAGCAATTTTCTATCAATTGTCATTCAGTCATTCCCACTGTTGTATAGTATTGACTATTTTAATAGACTATTTTTATCTATAACATAAAGCTGCCATTAAATAGTACACTTTATCATTGCATGTAATTCTTCCATCTAATTTACTCATAATTTTAATTATATGAAATCCTAGTGTACAGTGATTTATCTCTGTTTCATGATCTTCGGATTTATATTATAGTATCATGCCAATTTTCAATCAATCTAGCTTTAATCAATTCTCTTTTAAAAGCTTCCTAGTTGAAACTTTATTAAAGATGATTTGAAATCAAAATAGATATTGTCCATTCTGCATCTCTTACCCACAAATTTAATAAGCATTCAAAATTGTATTTGGTATTTGAAAGTATTCCAAATTTGTGAGGCGTGCCATATCACTTCTCAATCAATGAGTTATCTTCATGGGCTTGTGCACTGTTAAGAAACCTTTCCCATTTATTGACCAAATCTGACTAATTTCTACGTTCATGCCTCATTATATTGTCATACCAGACTAAGTGGGACCCGTTGGGTCCCAGTCACACGGGAGGCCTGGTCCTCCAACGCAACCCATTCCCTAACGCAATATTCCACCACTCACCCGTTCCCCAAACGCAGTATTTCACCACTCACCCATAGAGCCCCTAACTGTGCAGACGCGGCTCATTTCCCCTCATCCCCGAGCACTTCTTCTTCCTGTGTGGGAAGGGAGGAGGGGAGGGGGGAGGGAAGTGGGGTGTGTGGCGCGGGGGGGCGTGTTTGGGGTGGGAGATGAGGAGGGGTGTGTGTAGACGGGGAGGTGTAGGAGAGGAGCAGGGGGGGTGTGGCGGGGGGCCGGTGTTGGGTGGGGAGGATGTGTGTATGTGGGCGGGAGGGATGTGGGAGGGGGAGAGGAGGGATGTGTGGGGGAGAGTGTGTGTGTGGGAGGGGGGGTATGTGTGTGTGGGGGGGGGGTAGTGTGGGCGGGGGGGGTGTGGGTGGGGTGGGGGCTGTGGGCGGGGGGGGTGCGGGTGGGGTGGTGTGCGTGGTTGTGGGGGTGGGTGGGGTTGTGGGGTCAGGGGGGTTTGTGGGGGCAGGGGGGGTTGTGGGGTTGTGGGGGAAGGGGGTTGTGGGGGAGGGGGGTTGAAGGGGCAGGGGCGTGTGGGTGGGGGGGTGTGGGCGGCGTGGTTTGTGGGGAGTTGTGTGGGGTGTATGTGTGTGGGGGTATGTGTGTGGGGGTGGGGGTGTGTGGGGGGGTGGGTGTGTGGAGGGGGGGTGGATGTGTGTAGGCAGTGGGGTGTATGGGCGGGTGTGTGTGCGGGCGGTGGTGTATGTGGGGGGTGTGTGTGTGGGGGGTTGTGTGTGTGGGTGTGTGTGTGGGGGGGGTGAGCAAAGGGGTGGTTTGTGTGGGCGGGGGGGAGTTGTGGGGGAGAGGGGGTGTGTGGGCAGAGGGGCTTGTGGGGGGAGGTGTGCGTGGGCAGGGGGGAGTTGTGGGGGGAGAGGGGTGTGTGGGCAGGGTGGGAGTGAGCTCGGAGAAAGGACGGGGAAGAACCATGGGGAGAGTGTGGCATCACGGGGGAGGGGCCAGCTAGGGGGACCTGAGGGGTGATGGCTGGAATTGGCGGTGCGATGGGGACTCACAGCAGGCACTGTTCACGGATCATTCTCCTCCGCCGGGATCAGAGTTTCCGCTTTCCGTTTGGCGACAACTCCGACTCCGGGCTGGGCTGGTTCTCCGATGCTGCGCTGCTGCTTAGGGCTGGGCTGCTTGGGGCGGGGCTGCTGCTTCGAAAGTCCAGTTGGATACTTCCGCTGGCCACCCTCAGCTCCAGTAAAGACACGATGGTGCAGGAAGGGGAGGACCGTCCCGGAAAGTGACAAGGGAAGAGACTAATCTGCGCGGCGCTGACTGGCAGGAGAGATCTGCGCATGCGCGGTTTTAAAGATTTTTAAACCTCGCTAGCTTTTACGACATTCAACCGATCGGAACAAAGCTTGGCTCACTCGCAGCACAGGAGGTGAGTGAACTGGCGAAAAATCGTAGCGCTATCGCGAACCGTTTTTGCGCAAATAGAAAGACCGCCAAACCAGAAGATAACAAGATCAGTTTTAGTTATGTATAGATTCATTTTCTTTGATCTATCTATATCAACAGCTCTTGTGCAAGTTCTCACAATATTTGAAAAAAAAACCTCATCGAGGTTCTCCAATTTTTCCTTGCAGATACTAACCTGTGTTCAATTTAACCAGGTGCCAATAACCATTGAACTTCCAGACCTCCTTACTAGAACTTGTTATATTGATCATGAGCACTTGTGCCAAAATTATTGGAAGTGAAATGTGTCCATTGGTTTATTTGAGATCCCATAATTAATTTAAAATGTTCCATTTTCTGAACTTCACCTTATCTGGTCTTTGACACTGATTGTTAATAAATATATAAATTGCGAGAGGGCGAAGAGACTAATCCCTCTAATGCTTTCCGACTTGGTCTTTTTTGCTGCTATCTTATTTTGTGTACTCTGTCTATTAGTTATTTTGCATTGTGCTTTATAAAATGTGTGGCCCTTGATGTTACTTTCATATTGTTTTTAAACAATGTGTGGTCAGTCGTTAAACGGCCTCCCTTTTCAGCTGGAGGTTCTGCTTCCTCCTTTTTGTAAGGACATCTTTTCCAATCGAGATCTTGAATCTTGTAGTTTGTTTCTGAGGAACAATCAAGCCTTGACATTTGATGCTGGGACATAACTTCATTGCCAAAAACTAGCAGTGCAGGGCAAGCCATTTTCTCCTTGGGACACTGCGGTTTTCAACCAGGAGCCCTGCTTACAACTCAGTGTAATTAGTTTAGCGGCGTTCAACAGCCTCCTTTCTCCCCTTCACCAGCACAACCCTGCAAGTCTTGAACAAAGTGTGAGGTGAATAATGTGAATGCTATTCAAACGCTATTCACAATCAATCAGAAGCATCTCTCTTACACATGGCACTATAGGTTCCTCGTCAAACTCGTGAATGTTTGAAACACCACATTGTACACCCTGACAATGCACGTGAGGAAGCCGCAAAAGGATAGAAATTACAATTGAACTGGTGCTGTGAATTAGATGACTGCTGAATACTTCTTTTCCCCTTGCACAAGCAAAAAAAGAGTCAACCATCAGCAAAGCCACGGTACACAAAAATGCTGGAGAAACTCAGCGGGTGCAGCAGCATCTATGGAGCGAAGGAAATAGGCAACGTTTCGGGCCGAAAAGGTCTGAAGAAGGGTTTCGGCCCGAAACGTTGCCTATTTCCTTCACTCCATAGATGCTGCTGCACCCGCTGAGTTTCTCCAGCATTTTTGTGTACCTTCGATTTTCCAGCATCTGCAGTTCCTTCTTTAACACATCAGCAAAGCCACAGTTGACAAGATGAGGCAAAGCATTATTGCAGCGTCTTCAAACTCAAAATCTCAAACAGAATATAATAACGGTTTGGAAATAATTTTATAATATCTTTGCATTTTCTGCCATAATTAATCAATAAATGCCAAGAGCTCAGGGATTCCTGCACTGTTGTCTGTCCTCCATTGTTTGCTACAGCAGGTCCATCCCCATTCTATACATTGTCCTATGTGAATATGAACCTACAGCATCTCCAGCCATAGCCTCGTTCCTTGCTTTTGCACCTATCCCTTTGCAATCTTCAAGGCCCCAAGCTTATTTGTTGCTTACCCTCAATAAAATGCCTTATCAGTGGCGTTTACATTTGTGTGGTTGGATTCCACACGTGCTGATAGCAGATGTGTATCATTTGTAATATTGGCTATTTTATGGCTGTCACCCATTTAAAGTCATATTCAAGATTCAAGATTCAAGAGAGTTTATTGTCATGTGTCCCAGATAGGACAATGAAATTCTTGCTTTGCATCAGCACAACAGAAAAAAGTAGGCATAAATAAATACAGAACAGATCAGTGGGTCCATATACCAATGAATATATATATACACATAAATAAACAGATAAAGTGCAATGGGCTATTAATGATCAGAGTTTTGTTTGAGTTGAGTTTAATAGCCTGATGGCTGTGGGGAAGCTGCTATTCCTGAACCTGGATGTTGCTGATTTCAGGATCCTGTACCTTCTACCTGAAGGCAGCGGGGAGATGAGTGAGTGGGATCCTGGGATAACTGCTCTTGTCTGCAATAACACCTTTAGAAAGATGCATTCTTTGAAGAGGTGAGGAATAAACTGTATTCTTTATTTAAGCTCCTAGTGTCCTACATGTATAGGTCTGTACACCCAATAGTTTAATTTAGGTTAGTTTAGAGCTACAGCATAGAAACAGGCCTTTCAGCCCACAGAGTCCACATTGACGAGCAATCTCCCATACCCTAGTTCTATGCTACACACTAGGGACAATATACAGAAGCCAGTTAACCTACAAACCTGCACGTCTTTGGAATGTGGGAGGAAACTGGAGCACCCGGAGAAAACCCACACAGTCACAGGGAGAACATAGAAACTCCATACAGACAACACCCATAGCCAGGATCGCACCCAGGTCTCTGGTGCTGTAAAGCAGCACCTCCACCGCTGCACCACTGTGTTGCCCAAAGTACTGGGACTTTGTTTAACATTAAGAGCTGACTGAGCACAAATAGTTTAGACGAGTGAAGACAATGCAGTGGTACAGAATCACAGCCACCAAAAATGGCATGGCTGTTGAGAACAATGAGTGACTGCAAGACTGTGTTGGTTTGGTGAATGTGAGAAGTTCACAATTAATCACAGAAGTCTGAATCTCAGACTGGAGCATAAGGCACCTGCAGAATTTGTGATGAATGAAAAGTTTTGAATTGGTGAAAATGGCAGTCCAAACACTGGCAATCTCGCTGAGCATGACAAAGTGCCGGAGCACTCCTATGCATAGATCAATTTGACGGGAATATGTTAAGGGCAAATTACGTTGGAGAATGACAGCAAAAATGCATGGTATGAAGCCACACAGGAATGCAAGAATTTTATTTTGTGAGCAGAAGTAGGGCCAAATACCTATGCTCCCTGTTGCTTTTAATATGTTCACAAAAAACACTGCTAAACCATATTAATCCAGCAGTTTGAAATTATCGAGGATTATAAATTTGTAACGATAAACAGCAATCAGGATAGATAATTTGCGATTACAGACATTTACATTTTTTAGTTTTAGTTGTAGAGGTACAGCGCAGAAACAGGCCCTTCGGCCCACCGAGTCTGCACCAACCAACGATCCCTGCACATTAACACTATCCTACACACACTAGGGACAATTTACGCTTATACCAAGCCAATTAACCTACAATCCTGTACGTTTTTCGAGTGTAGGAAGAAACAGAAGATCTCGGAGAAAACCCAGGCGTTCACGGGGAGAACACACAAACTTTGTACAGAACGCTGCAAGCTCCGTAAGGCAGCAACTCCACCGCTGAGCCATCGTGCCACCCTTTGGTATTTCCTGGGATCATGTGCTGTGTGATAGGAATATGTGTGGACTAACTAATGAGTACCTACAGTCCAAGTTATTGGACACTCTAACGGACATGCAAGATAGCAACATCTATGTACATGACCCTGAATAATAAAAATGAATTTGTGTCAGTGAAGAATGTAAACATATATTGTACCTGGAATGCAGGCCAACAGTGGAAGCAATGGTAGGGCTTGACATGTAGGAAGGTGCAGCAGATGCTGGTTTACACCGAAGATAGATACAAAATGCTGGAGTAACTCTGCGGGACAGGCAGCATCTCTGGAGAAAATGAATAGATGACGGCTCGACCCGACAAGTCACATATTCCTGTTCTGCAGAGATGCTGGCTGACCCGCTGAGTTACTCCAGCATTTTGTGTCTTTCTAGGGCGATTGCATTGAGTCCAGGGGACACAAGTGTGGGTGGTGCTTTATAGACAATAGACAATAGGTGCAGGAGTAGGACATTCGGCCCTTCAAGCCAGCACCACCATTCAATGTGATTATGGCTGATCATCCCCAACCCCGTTCCTGCCTCCTCCCCACATCCCCTGACTTTGCTATCTTTAAGAGCCCTATCCAGCTCCCTCTTCAAAGTATCCAGAGAACCGGCCTCCACAGCCCTCTGAGGCAGAGAATTCCACAGACTCACAACTCTCTGTGAGAAAAAGTGTTTCCTCGTCTCCGTTCTAAATGGCTTACCCCTTATTCTTAAACTGTGGCCCCTGGTTCTGGACTCCCCCAAAATCGGGAACATGTTTCCTGCCTCTAGCGTCTCCAAACCCTTAACAATCTTATATGTTTCAATAAGATTGCCTCTCATCCTTCTAAACTCCAGAGTATACTAGCCCAGCCGCTCCATCTTCTCAGCATATGACTGTCCCGCCATCCCGGGAATTAACCTTGTAAACCTACGCTGCACTCCCTCAATAGCAAGATTGTCCTTCCTCAAATTAGGGGACCAAAACTGCACACAATACTCCAGGTGTGGTCTCACTTGGGCCATGTACAACTGCAGAAGGACCTCTTTGCTCCTATACTCAATTGTTCTTGTTATAAAGGCCAACATGCCATTTGCTTTCTTCACTGCCTGCTGTACCTGCATGCTCACTTTCATTGACTTATGAACAAGGACCCCCAGATCCCGTTGTACTTCCCCTTTTGCCAACTTGACACCATTTAGATAGTAAACTGCCTTCCTGTTTTTTCTACCAAAGTGAATAACCTCACATTTATCCACATTAAACTGCATCCGCCATACATCTGCCCACTCACGCAACCTGTCCAAGTCACCCTGCATTCTTATAGCATCCTCCTCACAGTTCACACTGCCACCGAGATTTGTGTCATCTGCAAATTTGCTAATGTTACTTTGAATCCCTTCATCTAAATAAGCTTTAAATTAAGCCTGTATGGCAGGAATCTCCGCTACCATTGCAATAAGAATTGAAATCACAAGATGTTTTCATTATAGATAGCAACAACACATATTCTCAGTATGCAGTGTTATAAAGAGTTTTCCAAGCCAAAGTAGGGATAATCAAGCAGTGTTCTAATGGAAAGGGAACAATTACAGGTAAAAAACACATAAGATATTTACATATCGTGGACAGAAATTTAAAGGGGACATTTTGTCTAGCATATGTGGAATCAGTGGTTATAGGAACAAATTCAGCTATTCAAAATTAATAATCAAGATTAATATTCAAGATTGGAGAAATAAGGAATTGCAGATGTGGGTTTCCCCCAAAAAAGACTAAATGTTGGCGTAACTCAGTGTACTCAGGATCTGTCCAGACTATCATTTCAATTTTAATGTATTCCTTGTTAATGCTGTTTTCCTGAAGGTCTGATCATACCCTTTGCTTACTGCGATTGCTATGTCAATTGTCAAATCAGTTCCTTGAATATTAAAGAAAAGACACAAAGTTCTGGAGTAACTCAGCGGGTCAGGCAGCAAGTCTGGAGAAGATGGATAGGTGAGGTTTTGGGTTGGGACCGTTCTTCAGACTGGTTGTAGGGAGGTGGGTGGAAGAAAGCTGGAAGTGAGGAGGAGCAGGACAAAGCCTGGCAGATACAGGTGAGGGGATTTGTGAATAGGCAGATGGTTGGACAAAGGCCAGAGATGAAAAGACTAAAGGTGTGAGATAAGGATAGAAGAGATGTGAATCGTGAAGCCAGAGGAAGGAATGTAAGTGAAGGGGAAGGGAAGGGGAGAAATGGGTGTGAGTCCATGTGGGGCACAGGGAAGAGGGGAGGGTAAAGGGAGAAGGGGGAGGGAAGGGGTTTAGTAAGTTACTAAAAATTGGAGAAATCAATATTTATTCTGTTTGGGTGTAAGCTGCCCAAGCAGAATTTGAGGTGCTGTTCTTCCAGTTTGCGTGTGGCCTCACTCTGCTAATAGAGGAGGCCCAGGACATAAAGGTCAGTATGGGAATAGGAAGAGGAGTTCAAATGATTAGCATCCGAGAGATCCAGCAGGCCTTGCCAGACCGGGCGTAAGTGTCCCGCATCTGCGGTTCCTTGTTTCTGCAGAATGTTTATAACAAGATTCAAAATGAGACACTGTTTTGAAGGCAGAGATGAAAATGGTGCATTTTCATGTTAAATCAAGTCATCCAAAGATCACAGAGACTGCATAAACCGTTATATTTGTAAATATGTTACATGTTTTATGTTTCTCTAATTAGAGGAGGCAGTGTATGTAGTTTTAGTTATGAACAAAGATTATTACGTTAAGGGCCCTGTCCCACGGTACGAGTTCATTCCAAGCGCTCTCCCGAGTTTGCCCTGATTCGAACTCGGAGATTTACAGTAATGGCCACTTGTCAGTACTCGGGGCTCTCGTGGACATTTTTCAACATGTTGAAAAATCTTCACGAATCTTCCCGTGCTTACCTGCCATTAGCGAGTCTTCCTGCCATTAGCGTATCGAGCTGCTAAGAGACGTCCCCGAGCTCCGACGTACTCGCTACATTCATTCTCCGTGCTTACCACGAGTTTGTTTTTTTTAAACTCGGGAGAGCTCTTGGAATGAACTCGTAATGTGGGACAGGGCTATAAGCTTTCACCACTTTCAAGATAGTCTCATGGGACAAACTTGGCTGCAAACAAGTGCATGGAATGTTCCCTAAGTAGTCTGTGAAAACCTCTTTGAATAAACTGCACACCTCTCCTCTGAGATCCTTGCGTCTTCATTCTATAGACCTCTAGCCTCTGCAATAGGCTTCATTAGAGGTGAAGAACTGACTGGACTGACAGACTTTAAAGCCTCTTTAAAGCTTTATGGCAGTCTTCTCGATCCACGTACTGCCTCTGTGCTGCCAGGCAGTTCGCTCAAAATCCAGTCCTTGATGAGCTACTATTTCCTCCTATTTAAGGAGCTTCTACAAGTATTTACAAGGAAAGGGAGTAACAAAAATGTCAATGTTTTAGGGGGCTAAGACAAGAGAAATTGTAAAGCGGAATAAGGAAACCACAGAGACACAGTTAAAGATTGTCAGCATAGTGAAGTAGCGGTGAATAGGTGAGAGTGGTGAACTTAAAATAAACAATATCAGTGAAGAATAACCTTTAAATAAATTGAAGGGACTAAACGTCAGCAGACGTCCTGGACCAGATGTTCCGTATCCTGGCATACTGACGGGGGTAACAGTAAGAATAGTAGATTCATTAGTCATTATCTTTGAGAATTCCCTAGTCGCTGGACCAATCCCAGTACATTGAAAGATAATGGACACAATGCATTTTAAGGAAAGGAAAAGAAATATGGAATATATATAATGTTTTAACTGGCACACTCATAGATATGATCAATGAGACTTTCTGGTTAAGAAATTATGGCAGCAGATCAGAAAGGCTCTTGTGGTAATAACTGGCAGTGTCATTTTTTGTTAAGTTCCAGCTTACATGAATATATATTACAGTCCTATTGTGCAGAACAATATGGTAGAATTAAAACAAGGAAATATCCGAGCTGCTGGTCCTACAGTTGCTGAAGGAGGCACGACTTTGATCTAAATGTTATCCCCGAGCTATCCACATAATGAGTACTTTTGATTCAATGAGGTGATAACCCATTGGGGCATCACAAGGTCCGTTTAAGTTCTTCTGTCTAGGCATCTTGCAGGAAAAGTAATAAATATTTGAAGGTTACTTGAAAAATAAATGAAATCTCTATAACACAAACTGGTCGGCGCGGATTCGGTGGGCCGAAGGGCCTGTTTCCGCGCTGTATCTCTAAAGTCTAAAGATGGTTTGGGCGGCACTGTTGCACAGCACTAGGGTTGCTACCTTACATCGTCAGAGACGCAGGTTCGATCATGCATACGGATCTGTACGGAGTATGTACGTTCTCCCCGTGACCTGCATGGGTTTTCCCCTGGAGCTCCGGTTTCCTTCCACACATCAAAGACGTACAGGCTTGTAGGTTAATTGGCTAGGTAAAATTGTAAGTTGTCCCTAGTGTGTATAAGATAGTATTAATGTGCGGGGATCGCTGATCGGTGCGGACTTGGGGAGCCGAAGAGTCTGTTTCCGCGTTGTATATCTAAACTAAACTAAACTAACAATTTCAAACTTACTATTTTAAGAGCTCTTCTATTCGCTCCTAACAAATACGCTTTTTACTTTACACTGTGTTTTGAATGTCCTTAGCCAGATTTCAACACAGCTTGAAAGATTCAAAGCAAATCACCCCGGAACAGCAATGCCTCAGTCACAAGCTCAGCTCTTGTGCTCTGTACTGTTCGATCAGGTGTCTTTCATTAGTTCCTTGTTAGCTAAGCTGACTCATAGAATCAGAAATACCTTTCAGCAATAGCAACTTTCTTGTCATAACTCAGGAAATATCGAAGAATTGCAGGTTTTTTTGATTTGGCTTTATGTTCTCTCAGTTTTGCAAAGTTGACATCAGGAAGTTCTGTTTGTTCATATTAACATAAATGTGCTGGGAATATAAAAATGGAAAGAAGTGGCGACATATTTGGATTGAATTCTTTCACAACTACTAGAGTACTTTGAAAAATATACTCCTGTGATCCCTGAATAGGTTTTAATAAATTGTGCCATGATTATCCAGAGGGAGCCAAGAACCAAGTGTGTTTTATTGTCATTTGTCCCTAAACGGAACAATGAAATTCTTACTTGCAGCAGTACAACAAACATAGCACTCTGTTAACACTATAATAAACAACAAAAATAAGGTCAGTATATATATTAGAGAAAGTTATTAGAGATTTCATCTCTGGCCTGACTCCAATAGACACACATATCCACCTATCACTCGCCAGAGTCCCACATCCGCACCTCTTTTCCAGCTTTTCCCCCACTACTACCTCAGTCTGAAGAAGGGTCCCAACCTGAAACGTCACGTACCCATGTTCTCCAGAAGTGCTGGGGTCAATTGCTAATTAGGCACAAAGTACTGGTGAGCAACTACTACATGTGTCTGACACTAAGCAATGCAGATAAAGACGAATAAATTCTATGCCATGCTTTGCCATGCTAATTTATCTCACCAAGGAGGAGGTGATGGAGGCACTAGAGCTGCCATTTAGCTTTCAGCTGAGATAACAATGGAATAATAAATTATCCTTGCACGTGAGAAAAATGATATCTGATGAGGATAGACAGAAAATGATGAAGAGTCTGAGGAATGGTCTTGACCTGAAACGTCACCCATTCCTTCTATCCAGAGATGCTGCCTGTCCGGCACAGTTACTCCGGCATTTTGTGTCTATCTTCGGTGTAAACTAGCATATGCAGTTCCTTCTAACACGATATCCGATGAGGCTTCCAAAATCTGATAACTCTCCAATGAATGATGCTGGAGAATACCTGCGTGTGGACATTGAATGAGGACAGGATTGAATTGGGTCGTGATAGCCCAATGACTGAACCATCAGTCAACCCGAACAGTGATGATAGAGAACTGGTACAAAATGCAGTGGGCAAATTACTAGGCCAGCAAACCAGAGGCCTGAACCTACAATCCGGATGCAAGTGTTCAAATCACGCCTATGCTGCTGTGAAATTTAAATAGGCTTAGCGATTGATTAAAAAACCAACAACCTGCAGTACTGGTAACAACAACATTACGAGATCGTTGTAACAGCTCTTCTGGTTGACTAATTCCCTTTAGAGAAAACAATCTGCTGACTTGCTTTATCCAAAAGGCAGATTCTGAACTGCCTCTAATTCTTAGATTCACATGCTCTGATCCGACAGAGAGGGCAGAATTTCCTTGGTGCTTGTACCATTTCCCACTCTAACATGGCAGAAAGTGGGAGAGTCTAGGACTAGAGGTCATAGCCTCAGAATTAAAGGACGTTCCTTTAGGAAGGAGATGAGAAGGAATTTCTTTAGTCAGAGGATGGTGAATCTGTGGAATTCTTTGCCACAGAAAGCTGTGGAGGCCGTCAATGGATATTTTTAAAGCAGAGATAGATAGATTTTTGATTAGTACGTGTGTCAGGGGTTATGAGGAGAAGGCAGGAGAATGAGGTTAGGAGGGAGAGATAGATCAGCCATGATTGAATGGTGTAGGCTTGATGGGCTGAATGGCCTAATTTTGCTCATATTACTTATGACCGTAAATTCCAAAAAAGAATTAACCACTTAAAAGAAAATAACACAAAGTACTGGAGTAACTCAGTTGGTCAGACAACATCTCCAGAGTACATGGATAGGAGATGTTTCGGGTCGGTCAGAAGCTGTGACCCTATAGGGTGCTTTCTACAATGCACCTGTGTAAGCGTCTTTGGAGATATGCCAAACTTCCTTAGCCTTCTAATGAAGTGGAGGCATTGGTCTGCTTTCTTGGCCATAACTTCAATGTGGTTGGTCCAGGACAAATTGTCCATGATATTTCCACATAGGAACTTGAAGCTCTTGTCCATCTTCACTTTGGCATCATTAATGCTGAATAGAGCGTTTACTCGACCTTGCTTCCATAAGTCAATAACTAACTTCTTCATCATGCTGACGTTAAGGCACAGTTTTTGTCTTGACACACTAAACTCTCTATCTCCTTCCTGTACTCCATCTCCTCATTCTTCAAGATTGGCCCTCTCCACTGCTTTCATCTGCTAACTTGTGAGTTCGAGCTGAATTTGGCCGAACAATTTTGAGTAAATGGAGAATGTAGTAAGGGTGTGAAAATGCACTCTTGTGGGTCACTGGTGTTGAGAAGTAATGTGGAGTCAGTTTGTCACCTATTCTCATTGTTTGTGCTCTATGGGTCAGGATATCAGGATAGGGTTGCAGAGGGTGGTGCTGACTTCTAAGTCCTCGATTTTGGAGATGAGTTTGGTTGGGTTGTAATGTTGAAGGTGGAGTCAATAATTAGGAGATAGACACAAAATGCTGGAGGAACTCAGCGGGACTGGCAGCATCTTTGTAGAGAAGGAATGGGTGGAGTTTTGGGTCGAGACCCAAAACATTGAAGAAGGGTCTCGACCCAAAACATCGAAGAAGGGTTTCGACCCAAAACGTCACCCATTCCTTCTCTCCAGAGATGCTGCCTGTCCCTGCTGAGTTACTCCAGCATTTAGCGTCTATCTTTGGTTTAAACCAACATCTGCAGTTCCTTCCAACACATTTTGTCAATAAATAGGAGTCTCGCTTAGATGTCCTTGTTATCTAAATGTTCCAATGATGAGTGTAGGGCCAGGGAGATGATGTCTACTGTGGACCTGTTGCCACGGTCAGCAAATTGCAGTGGATTAATTCTACCTGGGAGGCTGGAGTTAATATGCGCCATGACATGCCTCTCAAAGCACTTCATGATACTTGGAATGTCAGAGCCACTGGACGGTATTCATTAAGGCACACTACTTTACTTTTCTTTGACAGTGGGATGACCGTGGTCTTCTGAAAGCAGATTGGAACCCCAGAATGGATTAGGTAGACATTACAGATGTCTCAGAATGCTTCTGCCAGCTGGTCCCGCAGGATCAACCACCAATGATATGGCTGCAGGCTCCAACGGGCAGGTTGCCTTCAGAGGTCCATCCTCAGGAATCCGATCAGACATTCTCAACACTGACCGTAGGCACAGACGACCCAAGGCTGTTGATTATTCCATCGATCCTCTGTTCAAAATGAGCGTAGAATAGATTGGGCTCATCGAGGAGAGAACAATGTTGCCAGCGATAAGGCCCAATTTGACTTTGTAGCCTGTTATAGCATACAAGCCTTGCCACCATGGATGGGTGACTTTGTGGTTGGTCTAGAATTCCCTCATGGCATCCGTGACGGCTTTGCTAAAGTTGTAAATAGATTTCTTGTACCACTTGGGATCATTAAGCGACGGTCAGCCATGATTGAATGGCGTAATAGACTTGATAGGCTGAATGACCTAATTCTGCTCCTATAACATGAACTTATGAAGTGACGTCGAGGACTAAAGAGGAATTAGAGTCCAGTCATGTACCACCACCATGATAACACCTTGATTGTGGAATTCAACTGGAATGAAGGAGGATTGAGGGAAGAGGACACCAGGAAGGGTGATATAAAATATAAACAATTTTACATCAAACCTTTACTACACAATAACTTTTGCCATTAATATAAAGGAAGCTGCTTCAGTTTTTCTTGAGCAGTTATAAGAGAAACCTGTGCCTTAAGTGTGATGAGATAACATGGTTTATGGCTCATTGGGAAACTATGACGAGTAGCCTGTCAATTAGTCAGCAACAGCAACGGATGGCTTTATATATACCTAACCAGGGTATATATATTGAGTAACTTTGTTTATTTTGACACACATTAGGACTGGTGTATACTTAAGATTATTTTGTACACTTGCAGAAATAAAACCATGGCAGTGAAAAACTGCAGTAGATTTCAGCTGAGAAAATACTCTCTCCAACCACATATAACTGCAGCTTCTTAAACTGCTGCATCTGTTTCCCTCTCCCTGGCGATATTACCTTAATTAGTGAGGTCAGAAAGGTTGACTAAAGCTACTGTCATTAAGCATGAGAGGAATTAGAAGCTTATACTATTGCAGCGAGAGCAGTCTTATCTTGATCAACATTCACTCAAGCTTGGCAATAACTGGTGAGGCAACCTTCGGAAACATTTCTTCAGTTTTATCTCTCTGTCTCCTCACTTCATGAATTTATAGATCCCAATTTTCTTCCATGAGCACAGCACAAAGGGATTCGATAGTTTAGTTGGTTGGTATCTGGAGTTTTCTGTTGTGATTACCAGCTGTTACAGCACCAATAGAGAATAACATACATGCTATTAAAACACCATCTAATTAGCCATCTAGTTTAATCCTCCCTTCAATGAAGATCTTGTTTATTAACTCCAGGGACAAATATAGTGACTTAAAGAAATGCTTTATTTTATTTATACTTTTAGAAAGACCAATGCTTTTGACAGCTGCAACTGCATACATATAGGAAGCCTGCAGTAAACAAATAGAACTAATTGGTCCCAATATTTATGGATCTGCTAATTAAAAAGGTTTGCAAAATAAAAATAATTTAGCAACACATCATCGGTTGGATTTGGAATGATGGCAAATCAAGCATATCCAAATAGAGTGAAACAAATATGTTCATGTTCCAGGAGCAGAATCAGGCCATTTAAAATGTAAACGGCCTGTCCCACTTACGTGTCCTTGGCACGCAAATTACGCGACCTCGTGGTCGCGTTGAGCCGAGACGGTCGAGCAAAGGTCGGGCGCGATTACATGCGTACGCACAGCCATCTGGAGCGCGTGACGTCATTTGAAGATGGACACAAAGCTGGAGTAACTCAGCGGGACCGGCAGCATCTCTGGAGAGAAGCAATGGGTGACGTTTCGTGTCGAGACTCTTCTTCAGTCTGAAAAGAAGGGTCTTGACCCGAAACGTCACCCATTGCTTCTCTCCAGAACCGGTCCCGCTGAGTTACTCCTGCATTTTGTGTCTATCTTCAATTTTCTTGGCCCTGCTCTGGGAGTAGAAGTGGGGGAGGATCCGGACCGCAACGGCCGTGAGCCCCAGGCCGAGTTCGGCGATCGATTGCCTGCTTCTGCTGCTGTTGGAGGTAAGATGTTGCGTCGCGCCAGGGTCTTGGGCCTGTCCCACTTTGGCCGTCAGTTCCGCGACAGGCCGTTGGCACGCGAAGATTTCATTCACTGCAAGAATTTCAGAGCCCCGCGCGATGTCGGGACCAGCCCCGCACAACTCCATACCCCTCCGCGCTTCTAAGTGGGACCGCTCCCGCAGGGTCATACGGTGCCCGTACGCCTCAAGCGACCACGAGGTCGCGTAATTTGCGAGCCAAGGACGCGTAAGTGGGACAGGCCCTTAAGGGAAAGGTATAGACTAAATGGCAGGATCCGTAACAGCAGTGATGTTAAGGATCTTTGGGTGTAAGTCTTTAGGTCCTTGAAAGTGGTTACACAAGTCAATGGGGTGGTAACAAAAGGTGTGCTTACAGTACTGGTCGCCATATTACAGTGATAACATGGAGGCTTTGGAGAGGATGAGAAAGAGTTTCACCAGAATGTTGCCTAGATTTAGGATAATTAACTATAAGGAGACAAAAATGCTGGAGAAACTCAGCGGATGAGGCAGCATCTATGGAGCGAAGGAATAGGTGACGTTTCGGGTCTCGACCCTTTGCTCCATAGATGCTGCTTCACCCGCTGAGTTTCTCCATCATTTTTGTCTACCTTTGATTTTTCCAGCATCTACAGTTCTTTCTTAAACTTAACTATAAGGAGAGGTTGGATAAACTTGAATGTTTTTTTCTGGAACATCAGAGGATGAGGGGAGATCTGATAGAAGTTTATAAAACCACAAGAGGCATTGAAAGATCATTAATACATCTTTAGCATATGAGAGGCATATTCAAAAGTTTGATAACAGTGAGAAGAAGATGTTTCTGAATCTAGTGGTGCAGGCTTTCAAATATTTGTATCTCCTGCCTGACAGGAAAAGGGAGTAGAGATAATGACTGGGGTGTGAGTGAGTGGGCCTTGATCGTGTTTGCTACTTTCTCAAGGCAACGTGCAATATAAATGGAGTCAATTGATGGCGGGGTGGTAGGGGTGCAGGAGGCAGAGTTAGGCTGGTTTGCAGGAGGCAGAGGGAGGCTAGTTTGCACCATGGACTGGGCTCCATTTAAAATGTATTGCAATTTCTCGTGGTCTTCGGCAGAGCATGAGATACCCAGCTACGATGTATTCCAAATGGATGCTTTACATGGTGCACTGTAGAAATTAGTAAAAGTAATCAGTGAATGGGCGGGATGGTGGCGCAGTGGTAGATTTGCAGCCTTACTGCGCCAGGGACCCAGGTTCTATCCTGACTACGGGTGCTGCATGACCATGTGGGTTTTCCCCAGATGCTTTGGTTTCCTCACACACTCCAAGGACATACAGGTTTGTAGGTTAATTGGTTTTGGTGAAAATTGTAACACACTCCTTAGTGTGTAGGATAGTGTTAGTGTACGGGGATCGCTGGGTGGCGCTGACTCGGTGTGCTGAAGGGCCTGTTTCCGCAATGTTTCTCTAAACTAAACTAGTTGGAGACATGGACTTCCACTGCTATGCTGATGACACCCAGATCTATCTCAGCACCAAGTCCCCCCACCACCCCCCTCTCTCCCATATCAACTCCTGCCTATCAGCCATCAAATCTTGGATGCAACTCAACTTCCTTAAATTAAACAGTAGCAAAACAGAATTTCTCCTCATTGGCTCCAAATCAACACTCACTAAAATTAACAACCCCACTCTCACTATCGACGGCACCACTGTCTCCCCATCTCCTCAGGCACGCAACCTTGGCGTGATCCTTGACTCAACCCTCTCCCTTGAGCCTCACATCCGCCATGTTGTCAAAACATCATTTTTTCACCTCCGCAACATTGCAAAAATCAGATCGTCTCTCACACCCCCCGCTGCTGAAAGACTCATCCATGCCTTCATCTCCTCCCGACTGGACTACTGTAACTCTCTTCTTTTCGGAATCAATTCCAGCAGCATCAAACGACTCCAACTGGTCCAAAATGCAGCCGCTCGACTCATTACCCACACCAAATCCTGGCACCACATCACCCCAGTTCTCAAAGAACTTCACTGGCTTCCCATTTCCCACCGGATCACCTACAAAATCCTGGTCCTCACCTACAAAGCCCTCAACAACCTGGCCCCCCCTTATCTCATTGACCTCCTCTCCCCCTACCAACCCTCACGGTCCCTCAGATCCACATCAGCTGGTCTCCTCTCCACTCCGAAATCAAACCTCTGCACTTTTGGAGGCAGAGCCTTCTCCAGGGCAGCTCCCAGGCTCTGGAATTCCCTCCCACAACCGGTCCGAAATTCTGAGTCCCTCACCATCTTCCAGTCCCGCCTCAAGACCCATCTCTTCACCTCTGCATACCCTTAGTCCCATGCCCCCCCCCCCCTCTGTCTTACTGCTCTATTTTGTTTTGTTTATTCCTGACTCTCAATTGTAAAGCGACTTTGAGTCCTGAAAAGCGCTATATAAATAAAATCTATTATTATTATTATTATGTTGAATTTCCTCACACTTCTGAGGAAGTAAAGGCATTGGTGTGCTTTTTTGACTGCAACATCGGTGTAGTTGAACTAGGACAAATCATTGATGATATTTACCTAGGAACTTGAAACTCTTGACAATCTCCACTTCAGCACCACTGACAGGCTGGGACATGGACTCCACCCTGCTTCATGAAGTAGATAGAGTCATAGATTCAAAGGTTCATAGAGTCATAAAGTGATACTGCGTGGAAATGGGTCCTTCGGCCCAGCTTGCCCACACCAGCCATCATGTCTCAGCTATACTAGTCCCACCTGCCTGCGCTTGGTCCATATCCCTCCAAACCTGTCCTATCCATGTATCTGTCTAACTGTTTCTTAAATGTTGGGATAGTCCCAGCCTTAACTACCTCCTCTGGCAGCTTGTTCCATGCACCCACCACCTTTGTGTGAAAAGGTTACCCCTCAGATTCCTACTAAATCTTTTCCCCTTCACTTTGAACCTATGTCTTCTGGTCCTCGATTCCCCTACTCTGGACAAGAGATTCTGCACGTCTACCCGATCTATCCCTCTCATGATTTTATACACTTGATGACCAACACCTTTATTTTACTGACATTAAGAGAGAGATTGTTATTTCAACACCATGCCACTTGGCTCTCTATCTCCTTCCTGTACTCTCTCTCATCTCCTTCCTGTACTCTCTCTCATCTATGGTGGCGTCAGCCGCAAACTTGCCAATGGAGTTAGAGCAGAATTTGGCCGCACAGTCATGAGTGTTTAGGGAGTGTAGTTAGGGGCTGAGAACTCAGCTTTGTGGGCCACCGGCATTGATAATTATATTTATTCACCTGTCCTTACTGAATGCAGGCTATGGGTTAGGAAGTGAAGGCAGTAGATAAAGAAATAGAAAACAAGGAACTGGAAGGGAGGAGAGGCAAGACAAAGCATGGTGAGGGATAAACAGATAAAGGTAGGGGGGGGGGGGGGAAGGGTCATAGGCAGATGGTAGGACAAAGGCCAGACATTTTGACTAGTATTGGATTCAATCTTTCTGAATCTAATTTGCTCAGTTATTGATATATTTTAAAGACATTTGAAGGTTAGTTTCTAAGCATTAAATTTCCTTTCTTCTCTGCATAACTGATAATGAATCAATTATTGAAAACCTTGAGAAACAGAATTCGGTTCATTTAAATTTAATTTGGGAAATAATGATGTGCAACAACACTGAACATATGTTTTTGTGCTTATTGGTGAAAATAAATATTGGCACGGGGAGAGAAAATAACGCTGTATGTTACTTAAATTTCACACTAGGACAAATTGTTGTCCTTCACATGGTACCATGGGCATAGGGTGTGAGACTATTATTTGATTCTCCTGTTTCCTTTACTTCTTTTGTCTGATTTTTTTTTCATTGATTAACAGAAAAGGAAACTGGTCTGGGTTTAAGATAGGCTGGTATATGTTATCAATCATCTTGCAGGACTACCTACATCAGCTTCATCCCAAGAAAGCTGGTAGTGAGAAATTGCAAACTTTGAGAATTCAGTGTGGAAGATAATGAGGAGATAGAAGCTTCCTTTTTGTTCCCTTCAACTGTGGTCTAACAAATCCTGGGCTCACTATATACAGCAAATTTGTAAAGCTTGCTCGGAGAATTTCCTCTACTCCCTTTATTTTGCAAAATCATAAATATATCCTTTTACGAGCAGTTTGGGCGGCACAGTGGCGCAGCGGTAGAGTTGTAGCCTTACAGCGCCAGAGACCGGGGTTGGATCCTGACTATGGGTGCTGTCTGTATGGAGTTTGTAAGTTCTCCCTGTGACCTGTGTTGGTTTTCTCCAGGTGCTCCGGTTTCCACCCACCCTCCAAAGATGTACCGCTTTGTAGGTTAATTGGTTTCTTAAAATTATCCATAGTGTGTAGGATAGAACTGGTGTATGGGTGATTGCTGGTAGGTGTGGACTCAGTGGCCGAAGGGCCTGTTTTCACACTGTATCTGTATATATAAACTAAATAAATTGTTTACAATTGTGGTAAAGCTATAGAATCCAGGAAATATACACACACACTAAGATACCAAGCAACCAACCAACACAATTCTTATTTCTGTGTCGAATTTGAGAAAGAAGATGAATTTTATTTCCTACATCAGTCATCATAATCTTTCTCTTAATAAGGCTGCAAATTTGCAACCAAATTGTGTCAATTATGAACAGGTGTTTGTTTGATAAATTGGCTAAGAATCGCCTTAGGGTCTTCCAAATTCCTTTAGATAATAGATTGGCCAGGAAAAGGAAAATGTGGAACTTGTCAGAAGTGAAACAATCACTTGCTTTCTTTCCAATTGTTAATTCTGGCCAAATTGGAGAGGCCAGGACACTAAAATTGAGTAAAGGCTTCTGGGCTGCTAGGCCATTTGGTCAATTTAAATGTGCCTTCTGCAGAAATGGGACAAGCTGCAGAATGGTGCCAGTTTGTCTGAAGCCTAGCCTCTGCAGGAAGAGAATGGAACATCTGCAGATCCTTACAATTAGATGCAAATTGCATAGAATGGATTGGATGAATGCAAACCAGCCATATACATTGTACATATTGTTGCAAAGCTTTACTTTGCTAGATGTTGATTTACTTTTAACTTCCTGTTCATCGCGAATGTGAATTTCACACAACGCTCCCCCCCTTTCCTTGGCCCCCAACTTTGCGATGTGTTTGTGTGTGTGTGTTGACGATCGATCGCTGACGGTCGATCCAGCTCGAAGTTTTTCAGGCGAGTGCCCTCGAGCTTGAAGGTCGAAGAGTCACTAAAAAATCGCATTAGTGGGACAGGCCCTTTACTTTGCTAGATGTTGATTGGATTAAGGATTGATCCTTGCCTGGGTTTCTTGAATATCAAGGCACGTTGCGATGTTTGCTTCCTTTCAGAAGCTCCATTTGAATACATTGTATTAGTCACTGTATTATTGTGTTGGGGAAATGTCTATCATGTATTGGGTTAATCGATATCGGTTATTGGACTGTAAAGAGACCACCCCCATGTGGTTTGGCCCCACAAGTTTCAGGGACCTATAAAAGGCCGCTCCCACGAGGTCCTGTGTCGATCTTCTGGAAGAACGCTTGGGACTGTGTGACCTTGTCTCTGCATGAACGAGTTAAAGAGGGCTTGGCCAGGCAGATACGAGGATTGAACCTGCGGTGGTTAGGTATAGTAGTGGGAACTGTAATTGTGTTTTGTCAAAATAAAGATTGGTTGTGCAGGTGCTTGCTCAGTGATTTTTGACTGAAACTAGACTGGGGGGAAGCTTAGGACGAGCTATTTGAACAATCACTTTCCCATTCTGTGCAAATCATCAGAAACAAAGCTGATGAAAAATATACACAACATGCATAACACAGTACGGCACAGGAACTGGCCCTTTGGCCCATTATGTTTGCCAAACATGATGTCAAGTTAAACTGATCTCATCTGCCTCTGCACGATCCAGGCTAAATTTAATTCCTGGCTAGATACAGGAAAATGTTCCCGATGTTGGAGGAGTCCAGAACCAGGGGCCACAGTTTAAGAATAATGAGTAGGCCATTTAGGACTGAGATGAGGAAAACAAAATTCATCCAGAGAGTTGTTAATCTGTGGAATTCTCTGCCACAGAATGCAGTGGAGGCCAATTCACTGGATATTTTCAAGAGAGTTCGATTTAGCTCTTAGGGCTAACGAAATGAAGGGATATGGGGAAAAAGCAGGAACTGGGTACTGATTTTAGGATAATCAGCCATGATCATATTGAATGGCAGTTCTGGCTTGAAGGGCTGAATTGCCTACTGCAATTATTTTTCTATGTTTCTATCCATATTCATCTGTGTAGGAAAGAAGTACAAATGCTGGTTTAAATCAAAGGTAGTCACAAAATACTGGAGTAACTCTATCCCACTGAGTTACTCCAGCATTTTGTGTCTATTATCCATATTCATCCACGTACCACGTACCTTTCACTTCCACGTACCTATCTAAAAGCCTCTTAGACGTCACTATTGTATCTGCCTCCACCATTAGCCCTTGCAATGTGTTCCCAACCATTACTCTCCGTGTAAAAAAACTACTCGTACATCTCCATTAAACTCCCCCCCCACCCCCCCCCCCCCCCCCCGACCTCTCACATTCCAGAGAAAACAATCCAAGTCGATCCCAGTTCATCCTCTAATCCAGGCAGCATTCCAGTAAACCTCCTCTGCACCCTCTCTGAAGCCTCCACATCTTTCCTGTAATGGGATGACCAGAACTACATGCAATACTCCAAATACAGCCTAACCCCAGTCCTATAGAGCTGCATCATAACTTCTTAACAATCAGCTGGTTAAGTTATTTGTTAGGCATTATGATTTGAGAAACAACATTTAAGAAGCAGGTACATGGATAGGACAGGTTTAGAGTGGTATGGGCCAAACGCAAGCAAGTGGGTCTAATGTAGATGGGACATGTTGGTCGGGGTGGGCCTGTTTCTACATTATATGACTGTGACTCTATTGAGCTCAATGACTACAACAATGACCACAACTTTGAAACAATGCCACATAAGCTTGGTTAAAGAAGTTGATTTCAAGAAGAGAGGAGTTTTAATGTAGGCCTGAGAAAAGCAGTGGAGAAGATCTGTGGAAAAGCAGGTAGAGCAGATCTACAAAGTTCACAGAGGAAAAACTAAGGCTCGGGTAGCTGAAGTTACCTTGGTCTTGGGTGGCCGTCCAACGGTAGAGGAATTAAAAGCAGGAATGTATAAAGCACCAGAATCAGGACAGCACAGAAATCTTTAGGAGTAAGGAATTACAAATGGCTTACAGACAATTAACAATGAAAACACGTTTCCAAAGGGTGTTGAATTGGTAACAAGATTGATTGAGGATAATTACTGGGAAAAAAACAAAAATCGGAAGATAGAAGAATTTGGGATAGCAAGTGATAATGTCAACAGAGATTGTAATACACTTTAAAACAAGATCTATATTTGCAAAATTAAAAAGGAAAATAGGAAATAACTATGATTGGTGGAGATGGTTCCATAGAAGATGATAGTATGACTGGGATGTTTTGGACTCATAACTGCCTACTTTCTACACTATCATTCTCAGTGTTCTACAATTTGGGTGGTTGCTTCAGCCCACAGTAGGTAAAAGGAATTAAAACAAGTCTGCAGTACAAGGCAGGCGATAGCGACTTCACTTATTGGTATTATTAAGTCGGACCATGGAAACATAGAAAATAGGTGCAGGAGTCGGCCATTCGGCCCTTTGAGCCAGCACCACCATTCAATATGATCATGGCTGAACATCCAAAATCAGTACCCTGTTCCTGCTTTCTCCCCAGATACCTTGATTCCATTAGCCCTAAGAGCTAAATCTAACTCTCTCTTGAATACATCCCTTCCCCCACTTCGTATATACGTTCACACATTCATGACTGGTTCATTTAAACTGAAAGCTGAGACCTTTTTGCCTGGGTCTTTTCAGTGTGACAGGATTTAAATAGAGACAGCTTCTGTCTATTTCCACTGTTTACTGCCAGTGTGTGCCATGTGTGTAGGTTGCAAAGGAAGTAAATTTCCTCATTCACCATTCTTGCCAACACTGCATTGCCTTTTGATTTCAAACACATCTTCTTGCCAGTGGTATATAATCAGGTTTGTCAGTGTTCATACAAACCACAGCTCTATGTATGGAAATGTGAAGTAAAAATATCTCAACCCTTTTTACCAGTCTCCCTGTACAGCCTGAAGAACATGCACTGCCCAAAAGCTAAACGCAGCTTTTAAAAACCGTGCATAAATATCAACACTGTGGAAAAGTCATTCATTTCCTCCGAAAGCAACTTAACATTCATGGTTGAATTACATTTTAGACCATACACAGCTTATTGTTGCGCAGGCTGGGCTGATTACATTAGCAAAGACAGTTTTGCCTTGGTTAGCTATATAGTGAACTGACCCTGCAAGATCAAATATGGAACTGTATTTTAAACCGAGCACCGGGAATTCTAGTGTAGCTGGGATTTCAACAAAATGACCTAATATAGTAACTGAAGTAGATTTCAAGCTCAGCCAAGTGTTCAGTCAACTAGAGGAGAAAAGAAAGACACAATGAAGTAACTTAGCGGGTCAGGCAACCGCTCTGGAGAACATGGATGGATGACTTTTCACATCAGGGCCCTTCTTCAGACGATCAGTATGGTTTGAGAAAGCATGGAGAAATGCAGAATAAATCTAAAAATGTTGGAAGTATACAACAGGCCAGGCAGCCGCCAAATCCGTTCCGATGAATGATCACCCATACACCAGCTCCATGTTATCCCAGTTTCACATCGTACACACGAGGGGCAATTTACAGAAGCCAATTAACCTACAAAGTTGCACGTATTTGGAATGTGGGAGGAAGCGGGAGCACCTGGAGAAAACCAACACTGTCACAGGGAGAATGTACAAACTCAGTACAGAGAGCACCTGTAGTCAGAATCGAACCCCGGCAGCAACTTTACCGCTGCGCCACTATGCCGCCCTAATATTGTCTTCATTGGACGGCAATTGATGAGTCGATCATGGTAGGCTGATCCAAAAGATTAAAAAGCATGGGATTCACAATCACTTCGGAGTTTAGATTCCGAGTTGGCTTACCCATAAAGGATAGAGGGTAGGCCTGGAAGGGTATCCTACTGGCTAGAGGTCTGTGACCTATGGAGCTCTGTAGGGATCTGTGCTGCAAGCTCTGTTCTTTGCAATGTATATATATGATGGATGAAAATGTAGATGGGTTGGTTAGTAAGCCTGCAGACAACAACAATATTTGGTGGAGTTGTGGACACTGAGGAAGCCTGTCAAAATATGCAGCAAAATATAGACAAGTTACAGACATGGGCAGAGAAATGAGAGATGGATTTTCACCCAAGCAAGTGTGATGTGTTGCACTTTGGCTGGATGAAAGTAAGGGGAAAGTGTACAGTTATTGGCAAGACCCTTAACAGGTTTAATTACAGAGGGATCTTTGGATCCAAGCCCATAGTTCCCTGAAAGTGACGACACAATTAGATAAAAAAGACATGGTATGCTTGCCTTCATAGGTTGGGGCATTGAGTATAAGAGTCAGGAAGTCGTGTTACAGTTTTATAAAACTTTGGTTCAGCTGCATTTGGATTATTGCATGTAGTTCTGGTCACCCCAAGGTCTACCAGAATATTGTCAGGAATGGACGATATTAGTTATAAGGAGAGGTCAGACAAACTTGGAATATTTGCTCTGGAACTTTGGAGATTCAGTGGACAACTGAGAAAGTAGTTTTCACAATTATAAGAGTCATGGGCAGGATCAACAGTCAGAACCTTTTTTCCAGGGTGGAAATGTCATAGACCAGAGGGCATAACTTTAAGGTCTAGCTTTAAGGTCAAAAGTGGAAAGTCTAACGGAGATATGCAGGGCCATTTTTTTTTAAATAGAGAGAGGTGGTTCACTGGAACACCTGCCAGAGATGGTGGTGTTAGCAAATATGATTGTGGCTTTTAATGGGGGTTTTAGATAACCACATGGATTTCAGGCTAATGAGATTAGTTTAACTTGGCATCATGTTCAGCACGTTGTGAGCCGTAGGGTCTGTTCCTTTGCTGGACTGTTCTATGTGTAAGAAAGAACTGCATATGCTGGTTTAAATCGAAGGCAGACACAAAATGCTGGAGTAGCTCAGCGGGTGAGGCAGCATCTTTGGAGAGAAAGAATGGGTGACGTTTCGGGTTGAGAGATGCTGCCTCACCCACTGAGTTACACCAGCATTTTGTGTCTACCCTGGACTGTTCTACGTTCTGTGTTGACATTCCAATTATGATGTTTTGTAAAGTGAAAGTAACAATTTGGATTATCCTTCCATGTGAATGACAACTGCTCAAAACTACATTATACAAGACATACGAGATAGAACGGCGTTAATGTAAATATTGTACATTCATGGTGCTGTGCTGTGGTGGCAGCCTTAACAAGATAAAGATATATTTATTTGTCACATGTGCCAGATTACACAGTGAAATGTGGTCACCATACAGCCATACAATAAAATGAAGAACACAACACACAATAGAGTTCAACATAAAACATCCCCACACAGCAGAATCAAAAGTTTCCCACTGTGAGGGAAGGCACCAAAGTCAGTCTCTTCCTCGATGTTCACCCATGGTTGGGGCCTCCGGAGCCCTCCGCAGTCGCCGCTACGGGCAGCCCGCCGCTCAGGCCCGCTCGCCGGGATGTTGGCTCTCCGACGTCGGGACTGGAGGCCAACCTCAGCGGCTTGGACCTCCAAAACGGACGCTTCCCACCGGAGTCCGCAGCTCCTGACGTCCCCAGGCCGCGCCGGGCGGAGATTCAACACTGGCGGCCCTCGGCAAAGGGCCCCAGGACTCCGCGATGTCGGTCAGCGCTGCCCGCGTTGGAAGCTCCGCGAACCAGAGCTCCATGATGTCAATGCTGCAGGCCCAACGCTCCAGAGCTCCATGATGTCAATGCTGCAGGCCCAACGCTCCAGAGCTCCATGATGTCAATGCTGCAGGCCCAACGCTCCAGAGCTCCAAACGGCGATCCAGGAAGGCATCGCCCGCTCCGCGGTGAATCTAGCGCCGCGCCGCCGCTGTTGTAGCTCTGGTCGGTCCCCGGTCTAAGGTAGGAAAGGCTGCGCGGATCCAGCTGGTAGGCCGCGAGGAGGGGGGGCGAGGACGCGACTCGGAGAAATAGTCGCATCCCCGCCAGGAAGCGACTAAGAAACGGTTTCCCCCTTACCCTACCCCCCTCCCCCACATAGAAAAGCTAAAGTAACCCCAAAACAAACAGTTTAGACAAACTAAAAAAAAAAAGAAGGGAAAAAATGGACAGGCTGTAGGCAGAGGCGCCTTCAATGCAGCGTCCCTAGTGGACCAACATAATGTAACAACATTGTAACAGCATGATTACAGTAACTTTTTCACACAAAGGGTGGTGAGTGTATGGAACGAGCTGCCGGAGGATGTAGTTGAGGCAGGCACTATCGCAACGTTCAAGAAACATTTAGGTACATGGATAGGACAGGGACATATGACAATAAAACACTCTTGACTTAATATGGGTCAAATGCAGGCAAGTGGGACTGGTTTAGACGTGGCATGTTGGTTGGCCTGGGCAAGTTGGGCTAAAGGACCTGTTTCCATGCTGTATGGCTCTATGACTATAATAACGCATTGCTATGCCTTCCTGCTCACAAAAAGTGCCTAAGAAAAGAAGTGAGACTGGTTGATTATAACTGGAAATTAAATGTCATAATGTTGATGCCTATGTGGCCACATATTCCTGGGGTCTAACTGGATCAGTACCTCCTTTTTCCTGGCTGTCATCGATCACCATATAACCCGTACCCTGCATTCCAACCGCATATAACATTGAAGATTTTATCCATTCCCAAGATAAAACATAATATTAAATGTTCTAATTTACTCAACCTGAAATTATTAAGTGTCAGAAATTGGCACCAGTTTAGAAATGTCTATGAAACACGTACAACAGCACAAACAACGAGAACAATCTCACTTTCCAAAGTGACACCTAATTATAACACATCCATGATCATGAGTTCCTTTATAATTTAGTTCAGTATATTAGAGACACACTAATCAATTCTTGTTTTGTGCTAGGTTATCTGACCTCAGCTGAGGTGCCATAGAGTTACACAGTATAGAAACAGGCCCTTTTGTCCAAACTCATCCATGTCAACCATGATGTCTACCTGGTAGACACAAAATGCTGGAGTAACTCTGAGGGTGAGGCAGCATCTCTGGAGAGATGGAATGGGCAACATTTCGGGTCAAGGCCCTTTTCAGACTGAGTCTGAAGAAGGGTCTCGACCCGAAACGTTGCCCATTCCTTCTCTCCAGAGATGCCACATCACCCGCTGAGTTACTCCAGCATTTTGTGTTTACCTTTGATTTAAACCAGCATCTGCAGTTCTTTCTTACCCTTGATGTCTACCTGACCTAATCCCATTTTCTTGTGTTTGGTCTATATCCCTTGGTGTCAGTGGAATACCAATGCCCAAAAGACGATTTGATTGTGAAAGTCTTGCAGTTTAAGCAAAGCTTTCTTGCAGCCTAATACTACGACAATACTCACTGCCCATATGCTTAGCTCATGGTCAGATCATTTAGAGTGCTTGCTTAGTCAAGAGTCAAGAGAGTCAAGTCAAGAGTCCAGAGTCTGCTCCAAGCTGGAGGATGAGACGGATGTTCAGCAACTGAGGCAGGGCTTGAATGCAATCACCTCCTATAAGGCGAAATCAGGAGGCAGCTCAAATGTCAGCGAAGCATCACTCCCTGACGAGCTCAATGCGTTTTACGCACGCTTTGATAGGGAGAACACTGATGCGCCTTACCGAACCCCCATTCGCCGTGATGGTATTTCGGTCACAGTCACAGAGGCTGACGTCAGAAGATCCTTCAGACGGGTGAACCCTCGGAAAGCGCCTGGACCTGATGGTATACCTGGTCGCGTTCTAAAAACCTGTGCGGACCAACTGGCTGGAGTTTTTACGGACATTTTCAACCTCTCACTTCTGAGGTCTAAGGTTCCCACCTGCTTTAAAAGGGCATCAATAATACCGGTGCCCAAGAAGAGCAAGGTGACGTGCCTCAATGACTATCGACCAGTGGCACTAACGTCTGTGGTGATGAAGTGCTTTGAGAGGCTGATAATGGCGAAAACAACTCCTACCTCGACAAAAACCTGGACCTACTGCAGTTCGCTTACCGCCACAACAGATCAACAGTGGATGCGATCTCATTGGCTCTCCACTCCGCTCTGGACCACTTGGACGACAACAACTCATATGTCAGGCTGTTATTCATTGACTACAGCTCGGCATTTAATACCATCATCCCCTCCAAGTTGGTTACCAAGCTCTCAGATCTGGGTCTCTGCGCATCCCTCTGCAATTGGATCTTCGACTTCCTCGATATCACTGACCACAGTCTGTCCATATTGGTGGAAATGTGTCATCCTCGATAACAATCAGCACGGGAACACCTCAAGGCTGCGTGCTCAGCCCCCTGCTGTACTCACTCTACACTCATGACTGCGTAGCCGGACATAGTGCGAACTTCATCATCAAGTTCGCCGACAACACCACTGTTGTATCATTGATGGGGACGAGTCAGAGTATAGAAGTGAGATCGACCGATTGACCAAATGGTGCCAGCACAATAACCTGGCTCTCAACATCAGCAATACCAAGGAACTGATTGTGGACTTCTGAAGGGGTAGGATGGGAACCCACAATCCCATTTATATCAACGGGTCGATGGTGGAAAGGATCAAGAACTTCAAATTCCTGGGAGTGCATATTTCCAAAGATCTTTCTTGGTTCCAGAACACTGATGCAATCATAAAGAAAGCACATCAGCGCCTCTACTTCCTGAGAAGATTACAGAGAGTCGGTATGTCAAGGAGGACTCTCTCGAACCTCTACAGGTGCACAGTGGAGAGCATGCTGACCGGTTGCATCGTGGCTTGGTTCAGCAACTTGAGCATCCAGAAGTGGAAAAGGCTGCAAAAAGTTGTAAACACTGCCCAGTCCGTCATCGGCTCTGACCTCCCTACCATCGAGGGGATCTATCACAGTCTCTGCTTCAAAAAGGCTGCCTGCATCATCAAGGACCCACACCATCCTGGCTGCACACTCATCTCTCTGCTGCCATCAGGTAGAAGGTACAGGAGCCTGAAATCTGCAACATCCAGGTTCGGGAACAGCTTCTTCCCGACAGCCATCAGATTATTAAACACAACTTCAAACAAACTCTGAACTATAACAGCCTATTGCACTTTATCTGTTTATTTATGTGTGTACATATATATTCTGGTGGGGCCGAAGTGAAATTATAGCCTCCTTCTACCTGTCTCTAGCTCAACTGAGGCCCATCGGCAAATTCAACTCTGGTCAGTGCAACACCCATTGACTTAAACCAGGCTTTGAAAAACTAACCTTTTAGCTATCAGGAGATGTGACGTATAAACAACTGAAAATTAGAAAGGAAGCCTCATAAACAGAATTTTACTGTCAACCAACACAAAGATTCAGACCAAACGTACTTTGAGCAGCAAGACCCAACTCTCTGTGAAAGAGCTACACTCATGACTGTTGAAATCTCTGTAGCAAAAATCAGGTGTTTGCAAGGAATCTTAATTTAGTCGAAATGGTTCCAACCCAAAGAAGGATTCCGACACCAAAGTTAATCTATTCCCTTTCTCCAGAGTAACCCTTTGAGTTACCTCAGCAACTTGTGTCTTTCTTTTTTATTTTAGTAAATCCCTCATATGAACTTTTAGGAGACAAATTCTCTTCTTCAATGTCCAGAATGTCCAGTCAATTTAATTATCCTGGTTTGAAAATTGCAGATGTTCATAAGTTATAGGAGCAGAATTAGGTTATTCGGCCCATCAAGTCTACTCCGCCATTCAATCATGGCTGATCTAGCTTCCCTCTCTTCTCCCACCTTCTCCCCGTAACCCCTGACACCCTCAAATGTGAGGAATGATCAACTTGACTGAGGGTGTTTTTTTCTGGAATATAGAAACATAGAAACATAGAAACATAGAAAATAGGTGCAGGAGTAGGCCATTCGGCCCTTCGAGCCTGCACCGCCATTCAATATGATCATGGCTGAACATCCAACTCAGTATCCTGTACCTGCCTTCCCTCCGTACCCCCTGATCCCTTTAGCCACAAGGGCCACATCTAACTCCCTCTTAAATATAGCCAATGAACTGGCCTCAACTACCTTCTGTGGCAGAGAATTCCACAGATTCACCACTCTCTGTGTGAAAAATGATTTTCTCATCTCGGTCCTAAAAGACCATTATCCTTAAACTGTGACCCCTTGTTCTGGACTTCCCCAACATCGGGAACAATCTTCCTGCATCTAGCCTGTCCAACCCCTTAAGAATCTTGTAAGTTTCTATAAGATCCCCCCCTCAATCTTCTAAATTCTAGCGAGTACAAGCCGAGTCTATCCAGTCTTTAGGAGTTTAGAGAAAGATTTAATTGAGACATATAAAACTATGTGGCCTAAATAGGGTAAAAACTATCCTTTTTTTTGCAAAAAAGTCAAAGGTTGTGGGACAAAGATTTAGCATATGAAAGGTTTGGATGGAAATAGATGAAAATAAGTTCACTATGAACATTAGGTGTTTGGAACTCTCTGCCTGAAATCTTGATCACAATTTAGAAATATCAAGATGAACTTCTGCTAAAACGGATCAAAAGCAAGATAGTCGAAGGAACTAAGAATTTCGCTTTTGGTCCTTTTGCCCTATCTAATTTTTTGGCACTGAGTAAGTCCCAGTCAATATTGGGGAAGTTAAAGTCATCCACTAAGACAACCCTGCTGCTGCCATCGTTCTGATAATCTGTCAACATTTCTGTTCCACTTTCTATGGGGAGGGATAGTACAATCCCATTGGAGTGCTTGCACCTTTCTTACTTCTAAGCTCGACCCATATCACCTCAGCAGATGAACCCACCAGTATGTCCCCTCTGGCCATTGCTGTGACAGTCCCCCTGATTACTCACTCAACTCCTCCACCTGGTTTATCTCCCCCGCGATCACGTCTAAAACATCCAAAGCCCAGAACATTGAGCTGCCAGTCGTGTCCCTCTCACAATCATGTTTCCACAATGGCCACAACATCATTAATAACTAGAAAGATTAATTGCTGATGGCTACAAAACTGAACTTGACACAAATAGGAGCATAATCACAACTCTCACGAAATAACTGGATTGCCACAATTGAAGTCACCGTTATCCCCGAATTGGCTTCCATTTTAACTAATGGACTCTTCAATGCACCGTTTAAATGGCCATCAAAAGATTTGCCTGATGGCTCAGGTCACATAATCGAATGAAATTCATGGATTACATGGCCTTTGTTAAATTTGTCATTGGTTACAATGCCACAAGAGACCTTCAGAAGTAGCTACAGTGATGACTCTTGGAAGAAAATAAATAGTCCTGATTACTGCAATGTACGGTTACAAAATATATATGTCATTGTGCACCAGAAATAAACCTTGTGATTTAAGTAGATATAAGGAACTGCAGATGCTGGTTGCCAAAAAAGGCACAAAGTGTTGGAATAACTTAGCAGGTCAGGCGGAATCTCTGGAGAATATGGATATGTGACATTGCCTATCCATGTTCTCCAGAGATACTGCCTGACACGGAGAATTACTCCAGCACTTTGTGTCTTTTCTTGTGATTTTCAGACTTGATTTGTGAAGTCTTCATTTTCATGAATGTTGATGAGTGATATTGAAACATTAAACAATGAGCAACCTCTTCATTCCAATCAAACAAGCATGGACTGAATAAATTATTGGGATGAAACTTAATTTTTGAGCTGATGAATAGGTCCATAAGGGAAGATGGACACAAAATGCTGGAGTAACTCAGCGTGTCAGAAAAAGAATAGGTGACATTTTGGGTCGGAGCCCTTCTTCAGACTGAAAGACAGACTATCTTTAGACCCTCTATCTTTCAGACTGAAGAGAGTTCTGACCCGAAATGTCACCTATTCTTTATCTCCAAAGATACTGCCTGATTCGCTGAATTACTCCAGTATTTTGTGTCTATCTTCAGTATAAACCAGCATCTGCAGCCCCTTCCTATACAGGTCCATTAGGGATAGTGCTGACCAGTCTCCAGTTCAAGATCACACCCATATTGATATATGGATTCTAAAGTGTTGTCATCCCAATGATCCAGATGGAACTATGGTCTGGTACTTGGAAGTCCAATGAGCTTGTACTTGATCTGAGCCCCGAACTGAGTTGTTATCATGGGAGGAAGGAGCGTTGGGTCTAGCTTGAAAGACAGAAGCCCTAATTGCTGTGGGACACGGAGAAGATTGAGAGGGTGAAGAAAAGAACCTCAGTGAATAAATTTAGAGCAAGTTTGCAAAAGAGGTACGGTTGACAGAAATGAATCACACCCAATCTTTGTCATTTAAAAGGGTGCATAATATCATTAGGAGAATAGTTAGGGTGAATGCACATAGAAACATAGAAACATAGAAAATAGGTGCAGGAGGAGGCCATTCGGCCCTTTGGCCCTTCGAGCCAGCACCGCCATTCATTGTGATCATGGCTGATCGTCCCCAATCAATAACCCGTGCCTGCCTTCTCCTCATATCCCTTGATTCCACTAGCCCCTAGAGCTCTATCTAACTCTCTTAAATCCATCTAGTGATTTGGCCTCCACTGCCTTCTGTGGCAGGGAATTCCACAAATTCACAACTCTCTGGGTGAAAACGTTTTTTCTCACCTCAGTCTTAAATGGCCTCCCCTTTATTCAAAGACTGTGGCCCCTGGTTCTGGACTCGCCCAACATTGGGAACATTTTTCCTGCATCTAGCTTGTCCAGTCCTTTTATAATTTTATATGTTTCTATAAGATCCCCCCTCATCCTTCTAAACTCCAGTGAATACAAGCCTAGTCTTTTCAATCTTTCCTCATATGACAGTCCTGCCATCCCAGGGATCAATCTTGTGAACCTACGCTGCACTGCCTCAATCACAAGGATGTCCTTCCTCAAATTAGGAGACCAAAACTGTACGCAATACTCCAGATGTCGTCATGCACCGAATCCTTTTCCCTGAGTTGGGGAATCAAGAGGGCATAGGTTTAAGGGAGGGGAAAGATTTAATCGAAACCTGAGGGGTAACTTTTGACACAGAGGGTGAAGGGTATACGCAATGGGCTGCCAAATGAAGTAGTTGATGCAGGTACAATAACAAAATGTAAAATAAATTTGGACTAGTATATAGATAGGAATGGTTTAGAAGGATGTGGGGTAAGCGCAGGCAAATGGGATTAGTTTAGATATGGTATCTTGTCTGGCATGGAAAAGTTGGGCCGAATGGCCTGTTCCATGTTCTTTGACTCTAAGGCTATATACCCATTTCCTAAGGTATTTACACACCATGTGCTATAAACAAGCAAGCAAATTGATCCCTTTAACGTCTGATAATTTTTTGACTTGTTTTCATTTTGTAGCTGCCTTGAATATTTTCCAAATGTGTTAAGTAAGTGTAACGTTATTACATTAAAATACCACAGAATAATTGTCATCCCTTGCAAGAGTGCAGATTTGAACTTCAAATCTAAACAAAGTTTCAGCAAAATCGATGTTGCTGTATGGGAGATTGAGACATATGCTGTCCAATAATGAACTAAGCAGTGAATAGGTTTAAATAAAATTAAAGTATTACACATAACAAGGCCTCCACATGTTCACACCCGTGATACAAGTATATTCATTGTTGTGGGGTACTAAACCAATCTTATGCCATAAATCAAGTTAACAGGATCATTCCTGACTATTTTATTTCAGACTATTTATTACGTTGTGATCCAAACAATATTTTTATCAGAAGCAACAGCTGCAATGTATGGCCTGTTTCAGCTTTTTTTCCCATGCATATTTAGGTCCTTTAATTATCTAAACCAGATTTTCAGAGGTTAAAAAATGGATGCCTCAGCCTTTCGTCATTTGAAATAAAGTCTCCCAGCCACATTTATGACTTCCTTTCTTTGCACAGCCTTGTTATATCAAAAGGGCCTCTTCTGCTTGCTTCCTCAGGAATAAGCACAGCCTTGTGGCTTTTTTCTCTCTCTCTCTTTCTCTGCCAGCAAAGGGTTCTTTTATTACATCCTGTACTTACAGGTTTGCTATTTTATCATAGACCATCTTTTCTTGCATTGTTGCTGGCGATATGGGTCTCAGGAACTGACCCAGAAAATTCCAGACACTAAACAATCACTGTCTCTGACACAATGTCGGTCAATTTATTGTTCATTAGTGTGCCATTTGCAGGCTTGATAAATAGTACCCCTCTGCTCTCTCCCTGCTCCAGACAGCCATATCCACAGAGCTATGCTTTCAGTGACAACTGTTGAATAGGTTGATGATCATTCTTGCACAGCAAGAATATACAGACAGATATTAAGCTTGCGAACTCTCTCCCGTATACAATTTTTTTTAAATTGCTTTAGATACATTTACTTAATTGATTGGCTTTTGTGTGCAGATATTATTATATTTATCTCAATGATGTGACCCTTTTACATGCAAGGTAAAACACATATTTTTTTAATTTGTTTGCAGGATGTGTGGATTACCGGCAAGGCCACCATTTAGTGTTTATCCATAATTACCCTCGTAAGGAAGGTGGTTAGTAGCCTTCTTGAACTGGTGCAGTCCATGCAGTGAAGGTACTTTCACCGTTAATTTATGACCAACTGACAAGGAAAGATTGATTGCATATTTCCACGTTGTGATGGTATACGACTTAGAGGGAGATCTGGAGGTAGGGATGTCATTATGCCATTGCTTGGCTGGAAACAACAATGATTTGGGATCAAAGATAGACATAAAGTGCTGGAGTAACTCAGCGGCTCAGGCAGCATCTCTGAAGAAAATGGAATAGGTGACGTTCCAGGTAGAGACTCTTCTTCGGAC
Organism: Malacoraja senta; assembly: GCA_038087875.1. Taxonomy (NCBI): domain Eukaryota; kingdom Metazoa; phylum Chordata; class Chondrichthyes; order Rajiformes; family Rajidae; genus Malacoraja; species Malacoraja senta. The sequence goes on from CM075977.1 coordinate 365,814,218, forward strand.
CTGAGAAATGAACAAATGTTTCCTCATCTCAGTTTCCTACTATCGACCCTATCTCCGCTCATTACTACAAGGACTACATCTGACCGTGCTGCTTTAATGCCATGTGCAGAAACTCTCACCCCATTTTGGAACACAGCTTTTGTCTTATAGTTCGTAGAGTCATACAGCACAGAAAAAGGCCTCTGGCCCAAATTCCCTTCTGGCATTAGGCCTCCATTTCAAGAAACAACCCTCTACTACTACCGTCTAATGACTTCCACCAGGCCAATTTTGTGTCCTATTGTCTTGCACACATTGGATCCCACGTGATCTCACTTCTGGACTAGTCAACCATGCGGGATTTTGTCAAAAGTTTTGCTAAAGTCCACGAAGATAATGTCTACTTCCCAACGCTCATCAATCTGTTTGTCACCTCTTCAACGAGCTTCGCAAAATCAAATTTGCGAGACATGAATTTCCCATGCACAAAGCCACTGCTGATCATTCTTTGTCTTTCCAAATTTAGGTAAGTCCTGTGTCTGTGATTTATCCACCTTTATGCACCTCAACAACACCCGCACCTTTTCTTTCATAAAGCCGATATGTTCCAGGACGTCACTGTTCTCTTACCTGAGCTCAGTAGATTCCATGACTTCCTCCACAGTAAATAAAGATGGGAAGCACTCATTGTAGACCTCACCCATCTCCCTGGTTCCACACAATGTTGACCACATTGACCCTTAATGGGAAGCAATTGCTCCCCAGTTATCTTTTGCTTTTAATATACTAAGAGAATCTTTCAGGATTCTCCTTCAACTTGTCTGCCAAGGATATTTTTTGTTCTAAAAAAAAAGTGATGGTGGCTCATGCTGCATCTGTGGAGGGAATGGACAGACAGTGTCTCAGGTCGGGACTCTTCTTCTGACTGCTCAGTGACTCATGCACATTGTGTTTTGCTCATGATTCCAGCATGATAATTTTCTTGCGCCTCAATATCTTTTTGCTCTCCTCATTTCCTTCTGAAGTGCACTACATCTCTTATACTCAAGAGATTCACTTGAGCCCATCAGCCTATACAGATCCTTCCCAGGTTACAAAAGCCCCACGTATGTCCAATCTATGCATACGAATGAGCATTTTGGAGATGGGTGGGATGGATTTTAGGCACATGCTGGGCTGTAGGCATCTTCTGCCATGTGGGAACGTAGTTCCCAGTAATATCTGAATGCAGGTTTATATTTAAATATATTGCTGGGATGCCACATTTCTAACTTGTGGGTTTGGGTTACAAACAGTTCTAAGAAATGGAAAACCTGGGGAGGACTTGTACTTGACTTAAGGTTCTTAAGGCTCTCTTTCTTTCTGCACAAAGTCGCAAAACCCCTTGTTAACCTCTCTTACCTCAACCTCAATTTTGAAGAATGAAAAGAGGTCAGAAGAGAATAATCTTGGCAGGACTCACACTGAGCATCAGTGTTAACACTATTCATTCTACTTCTCGGAATTGTTCACAACTCCTGTTGTCACTTTGCTAATGATTGACAGCTCATATTTATCGTCCATCTATTGCCACTCATCATTGAATAGGCAAGAGTAAACTGGTTCATTAAGAAAACAGTTACATCCACCAATCCATGAGAACGTTTTTCACTATTGCAGAAGGATTGTACTCACACCACTACACTAAAATGAGCTGTTTCGTTGCAGAAACAGTTAAGCGAATCTCTTGAGTATATGTAGCGATGTTACAAAACTTACCTTCAGTGGCGCTGCAGTTCTGCCACTGGCTGTGTGCGCGACTTTGGCGCCTTTGAGGGGGGGCGGGATTAAAATGCCGTTTTCTATTGCTTATCAGAGGCGGATTTCATCGGGCTGCTAGCTGCTGAAGAAAAATCGATCCGACTTCCGTTTCCGATTTTTAAATTTTTTTTATCGCAAGACAATTTAATAATTACATTAAAATAAAAAGCGACTTCTAACACCCTCAACGCCTACAACATGACGGATCGCATGAACGGGACAAAACAAAATGTAAGTCATTTATTTTACATATAATCTTGTTTCTTGGGATGGCTTTAATCAAATTTTACGATGCGAAAATGTGATTTGGGCCCCATACGGACCGGCAGTGTTTTTCCTGCCGATATGGGGTTCAAATTCATCGCAAATGCAACGTTCCAATCGATCGCGTTCCAAGAAACCCTACTCGCAAGATGACTTAAATGCTCTTTTTTTTGGACAATCGTGTCATAAGAGCATCTAAATCGTCTATATTTTGTGTTATTGTCTATCCATAGTCAATATTTTTATACTAAATATCATAGTCCCATGTATTGTGCAAAAAAATAATAATTTTAATTATATTGAGTGGATTTCTAGATTAATTTATGGGAATTAAACATTAAATTCCTTCCATCTGGCATATAAATTCATGACAGTGAGATTTTAAAATCGTGTTATATCGTGAATTCTTGTGTGATTGGGATTAGTTTGTTATTTGGATACTTAGGCTAGTTAAAAAACATGAGATTCTTAATGGCAAAGTAGTGGGCAGAAAGGCATGTCATGTGTGGTTTGAAGAGCAAAAACTTGTAGTTTACAATGCCAAAATTGAAAAGTTGAGGAAAAACAAGTTGCTTATTGGTTACAATCTGAGGAGTATGATGATGCTACTGATTATATGTCAATGTACCAGCTAGCAACTGATCTTCTCCATAAAGACGGTCTATTGCTAAAAATTGTAATTTATTTACCAAACTGTTACGGACTTACAGCATATAATACAATAATATTAAAGTTCTGATCTTGACAATATCACATTTTTGAATTTTCAAGGCAGTCTGGGTGTTTATTACTATTTCCGCCACAACGGTCAATTTTGTAATTAACTACAATTAGGTAATTAGCTAATTATATGCTTTAATTTCAGGTCATCCAAGTAAGATGTTTTATATTTGTTTCAGAATGCTTCAATCTATAATAACTGAAAATTTATTTCAGTTCTCTTGATTTTTAAGAAAGTTATGGGCTTTTGACTGTCCTCGATCACAGCTTTTGTGTTAAGTCAATGGAAAAGCAATAGGGAACAAGATGCTAATTTCCGAGTATGAAAATGGCCATAACATTTTTAATACTGAAGATATGAAAGTGAATTAGGTGTCAAATTAAACTTATTTTTATGCTTTATCTGATGGGATAAATTGCAAACTTGATTTTTAAAATCTCAAAATTTTGTAACATTGCTAGTATATGGGATGGGGAGGAGGCAGGAGAATGGGGTTGAAAGGGAAAGATAGATCAGCCATGATTGAACGGCAGAGTAGACTCAATGGGCCGAACTGGCCGTATTCTGCTCCTGTGACATGAGAATATTCCCTTACTCCTACTTATTTACATTGGGTGAGCCATCACGGCAACTGGAGCAAAGTAAGGTCTAACTCTGGGAGAAATATTTAAAGTGAGTTTCTTCTCATCTTAAATTACTGGAGTTGGTTTTGGTTTATTATTGTCATGTTTATCAATATTTAGTGAAAACTTTGTTTATGTGCTTTCCAGACCAATCATATCATCAACAAGTACAATTAAGCCATACAAATGTACACCAGGTAGCGCAAAGAGAAAGATAACAAGAGTATTGAATATCATGTTACAGCTACAGAGAAAATGAAGTATTTTTTTAAGTGCATGGGCTGAAATGAGGTAGGTTGAATCAGAACTATAACATTGTGCAAAATGACTGTGATAACAACTACATGTTATTACAACTACAAAAATCAGAACTGCAACATCAGCTTGTGAGAGGTCTATTCAGCAGACTGATAGACTGATAACAATAGGGAAAAAGCTGATAGAGGTGAAACAATTTTCGACTTTGGAGATATGGCGTGGAAACAGGTCGTTTGGCCCATTGAGTTTACTCTGGCCAGCGATCAACCCCAAACACAAGCACTATCTTACACACTAGGGGCAATTTACAATTTTTTTAAACCAAACTCAATGACCCTATAAATCTATACATCTTTGGATTGTGGTAGGAAACCAGTGCACCCAGAGAGAAACCAATGTGGTCACAGGGAGAACGTACAAACTTTGTACAGACAGCACTGGGCGACACGGTGGCATGGCGGAGGAGTTGCTGCCTTACAGCGCTTGCAGCACCGGAGACCCGGGTTCGAACCCGTCTACGGGTGCTGTCTGTGCGGAGTTTGTACGTTCTCCCCGCGACCTGCGTGGGTTTTCTCCAAGATCTTCGGTTTCCTCCCACACTCCAAAGATGTACAGGTACAGTATGTAGGTAAATGCCTTGGTGTAAGTGTTAATTGTCCCTAGTGTGTGTAGGTTAGTGTTAGCGGGAAATGCTGGTCGGCGTGGACTCGGTGGGCCGAAGGGCCTGTTTCCGCACTGTATCTCTAAACTAAAAAAAAACTAAACACCCGTAGACAAGATTGAACTCTACCGCTGCGCCACTGTGCCAAATTATATGGGCCATAGATAGTGTAGATAGCAGGAGACTCTCCCCCTTAGATGAGGTATCTAAAATGAGAGGGCATAGTTTTCACGTAAGGAGTAAAAAGTAAAGAGGGGATCTGAGAAAGCATTTCTTTTCAATTCTTACTCCTTACCTGAAAATCATGCCCTTTAACTTTAGACACATTTCAAGGGGGGAAAGTCTGTCTGCTATCTACACTATCTATGGCCTTCATAATTTTGTTTACCTCTAACAGATTCCACCACATCAGTCCAACCACTTCAATCCTAGCCTCTTCTGCTCCAAATAAAACAAACCAGGCTATTCCATTTTCTTGTCAAAATTGAAATGCCCCAATCTAGCCAACATCTCTGCACCCTCTCCAGTGCAATCACTTCATTCCTCACCTTAAATTCATACCCATTAATTATCAACCTTTCAGCTGTTAGAAACTGGGTTTTTTTATTTACTCCTCCTGCAATGCCATGATCTTGTACATTTCTTGGCACTGTTTTCTGCCTTCATATCAGTGGACCACCTGCTCTCAAATCTGGCACTTTCTCTTTAGCCACAGTTACCACATCAGTCTATAAAGATCGGCAATCTAACTTACATCATAGTATGTAGGAAGGAACTGCAGATGCTGGTTTATATGAAAGATAGACACAAAATGTTGGAGTAATGTTGACAGCGGGCCAGGCAGCATCTCTGGAGAAAAGGAATAGGTGACATTTTTGGGTCGAAACCCTTCTTCAGACTGATACATAGAGAAGACCAGAACAAAACAGGGCTGGCAACTGATGACCTCAGGATGGATGGAGTCCTGTTGTTGGCTGGGAGCGTACAAGAAGCCTCTTCCAGCACTAGGAAAAGTGGACAGAATCTTAATCATCTAGGGAGCGAAGGAAATAGGCAAAGTTTTGGGCCGAAACCCTTCTTCAGATTCCTATACTGAAGAAGGGTTTTGGCCCGTTACGTTGCCTATTTTCTTCGCTCCATAGATGCTGCCTCACCCGCTGAGTCTCTCCAGCATTTTTGTCTGCCTTTGATTTTCCAGCATCTGCAGTTCCTTCTTAAACAAGAATCTTAATCATGATTTTTATTATACTTTTTAATATAAACATGCTACTAATAATAACGGTGGGACTGTTATTCCTGCCAGCCATATGCTTAAAATGGTAATAGCCACTGAGCCTTTCTAAACTTGTGCAGCAACAGTATGGAATCTATCGACTGGCTGTACCCATTCTGACTGCTACCAGATGAAGAGACTTGAAACATCACAACAAGCAGAAGGGAAAAAAAATAAACATAATGTTATAATTTACCTGCAACACCAATATTTCAATTGATTTTCTGCAATGTTCTGACAGCCCTGCTTCATAATTCCAACTCTTCAGTAAGAGTTGTAGCTTTCATTGAGATAAGCTTAAATATCCATTACAGTGCGGAGCAGTCAAATGTAACAGATGCTAACACTGTGTGAAAAGAGAAAATATGTCTATTGCACCATAAAACTGAAAATTAATTGCACCTTGCCAATGGAACATAATTCCAGGATGTTGCCTTCCTCTCTGCTCTGAGCCTGCCCTCCAGCACTACTGCAGCAGAAAAGATTAGACAAACACATCTTAAAAGGTAGTGTCTGGGGAGGCTTCGCTGCTGAAAACTTGCACGAAAAGGTAAAATTTGGAGTCAGGAAAGGGAAAATGCAATCAAATTCACAGCTCATGAATGACGTTGCTTTAAAACACAATAGCCACCTTCATCATCAGTGTTATTTCTACTGCGTGTCACAGATGCAGGTTGTTTATTTACTCATGCTCCTTGCTTCAGATGGTTTACAGCTCAGTGAAGTGTTCGAGTTACACGCTTCTGATGTGTCCCTCAGTCAAGTATCAAAAGGTTTCTTTATCACATAGTTGTCAGATATACAGAAGCTGTCTGAAGAAGGGTCTCTAGCCGAAATGTCACCCATTCCTTCTATCCAGAGATGCTGCCTGTCCCGCTGAGTTACTCCAACATTTTGTGTCTACGTCAGATATACTTAAGCACATGTGATGCAACAGAAAACTTTGTCTGATTTGCCTCTAATACTACTTTTTTTTAAATAACCCCCAAAAATGTATTCCATTATTTACAATAATATGTACAGTATGGAATAAATCAAAACAAAACCCACCACCATAGTACGTCAAACAAATATTCTTCAATACTAAATAAACTATTATACAACTATATCACCATCCTTATTAAGGATGCATTCCACCCCCCGCGGTGCCCAGCGGCTCCGGAAATCCCCCAGGGTGCCCATGGACAGCGCACAGTCCCTCTCTAAAATCACGCAGAAGCGGACGTAATCCCGGATGTCTAATGCTATATGTGGGTGTGCATGAGCAGTATGCTGCTCGGGTGCAATATTCTCTGTTGATGAATAGCCTTCTGTATGTACACCTGGCCGGACCTCACCAACCTGACTTACAAGCAAGCTGGCCATTGTTAACCAGTACGTTGCCATTACACATTAGTCAATGGCATGGTTTTTAGCACAGAAGAGATTGAACTATGAGAGAGCTGCAGATAAAGGCTTTGATGGAGGGGGAGGGTGGTTAATCAATGTCTCAGCAAAAGGCATAAAACAAAATTCATAACAAGTCTACATTGACCCAATTTACATTCAAAATGACTATTTGAAAAACATAGAGATACAGTGGCTTGCAAAAGTATTCATACCCCTTGAACTTTTCCACATTTTGTCACGTTACAACCACAAACGTAAATGTATTTTATTGTAATTTTATGTGATAGACCAACACAAAGTGGCGCATAATTGTGAAGTGGAAGGAAAATAATACATAGTGTTCACATTTTTTTACAAATAAAAAACTGAAAAGTGTCGCGTGCAAAAGTATTCAGCCCCCTTTACTCTGATACCCCTCAATAAAATCCAGTGCAACCAATTGCCTTCAGAAGTCACATAATTAGTAAAATAGAGTCCACTTGTGTGTAATCTAATCTCAGTATAAATACAGCTGTTCTGTGAAGGCCTCAGATGTTTGTTAGAGAACATAAGTGAACAAACAGCATCATGAAGCCCAAGGAACACACCAGACAGGTCAGCGATAAAGTTGTGGAGAAGTTTAAAGCAGGGTTAGGTTATAAAAAAATATCCCAAGCTTTGAACATCTCACGGAGCACTGTTCAATCCATCATCCGAAAATGGAAAGAGTATGGCACAACTGCAAACCTACCAAGACATGGCCGTCCACCTAAACTGACAGGCCGGGCAAGGAGAGCATTGATCAGAGAAGCAGCCAAGAGGCCCATGATAACTCTGGAGGAGCTGTAGAGATCCACAGCTCAGGTGGGAGAACCTGTCCACAGGACAACTATTAGTCGTGCACTCCACAAATTGGGCCTTTATGGAAGAGTTGCAAGAAGAAAGACATTGTTGAAAAAAACCCACATGGCTTGTCCCCCACATTTGCCACAAGCCATGTGGGGGACACAGCAAACATGTGGAGGAAGGTGCTCTGGTCAGATGAGACCAAAATTGAAGTTTTTGGCCTAAATGCAAAACGCTATGTGTGGCGGAAACCTAACACTGCACATCACCCTGAACACACCATCCCCACTGTGAAACTTGGTGGTGGCAGCATCATGCTGTGGGGATGCTTTTCTTCAGCAGGGACAGGGAAGCTGGTCAGAGTTGATGGGAAGATGGATGGAGCCAAATACAGGGCAATCTTGGAAGAAAACATGTTAGAGTCTGCAAAAGACTTGAGACTGGGGCGGAGGTTCACCTTCCAGCAGGACAACGACCCTAAACATACAGCCAGAGCTACAATGGAATGGTTTAGATCAAAGCATATTCATGTGTTAGAATGGCCCAGTCAAAGTCCAGACCTAAATCCAATTGAGAATCTCTGGCAAGACTTGAAAAATTGCTGTTCACAGACGCTCTCCATCCAATCTGACTGAGCTTGAGCTATTTTGCAAAGAAGAATGGGCAAAAATTGCAGTCTCTAGATGTGCAAAGCTGGTAGAGACATACCCCAAAAGACTTGCAGCTGTAATTTCAGTGAAAGGTGGTTCTACAAAGTATTGACTCAGGGGGGCTGAATACTTTTGCACGCGACACTTTTCAGTTTTTTATTTGTAAAAAAATTTGAAAACCATGTATCATTTTCCATCCACTTCACAATTATGCACCACTTTGTGTTGGTCTATCACATAAAATCCCAATAAAATACATTTACGTTTGTGGTTGTAACATGACAAAATGTGGAAAAGTTCAAGGGGTATGAATACTTTTGCAAGCCACTGTAGAACATAGTACAGTACAAGAACAGGCCCTTCAGCCCACAATGTCTGTGCCAAACATGAGGCCAAGACCAACTCCTATTTGCATGTGCATGTTCCATATCCCCCTATTCCTTGCATATCCATGTGCCTATCCAAAAGTCTATTAAATGCCACTATTATATCAGCCTCGACTCCACCCCAAGCAGCACATTCCAAACACTCACCACTCTTTGTGTGAAGAATGTGCCTCACGCATCTCCATAAACCTCCCCTCCCACCTTAAAGCTACGCACTCTAGCATTTGATATTTCCATCCTGGGAAAAAGTTTCTGACTGTCTATGCCTCTAATAATTTTATCTACTATCATTTTTATCAGGTCTCCCTGCAACCTCCGGTGTTCCAGAGAAAACAATTGAAGTCTGTGTCACCGTTCCTGGTAGCTAATACCCCCTAAAACCAGGCATCATACTGGTAAACCTCTTCTGCTCCCTTTCCAAAGCCTCCACCTCCTTCCTGCAATGGGATGAACAGAACTACACGTAATGCTCCAAATGTGGTCTAACCAAAGTCCTATAAAGCTGTATCATGACATCCTATAATTCCCTGGATTATCCATTGCCTGTGGCTAGAGAAGACACAAAGATCTTTGTCAAGGCTCCCACAATCTCTTCTCTTGCGTTGCTCAATAACGTAGGATAAATTCCATAAGGTTGTGGGGATTTATTCACCTTAATGCTTTGTGAGAGCCCCAACATCTTCTTCTTCTTCATCTCAAACTGTCCTTGCATGTTAATATTCTCCACACTGATCTCACTGTCCTCCATGTCCTTCTCCTTGGTGAAAAGAGATGCAAAATATTTGTTTTCGTACCTCACCTACATCCCCAGACTCCAAGCACAAATTCCCTCATTTAACCTTGAGAACCTACCTTCTCCCTGGTTACCCTTTTGCTTCTGACGTAGATATAAAAAACTTTGGGATTTTCCTTAATCTGAATCACCAAAAACATTGTGGCTCCTTTTGGCCCTTCTAATCGTCCTCTTAAATTCTTTCCTCCATTTTTTATTTTCCTCAAAGTCGCTGATTCCATCCTCTTACACCTTGCATTTCCTCCTTTTATGACCAAATCTACAAGATCTTTAGTTATCCAAGGTTCCTTACTTTGTCATCCTTATCCCTCTTCCTTACCACAACATGGATGTTCTGAACTTTGGCAAACTTGCCTATAACAACTCTCACGTCAGATGTGGACTTGGCCAATTCCAACTGCAAATACATCAAGAAATTAAGATGAATTATAGACAATAGACAATAGGTGCAGGAGTAGGCCATTCGGCCCTTCGAGCCAGCACCGCCATTCAATGTGATCATGGCTGATCATCCCCAATCAGTACCCCGTTCCTGCCTTCTCCCCATATCCCCTGACTCCACTATTGTTAAGAGCCCTATCTAGCTCTCTCTTGAAAGCATCCAGAGAACCGGCCTCCACCGCCATCTGAGGCAGAGAATTCCACAGACTCACCACTCCCTGTGAGAAAAAGTGTTTCCTCATCTCCGTTCTAAATGGCTTACTCTTTATTCTTAAACTGTGGCCCCTGGTTCTGGACTCCCCCAACATCGGGAACATGTTTCCTGCCTCTAGCGTGTCCAAGCCCTTAACAATCTGATATGTTTCAATGAGATAACCTCTCATCCTTCTAAACTCCAGAGTGTACAAGCCCAGCTGCTCCATTCTCTCAGCATATGACAGTCCCGCCATCCCGGGAATTAACCTTGTAAACCTACGCTGCACTCCCTTAATAGCAAGAATGTCCTTCCTCAAATTAAAAGGGACCAAAACTGCACACAATACTCCTGGTGTGGTCTCACTAGGGCTCTGTAGAACTGCAGAAGGACCTCTTTGCTCCTATATTCGATTCCTCTTGTTATAAAGGCCAACATTCCATTCGCTTTCTTCACTGCCTGCAGTACCTGCATGCTTACTTTCATAGACTGATGTACAAGGACCCCCAGATCCCATTGTACTTCCCCTTTTCCCAACTTGACGCCATTTAGATAGTAATCTGCCTTCCTGTTTAACCTCACATTTATCCGCATTAAACTTCATCTGCCATGCATCTGCCCTCCCCCAACCTGTCCAAGTCACCCTGCATTCTCATAGCATCCTCCTCACAGTTCACACTGCCACCCAGCTTTGTGTCATCTGCAAATTTGCTAATGTTACTTTGAATCCCTTCATCCAAATCATTGATGTATATTGTAAATAGCTGCCGTCCCAGCACCGAGCCTTGCGGTACCCCACTAGTCACTGCCTGCCATCCTGAAAGGGAACCGTTAATCCCTACTCTTTGTTTCCTGTCTGCCAACCACTTCTCTATCCATGTCAGCACTCTACCCCCAATACCATGTGCCCTAATTTTGCCCACTAATCTCCTATGTGGGACCTTATCAAATGCTTTCTGAAAGTCCAGGTACACTACATCCACTGGCTCCTCCCTTGTCCATTTTCCTAGGTACATCTTCAAAAATATGTTTGTATCATGAGAATATTTTAGAGTGTTTCAAGATCATAAGAAAAGAACTAAACTCAGTAAGAGTGTCATACCTTTGATGAAAATAAATTCCCTGCACAAGAGTTATCTTCTTATAAGTAACAGTTAACAGATTAGGAGTCAGATATACAGTACTTCAGAATAAGATATTATGGCAGTTTTACCTGAATATTTGTACAGGCAGTGCAAATTGAAAAGTAAAAGCACTAAAATTCATATTAACACTATGCTCCTTTTAGTCCTTCCTTAGTGTAATGAACACCTGAGACACAGAGATCAGGAAGGTTAAAGGCCATTCCTAAATCTCCAGTTAATCTCCATTTAATGTTCCAAGCTGCAAGAGGTCAAGGGATTGCGAAGGTTTGTAGAGTTCCGTCTTGAGACTAGTTGAAGAAGTTTTATTTTTGATATTGGAGGCACCTGTGTACATTGATGATGCAGGGTGCTATTTCATTCAGTGCTCTGCATTTGAAACTAGTTTACTAGTCTGAGACGTGATTGGACTTTTGTTGAATCACACTATTCTGGCAAGTAACCTGACAGGCCCCAACTGGACAGTCTGGTGCTTTCAGCATGAACTATCTCCAGGATGAATCCAATTTCTGATAGATCTACTGGGCTACTGAGGAAATTAGCCCTGGTTCTATCAGCTTCATTGGCACTCCTGGTGCATACAGTTCTTCACAATGCTGTACTGGATTGGGAAGTCATTAAGGCAAGTCACATCCAATATTTAATTCATGCCACCATTCCTGTCCTCAACTTACAGAAACAAGACTTTGTGGCAATAGACACAAAATGCTGGTGTAACTCAGCGGAAGAGGCAGCATCTCTGGATAGAAGCATCTCTGGATTATATCGAACCGAAACATGACCCAATCCTTCTGCCCCCTTGCAGCTCCAGTGACATAGGCTCAATCCCATTCTCCAGCACTGTAAGTTGCACGTTCTCTCTGTGACCTAGTGCGTTTAGTCCAGATGCTCCACTTTCCTTCCACACCTCAAAGTGGTGCTAGTTGGTAGGACAATTAGCGCCGTAAATTGCATTCTGTTTAAGGGGTGGTGGGAGAATCAGGGTGGTGTTGATAGGCATGTGAGAGAGGAGGGATTGCAGGAAGATATGGGGTATAAGATTGATGGGATTGCTATGAGAGCTGGCATAAACTCATTGGGCCAAATGCCCTCCTTTTACAATGTAAGAATGCACAAAAGAAAGAGAGATGAGACCCACTGACCCCTCCCGATCCACAGAGCTACCACTTCCACCTCATCGCAATGATCTCCATGTTGATCTATCATCTCCCAGATGGCTCCCTCCAATCTCAGCCCTGATCCACTGATCCTAGTGGAAACACCCCACTCCATCTCAATCCGAAACTTACATAAGATCAGCAGAGTTAGGCCATTCGGCCCATCAAGTCTACTCCGCCATTCAATCATGGCAGATCTATCTATCCCTGCCTTAAATGTATCCACTGACTTGGCCTCCACAGCCTTCTGTGGCAAAGAATTCCACAGATTCACCACCCTCTGACTGTCCATATGACTGGCAAAGTCCACAAGTCTCCATGTACGTACCTGGAGTCTTCATGAGCTCACTGTCTCAATCCTCAGTCTCACCCACTCGCCTGATCTCTGTTCAGCACTTTCCCCTTCACCGATTGCACCTCATCTCCAACCCTAGATTTTCCCATTTCTTGGCCGCATGCCTTGTTCATCAACTCCACCCACGCCCTGATCTTCAGTTCACAGCTGCCAACCCTCGCTCCCCACTGACTAAATATCCTCCTCATTCCTACGCATGAGACACAACAAAGGTCCACAAAGTCTCTCTCCATGGTGTGAAATGGCACTGAGGACTGAGAGTAAATCTTTGGGTCACCAACACTGCTTACTAAGAATAGAAACAGGAGAAAGATCTTTAGGGAGGAGGAACAGTCATAAATCATGATCCCACTGCAGTCAATAGCAAAAATAGATGTATGTTTGATATCTTACAGAGAGAGTTTAAGGAACCTGGCACTAAAAAGGCCTTCAGGATGATGATCTCCAGACTGCTTCCTGTGCCACACACTGGACTAGTTAACTTCTCTTTACATATAATTTAGATCTGTTTGTAGGAGCATAATTTTAAAATTAGCTGGTAACACAAGCTGCTTTGGCAAACAATAAGGAGAAATGAAAGACCCAGATGAGTTATGACAATGTGCAGATGAGTGGCAAATGGAATTTAATGTGGATGCCATGAAGGAACACATTTTGTGCAAGGAATGGAGAACACATTCAAGAGTTTGAATTAAGTTTAAATTAAATTAACTGTGGGTTCGAGTGCATGATTCTTTGAAATTTTGTGTCAGCAAAGGGGTGGCAAATATGACCAGGGAGGGCATAGGGTGCTGGAGTAACCCGGTGGGTCAGACTGCAACTCTGGAGAACATTGATCGGTGACGTTTCAGATCAGGGCTAAGACTCCCTCACCCGATACGTCACCTATCTATACATAGACAAAAAATGCTGGAGTAACTCAGCGGGTCAAGCAGCATCTCTGAAGAAAACGAATAGGTGATGTTTCGGGTTGAGACACTTCTTCAGCCTGAGAGAAGGGTTTTGACCCAGAACGTCACCTATCCCTTTTCTCCATTGATGTTGTCTGACCCGCTGAGTTACTCCAACATTTTGGGTCTATCTTCGATTGAAACCAGCATCTGCAATTCCTTCCTAAATGTTAGCTATCCATGTTCTCCAGAGATGCTGCCTGACCCGCTGAGTAACTGCAGTACTTTATGTCTTTTGTAAACTAGTCCCTACAGTTGTTTCTACAGGACAGGGCAAGGGTTGGTTTCCATTCTGTCTGTATTGGGGATTAAAATGGAGTGCTATCGGTGTGCTGTCGTACAAGTAAATGTTATGTCCACCACTTCATGTAAAACCAAATGTAGTATTGACAAGGAGGAACAATGCCCATGAATGCTCAACTTTTTTTGATTGCTTGAGTTTAACGATGGAAAGATAAGTAAATATTTTAATCACTGTTAGGAATGTGGAACTGAGGCACCGTATATTTACTAATGCTGCAGCATTAGAGTGAGTAGCTTCCAGTCTAGGTCACCTGTCTTCCCCTCCCGTTCACTTACCCACGACCCATGTGTTAACTGCAGGCTGTTTCTCAGTTGGAGCCCCAACCAAACTGAAGCAGGGAGGGTTTCACCAGTGGAACTGGTGGCATCTTTAACCATGCATCGCTCATTTACTCAGGTGCTGCACAGCCTGAGAAAATACCAAAGAGGAAGTCCACGAAAACGTCTGCATGCAATTTGCAAATTATTGGGTAAGGTCAAGGAAGATGCATCCTTCATCCAGGCCTGACCCTGTCTGCATAACAAACATGGCAACTAATTGCTGCTGCAGATCTGCATCGCAAGTTTGGACTGAGATAAACAACGTTTTCATTGCCTCTCTTAGCAAATTCAAATCCAAGTATCGTGTAAATCTAAGAAAAGGTAATTTTATTCACTATTCTGATCCCTGGTGCTGAGATTTCACCTCTCTCACTGTCTTAATCCCTCAAACTCCAGATGTTAAAAACCCATCATCATATTTCATAAGATCATGTGATCGGGGCAGAATTAGGCTATTCGGCCCATCAAGTCTGCTCTGCCATTCAACCATGGCTGATCTATTTCTCTCCTCCTAACCCCATTCTCCAACCTTTTCCCCAGAACTGACACCTGTACTAATCGTTTAACAAACTCATCAGGAAGACTGGCTCCATCCTGGGGGCAGAGTTGGATTCATGGGAGGTGGTCTTGGAGGGGAGGGTGTTCCTCAAACTGCGGAGCATCCTGGACTATACAACTCACCCCCTCCATGACACACTGGTCAACCTGAGGGGTACCTTCAGCAACAGACTGGTTCCACCATGATGCAGGACAGAATGCCACAGGAGATCCTTCTTCCCTGTGGCTATCAAACTGTACAACAACTCCACCTTCTTTCGTGGGGTAGACTGAGACTGACTCCCTACCCCCCCCCCCCCCCAATCTTTGCACATCCCCAATCCTTTCCACTCATCACTTTAATTTCATGTCCATGTATTTTGTGTTTTTTATGACTGTTGGCAGATCAATTTCCCTCCTGGGATAAATAAATGTATATCATAGTCATAGAGTCATAGAGTGATACAGTGTGAAAACAGGGCCTTCGGCCCAACTTGCCCACATGTCCCAGCCACACTAGTTCCACCACACTTGGTCCATATCCCTCCAAACTTGTCCTATCCATGTACCTGTCTAACTGTTTCTGAAAAGTTGGGATAGTCCCAGCCTCAACTGCCTCCTCTGGCAGCTTGTTCCATACACCCACCAACCACCCTTTGTGTGAAATCGTGTTGTATCATTTTGTAATCAATTTCCCTTATCTGACACCAAAGATGGAGCTTGAGTCCAAAATGGCTGCTCTATATTTCAAACAATAACTTTAAAGGCTTTAAATAACCTCCACCTCCCACAGCTCTGTCTTTAATATCCAAAAGCAAAGCAGTGCAGACATTAGAAATCTGAAATAAGACAGAAAATGCTGAACCTACTCAGCAAGTTACACAAATCAGTAGAGACAGAAACAGAGTAAATGTTTCAGTTCAATCACTCTTCATCAAAAAGTGTCACTCTGTTTCTTTCTCCACAGACGCTGACTGACCTGCTGAGTACTTTCAATTAGTTTCTCTTTTTATTCCATTTTAATCGCAATGAGATCCAAATCTCACATGTTCATTATTTATAGATGAATGTCTATATATTCATAGATATGGATCTAAGAGGGGTGGTGACATTCTTTAAGAAAAAGCTAGGTAAATACAAGAAGCAGATAAAAATGCTTGTGGCTTCAGGGAGTGAAAAAAAATGGAATCAGACGTAGCTTGTCCCGCAATCCTCGGCCGCAGCCACATTGCACTGAACGTCTCTTTATGCTGTAGATGTTTGGCCAGGACTAGAGGGTCTGAGCTATAGGGAGAGGTTGAGTAGGCTGGGTCTCTATTCATTGGAGCACAGGAGGATGAGTGGTGATCTTATGGAGGTGTATAAATTCATGAGAGGAATAGATTGGGTAGATGCACAGAATCTCTTGCCCAGAGAAGGGGAAACGAGAACCAGAGGACATAGGTTCAAGGTGAAGGGGAAAAGATTTAATAGGAATCTGAGGGGTAACTATTTAACACAAAGGGTGGTGGGTGTATGGAACAAGCTGCCAGAGGAGGAAGTTGAGGCAGGGACTATCCTAACGTTTAAGAAAAGTTGGACAGGATTGGATAGGACAAGTTTGTAGAGATATGAATCAAGCGGAGGCAGGTGGTACTAGTGTAGGTGGGACATGTTGGCCGGTGTGGGAATGTAGGGCCGAAGGGGCTGTCTCCACACTGTATCACTCTATGACTATGTCTCTATGTTTGTTGTTCTATTTTAGCTAAGGTTGCAACAAATGCCAATACCTACTGGAAAATTAAATATATGACATATGATGAAAGAATGGGTTGACTGGGCTTGTATTCACTGGAATTTAAAAGGATGTAAGGGGATCTTATAGAAACATATAAAAGTCTTAAAGGGTTGGACAGGCTAGATGCAGGAAAAATGTTCCTGATGTTGGGGGAGTCCAGAACCAGGGGTCACAGATTAAGAATAATGGGTAGGCCAATTAGGATTGAGATGAGGAAAAACGTCTTCACCCAGAGAGTTGTGAATCTGTGGAATTCTCTGCCACAGAAGGCAGTGGAAGCCAATTCACTGGATGTTCAAGAGAGAGTTAGATTTAGCTCTTAGGGCTAATGGAATCAAGGGATATGGGGAAAAAGCAGGAACGGGGTACTGATTTTAGATAATCAGCCATGATCACATTGAATGACGGTGCTGGCTCGAAGGGCCGAATGGCCTACTCCTGCACCTATTTTTCTATGTTTCTATGTTTCTAATTATCTCATTGCTTCTGGACAGCTAATGGTAAAATTAATCAGTGTTTCAGGTCTTGATCACCACCTATATGGCTGACTGTTTTCTAGCTTAATGAATTTTAGTTTCATGCCAATACCTACTGGAAATTTAAATATATGAATGCAAGATGTAGACAACATGAGCTCAATTGGAATGTCAAATATGTTACAAACATTTTAAAAGACTGCAATAGAAGAACAGAAGTGGGAGATAATTAGTGGCCTTCAAATATTAATTCAGCAACAATACAGCAGAAGAGGAGTGAGAAAAAACATTCTTAATGGAGAACCTAAAATTTATTTGCTGCAACTATCAATGAAACTTATGTTCAAAGACTTTCTTAGTTGATATCCACTTTTTGACAAATGATTATTTCTACTAATAAATCAACTTTGGACATTCAAAGTGACATGTAATTTTTCCTCAGGAAATCCACACAGCAGAGGTCAATGAAGCTTTCAGCTGGCATCTTATCTTTGGCAATATTTGTACATTTGACATCTATTTGTAACAAAAATGATAGAATGTGCATGTAGTTTAATGATGATGACTGTGATGTTATTTGTAAACATATGGCTTGTGGCTTCAAGGAGTGACAAATGGAATCATTCTCAGCTTGCCCTGTAAAGGCTCTGTCTTACGGTGTTGCGGTCATCGGCGGTGAAGCGCGGCTTCGCCTGTAGAGTGGACCGCACGGCAACGGCGAGAGCGCCGAGCCTATGCCACGGGAGCGCCGCACGGGTGCTGCGCGGGGGCCGAGTGATTTAAATACGGCTGATCCCACGAGCTTGCGGTAAGTAAAAAAAAGGGCGGGCCGACTGCGATGACGTCATTTTGGATCTGCGGGGCTGTGGCGGCGGCCGTCCTGATCGCGGCGCTGTAGCGGTGGCTGTGGCGGCGGCCGTGCCGCACACGTGACTCACTAGCGCCGGCTGTGGCGGCGGCTGTGCTGATCGCGGCACTGTAGCGGTGGCTGTGGCGGCAGCCGTGCCGCACACGTGCCTCACTGGCGGAGGCTGTGGCGATGCAAGTTCGACGCACAGCACTCGAGCCACACTGGTGGCGGCTGTGGCGGCGGCCGTGCCACACTCGTGCCTCACTGGCGGAGGCTGTGCGGTAGGGACATATTTTTGAACAGTGTTGGTTTTATTTTAGCCCCGGAATTGTGCGTTTGACCGAGTGCGCGGTCTATGGCGGCCCAGGAGCGGTAGATTCTTCCTGTTTCGCCGCCAATGACCGCAGACTCGTGAGACAGGCCTTTAACCCTCTGCCACAGCCATATTGCACTGAATGTTTCTTTATGCTGTAAATGTTTGTTGTTCTATTTCAGATAGCAATTGAGTTGCAACAATGGTCTCTAAGCCTCTGGACAGCTAATGGTAAAATCAACCAGAGTTTGAGGTCTTGATCACTGGCTGACTGTTTTCTAGCTTAATGAATTTTAAGCTGGAAATTTAAATAAGTAAAAACAAAGAAACAAGAAGAAATGCTGTGGAACAAAGTTACAGATGAACATTTACTGACTCGTGTTTCATTAATTTGACTTGCAAAAAGCCTGCAAGTTGGTATTCAAATTTTAAAGAAGGGGCTCAGGTGGACTTCTACTGTCCAGGTTTTGGCAAATAAAATATATTTTAAAGTAAATGTCTCCACAATATTTCCCCCTCCCTTCTTGATTCTTACATGAACCCCAACAAGTGCTTGCCTAAATTATTAACATGAGGCTCATCAGTGAGAAACAAGGGCAGAGGAATACTATGAGGTGATGTGGGCACTGGGGTTCCGAGACAGAAATCTCCCTCCCACCAGTCCGAGATAGAGGGAGAATGAGGTTGGTGGTGTAATGCGGCATTGTCACTCACCCCATGATATACATAGATACATAGAAAATAGGTGCAGGAGTAGGCCATTCGGCCCTTCGAGCCTGCACCGCCATTCAATATGATCATGGCTGATCATCCAACTCAGTATCCCGTACCTGCCTTCTCTCCATACCCCCTGATCCCTTTAGCCACAAGGGCCACATCTAACTCCCTCTTAAATATAGCCAATGAACTGGCCTCAACTACCCTCTGTGGCAGAGAGTTCCAGAGATTCACCACTCTCTGTGTGAAAAAGTTTTTCCTCATCTCGGTCTTAAAGGATTTCCCCCTTATCCTTAAGCTGTGACCCCTTGTCCTGGACTTCCCCAACATCGGGAACAATCTTCCTGCATCTAGCCTGTCCAACCCCATAAGAATTTTGTACGTTTCTATAAGATCCCCTCTCAATCTCCTAAATTCTAGCGAGTATAAGCCAAGTCTATCCAGTCTTTCTTCATATGAAAGTCCTGACATCCCAGGAATCAGTCTGGTGAACCTTCTCTGCACTCCCTCTATGGCTATAATGTCCTTCCTCAGATTTGGAGACCAAAACTGTACGCAATACTCCAGGTGTGGTCTCACCAAGACCCTGTACAACTGCAGTAGAACCTCCCTGCTCCTATACTCAAATCCTCTTGCTATGAAGGCCAACATACCATTCGCTTATCCCTAAAAGTATACATATATTTTTAGGGATAAGCTAAACCTATAAAAATATGCATTCTTGTCACACCCATAACATCCAAGTCAGAGAATGAGATTAAAATGCACTGACTTCGCATTTGCACAAGCACACTCACCCCTCTTTTGCATGAAGCTGAATAAGTCATCCAGAAATTCCTTCCTCTTTGGATCATCATCTAGCTCATACAGCTGAAAGACAAAAATAAATGAAATCGTGTGAAATATTTATCAAATGAAATGGGATAGATCCAGTGCACTTATATTTGATACGGACAGGTAGACCCACAACTTATGAAAGAAAGCTGAACTGAAGTGAGGGGGGTGCCTCCAAGGTACTCATTCTTTGGATCATGTGGATTCAAAGCTATTCAATGTAATTTTTAGTCAGTGGGCTAAGGAGGCCCCAAGCAGAAGGCTGTGGTCTTTTCAATGATCATTGTTGTGAATGTTTCAAGGACGGCTTTGCAGTCTCAACGAGATAGGGAATAGGGTTCAGAGAAAACAAGAGTAGCGTCAACAATGTAAAAACACATTTTATTGAAAAATAAACTTTTGAGTTATTTATTATTTTTATAATGATTGGACAAAGGAAAAGTGGGTGGTTACCTGTAATTAGGAACCAATCAATCAACTATCCAAATGTATTGGTTGCCTATTAACATGGGAAAGCAGTGAGCCGTTATGGGAGATAGTAACAAAGAACTGTAGATGCTGGTTCATACCAAAGATAGATACAAAGTGCTGGAGTAACTCCACAGGTTCTGCAGCATGTCTAGAGAATT
Source organism: Malacoraja senta (assembly GCA_038087875.1). Lineage (NCBI taxonomy): Eukaryota > Metazoa > Chordata > Chondrichthyes > Rajiformes > Rajidae > Malacoraja > Malacoraja senta. Next base: position 365,834,835 of record CM075977.1, read on the forward strand.
AGGATAGGCAACGTTTCAGGTTGGGAAGGGTTCAGACACTAGACACCTCCCATGCTTTTTCTACAGAGATGCTGCCTGACCCACTGAGTTACTCCAGCATTTTGTGTCTAACTTTGTTTTGGGAGATATGTTAGTCTATTAATACCTGAAGTGGAGAAGCATACTGGATTTAGGTAATGCATAATACTTAAGATAATGTAATAACATAAGAAAAAATACAGCCCACCAGAGTAGATGATTGTCAATATCATTCTTCATTCAATGAGACAAGATAATTCATGGGTTATTGGGGCAGAATTTGGCCATTCTGCCCATCAAGTCTATTACGTCATTCAATTATGGCTAATCTATCTTTCTCTCTCAAATCCATTCCCTTGCCTTCTCCCCATAACCCTGACACCCACACTCATCAAGAATCTGTCAATTTTCACCTTAAAAATATCCATTATTTTTTGCCTCCACTGCCTTCTGTGGCAATGAATTCCCCTCATCTCCTTTCTAAAGATTTTATTCAGAGGTTATGACCTCAGGTCCTAGACTCTCCCACTGGGGGAAACATTCTCTCCACATCCACTCTATCCAGGCCTTTCACTATTCGATAAGTTTCAAAGAGGCCCCCCCTCATCCTTCTAAACTCCAGCAAGTACAGGCCCAGTGCCATCAAACACTCATCATACATTAACCAATCATCCCTGAGATCATTTTCTTCAACCTCCCTTTGACCCTTTCCAACGCCAGCACATCCCTCCTCACAAAACTGCTCACAATACTCCAAATGTGGTCTGACCAGTGCCTTAAAAAGCCTAATTATATCCCTGTTTATATATTCTAGTCCTTTCAAAATAAATGCCAGTATTTCATGTACCTTCCTTACTACCTGTTTGACTTGCAAATTAACCTTTTTGGGAATCCTGCATGAGCACTGCCAAGTCACTTTGCACCTCTGATTCCTGAATTGAGCATTCTGAATGTTGGCCTCTCGAAGTTGCTCTATCTTTGAATAGGATCATGGCTGATCTGGTATTAACCTCTGCCCCATCCCCGGTCTATCTCACAACAGAACAAATGCTTTTCACTGTACCTCAGTACACGTGACAATAAACTAAACTAAACAGATTTAGGCATTCCAGTGAGGATTTAACCCTCTGCCAACAACCCAGCGCAAAGGAGGCAAATGGTTGCAGCACACAGCACCTCTGTGACACGCAATTCCAACATTGAGCCACAGACAGACCAACAAGAGATGCGCTGCCCTTGGAAGATGGCCACAGGCAGACCACAAATGGACATGCTGATAACAACAGCCAACTACAAACTCCCTGACTAAACAACCCATCATAGATACCCCACAGGTGACATCTGCCTTGGATATCCACACCGACTCCCTGACATGGCCACGCTCCTTCAGATAGTCTGGTACAGACATCCCACGAAGCACACTCCAACATGGGACAGCTGTCATAGATAGATAGCCCACCACAGATAACCAGCCAATCACAGTACTGGTCCCAGATTGTCAACAAAGGGTTCCTTACTGCAGACTTCCCCATCCCAACCACTCCTGTAACAACTTCCTCACACCACCTTGTAAACTGTAGGTCATGTTTGACGAATTTGCTTTAACGTCACTCTGTGGAACTGACTGTGTCAGTGACGGTAGTGCAGTTCATATCATCGACAATAAGGCCCTTGATAAGATCCCAACTGGGAGACTGGTCCAAAATATAAAAGCTCATGGGATCCAGGGTAATTTGGTAAATTGGATCATAAATTGGCTGGGCAGATGATGATGGTCAGTGGTTTTGTTTGCCATTGTACCCCAGAGATGTACAGCTGGGATTGTGGCTGGAGCCCTTGAATTTGTTAAATATATATTAATCAGCTGGATGTGGAAGCTGGGAGTATGATTAGCAAGTTTGGAGTTAATGTAAAAATGGTAGTGTTATTGATAGTAAGGACCTTGGCGAACAAGACAATATTGATGAGTGGGTAAGATGGGATTGGCAATGGCAGATGGAATTTAATTGTAAAACTATTAGATAATGCATATTTTGGATGACTAATAAGGCTGGGGCATACACAATGAATGAAAAGGGCCCTAGTAAGTACTGAGTACTGATGTACATTTTCAAGGATCAATGAGGGCAATAGCATAGTTAGATAATATGATTAAGAAGACATCCAGGATACTTGCCTTTAATAGCTGGGGCATTAGAATATAAGAGTGGCAAGCTTTGATTAGACCATACTTGGGGAACTATGTGTCAAACCTAGATGTGATGCACAGTAAATTCACCACTTGCTTGGGATGGAGGTTTCCAGTTATGAAAAGAGGCTGGGTTTGATTTTATTTTTCCTTTGTTTAAAAGATATTTGAAAGCTGGACATTTTTGCCTGAGGGGTTGGTGAAACCAGGTACTTTTGAAATATTTAAGAACGATCTGGGCACATTCTTGAACCTGAAAGGCATGGAAGGTTCTGGGCCAAGTGTTGGAAAATAGGATTAATATATATATAGGTACTTGACAGCTGGCATGGAGCCTGTTCTGTGCTGTCAGTCCTTGATCAGTTTTGTGCAGTGATATGAAATATGGCGTCCATTATAGTCTCTGCTCGACGGTCATTCCAACTGACTTTGATGGAAAGGAAGACCAGTTACAATGCCAAAAGGAGCAACTAATTCAAAAGTGGATCGTTTACATTGCTGGCCTCAGTTACAATGATTAAGGGAACAATTATCCCGCAACAAATACTAACACAAGATGTTGATTGCTCCATCACCCACTGATTTATGCACATACACAAAATCCTGACTGTTTTCATTTCCTGAATGTGTGGTACAATAAATTCCTCAACATTTTTGGAATAACAATTGAGCATGCATTTGATATAGATTGGTTTGCAGGATTATCAGAAAACTGCTGGAGCACAAGGGGCTGATTGGCCTCCTTTGATGTAGTTTTGTTGTGTCCTTGCTGGGTGTGTAGTTGCTGTTGCACTTGTCTACCTAAGAGCAGTGACTCCATTACTGAAAAACACAATTATTGACCACATTAGTACTTGTTGTGGTATTTTGGTGTACATCTGTAACCAGGAAGGAGGAAGTGTTAGGAGTATTGGAGCACTTTAGGATGGATAAACATCCATTGCTTCACAGTATCTGCACAAGGATACTAATGGAAGCAAGAGAGAAGATTGCTGGGGTTCTGATGGAGATATTTTATAGCCATGTTGGCCATACATGAGATACCAGAAAACTGGAGGATAGCTAACATTGATCCTTCTTCAAAAGGGCAGTAGAGATAAACCAAGTTCACGCGGACACTTGTGTAAATCAGATGGTGCGTAAACCGGAAACGGAAGTGCTACTGCGCACCCACAAATTTACTATTCAACATGGAATTCACCTGAATATTCACCTGTAGACCAGGTGGGAGCTCTGATGTGGGAGCTCCGATGCGGAGACCAGGTGGGAACTCCAACGTTGAGCCCAGGTGGGAGCTCTGACGTGGAGACCATGTGGGCGTCAGTGGGCTCAAGGAATTGCTTATGTAAGTACAAATTTACGTAAGTCGCCTATTACTTATGCCTGTAAATTTAGGTTGGTTGAGCCTTGCATCGGTGATAGGGAGGTTGTTGGAGAAGATTCTGAGGGATAGGGATTTATGTTCATTTGGGTGGGCAGGGACTGATGTGGAATGAGCATGATTTTGTGCAGGATAGATCATGTTTCACAAATCTGAACACTTGTTTTCCCAGGACAGGGAAGTCTGGAATGAGAGTACACAGGTTTAAGGTGAGAGGGGGGAAATTTAAATAAGTTCTGAGGGCTGCTTCACGTAGATAATCTGGAGCAAGCTGCCAAAGGAGATGGTGCAGGCAGATACAATCACAATGTTTAAAAAGGGGTTTGGACAGGCACTTGGATAGGAAAAACATGAGGCATATGGTCCACTGTGGACAAATTAGATTGGCATAGATAGGCATCACATGGTGGGCCTAATGAATGAATGAATGATACTTCATTGTCACATGTGACAAGTCACAGTGACATTTTTTGTTTTCCATACCCAAGGTATTCACAGAGTTGCCACATAAAGGGTTTATGTGGCTGCAACATGCCTTTACAGTCAATGCCCTCACCAATCATGGCTGTTTGCCTTCTTTACTACCCATCCATGTTGCCACTTTCAGGAAGAAATGGGCTTGCAACCTAAGATGTAACTGTACATAAATACTCCTTGGGGTCCTGTAGTTTACTCATGCATTTGACCTTCTAAATGTATCCCACCTCACACTTGTCCAGATTAAACTCCATCTGCAATTTCTCTGCATCAAATGATCTATATCCTGCTGAATACTGCTGCTTCTCACGACTTCTTAAATGGATGGTGTACACCCACTAACAGGTTATGAGAGAGAGATCATCAAGTAAATAAAACATGTGGTCTTGTCTTACAGCATGACAAATATTGTGGGTGAAAATTGATACGTCCTATCGTACCAGATTTTTCACTGCATGCATTGTCAAACACAAGCAACAACAGCATCTTTACATCCAACTGCAAATTATTCCTTCATCCTTCAGAGGAGTTTTTGATCATTATTCCTCTCAGATGATTCTCATCCTTGGGATCTCATGGGTCCACAATGGGCTCCTGATGTTGTATACTGTTAATAATTGTAAAAGTTGCAATGGCAAAAACCTATGAAAAGGAGGATGTGAAGGAGGAGTGTAATCAAAACTTGTGGCACAAGGTCATGTTCTCTATAATTAAATGTTAAAATGAACCAAGACAGGGCTTTTTTTCCTTGCAAATGAAAGTGTGCATCTTAATTTGAAAGGAGGCATTTACAACCTGATTTCAATCAGTTGGATGCATTTTGTTTCTTTCATTAAATGCGTAATAATCCGCTAATATCCACACCGCTCCATGTAAATATGAGGTTGTGCGCAACTCCCACAAAACATTGGCTTCTATTTGTTATGTATGCAGATGTGCGTTTGTGTATGTGTGTGGGCATGGTTTCAACTTTCCGCATGGCACAAATTCATGCTTCTACCCTAGGGATAACTGCCGTTCAGCTCTGTCTGTTCAGCAGTTCACTTTTCTTTCCTATCATATTGCTCAATGAGTACACGTATTTAGTTTCATTTAGAGATACAGCGTGGAAACAGGCCCTTCGCCCCACTGAGCCCATGCTGACCAGCGATCCCCATACAATGTACACTAATGCTATCCTAAACACTAGAGACAATTTACTATCTTTACCGAAGCCCATTAACCTACAAACCTGTACATCTTTGAAGTGTGGGAGGAAACTGGAGCACCTGGAGAAAACCCAAGCGGTCACGGGAGAGAACGTACAAACTCCGTACTCACATCACCCCCTAATCAGGTTCGAACTAAGTTCCTGCGCTGTAAGGAAGCAACTCTACCGCTGTGCCACCGTGCCACCTGTATTATTTCATTTTACTCCATCTTAATCTATTGATCTATTGATTTAAAATTTGATGATTTTATTCAAAAGGAACTGTGCACAAAAAGCTGCATCAAAGGACGTTAAATTAGGAACCTGATGCCCAACTTGATGTAATATTTCAACTGGATGAAAGTGTAAAATATGTGACTGTAAATCTGGGGCCCATTTATATCTCATCTAAAATTTATTTCCATTGTCATCTGCAATGTGGCAATTTGAGTCAACATTCTCTTTTCCTTTGTAATGTAGCGCTTTAAGTGAATGTTGTGGCTATGAATCATTCCGTTTTTTTAGTCTCATCTGCAGCAGTTTCAACATTTTATAAAATATGTCATTAATTTCTTCTATAATTTGATCCTTCAGTTACTTAGACATTACATATCGTTTATCATTCCTCTTCACATTTTTGTAGATCTCAGAATATTCTATCCAACTTCATCTCCCTGGGTATCATCCATGAAAATCACTATTTTGCAGAGTTTCAGAGTCAACTTTACAAAACGAAAATACTAAATATCCCAAATAATATCTGAATCACAGGCTACTGACATTGTTACTGCTTCCTCTTGTTCATTTCTAGGCTTTGCTTTGCATGTGGACTATTTGTATCATTCTTGAGGAACAGTGCGGCATGGTGGCGCAGCGGTAGAGTTGCTGTCTCACAGCGTTTGCAGCACCGGAGACCCGGGTTCGATCGCCAACTACGGGTGCTGTCTGTACGGAGTTCCTATGTTCTCCCTGTGACCGCGTGGGTTTTCTCCGAGATATTTGGTTTCCTCCCACCCTCCAAAGACGTACAGGTATGTAGGTAAATTGGCTTGATAAATGTAAAAAATTGTCCTTAGTGTGTGTAGGATAGTTTTAATATGCGGGGATCGCTGGTCGGCGCGGACTTGGTGGGCCGAAGGTCCTGTTTCCACGTTGTATCTCTAAACTAACCTAAACTATACTCCATCAAAGGCTTTTTCTGAGTGTCTAGATTTTCTGACTATTATTATCATTTATTATTATAACACCATTATCATAACTAATTTCATGATGATTTTAAATAACACTGGTCAGGAATGTGGATGTGGATCACAATCCATGTGATATGTTATCAGCTCAAAAACGCATTAGTTATTGAAATATTTCACCATTATTGTATGCTTCCATCACCACCCCTTGCAGTGCATTCCAGACACCCACCATTCTCCACAAAAAATACTTGCCCCGCAAATCTCCTTTAAACTTTCCCCCTCGGACCTTAAAGCTATGCCTTCTAGTCTTTGATAAATCCATGATGGGAAAACGATTCTGATTACCTACCCTATCAATCTGTCTACCTATCTATTCTCCCTTGTGGTTATTATGCTGCTTGATGTTGTTGATCTGGTTATTATGATCCTTGATCTAAAACATTACATCAATATTGCCAATAGCTAGGCAACAGTCTTCTGCATTTATACTCATGGGCAAAGAAATATCTCCTTATCCCACTCCAGGTGGGTAACATTTTTTTTCCTGAGATAATTTCTCCGAGCTCTAGATTCCACATCCAGTGGAAACAACTGATTAATATCTACCCTGTCATCTCCTCTCTAAACATATGTTAAGAAAAGATCATCTCGCACTCTTCTAAAATTCAACGAGTGAATGGCAATATTACACAACTCCTCATTCTGCTCTGTATGCCGGCTGCTCATTCTCCCAAACATGGAAGGGAAAGTGCCTGAGCACAGTAGGTTGTGCAGAAACTTTAAAGTCAGGACAAAGTCTTTCAGTATCTTCCCCTTGCAGCAACAGCAAGAATAACATCAGCCAACAAATAACCAAGAATTGATGATCCATTTAAAAAGCACTATTGGGGAGTTGTTCAACTGGTGGACACATTTGGTGAGTGTGTGTGTGTATAAATATGGGTGTTAATAGAAGAGTAAAATTGCAAATAAAACACTAATGTCAAATCACAGCCTCACCAACAGTGTGACAATGTCAATGTGGACTCAATTTTAGGTCAACAAAGATCTCGTAGACCCCCAAAAAAGCTCATCTAAGGTTTAGTGGTTCAGTTGAAAAAAATTATTGAAGTCTCATTCTGGTCTTGTTAAATTCACATACATTTACTAACCAACAGTAAAACCATCAAGGAGTCACTTTCCACAATTGTATAGTCAAGCAGCAATTTATATGTCACAGTTTATTTTACTGCAAGCCTTAACCTATGACCCTCCCTCCTGACAACCCGGGCACCTTGCCAATTCCTCTCAGTTGACATTTCTAGATAATGCACAGGGAAAAGCTGTGATAAAACTACCAAAGCTTAATTCCATCAGATAATCTGCTGATTGTAACTGTCTAAATTGCATGAATTAGCTGAAAGAGCACACAGAATCTTTCCTGATGTCTCAGAGCATTTCACAGCTCGTGAAGTACTTTTCGAAGTGTGGTTGCTAATGAAATAAGGGAAATTTACATCCATTTTACACACAAACAAAGGGGTAAATGGATAAATTGCAAATGATGTTGACAGTGTAATAGAAATTGGCCAGTATTATAGCAGAACTCACTTCTTTTGCTGCAATGGCTGCTAAGAGATTTTAACTGATCGATCCGTGTGAGCAACTCAATTTAACATATCATTCATGAAGAAAACTTCTGACAGCGCAGCACTCTCTCACCTTCATACTAAAATGTTGGCCTAGATCACACAGTGGCGTAGCAGTAGAGTTGCTGCCTTACAGCGTCAGAGATGCCGGTTCAATCCTAATGGGCCTGTCCCATTCACGCGACTTTAACGTCGACTGTCGGCACCCATCATAGGTCATTGCGGGTCGCCGAACATTTCCAACATGTTGAAAATCCAGCGGCGACCAGAAAGATGCTACGACTCTTTGGGCGACTGAGGGGACTACTAACCTGCAACGAGCTACGACGGATGCCGGCAGTCGCCGAAAAAGTCGCGTAAGTGGGACAGGCCCATGAGAACGGGTGCTTGTCTGTACGGAGTTTGTACCTTCTCCCCATGAGCTGCGTAGGTTTTCTCCGACATATTCGATTTCCTCCCACACTCCAAAGATGTACAGCTTTATAGGTTACTAGACCAAGTGGGACCCATTGGGGGGGGGGGGCGGCCTTCGGCATCACACACACACACACACTAACCACCCTCCCCCCACACACACACACTAACCCCCCCCTTGATATTATATTATTACTATTCATTCGCTCCTTTTACCCCATCCCCCGCCCTATCCGCTCATACATAACCCCCAACTGCACAGGCGAGGCTTGGGGGGGGGGGGAGTGGAGAGGGAGAGGGAGGGGGGTAGAGATTGAGGAGTGGGGGGGTGGTGCATGGCGTCACAGGGGAGGGCTGGTCCCCGAACACAATACTCCACCACTCACCCACAGGTCCCAATATTCACCACTCACTAGAGAGGGAGGGGGGCAGAGACGGAGGGGGGGCAGAGAGGGAGGGGGGTTAGAGAGGGAGGGGGCAGAGAGGGAGGGGGGCAGAGAGGGAGGGGGCAGGGAGGGAGGGGTGGGGCAGAAAGGGAGGGTACACAGAGGGAATGGGTAGAGGCAGCAGCTACCCAGGTCGTAGAGCAGCAGCCTCCCTACCAGGCGCCAGGCCTGAGCAAGGCTGCGGGTGGGTGTGTACCCGAGCGGGGCCACCCTCCCCCCTCTCTTCCCCCCTCTCTTCCCCCCTCTCTTCCCCCCTCTCTTCCCCCCTCTCTTCCCCCCTCTCTTCCCCCCTCTCTTCCCCCCTCTCTTCCCCCCTCTCTTCCCCCCTCTCTTCCCCCCTCTCTTCCCCCCTCTCTTCCCCCTCTCCTCCCCCTTCTCCTCCCCGATCCCCCCTCTCCTCCCCGATCCCCTCCTCCCCCCTCTCCCCCTCTGCTCGCCCTCTACCCCCCTCTCCTGACCCCTCCATCCCCCCCTCCACCCTCCCTCCCCCCTCTCTCCCCCTCTCCCCCCCCCCCTCCCTCTCTCTCTGCCCTGGGTTATAGTTATAAGGAGTTGGCTTGGTGTAAATGTAAAATTGTCCCAAGTGTGTGTAAGGTAGTGTTAATGTGCAGGGATTGCTAGTCGGTGCGGACTCGGTTGGCCAAAGGACCTGTTTCTGCACTGTATCTCTAAACTAAACTAAACATGGTCAAATCTCTAAAACAAGCTTTAAGTGCTTGTCCTTTGGATTCAATTGAGAGTGGTATCAAGGCTCACTCTTATATAACTTTAATTAAATAATTATCTTAGTTCATCTATTATTTATAGCAGTGCCGTTTAATATTAACTTCAGTAGATAAAAGCAAATCAAATGTTTTGAAACCTATTTGTTTCTATAGGAAACCTATATTGAAACCTATAGGAATGAATGTATCAATTTTTGATAAATATTGAGAGAACAAATTACGACCCTTGCAACCTTTTGTCATCCTTTGGAACAGACTTTTCTTTTTTTAATCAAAATTTCTCTCTCTTTTTTCCTCTTAAGTCCTGGTTTTAAACTACCCAGGGCAGCAATCCACCTTGGATCCAGATGTCTAATTTTCAAAAGATGCCATCATCTATCAAGAGGGAATAATCATTCACATGAAATAATGACAATCAGAAAAAGGAGATTATGTGATTAAACTTTCAATTTACACTCTGACATAGCTACTTACACTTCCAATAAACCCAATGATAATTAAAATAAGATGTTGCTGCATGGTGGCAATTTTACACATGGAGCAAGTGAGAAATGTATCTCTGTATTTATTACTAATAGAGAAAGAAATTGCATCATAATACAACATTACTCTCTGCTTGTATCTAGTTCCCATAATACAAATTAATTTGTTAGGCACCTTGGGATAATATTAAGGCACAATAAGAGTACAAGTGTGTAGGAAGGAACTGCAGATGCTGGCTTAAACCGAAGATCGTCAAGAATGTTTTATTGTCATATGTCCCAGATAGAACAATGAAATTATTACTTGCTGCAGCACAGCAGAATATGTAAACATTGTACACTGTAAACAATATTATAAATGAGAGGAAAAAAAATTCAGTGTGTATATATACACACACTCACAAGTACACACACATATATGTATATTGTATAATTTAAAAAAAAATATATACACACACACACACACACACACACACACACACACACACACACACACACACACACACACACACACACACACACACACACATACTCAAAAAACAAACAATAGTAGTGCAATAATAATAATAATAATAGTCTGCAGGTCAGGCAGCATCACTGGAGAAAATTAATAGGTATCGACCTGAAATGTCACCTATTCCTTTTTTCCAGAGATGCTGCCTGACTAGCTGAGTTACTCAGGTATTTTGTATCTATAAGAATAAAAGTTATTGCTTTAGTTTTTGTCTCACAATTAGTAAAAATTAAAATCTATTTTTTTAAATTAAGTTTATGAATTTATCAGGTGTCCCTCCATTTTTCCATTAAAATTTCCATTAAAAACAAACACTTTGTATCAGTTTCTATCAAATATTGGTAAACTATCTGCATGGAAATTAATTGGAGACCGACCTCTTCAGGACCTATGTCCAGTGCATTTGACCTTGGCGAACCAGATTGGTCTTTGGAGCTTTCAAAGTCTGCGAATGAAGTTGACAAAAACTACATATAAATTCTGACATTTCTGACTATCATTTATCGTTTCTTCATGACTGTTTCTTTATCCTCGTTATTCAAAGCAACACTTGAAAAAAAAAAGAAAGGGAATTGCCTCTTTATTGATCAGGATGAAATTATTCTTGTCCAATTAGAAATTCCCCTGGTTTATCTAGCGGAGTGACTGTGTTGCTCCACATGTTGACACAAGAACTGCAGATGCTGGTTTGCCAAAAGAGACACAAAGTGCTGGAGTAACTCAGCGGGTCAGGTAGCATCACTGCAGAGCATGGATAGGGACGGTTCGGGTCGAGACTCTATGTGTTATTGCAAAGTACATCTTCAGTGGTGCTGACTAAAAGGCAGTGGTATGAATGCTGTAAAAAAAGAAGGGAAATTGTCCTTTCTGAAGCAATCAAATTGAACAGCAAAATCTGCTATCCATGAAAAATGGCCATGGAACAGTGCACCATAGTGTTGATGGAAGGTGTGCCTTTAGAAGATGAATGGGGGGGGGATCAAAACTTAAAACTATTACAAAAATAGATATTAAACAGCCTTAACTTTCATAATGTAGTGAGGGAGACCTGTACCCTATGATCTTAGTTTCTCAATGAGAATGGGGTACTAGCAAGTGGAGAATATTAAATTTATCATTACTCATCTGTCAAACAAAGCTTATCTAGTTTGAATTTCAAGAAGGCCTTCATTTGGGAAAGCAACATTCCTACCACAACCTTTTGAGGTCCTCACTATTATTTTGAATTAAGTCCTTAATAAGTGGAATCAAATATGAAATAAAAATACTTTTAAAGGAGACAAAACGGACTTCTCCAAAACACTGTCAAAAATCATCTGAAAGTGAGAAGCAACTTGAATGCTCAACTTGGGCTCATGAGAATACTTTCTCCATGGTAAACCATCTATGGCCCATTTCACAAATGCCTGCCTTCTGCTTTAACAAACCATACTAAAGGTGGCATCGAACTCTGAGTTGCAGAGAACAATATGAACTAAATCTCCATAACTCTCTGAAAGTGGAACACAGGTAGACAGAGTGTAAAGAAGGCATATGTTATGATTGCTTTCATAGGTTGGGGTACTGAGTATAAGAGTAAGGAAGTCATGCTGCTGCTTTATAGGACTTTGATTAGGCCACATTTCTAAAATAATTCTAGGGGTGTGAAACCAGTGGGTGTTTGCTTGGAATAGGGGAAGTTGTGGGGAGATCTGATTGAGGTGGCTAAAGTTATGAAGGACGTGGAGAGAGTAGATAGCGAGAAGTTTATTTTGTTAGTTTTAGAAATACAGCATGGAAACAGGCCCCCCGGCCCACCAAATTCACGCTGACCATCGATCATCCGCACACTACAATATTTTCCCACTTTCCTACACAATAGGGGGAATTTACAGAAGCCAATTAATCTACAAACCTGCATGTCTTCGAAATGTGGGAGGAAACCGGAGCACCTGGAGGAAACCCCACACGCTCACAGGGAGAATATGCACAGACAGCACCCCTGGTCAGGATCAAACCCAGGTCTCTGGTGCTATGAGGCAGCAATTCCACTGCTGTTCCACTGTGTTGCCCTTATTCCTGTTTGCTTAGGAACTAAGAATCCAGAGGACATGGATAAAAGGTGACCGTCAAATTAAAGATTATCCTAAAGAAAATCATTTTCCAGGCCACGGGGAGAGGGCAGGGGAGTGAAACTGGCTAGATTGGAGAAACTGGCCAAGCATGGAGAAATAGGCTAAATGGCTCTTTGCATGCCTTAACTACTATCTGACTTCCACAACATTTATTTGGAGGTTGCATTAAAGAAATCACAGTAACAAGCAAAGAAGAATCCATAAAAAGTAAAATGGAGGCAGAGATTTTAGGAGAATTCACGTGATGTAAAATCACATTGGAATGCTTATTGCTTAGCTGTGTAGTTGCAGCTATTCGTTTTCTTCGGTTTATTAATATTTATAGCTGTTTTATTACATTTTATAGCTGTTCTAGTTAGGACACGGTAGCAAAGTGGTTACGTTCTTGGAATAGCAGTGGCAGTTCAGGATCATTGATCCAGGCACAGTATGGCGGCTGGGGAATTTAAATGGAAATAATTAAATAAACCTGGAATTTTTAAGAATGTAGTCTCAGTAGCGGTAAACATGAAATTATCTGTTTGTCAGAAAAGCACATCTGGGTCATTAAGGGAAGGATATCTGCTCTCTCCACCTGGTCTGACCTACATGTGACTCCACACCCACTAATCTGATTGACTCAACCAACCTCTTATATCAGGGGCAATTAGAGATTGCTGATGCTGTCCACATCCTGGGAACAAATAAATAAAAATAAATTCTGCTACATGGGACAAGAGGAATAAGTGGGTTAACCTATGATGAGCGTTTGTCGGCACTGGGCCTGTACTTGTTGGAGTTTAGAAGAATGAGGGGAGACTTCATTGAAACATATAGAATACTGAAAGGCTTGGATAGGGTGGATGTAGCATGGATGTTTCCACCAGTGGGAGAGTCTAGGACTAGAGGTCATAGCCTCAGAATTAAAGGATGTTCTTTTAGGAAGGAGATGAGGAGAAATATCTTTAGTCAGAGGGTGGTGAATATGTGGAATTCTTTGTCACAGAAGGCTGTGGAGGCCAAGTTAGTGGGTCTTTTTTAGGCATATATATATATATATATATATATATATATATATATATTTTTTTTTTGATTAGTACAGGTGTCAAAGGTTATGGGGAGAAGACAGGAGAATGGGGTTAGGAGGGAGAGATAGATCAGCCATGATTGAATGGTGGAGTAGACTTGATGGGCCAAGTGGCCTTATTCTACTACTATCACTTATGACCTTATGACCTTATGAACAGGGTGATGCAGTTGTGGATGGACTGCCTCACAGCTCCAGGTCCAATCCTGACATCATGTACTGTCTCCCTGTGGCTGCCTGGGTCTCCTCCAGGTGCTCCAGCTCTTGTAACATCCCAAGGATATGTGGGATGCTAGGTTAATTGTCCACTGTAAATTGTAAATTTAATATGTAGATAAGTAGTAGAACTTGAAGGGAACATGGGAAGAATTAAGTAGGATTAATGAATGCTGCCTCAGCAAAGCCATCAGCATAATCAAGGTCGAAATAAAAGACTGGAGTAACTCGGCGGAACAGGCTGCATCTCTGGATAGAAGGAATGGGTGATGTTTCCAGTCAAGACCCTTCTAAAGACTCAGACATAATCAAGGACCAGTCTCACCCTGGTCACTCCCACTTCTCCCCTCTGCCAACAGGCAAGAAGTACAAACGTTTGAAAACACGTTCTGGGACAATTACTTCCCAGCTGATGTCAGCCACCTAAATGGCCCTCTCAGCTAGAGTGTGCTCCTGGCCTCCCATCTACCTCATTGGAGACCTTTGAATATTAACGGATTTTATGTTGCACTAAATGTTGAGCCCATTATCCTTATCTGTGCACTGTGGATGGCTTGATTGTAATCATGTATAGTCTCTCTTTGACTGGAAAGCACTCAACAAAAGCTTTTCACTGCAACCAGGTACATGTGCCAATAAAAAAATAAACTAAACTAAACAGTTTAAATAAATGTTTGACAGTCAAAAGACCTATTCCCTAGAAATAATATGTTCCAATGTTCCCAATGACAGGGGAGTTCAGAACCAGGGGCCACAGTCTAAGAATAAAGGGGAGGCCATTTAAAACTGAGATGAGATAAAACTTTTTCACCCTGAGTTGTGAATTTGTGGAATTCTCTGCCACAGAAGGCAGTAGAGGCCAATCCATTGGAAGAATTTAAAAGAGAGTTAGATAGAGCTCTGGGGGCTAGCGGAATCAAGGGATATGGCGAGAAGGCAGGCACGGATTACTGATTGTGGATGATCAGCCATGATCACAGTGAATGGCGGTGCAGGCTCGAAGGGCCAAATGGCCTCCTCCTGCACTTATTTTCTATGTTTTTATGTTAACATAGACCAACCCCTATGGCAAAAGGTTATTATGTGAATATTTATTTTATTTGAAATCAGAGGAGCAGGTCTTTCAAACAGAGAGTAGTAGGTATATGAAATGAGCCACCAGACAAGGTCGAAGAGGCAAATACAATGACAACGTATAAAAAGTATTCAATGACTTTATTAAATGATACATTTGATACTGCAATCAATCACTCATTTCAAAGAATCATAGAAATATACAGCAATGTCAATCTCAATGCCAGTAAGACAAAGGAGATAGTGATCGACTTCAGGAAGTGAAGTGGTATGCATTGACGGCATTGAAGTAGAGATGGTTGAAAGCTTCAAGTTTTTTAAAAGTAAATATCACCAGCAACTTCTCCTGGAGCCAAGAAAGCACACCAACGCCTCTACTTCCTTAGAAGGCTTAGGAAGTTCAGGATGTACCCTACAACTCTCACCAACTTCTACAGATGCACTGTAGAATGCATTTGATCAGGATGCATCACAGCATCGTTTGGGAACATCCAAGACCACAAAAAATTGCAGAGAATTGTGGATGCAGCCCACACCATCACACAGACCAACCTCCCTTCCATTGACTCATGGAGTCATAGAGTGATATTGTGTGAAAACTGGCCCTTTGGCCCAACTTGCCCACACAGGCCAACATGTCCCAGCTACACTAGTCCCTCCTGTCAGCATTTGGTCCATATCCATCCAAACCTGTCCTATCCATGTACTTGTCTAACAGTTTCTTAAATGTTGGGATAGTCCCTGCCTCAACTACCTCCTCAGATTCCTATTAAATCTTTTCCCCTTCACCTTAAACCTATGTCCTCTGGTCCTCGATTTACCTACTCTCATGCAAGAGACTCTACTTGATCTATTCCTCACATAATCTTACACACCTCGATAAGATCACTCCTCATCCTGCTCCAAGGAATAGAGTCCCAACCTACTCAACTTCTGCATGTAGCTCAGACCCTCTAGTCCTGGCAACATCCTCCAACATCTGTACCCTTTCCTATAACACGGTGCCCAGAACTGAACAGAATACTCTAAATGTCACCTCCGCAACGTCTTATTTAACTGCAACATGACCTCCCAATTTCTATACTCAATACTTCCAACTGATCACCCGACCTACCTGCAACTCCATCTTCAAGGAACCATGCGCCTGCACTCCTAGATCCCTCTGCTCTACAACACTACCCAGATCTCTACCATTCACCGCGTAGGTGAGAGACTTCCCAAAAGCAACACCTAACATTTTTCTGTATTAAATTCCATCCACACTTAACGAGCCTTGACAAGGCCACCAGCGTAATCAAGGATAAGCCTCACTCCCTTTTCTCCCCTCTCCCATCAGGCAAGATTTGTGAAGACGCGCACATCCAGATTCAGGGACAATTTCTTCCCAGCTTTTTTTAGGCAACTGAACCAACCCAACAACATCCCTGAGCCTCTATCTACCTCATTGGAGACCCTCAGATTATCTTTAATTAGACTTTACTGGACCTTATCTAGCACTAAACGTTATTCCCTTCATCATGTAGCTGTACACTGTGGATGGCTCGACTGTCATCATGTATAGTCTTTCACAGACTTAGTACACAACAAAAGTACACACAACACTGTACCTCAGTACACGAGACAATAGACTGAAGTAATCTAAACAAAACACAGAAACAAGCCATTTCTGCCATCTGCTGCCTATCTATTCTAATCCCATTTGCCCATGTAAGGCCCAAATCCTACATGCCTTTCCCTTCCAGTATATATCCAAACACCTTTTGTCATTGTATCTGCATCCACAACCTCACACTGCCTCATTTCATACATCTACCACTTCTGTATGAAAAGCCAGCTTCTCAGATTTCAAATGAAAAAATATTCACCCACGAACGTTTGACCATCGGGGTTGGCCTGTGTTATTATCAGAATTCCACCCCAGTTCAGATTTTTTTTTTTTTAATGGATCATGTGTTCTAAAGTTTAAATAACAAAAACAAAATCCCCATTATTGATGCATGCTAATCTGCCTTTGTAAGGGACATACTGTTAAAATAAACCTGTGAACTTCAGCAAGTAGGTTTAATACGTTCACGAGATTAGTGATACTGTAAACAGGTTTTGCAATATCTAGTGCGCCATCTGTAGTAGTAGTTGCCCAAAGTACCATCAATTATTTACAAGCACGATCTTTCTTTACTGTGGTTTATGCTCTACACTTGCATTGAACAATGGTGTTTATTAATAAAAACATGCAGAAGCAGACTTGATATATGCGCTCGTGTACCTCAAGATGATGATGGTCAAAGTGGATACAAAATATTCACTGCAAGATTAATTACAACTGAAGTGGGGGGGGGGGGGGGGGGGCACAGTGGTGCAATGGTAGATCCTGTGTTCAATCCTGACTACAGGTGCTGTCTGCTCACAGTTTGTGTGTTCTCCCTGTGACCACATGGGTTTTCATCGGGTGTTTTGGTTTTGCCCCACACGCCATAGACATACAGGTTTTCTAGGTTAATTGGCTTTAGTAAAATTGTAAACTATCCCCAGTGTGTAGGATGGAGCTAGTGTACGAGGTGATAACAGGTCTGCGCCGAATCGATGGGACAAAGGGCCTGTTTCGGCGCTGTATCTCTAAAGTCTAAAGTAAAGTGTAGAATACCTAGAGTAGACAATTCACTTTGCCGCAATTCGGAGAGCATTCACTTCAATGTTTGGCAGGTTGTGTGTCAGTTGTGGTCATTTCTTCCATAGGACTAACGATGTACCCATAATCAAACAGGAAAAAGTTAAAACATTCCATGTAAACGCCTGATGTTATCTATCTAAAGTGTTACACAGTGGTGAAAGGACATCACTAAATATGCCACAGAATCAATGCCAGTGGAACAAATATACGGGAATGACCTTCTGAAAAACAGGGCACCAGAAATCAGGCCCCAGAGATAATAAGTGAACAGTTAGTGGTGTATTAGACCTCATCAATCTTGGAACTCAAACAGTTCAATACTGGGCATCACTCTGGGGCTTGGCATATGAACTGTGCAACATAATTTCTCAGTGAATTAATCCACACGTACATCAGGTCACATCAGACACCAGGCAGCTGATATGTGTATTGTTACCTCAGTTTAAAAAAAAAGTATTTTGTACATATTGCTTAAAGTCACTGGGATAAGCTGAATGGAAGTACGAGAAGCTTTTTTTATGGTGCATAATTTAGTTTATAAGGTTCTGAAAACCATCCCCATTCAAAATTATTTTTGTGTTTACCTCATTTTACTCACATCGCATCTTGGATTCTCAATGCTCGTATACTATTGTTGGAGTTGACAACATGTGGGGGTGGGGGGAGGGCAGGGGGATTGTCCCACTCTGTGGTCTCTCTCTTTCTTACCGCTTAAATACCGGCCGTCCCTTCAGACTATTTCATCGTCCATATGGGGAAAGTGACAGCCTTTGACAACTCACAGCAATATCAGGGGAACCTCGTTGAAGCTTGCCGAATAGTGAAAGGCCTGGATATAGAGGTTGTAGAGAAGATGTTTCCACCTGTGGAAGAGTCAAAGAATATAGGGCACAGCCACAGAATAAAAGGATGTACCTTTAGAAAAGAGGTGAGAAGAAATGTCTTTAGTCAGATGGTGGTGAATCTGTGGAATTCATTGCCACAGAATGCTGTAGAGGCCAAGATATTGGGTATTTTTAAAGCAGAGAGACTGATTCTTGATTACTAAGGGTGCAAAGGTTATGGGGAGAAGGCAGGATAATGGGATTGAGAGGGAATTATAGATCTGCCAAGATTGAATGGTGGAGTAGACGCGATGGGCTAAATGGCCTAGCTCTGCTTCTATGACTTAGGAAACACTGCTGATCTCTGACCAGTCATGTCTTCCATAATTGGGTACCAAACCTATTTCGTACCCAATTGTACAGTATGTTAATGTCCTACTCAGAACAATATCACCATCTCATTCCATCTTCGACCCAAAGAAATCACACCTTCAGTGCTGGTGAAACGATATATGGTTGTACAGATGAGGGATATTCTCAGCATATAGACTCATACAGTGTGGAAACAGGCCCTTTGGCCCAACGTGCCCACACTGGCCAACATGTCCCAGCTACACTAGTCCCACCTGCCTGCGCTTGCTCCAGATCCCTCCAAACCTGCCCTATCCATGTACCTTTCTAACTGTTTCTTAAACGATGGGATAGTCTCAGCCTCAACTACTCCCTCTGGCAGCTTGTTCCATACACCCTCCACCCTTCGTGTGAAAAAGTTACCCCTCAGATTTCGATTTAATTTTTTCCCCTTCACCTTCAACCTATGTCCTCTGGTCCTCTGGTCCACAATTCCCCTACTCTGGCCAAGAGACTCTGTTCATCTACCCGATCTATTTCTCTCATGATTTTGTACACCTCAAAAAGATCACCCCTCATCCTCCTGTGCTCCAAGGAATAGAGACCCAGCCTCCTCAACCTCTCCCTTAGCTCACACCCTCTAGTCCTAGCAACATCCTCATAAATCTTCTCTGAACCCTTTCAAGCTTGACAATATCTTTCCTATAACGGTGCCCAGAACTGAATACAATATTCTAAATGCGGTCTCACCAACGTCTTATCCAACTGCAAAATGAACTCACAACTTCTATACTCTATACTCTGATTGATGAAGGCCAATGTGCCAAAAGCCTTTTTGACCACCCTATCTTCCTGCGACTCGACCTTCGAGGAACCAGGCACCTGCACTCCTAGATCCCTCTGCTCTACAATACTCCACAGAGGCCTACCATTCACAGTTTAGGTCCTGCCCTGGTTAGACGTCCCAAAATGCAGCACCACACACTTCTCTGTAATAAATTCCATCAACCATTCCTCAGCCCACCTGGCCAATCGACCCAGATCCTGCTGCAATCTTTTACAACCATAATTCACTATCTGCAAAACCACCCATTTTTGTATCATCAGCAAACTTGCTAATCTTGCCCTGTATGATCTCATCCAACTCATTGATGTAGATGACAAACAGTAACGGGCCCAGCACCAAACCCTGAGGCACACCACTAGTCACAAGCCTCCAGACTGAGAAGCTACCTTCCACCATCACCCACTGCTTCCTTCCATGGAGCCAATTTGTTATCCATTCAGCTATCACTTCTGGGATCCCATGTGACCTAACCTTCCAGAGCAGCCTACCATGCGGAACCGTGTCAAATGCTTTACTGAAATCCATGTACACAACATCTACAGCTCTGCCCGCATTGACCTTTTTGGTCACGTCTTCAAAAAACTCAATCAGATTTGTGAGACACGACCTCCCACGTACAAAACCATGCTGACTATCCCTAATCAGCCTTTGCCCATCCAAATGTCTGGATAACCTATCCCTCAGAATACTCTCTCGTAACTTTCCAACTACAGTTGTTAAGCTCACCGGCCTATAGTTCCCAGCATTTTCCCTGCAGCCCTTCTTGAATAGAGGCACAACATTTGCCATCCTCCAGTCTTCCAGCACCTCTCCTGTATTGAAGGACGACTCGTAAATTTCAACCAGGGCTCCTGCAGAAATCTCTCAGAAATTAGGATAATAATCAGTAATTCAAAATAGTGACATATTATATGAAAGAAAAGCTTACAACGAGTGTCAGAACACTATCTCTTACCGTGGCCTACTACACAGAGACATATTCTGGAACTTCCCACAATAAACATCATTGCAACATCACAGAAAACATTTAGACACGCAAGAGAATTTTAAAGATATTTTTCAGGTGGCATAGTGGCACAGCTGGTAGAGCTGCTGCCTCACAGCACCAGAGACCCGGGCAAGATCTTGACGGGTGCTATCTGTATGGAGTTTGCAATGCTCTCCATGTGACAGCATGGGTTTTCTCTGTGTGCCCCGGTTTCCTCCCACATCGCAAAGACCTGCAGGTTTGTAGGTTAATTGGCCTCAGTAAATTGCCTTTGGTGTGTAAGGAGTGGACAAGAAAGTGGGATAACATTGATCAAGTGTTATTGGGTAATCAATGGTCGGTGTGGACTCAATGGGCTGAAAGGGCCTGTTTCCATGCTGTATCTCTAAACTAAAGCAAGGCATTTTTGATGCCCTTTATTGCAATATTGTGGGATAATGGTTACCATATCAAGAGACTTTTGTGTATTTTGGACAAAATCAACTGCAGGACATGTGCAATAACGGAACCCGCTCTTTGCCCAGTTACAGCCTGAAGTCTTCAAAGAGCAATGGATTGTTTCCAATCAATATTAAATATGTCATGTGTGGTAGGGATCAAAACTGAGGTTTTCCTAATCTTGTTGGAATCATTTACTATTTTGCAATCTCAAAATTTATCCTGTGATCTGCTTGTTTAGATAAGGGAGTGCATGACCAAGTAATGGCACAGCGGTAGAATTGCTGCCTTACAGCATCAGAGTGGTGCTGTATGTATGGAGTTGGTACATTTTCCCTGTGACTTGTATGGGTTTTCTCTGGGAGCTCAGGTTTCCTCCCACATTACAAAGATGTACGGGTTTTGTAGGCTTATTGGCTTGATAAAATTGTAAATTGTCCCTTGTGTGTGTGTGGGATAGTGTTAGTGTGCAGGAATCGCTGTTGCCGCAGACTCGGTGGGCTGTTGGGCCTGTTTCCACGCTGTATCTTCTAATTAAACTAACTAAGTTGTCTAGGAAGGAATTGATTTCTCTAACTTCAAGTAACCCCGCATTCCCTCTCTCTCTATCCCTTCCCCATCCAAGTCGCACCAGCTTCTCATTATCACCCAACAAACAGCTAATGGTAGCCTGTTTCCTTTATCATCATTACTTTTTTTGCATTTCTTTAATTCATTGTTCTTCATCTCTACATCATCATCTATATCTAATTTCCCTTATCCTTAGCTAGTCTGAAGAAGGGTCTCAACCCAAAACGTCATCCATTCCTTCTCTCCAGAGATGCTGCTGCCTGTCCCGCTGAGTTACTCAGCTTTTTGTGTCTACATAAACTAAGTTGTCAATACATGTAAGAATTGTTATAATTCTTTAACCCAAAATTGAAACCATACTATATTGCTTAGGGAAATTTTGCCTATCTGGAAATATTACCATGTTTGATCCAATCAAACCTTCACTTCTCCCTTTGTGCTGTAACGCCACAACCTCAGCTGAGCTTCTGTTCCTGCACCTGGTCCCAGTTGTTGAGATGGAATAAACAGACATTGCATAAACAAGGAAAATGGAAACATCATTAATTTAAACTGCACAGATAAGCCTGTGTTCAATGCCTCCAGGTAATTACTGCGATTGCCAGTAAACGCTGAAGGAGTTTAATGACCAGAGTTCTTCAATTAGTTGATTGCAAGAGGCACCCAATTAGATAGGAAATGGTAAAATGCAGTTACGTGTGGATTCACACCCTTTGCTGTTCACTTGCATTTTTCAGTTTGAAACCAACTTAATGTTGGTAAACGGGCATTGTTTTCCATTTACATGCTCCAGTCTAGGATTCAAATTCAATGTTAAAAAGATAGTTTGATTACTTTTTGTTTAAAAAAAAAATAGCTTGATTCTCAAAGAATGTCGGCAGCAATGCAGTTTGTGACTATGAGTAGTCAGAAAAAATATACGATGGGGAACAAGATCAAACTTTATTGGGATGAGTTCATCCTGAAATGATTAAATACTCTATGGGCATTTTGGTGTTTCCTGTTCTTGAAGACATAGAGAAGGAATGTTCCCTTTAGAGCGAGGAAGATTGGTGAAAATATGATAAATGTACTAGAGTTTTGCTTGATTTCCTTTGGGGGCCAGGAAGAATTTATGTTGTGCATGATCTCAGGAGATTAAATGGTTGGGTAGAAGTTATGATAGATAGATTGTATATGGACATTCTTCTGTTTGTTATTTTGTTCATTGATACATGTGTGTGTGTGTATATATATATATATGTATATATTGTTATGACATCCACTGGTTAATGGGTTGTTAAAATCCAGATATTTTATGGGACAACTGGGTGGTGAATTTATCACCTCACCTTCGTCACGAGACTTCATTTACGACAGGCTGATTTGTTTCCACATTCTTTTACTCTGATGTAAATATGGCAGCAATTAAGACACTGGTATGATGGTGCACACAAATAAAAAACCTTAAAGAGCTTGAGGTTCACAACATTTCTGTCAAATTCTCAACACCCTAAGCATTTTGATTTTGTCAAAAAAAAGTTACTTTGTCTTTAATGATGACAACCTGCAAAATCCTAGGCGGAGCTGACAAATTCCACTGTACGCTGAAACATTAAAGTCTGCAGAGGAGTTTCTAAATAAGAGTTAACTCATTAGTTTAGTTTTAGTTTTAGTTTAGAGATACAGCGCGGAAACAGGCCTTTGGCCCACCGAGTACGCGACGACCAGCGATCCCCGCACATTAACACCACCCTACACACCCTAGGGACAATTTACAATTTACAGAAGCCAATTAACCTACAAACCTGTATGTCTTTGGAGTGTGGGAGGACACCGAAGATCTCGGAGAAAACCCATGCAGGTCACGGGAAGAACGTACAAACTCGTAGTCAGGATCGTACCTGGGACCCGGGACTCTAGCGCTGTAAGGCAGCAACTCTACCGCTGCGCCACCATGTCACCCTATTGTCAAGTGTACATTTCTGAAACAGCCAGCAGCTGGATGGCACAAAATGGAGCAATTCTGTGATTTTGTCAGTATGGAGGATGTCTTGCCTTCACTCTGGTTTGTGGGTTGAGTCAGTGCATGAGGCCTAATGGGAGCTGCAGACTCCTCCCAGATGGGGCAGGAGGTACCTAACAGGGTAGGTGGGTGGTATTTTCTAGAGGTTGATGCACTCCTGCCCCACTGACTCCATCTACACTTCACGCAGCCCAGGAAAAGCAGCCAACATAATCAAACACTTGTCCCACCCAGTCATTCCTTCTTATCCCAGTTTCCATCTGGCAGAAGGTACAGATGCTTGAAAGCGTGCATCATCAGACTCAGGGACGGCTTCTTCCCCTCTTTTATTAGACCTGAACGGTCCTTCCATTAGCTAGGGTACTGTCTGATTGTCCTCTACCCCAATGTAGACATGGGACTTTGTCTATGGTATTGTTGTGCTCAAATACTGAGAACAATATTCTTATTCTATATCTTCTATACTCTATATCTTCCCCTTATGCTCTATCTATTGTACTTGAGTTTGACTTGATTGGACATGTATGATATATCTGGTCTGTTTAGATAGCATGATAAACAAGCTTTTCATTATACCTCCGTGCATGTAACAATAATGAACCTAACAAGCCTAAATCTAAACTTAGACATGGTATCTGTGAGCACTTATGAGGCTATAATATCATTCTCAATGTGTCTTCTCTACTTAGAAGGGCCATGTGCCAGACATTCTGGAATTAATGGGGATGCTGCATTTCTTCAAGAAGACTTTGAACACATCCTTTAATTTATATCTTTGTCCTTCCAATGACAAAGCTCGGAATAAAGTGCTAGCTTAGGAGTCTGCTGTTGGATAACTGAACAAAAAAACCCAATTGCTAATGAACAACTTTATTAGCCCCACACCCCACAGCTCAATGCTTGGACTTGAAAGATGAACTTAAGGGCAGACATTGATGTAATCTCAAGAGTGAGAGAGCGTCATTTACATGGAAAGAGGTCCTTCCATGCTGACCAAGATGTCCCATCTTAGTCCATTTGCCCACATTTAGTCCATATCCTTTTAAACCTTTCCTGTCCCTGTAACATATCCTTTTAAACCTTTCCTGTCCCTCTAAGTGTCTTTTAAATGTTACAATTGTGCTTGTCTCAACTTCCTTCTCTGGAATCTTGTTCTATATAACCAACCCTTTGAGTGGAAAAGTTCCTATTAAATTTTTCTGCTCTTACTTTAAAGTTACATCCTGTTGTTCTTGAATCACCTGCCCTGACTGTTCATTCACTCTGTTAATTCCCCTCAAGATTTCATACTCCTCTAAAAGAACACCTCTTGGCCTCCTGCCATCCAAAGTCCTAGCCTGCCCAATCTCCCACTAGAGCTCAATTCCTCAGGTCCTGGCAACATCCTCATGAATCATCTCTGCACTCTTTCCAGCTTAATAACATCCCTCCCTATATCAGGGTGATGAAAACTGGACACAATACACCAAATATGGCCTCACCAACGTCTTGTACAAATATCCCAATGTCATTCTCAACACCCTGACTGATGAGTTCATTTCTTGTACCTACATATTTGCACTTCATGATAGCTTCATTTCAAAGTGAGATTAGGAAAAAGGAAAGAATATGATGGAAAGGAAAAGTGGGAATGCTGGCATACAGCACCTAGTTCAATAGCATCAATCTTTGCCTTCACAATCTTTATCATCACGATGGCAGAATTGTGCAATTACAAAAGTTCTCTAATTTTGCTGTCAGGATGATGGAACTCGTTCGAACAATGTTAATGTGGGGATGTCAGTATGTAGACACCATTTGTAGGTGCATCATATGTAAAAGTACTTTAAAAGAAACTAAAAGATTGAAACCAGTCGTTCTCCCACTGGGAGGAAATTGGTACATTTTTGCATTTACCTCCTGGTGGTTGTGTCGCCTTTTATTGAACATGTCTAATTCTCATCCCATTAATTTCAATGGGCTGAACATCAACTAGTGGGCAATTTGCTCACTGGATTACAGCCCAATTGATGAAGGTAAAAGATTCCCCTTGTGGTTTATAACTCCCAATCCATTAACATATAGCAACAGCCTGTAAAAATGCTAACTATGAACAGTAAAATATATACATCAGAAAATAACCACTTGATAAAAACAACCGACATGTACAATCGTATTACAATAACAAAACAGACTGTTAGTTTGATTTTTTTACAATGTTCCCACCATAAATTCAAAGAAAACGTGGTGAATTTAAATATGGGAATTTTGTTATACATCTCCACCAGCTGTTGCCTTGACAGGAAGCGTCACATCAAACCCCAAATGACAGAGAATGAGGTTCCATATGGCAGAGGAAACACAATACACGGGACATGAGAAACACTGCCATTTCCTCCTCAATATTTTACGTCAACCACTTAAATTTTTTTGTTGAACCAATCTATTGTTCTCTAAAAAAAGAGATCAAAACCACATCATAAACTGCTAGAATTCAACAAACCTAGTAAAAAAATGTGAACGGATCAAATTGATTAAAAAGTGCAAGTCGATTTGAGTCGTGAAATTTTAAAGGTCATTTAGCCTTTCTACTTGGGTTAATTTTTCACTTCAGTGTTTCAGACGCATCCCAGAAATGAGCGCCAATTCCCTCTGTCCTTCAGCATGTTTGTACCTGTCCTGGTGTCAGGCTCAAATAACTAAAACTAAAGAGTGTAGAAGCAAGGAACTGCAGATGCTGGTTTACGAAGAAAGACGTAAAGTGCTGGAGTAACTCAACGGGTGAGGCAGCATCTCTAGAAAACATGGATAGGTGACATTTTCGGTCGGGACCCTTCTTCAGACTGAGTTACTCCAGTATTTTGTGTCTTTTTAAAAAAAAACATAGCAACAGTGCACTATTCCTTAGTTTGGCAGTGAAAGCGTAAAACAACTTCTCAGACAATGAGAGGAAGCAGACTGTAACAGAAGCATCATATGGATTTACTGTAGTTGCTATTCAATATTAGCATCATATAAGTAGAAAATAATAAATGGTTTATAATTGTAATCTATCTCTTACGGGTTATTTTGTAGTTTCCCTCAATAACTACTGAACTTGTCAGCTTTATCTTATTCTCTGCAGAGGTTCCA
The DNA here is from genome assembly GCA_038087875.1 of Malacoraja senta. Lineage (NCBI taxonomy): Eukaryota > Metazoa > Chordata > Chondrichthyes > Rajiformes > Rajidae > Malacoraja > Malacoraja senta. The sequence continues at coordinate 365,861,762 of CM075977.1, forward strand.
ATCACCCAATCTTCATTCAAAGACTCCAGATCGAATTCATTGATTGGAAAAGGAGACTAATAAATCTCCCTGAAAATAGTAAGTAGAGCCAAGCAATTATTTAAATAACTCTTTGCTAAATTCATTAAAAAATTGCCAATCAGACACATATCTGAATAAATCATGCAGTGTATTTGTATTTGAATTTAATGACTTGGTTGCTCCTTCAAGCAAGCTGCTCGAAACTAACAACTATGAATAAAATTGTTTTTTGTCACCTTAACAAATGCATCAAAATTAATGAAGCCAATAGTAAGCTTAGCCTTGGCCAAAGATGCTTCTATTCTTCATTGAGTCTTCTGGTTAACAGCCACAGCTTTGAACTTTTAGCTAAAAACTAGTTGGTGATTTCACCGGATAGATTATAGTTAGAGTTACATTTATGTTTCTTGATTACAAACTTATCCTAATTGAAAATGCTAGGCCTAGACACTTCTCGCATACCATTCACAGGTTAGATTCATGAAATCCAGCCTACTAGAATCTATGGCTTGAAGGCTACTATGCTCCATAGATGCTGCCTCACCTGCTGAGTTTCTCCAGCATTTTTGTCTACCTTAGAATTTATGGCTTGGTATGTACAAAACTTAATAGACACACTTGCATCTCGGAGGTTTAGAGCACTATGATACAGTAGTACCCTTTTCAAGTTGCCATAATCACAATGACAGATTTTTCCATCTCATCGGGAGAATCCTCATTGCCTGCAACCAATAAGCATGAACAATCTAAGAAAAGCAGTTCTAGTTCAATCTTATTTCAATCAAGGGTATCTTCATGAACATGGAAAGGTGACATTTAAAAGGTGATGCCAGAACTTTGCAGGTAGTGGTTTGGGATCCGTGCTACTCACCTGAGGGGTTTGTGCTGCACTACTATACAGGTAGAATGGAGCACCTTGAAGGGAATCCCTGGTCCTTGTCTTTGCTTCAGGTTAAGGCTGGACCTGTTTGACCTGCAGACACTGAGATTTGACACAGTCTCTGAAATTCAAGCCAAAGCCACAGTGAATTAGTGCGGTACGGTGATGCAGCGGTAGAGTTGCTCCCTTACAGCGCCAGAGACCAGGGTTCGATCCTGACTATGGGTGCAGTCTGAACGGAGTTTGTCTGTTCTCCCTGTGACCGCGTGGGTTTTCTCCCACATTCCGAAGACGTAAAGTTTGTCGGTTAATTGGCATTGGTAAAATTGTAAATTGTCCCTAGTGTGTAGGATAGTGCTAGTGTACGGGGATTGATGGTCAGCGCAGTCTCAGTGGGCCAAAAGGCCTATTTCCGTGCTGTATCTCTAAAAAAAACATGAAAGAAGCATTGCCTTCCCAAAATACTCGCTCCCCGACAATCAACGAAACAGGAAATGTATATTTTGCCTCGGAAGCTATCTTTCACAGCCCTGCTAGTATTATATTTAACGGAAGAAAATGGTACAAAGGCTAATCCTTTGTTACATTAAGCATGAGTTACATAGCATGGATTTAGTTTTATTAATATTAGACATTTTATTTCCTAACAAAACTATTAGTTTCACAGAAGGCAGATTGATTAATGGGCAGAATTGCTGGATTTGAAATATTATATGTTACTAGCCCTGTCATTTCATGTAAACTTACTCCCTCTTGTCCCCTGAAGCAGCTGGCATGACTGCTATCTCATAGCTCCAGTGACCTGGGTTCAATCCTGACCTCTGGTGCTGCATTGCATCTGCATATTCTCCCTATGACGTGGTTTTCACCTGGTTTCCTTGCACAGCCCAAAGATACTTGGGTGAGTATATTCATTGGCAACTGTCATTTGTCTCCAGTGTATGTGCTAGAATTGAGTGTATTGTAAGAAAACTAGATTACAATGAAAATGAGTGGGGGAATTGGCTTGTTCTGTGGGCATAAACCCAATGGACACACTTCTACATCATTAAAGAAATAGGAACTCTGCTTCTTTCTGGGGCAGGGTAAGTGGGCCAAAGAATCCTTCCTTGGTGGTTCACTCCTCAAGTATGGTAAATGTTTTCAGCATTGCCATCAGACCTTGGCTTTGTCCAAGGCCTGTATGTGTGCAATTTCTGGATAAACTGACTGTCCTCCTGGACTGTTAAGGCTGCCTACAACCCAGTCAACGAAGTATGGCTATGCTGATGATCTGGCCATCCTACTCAGTAAGCCATCCTGGGAAGCAGCAGAAGAGGGCCTCTCTGAAGACATGAACATCCTGTCTTCATACCTGAGGAACTGGCGCCTCAAGCTCAGTATGGGTAAGACAACATCTTCAATGTTCCACCTCAACAACAGGGAAGCGACCCGCGAGATGAACGTCATGGTGGATAGCGCCGGGTTATGGTCCCAGCCTGTCCCCACTTCCCTCGGTATGAAGCTCGGCAGAACATTGTCATTCAAACAACACCTGGAATGTGCCAAGTCAAAGACAAGCGCCCATGCCGCACTGATACGCCGCCTAGCCGGCACCACATGGGGAGCCACGATGAAGACACTGCGCATGTCCACAGTGGCCCTGGTGTTCTCAGCCGCCGAGTACTGGTGCCGTAGCCCTCACTCCAAGAAGCTGGATGCTGCCCTCAACAGCACCCTGCGGACTGTCTCCGGATGCCTACGAGCCACCCCAGTAAACCAACTGCCCGTCCTCACTGGCATCGCCCCGCCAACATCAGACGATAAGCAGCCACGCTGGCCCTCTCTCGAAAGGCACAGACCAGTGAATCCCACCTCCTCCATCAGATCGTCACAGAGACACCACGACGAGTGCGCCTCAAGTCACGGCACCCCTTTGCCACGCAAGCCCAAGAGCTGCTCTGCACACCACCGCTTCTAAGGCCGCCTGGGTCAAGACGAGATGGAGAGACCAGTGGAAGTCAGCGGAACCATCTAGGCTACACCATTACATCGATGACCCCATGGACGTCCCTGGCCAGGACCTGCCCCGAAAGCAGTGGACAACCCTCAACTGCTTGAGGACAGGCATCGGACGCTATGGAGTAGCGATGAAGAGGTGGGGCCTCGTGGACAGCGCCTCCTGCGAGTGTGGGGATCCAACACAGACAGTGGAGCACATAGTCACCAGTTGCCCCAAACACCGGCCACCGAATGGTGAACGAGGTCGGATTGACCTGGATGATGACACGTTGGCCTGGCTCGCCTCAACGGAGCTGCAGGTCTAAAAGACATACGACAGAAGAAGAAGGCTATCCACACTATTCCTACCACTAGTCCGATGGAGATCAACTAACCTATTAGTTTCACACAGAGGGCAGATTTATTAATTGGCAGAATTGCTGGATTTTGAAATATTATGTGCTGTTCGCCCTGAGAAGCAAATACCTGGCACTTTCCAGAGTTGTATGGTATCAGGCTTTATCATACAATGCACAAACGCGGTGGATGAACTTTCACGGCGAATCCCACTTTCACCAAGAGGAAACCCAATGAAGCTGCCGAGAGAGAGCGTAATGAAAACTTGAGAGTATTTACTACCTTTCTACTTCTTTTGACTGCCATCATGTTAAATGCAGGGAGGCACTTAAAATTAGATTATAAAAACATAGAAAATAAGTGCAGGAGTAGGCCATTCGGCCCTTCGAGCCATTCGATATGATCATGGCTGATCATCCAAAATCAGTGCCCAATTCCTGCTTTCTCCCCATATCCCTTGATTCTGTTAGCTCTAAGAGCTACATCTAACTCTCGGTGGAAGAGAATTCCAGATTCACAACTCTCTGGGTGAAAAAGTTTTTCCTCATCTCATGGCCTACCCGCTATTCTTTTTATACCAATTTACAGTACACTAAAGCCAAATTAGGTATCACCAAAAAGAAATCTGTGCATTTCATGTGCAAGATGTCTAATTCACATGCTGCTCATTTTGAGAATTTTTTGTTCCAAATATATTTTATTCAGAATGAAAAATATCTATAAAATATACAAAACAAGAACACTGCAGAAACTCTTCCGACATTCTCAGTTTCTATACTTTAATTAGTGTGATATGCGGTAGTGTTAGTAAACTATCTTTCAACCAAGTGCACTTGCCACTCATGTGGCCCCAGGGGTCGGTATTCCTTCTCTTGTTTGAGGGATGCCTCCACCAGACCCGGCCCCTCAATCTCCAGAAGCAGAAGGACCCTAGTCTGTGGTCCTCCCCCACAGAGACTTGGTGTTGGCTGCACCAACCTTCAGCGAGACCCTCAGCAAGTACTCCTACAGTCGGGAATGCTAGTCGGCCGCATTCCCCGAAAGATATCTCACTCTGCTGGGAGGCCAGTGCTGTCAGTCTGAGTCCCTCCATGACCGCCACATAGGCTCCCAGGAGTACAAGAGAAAAATACAGGAGGACTCACCAAGAAGGAGAAATAAATTTAATGTGGACAGACTGGAATGTAGGGCTACAGAAGGCTGTTGATTGAAGAGCCCGCATGGCACGGAGTAACTCAAATGGAGCTGTGTCCCAATCCACAATGATCAGTGGTACTACACATCACAGTGTCAGGTGCACAGATTCAGCGATTTGCAGCAATGCTGCCTGTTTGCAGAAAGGTAAGGCTTGTACATCAAAAGTATGAGCGAGGAAAGTCAAGAAAAATTTACATTTCAAGTTCAGTTGCCCATGGCCGCTGACTTCATGTTTGATGTGCTCTTTGTTTTACTTTGAGTAAAGAATGGAGGTTGTAGTCACATACATTTGATCTGATTTCTCTCCGTTTGTTAGAAATACACACTGCACATAGTAATGACGTCACGAAGCGGAAGCTTCGATCGGCCCGACGCGGGAGCTTCGATCACCGGCTGTGGGGGCTTCGATCGCCCCGATGGATGGTTCAACTGCCCTGACCGTGGGAGAATAAAGATTGGACTTTATTGCCTTCCATCACAGTGAGGAATGTGGGAAATACGCTGTGGTGGATATTTATGTTAACTTTCATGTAGTTTTGTGTCTTGTTGCTTATTTTTAATATGGCTCCATGGTAATTCGAATATCACACTACCTTAATTGGTACACGTGACACCACCGAGTGGCGCCCGTAATGGCCGCCTCGCCAGCAGTCTTTGTCCCTTCTCTGTTTTTATTATTTTAAGTATGTCTTGAATGTTTATTTTAATGTTTCTTGGTATGTTTTATGTGGGGGATGGGGGGGGGTGGGAATCCGGGGAAACTTTTTCCAGTCACTTACCTCGATGGAGATGCAATGTTTATCCGTGTCGCATCTCCGTCCCCCCACTTCAAGCCGCGGGTGCGACTCGGACTTACCATCGCGGAACCTGGGATCTTTTGCCGAGATCGCCAGTGTTGGAGCTCCGACCGCGGGGCCTGTGGACTTTAACAATGTGAAGCAGCGGTCTCCGGTAAGAAGCGGCTGACTCGGGAGCTCCATGCCACGGAGTGTACCGATCCGTCCCGACGCCGGAGTTTCGATCATCCCGACGAGAGGGCTTGAACAGTGGACCGTCGGCAACAGCCCCCGTTCAAAGGCCCCGACCACAGGTGTACAAAGGAGGAAGATGACTGAACTGTATTACCTTCCATCACAGTGAAGAATGTTGATTCCACTGTGGTGGATGTTTATGTTAAACTTTATTTTATGTGCTGTGTGTATTTTTGCTTTTTTACAGTATGGCTGTATGGTAACTCAAATTTCACTGTACCTTAATTGGTACATGTGACAATTAAATTGAATCTTGAATCTTGAATAAAATACATTTGAAACCTTTGAACAACGCGTGCAAAACATGACAGGGATAAAATGCCCACTCAAGGGGGAAAGAGGCCCAACTGTTCTATTGTGTTTCCCGACGGGCAAGAGTTCCAGCAGAAATTAGTGTACGTGGTTCGAAATATGTGCAGGCTGTTATTTTGATGCACACGTTAAGCATTAAAAAATAGTGCGGATTATATTTTCACCAGGGTTTAAAGGTTTATTATCTTCTGCAGCTTCTGGTTTCTGCGTTGAAATTCTCAGCTGCAATCCTCAGTCATTGAAACAACAATCTTCAAGCCGTTTTTTTACTGAACTATTTTCATCCACTAGATGAGCATCCCAGAACAGATGTATTGTAAAACATATAGCAGCTGTTTTATCCTTTTATCCACAAGCTTCTTAAAGTCTTGCACCAAATACCTGTTGCCGTGGTAATCACACTGCCACCAAGTAAAGGCAATGAAGTCAGATGCTATATACTACATCTTTACTCACAAACGTGCAACTGAAAATCACCCATTTCACCCTAATCTGCTGTTAACGAAATTAGTTTTCTCTACCCATCTTGGTAAAGTCATGTATTTTCTGTTATAATATGACACATGTCACCTTCACTTATACAAAGTTTTTAATCTTGCATAATTAGTCACCACTGAAATCCAATGGACCCAAAGTGCTCAAGTGATCAGCATTTCCTTCTACACTTTTCCGTTTTTTCAATCCTTTTACCCCGGAAGCATCAGCCCATAAATGAATGGATTAATCATGTGCCACAGGCAAAAGGTTAATGGTGCTTATTCTCAGTTGGGTTGGCCAGTTGTTTAATGTGATTTTGCTGTCACTTTGACCTCTGAGTTACGATGATCAATTAGCTCACAGAAACGTAGAATTGTTTGAAATAGCACAGGCAATATGAACCATCTTACTTGCTCCACTGAAATACATAGAAAATAGGTGCAGGAGGTGGCCATTCAGCCCTTCGAGCCAGCACCGCCATTCATTGTGATCATGGCTGATCGTCCCGAATCAATAACCCGTGCCTGCCTTCTCCCCATATCCCTTGATTCCACTAGCCCCGAGAGCTCAATCTAACTCACTCTAGATGCTTGTTACAAAGCTACTCAAATCAATGGTCCTGCTATTTTTCCCCACCCTGGTTTTGGATCCTCAACTCCTTTACTGCATCATGTCTCTATAACAAGCATCTATGTCAAAAAAAGTTTCCTGTCATCTTCCACTCTTTTCAAGATAATCCTAACTTTTGATTTTCAAAATTGGGAATGCGGGACTGAGAATGTTTTGAGGACAGTTCACAAGTTCACAAGTTATAGGAGTAGATTACTGATTGTGGATGATCAGCCCTGATCACATTGAATGGCGGTGCTGGCTTGAAGGGCCGTATGGCCTACTCCTGCACCTATTGTCTATTAATTAGGCTATTTGGCCCATCGAGTCTACTCCGCCATTCAGTCATGGCTGATCTCTGCCTCCTAATCCCATTTCCTGCCTTCTCCCCATAACCCTTGACATCTGTTCTAATCAATAATTTGTCTCTCTCTGGCATAAAAATATCCACTGCCCTCTAACTAAAGAAGTACCTCGTCACCTCCTTTTTAAAAGAGCGCCCTTTAATTCTGAGGCTATGACCTTTGGTCCTAAACAGTGTGTGTTAAGGTTGAGGCTGGACGTCCTAAGGCGTTTGAAGGTTGATCAATTTTCTGGGCCTGATCAGATATCGAATTGAATTGAATTGAATTGAATGCTATTTATTGTCATTCAAGCCTAGGCTTGAACGAAATATCATTATCACTCCTATATCCAAGCTAGAGAAATTACAGGTGCCCTGGTTGAGGTATAAGGAATCATTGTTATACACAGGTACGTTGCCCGATGGATTGAAGGTGGCTAATCTTGTGCCTCCATTTAAGAATGGCTGCAGGGTGAATGCCTGGGATCCATAAACCAGTGAGCCATACACCTGTGGTCGGTAGAAACAAGGGGCTGGTTTACTAAAAAGATACAAAGTGCTGGAGTAACTCAGCAGGTCAGGCAGATCTCTGGAGAAAAAATGGGTGACATTTTGGGTCGGGATCTTTCTTTTGTACAAACTTGTTAACTTTGCCAGTTGACATGCTGGGTTAGGCAATCTTGAATAGCAGACCAATCACTGTTTCAGGGAGGTTTCAAGATAAGACTTGGCAAACTCCCAAAATGCAGACTATTGGAATTCTTGAATTAATCAGTAAAGCCTGAATTGGCATAATTCGTCTGAAATTGATTGTTACATCCGCTTGCCTTAGTGATTCCACTGCCAGTGCTATCTCCAAAAGAATAGCCAACTAGAAGTCACACCATCAGAAAATGAGAGAAGGAAATGAGGAAAAGGATAATATTTGACATATGAACTATGTGAGAAGTGGAAATGAATCGTCTGGCCTTGCATGAGCAGTGTTGAAAAGAGCACATAAAGAACAGTTCGGGAATGACAGCAAATACAGACATAGGTCTTCAGGCAGTGTCTGTCAAAGAGTGCAGACATGTCACAAGTTTAGACACAGGCTGCTGATAGCACACAATCAGATTTTATGGAAACAGTCTTAGATTTGACCAATAAGTAATTAGGATATACTTGGCAGGACAATGCAACAGAGGATGATAACAGGTTTATTGTTCAGCTACTATACAAGAATACTAATCAAAATTGAAATCATTAAGAGCAACTTATTGACTTTTTCACAGTTTACAATTCTAACAACTGTGTATACTGGCTAACATCCAGCATTGCTGGAACTCATCCAGTCTGAGTATAATTAGATTATGTAATTACCACAGAATTGAAGGTGGTTTATAGTTTCTAGTGGAGATGAGCCAAACAATTCTGTAAACATCCCAAACTACTGAATTTATGGCTCTTACACTCTGGTGTTGCAGTCAGACCTTTCCCGCAAACAAGACTCAAATGTTCTTAGACTTAGTTATTTGATATATGAGCCTTTTTACTTATAATCTGTTCAAGTAATGCAAGGGTAAAGTATACAGTACATCGCAGAACCCTGATGACTACTGGTGTATGACGTCAACCTGGGATCCAAGTCCATAGTTCCCTGAAAGTGACAATAGAAGTAGATATAGCGGGAAAGAAGGGATATCATATGCCTGAAAATAGACACAAAATGTTGAACTCAGAGGGACAGGCAGTATCTCTGGAGAGAATAGGTGACATTTCGGGTCGAGATCCTTCTAAAGACATCTTCAGTCTGAAGAAGGGTCTCGACCCAAAACGTCACCCAATCCTTCTGTCTAGTGATGCTGCCTGTCGCATTGAGTTACTCCAGCATTTTCTCTCTACCTTCAGTGTAAACCGGCATCTGCAGTTCCTTCCTGCTCATATGGTATTCCTGCCTTCATTGGTCAGTGCACTGAGTATAAGAATCAGGAATTCATGTTGCAGCTCTACAAAACGTTGTTAGGGCACGTTTGTGTGCAGTTCCAGTCACCTCATTACAGGAACAATATGGAAGCTTTGGAGAGAGTTCAGAAGAGATTCAGCAGGATGTTGCCTGGATATTGCATGGTTGTCTGGTGTATGCTATATGGAGAACTTGGAGTGTTGGAGGCTGATGGGAGACCTGATAGATGTGTATAAAATTATGAGGGGCATAGATAGGGTTAGAATCTTCTTCCCAGGGTAGAAATATCAAATTCTGGAGAAGATACCTTTAAGATTCAGAGGGGGAGGTTTAAAGGGAGATGTGCAGGGCAAGCAAGTTTTTTGTTTTTACCAGAGAGTGGTTGTTGCCTGGAGCACGCTGCAAAGGGTGGTGGTAGAAGCAGACATGATAGGGAATGGGGAAATACAGATCATCTACAGGCAGATGGGGTTAGTTTAATTCGCAACCCCCGGGTTTCCTCCGGGTGCTCCGGTTTCCTCCCACACTCCAAAGACGTACAGATTTGTAGGTTAATTGGCTTTGGTAAAATAGTAAATTGTCCCGAGTGGCTGTAGGATAGTGCTTGTGTACGAGTTGATCGCTGGTGGGCTGAAGGGTCTGTTTCTGTGCTGTATCTCTGAAGACTAAGTAAAGAACATGCCTCCTTCTCCTACTCAAGTCCTAGCCTGCCCAATCTCTCCTTATAGCTCAGACCCTCAAGTCCTGACAACATCCCCATGAATCTTCTCTGCACTATTTCCAACTTAACAACATCCTTCCTGTAGCAGGGTGACCAAAACTGAATACAATACTCGAAATGCGGCCTCACCAATGCCCTGTACAACTGTAACATAACATCCCAACTTTTATACTGAGTATGTGTAGGAAGGAACTACAGATGCTGGTTTAAATCAAAGATAGACACAAAATGCTGGAGTAAGAGTCTCGACTGAAGAAGGGTCTCGACCCAAAACATCACCCATTCCTTCTCTCCAGAAATGCTGCCTGTTACTGCAGCATTTTGTGTCTATCTTCTATACTCAGTACCCTGACTAAAGAAGGCCAATGTAACCAAAGCCTTTTTAAACCACCCTAAATACCTGTGACTTTCAAGAAACTATGTACCTGCACTCCCAAATCGTTCTGCTCTACATCACTCCCCAAGGCCCTGCCATTCACTTGACACAAATATTGTTCCAATTTTCAGCCGCAGGCCTGACACTCACAGACTGCACCTACACCCAAAGCAAAGGCACCAATCCTTTCAAATTGCCTCCACCCGGAATATATTGTGACATAAATAATTCCTTTGACATTACAGTCTATAATTCTATATTTCCCTAGGATGTGGGAGACTATATTGGTCCATCAAGTGTATTCCAGCTCACAAAGCAATCTTGTCCTCCTCTGAATTTCCCTGTAACCTAACTATTCTCGCCATATTCCCGTTCTGCTCCCATTCTACCATTCAACTGTACATGAGGAGTAATTCACAGTGGTTTATTCACCTATATCTCTTTGGGAGGAAACCAGGGCATCCAGTGAAAGCCCATGTAATCACAGGGAGATTGATTAGTATCGGTGTCAGCAGTTATGGGGAGAAGGCAGGAGAATGGGGCTAGGAGGGAAAGATAGAACGGCCATGATTGAATGGCGGAGTGGACTTGATCGGCCGAATGGCCTAATTCTGTTCCTATCCCTTATATGAACGTTTGTGTTAACTCCTCACAGGGAGCATCAGAGTTCAGGACGGAGCCTAGTTGTTGGAGCTGTGTCACCTGCCACTTAATTATAAGAACAAACTGCGAATCTTGCACTATATTTAATTAAATAGCCCCAGGAAGCAAAAGTGGCAGCTGTGAAAAGCTGGTGAAGAAAATATATGACGTTTCTTCGTGTTGAAAGAACCAGGAACAAACAATGAAATGTTTTGCAAGATTGTGGCTGGCATTAAATACATGTAGAATGGTGCCTCTAGGTTACGAACACCTAAACTACAGACACCCTTGCATACAAACCATAATATTATCAAATTCAAAAGTCCAACACACAGCCGCCTCTCTGGCTGATTATTAATGTCCTCTCTCTCTCTCTCTCTCTCCTCATTTAGTAGTTGTTCATTCTTATCAGTCCTAAATGCTTTTGGTGCTGTGCATTACAACACTGTGGAGGTATGGCTACCATATCTAGTGTATTTTGCGTATTTTCCCGACATGGATAAAATTGTCTTATAAAACGCCTGTAAAAACTGATCCTGTTCCTCAGGAATAGCCTGTAAAATTATGGAATATGGAATAGGTAGAGAAGTCCTGAAACGGGGGATCACAGCCCAAAAATGTGATTGTAAACCATTTAAGACTGAAATTAGGAGAAATCTCTCCTCACAGAGTAGTAAAGCTGTGGAATTCACTGCCACGAGGCAGCTGAGACCAAACCGCTAAATATATTCAATGTTAGATTTGATACTGATCGGTGAAGCGATAACGGAATAGGGGAAGAAATCAGGAACTGGTTATGGAATTATGATGATCAGCCATGGTCATATTGAACGATGGAGCAGGCACGAATGACTTAATGGCTTACTCCTACTAATTTATTTTGTTTCTATGTTACGCTGCTATTATAAGACATCAGAATATGGTACCTAATTTATATGTGACGTTATAGGTTAGGGTCTTTTTCTGAAGATTCAAGCATAGACAGATAAAGCATTGATTTCCAGGCCATTCAATTTAATGAAACAGATCTGAATTTGTCACATACGTAGATGATTGTTAAAATACGGTAAAAGTTAATAACGTCTGTGGAAAATAAAATCTTGAAAAGCAATTTAACAAGCAAACAGTAAATGACAACAGCTTCTGTCTTCGCACTGGTCTAACAGCCCCAGTAGTTACTGCAGCACGGACAGTTGTTTGGAAGGAGGAGTATGTGTATATGCAATATTGTAAACACATTTGTTTGTCTACCTTGTTAATAATGTTGCCATAGAGTCATACAGCATTGAAACAAGCCCTTCAGCCCAACTTGCCCATGCCAACCAAAATGCCCCTCTACCAACCAAAATACCCCATGTTTGGCCCATATTCCTCAAAACCTTTCCTATCCATTTAACTGCCCAAATGCTTTGAAATATGGTTATAGTACCTGCTACCTCTTGTGGCAGATCATTCCAGATACCCACCACGCTCTATATGAAAAAGTTGCACTCAAGTCCATATTAAATCTTTTCCCCCCTCACCTTAAACCTTAAAAGTAGGTTGGGTCTCTATTGCATGGAGCGCAAGAGGATGAGGGGCTATCTTATAGAGATGTAAAAAATCATGTGAGGAATAGATCAGGTAGATGCACAGAGTCTCTTGCTCAGAGTACGGTAATCGAGGACCAGAGGACATAGGTTCAATACAATACAATACCGTTTATTATCATTTGGACCTCAAATGAAGTTCAAACAAAATTTGGTTTCTGCAGTCATACAACAAGGTGAAAGGGAAAAGATTTAATAGAAATCCGAGAGATAATTTTTTCACAAAGGGTGGTGGGTGTATGGAACAAGCTGCCAGAGGAGGTAGTTGAGGCTGGGACTATCCCATCATGTAAGAAACTGTTGGACGGGTACATGGATAGGACAGGTTTGGAGGGCCGAAGGGCCTGTTTCCACACTGTATCACTCTATGACTCTATGTCCTCTGGTTCTTAGCATGTGAGTGTTAGCCCTTTAAATAACACAGCTTCAGAAGAAACTGGGCTCTAATCGTACTGTTCCAGAAGAGGATTTATTGTACTCATATATAATATGATTTGACTAGATAGCAGACATAACAAGCATTTCACGGCAACGCGGAAACAGGTCCTTTGGCCAACTGAGTCCGCGCCAACTAGCTATCCCCACTTATTAACACTGTCCTACACACACTGGGGACAATTTACATCACTACCATGCCAATTAACCTACAACCCTGTATGTCTTTGGAGTGTGGGAGAAAAAAAAGATCTCGGAGAAAACCCACACAGGCCACAGGGAGAACGTACAAACTCCGTACAGACAAGTAACCATAGTCAGGATCGAACCCGGGTCCCTGGTGCTCAAAGACAGCAACTCTATTGCTGTGCCACTGTGCCACCCTATAATAAACAATTAAATCCAACATATATAAGCTAAATGAATGCTCGAAGGGCCTACTCCTACACCTATTGTCTATTGTCTATTGTATTCACATTCCACCCACGTTTATGCAACTATTCTTGTTGAGGCCATGTCTCCGTTTTTTAATCTATTCAGTAGCTTTTGCTAATTTTGTTTGTACTTGGTTTGGAAAGTAAAATGTTGTTTGCCATTAAACCCATCTGTGTGTTTAGTGTAGTTTATGTTTGGTTTGGAGATACAGCGCGGAAACAGGCCCATCGGCCCACTGAGTCTGAGCCAACCAGCGATCCTCATACACTAGCATATCCTGTTCACACTCGGGGCAATTTACAATTATACCAAGCCAATTAACCTACAAACCTTGTACGTCTTTGGAGTGTGGGAGGAAAACGGAGCACCTGGAGAAAACTGACCAGGTCACGGGGAGAACGTACAAACTCCATACAGACAGCACCCATAGACAGGATCAAAGCCAGAGTCTCTGGCGCTGTAAGGCAGCAACTCTACCGCTGCGCCACTGTGCCGCCCCTATGTGGGCACTTTATGAGCACATACACATCCAATTTGGACATGGGACTCTCACATCCAAGAGCAAAAGGCAAGCTCCACACCTGTCCCCCAGAGCTGAATTCAAACTGGAATAAATGCTACCAATCTATTTATCCTTAACACATTCCATTTCTTCTGTGACTTGTTTGAATCAGTTTGTTCTCTATTTGATCAGTTGACAAGGCTCTGAGTAAAATGAATTGGGAGTAATCTCAACTCAGCCCAAACCTTTAGTCTCCATTCTATTTGCTGGCCTGATCCTCGCCAACTGTGGTAAATCCTTGAATCCCTGTCTCTTTGCTACTCTCTGACATTTAAGAAATTCCACCAGTAAGTGACAAGAATTTCAGCTGTTTGCCCATATTTAACTAATAAAGATGTACAAACATCAAACCAAATTCCTTTGCAGAATTACCTGCAGTATTTGTAAGTGAAGACTGGAAGTAACACATCTCTATGGATGCTATGATGAATCACATTTTGCATTTATTCTATATATTACTTTATACGGTGCACTGTGATAATTTTCCATTAATCTGCACATGGTAGAACAAACATCCAAGCTACAAGAAATTCAATAAAATTACAATATAACAAAAAAATTCCATTCCTCCTTGTAATTACTTGATCTAAAAAAAAAGTCAGTGGCAAGGAGATAAGGCCATAACACATAGGAGGAGAATTGAGTCATTCAGCCCATCAAGTCTATCCTGCCATTCAGTCATGGCTGATCTATTTTTCCCTCTCAACTCCATTCTCCTGCCTTTGATGCCCTTCCTAACCAAGAACCTATCAATCTCCACCTTAAAAATACCCCAGGTCTTGGTCTCCACTGTGCCACTGTGCAGTGGCAATGAATTCCACAAATTCACCACCCTCCGGCTAAATACATTTCTCCTCATCTCCATTCTGAAGGTATGTCCCTTTATTATGAGGCTGTCCCCTCTGGTTCTAGACTCTCTAGATACTGGTAACATCCTTTCCATGTCCACTCTATCTAGGCCTTTCATTATCTGGTAGATTTCAACGAGATCCCCCTCATTCTTCTAAGGATTTACCTGGAAGCAAATAATTATTAAAATCACAAAGATATTAACAAAATAAAAACAAATAGATAAGTGCTGGAGTAACTCAGACGACTGAAAGTCTGAGGACGGGTCCCGATACCACCTATCCATGTTCTCCAGAGATCCTGACCGCTGAATTACTCCAGCGCTATGTCATTTACTATACACTCACAACTGAGTAACGGCGGCAAGGCGGCGCAGTGGTAGAGTTGCTGCCTTACAGCGCTTGCAGCGCCAGAGACCTGGGTTTGATCCCGACTACGGGTGCTGTCTGTATGATGTTTGTACGTCCTCCCCGTGACCTGCGTGGGTTTTCTCCGAGATTTTTGGTTTCCTCCCATATTCCAAAGACGTACAGGTTTGTAGGTTAATTGGCTTGGTTAAAGTGTAAAATTGTCCCTAATGTGTGCAGGGTGGTGTTAATGTGTGGGGATCGCTGGTCGGTGCGGACTCTGTGGGCTGAGTTTCCATGCTGCATCTCTAAATTAAACTAAACTGTGTAGCCAAATTCTGCTCTTACTCCATGCACATGTTTGCACATAACACAACAGCAGTGGGCTGGGCTTCAAACAGAGAAAAGATGGAATTGAGGGCCTGAGTTACAGTATAGGGTGATGTTGGACAGGCTAGGACTTAATTCCTTGGAGCATAGGGGTGATCTTTTAGTGTTCAATAAAATCATAAGGGGAATAGATAGGGTAAATGCACAGGTTATTTTACCCAGAGTAGAGGTATCGAGAATCAGAGGACATAGGTTTAAGATGAGAGGTGAAAGATTTAATAGGAACCTGAGGGGCATCTTTTTCCACACAGAGGGAAGTAGGTATATGGAGCGAGCGGCCGTAGGGGGTAGTTGAGGCAGACACTATAACAACATTTAAAAGACATTTGGAGAGGTACGTGGATAGAAAATGCTTAGAGGGATATGAGTCAGACACAGGCAGGTGGGACTAGCCTAGATGGGGCATTTAGGTTGGCATTGGGAAGTTGGGCCACAGGACCTTGTTTCCGTATTCAACGGCTCTACGTCTCTATGACTGGATAGCACAAAAAATAAAATTATTCACTGTAAGCAAGTGACAATAATAAACCAACAGCAATACTGACTGTACGAGCTCATTACAAATTCACAGCAAAATGACATCCTCCAGGAATTAATCATGTAGTGTATTGGATGTAAAAAATGCTCTGTAATTTTCTCACTTCCAGCTCAATCAATGGAAATTATGTGAATGGTAAATATAAGGGTCACACATAAATATTAAACAGACAAGAAACTTTGAGAAGACCATTGTTGAACACTTTTTTTGCAAGTTATATCCAATAATATGTATTACCCGAGGCTAATGCATAAAAAAACAACTAGTTTATTGTTCTTTAAATATTCCTGTAGATCATTCTCTATTTTAACTGAACAGCCTCATATCCTCTTGTGGAAATTACATTCACAATAGCATATAAATATCATAACACACCTGCTGATTTTGAGAAACAGCAACTATTAATCTATATGAGGGGACATTTTTTTTTTACAATGGCAACAGACAATATAAATATTACATTCTTCCACATTTAGGTGCACATACGTCTTCCTTCCTCATGACCACAGGTCACCTATGCTGATACAACTCCAAGTCAAATTGCTAAGGCTAGAGCTCGATTGTTTTGATTGCATTGCACTAACCTACTATCCTTTATAGGACTGTCATTGGTGCTGCTGAATGGAAAATTAGGAATTCACAGCAGATTTTTCGGCAGCGTGAAAATGCACACCACCAGTTTTGGGGACAGTTTCTTCTCAGCTGTTATCAGCCAACTGAATCATCCTACCGCAACCCGAGAACAGTGCTGAACTACTATCTACCTCTTTGATGACCCTCGCACTATCTTTGATCGGACTTTGCTGGCTTTACCTTGCACTAAACATTATTCCCTTATAATCATGTATTGTCTTTCTGCTGACTGGTTAGCACGCAACAAAAAGCTTTTTACTCTACCTCGGTACATGTGACTATAAACTAAACTGAACTGAATTAAAGATTTTGAATTTTTTTAACATAATTATATGGAAATATTAGAAGCAAGAGGGTAGCAAAGGAAAGAGTAGGTCTCCTCAAAAGTCACTAGATTAAGCCAGGCTTGAAAGGGCACAGAAGAAATTTGCCAGAATGGTGCCTGGAATGGAAGACTTTCGATATAGTCTTTCGGATAGTCTTTGGACCTGGATGAGAACTTAGAGGCACAGAAGTTTTCATGAGAAAAAGTGTTGTAGAGAAAATGAAATTTAAAAAAAAGATTATGTGAATTACTAGAAGTTATTAAATAACAGAATTGATAATTGAGGAACAAAAAGAGGTATAAGAGGTAAGAAATCTGTGACAGCCTTTTTCTTTCACTCTGCGGCTGAGTCTGTATGCCTGCGATGCTACTTTGAGAGATACAGCACGGAAACAGGCCCTTCAGCCCACCAATTCCACACCAACCAGCAATCCCCGCACATTAACACTATCCTATACTAGGGACAATTTTTACAGTTATACCAAGCCAATTAACCTACAAACCTGTACGTCTTTAGAGTGTGGGAGGAAACCAAAGTTCTCTGAGAAAACCCACGCAGGTCACAAGGGGAACATACAAACTCGGTACAGACAAGTACCCATAACCAGGATCAAACCTGAGTCTCTGGAGTCTATCACTGCGCCACCATGCAAGCAAGTTTTTCATTGCATTCTACGTGCATATATGACAATAAACTTGACTTGTATTAAGGGAAACTTGGCACAGGGCTCAAGTGACCTAATTGTACAGTGAAGGCAGATGATACCAGCGGTCTGTGCCGTTTTGTCATCTGTATACACCAGCCCTTACCTCTCCAATTCCAGAAGCATGAGTCCAGGTATTCAAGAAAAAAATTGGAAGAATGGCTAGCGCTTGGAGTTATTATTGTTTAGTTTAGTTTAGTTTAGTGATACAGTGCAGAAACTGGCCTTTTGGCCCACGGAGTCCGCGCCGACCAGCGATCCCCAAACACTAACACTCCCCTACACACTTGGGACAATTTACAATTTTTACCCAAGCCAAATTAATCAACAAACCTTTATTTATTTGGAGTGTGGGAAGAAACCAGAGCCATTGGCAAAAACCCACATGGTCATAGGTAAAATGTACAAACTCCATACAGACAGCACCCGTAGTCAGCATCAAACCCGTTTCTCCGGCGCTTTACGGCAGCAACTCTACCGCCGCGACATCGTGCTGCCCTATAGTTATAAGGCCAATTCTGCATTTTGAGTGCTAGCAATGTTGAAATAACATTCTCAATTGATAGGTGCAGCATTATTCCTTAAGCTTGGGTTGAATCTCATTAGAATAGCTCAGGAGACCAAAGTCAGGGAGGTCAAAATGAAAATTTAACAGAGTATTGCAATCTCCAATGATCATAATTCTGCGTAAAGCAGAAATGTTCAACAAAATAGCCACAGAATCTGCTCTAGATTTTCTCTGCATGGAGGAGACCCGTCATAATGCAATAAATACAGTGAAAAGTAATATATATATAATGTACTGCCTCACCTAGAAGATGTTTCATGGGCTCTGAATGTCAGAATGGAAATAGGTAAAAATTCATATGTTGAAATCCTTAGAATTATAGAGAAAGTGCTGGGCTAAGTGTTGCAAAATGGAAAAAGTATATCAAGATGAAGTAGCAAAACAGTCACTAAAATGCCTTATAAATGTAACTGATCAAATGTTATTGATTCACAGTTTGCATTAAAAAAAATAAACTTCTTAACAGGAACTCTTTGGCATGCAATATATTTCCTTCATCCAGTTACTCCCTTGAGACATGCAATGAAGAAAAAATCATGGGAACTCAATCAATGCCTTAGTGACAATACATTTCTAACGAACAACTGCAAAAATTTGTTTAGAAATTCATCTCCGGTCCTAAGTGCGAAAGAGAGTGGTTATATTGTGGGATCAGCATTTCCACCTCCAGGTTTCATCCCTTTCAATTCAATGGATCAATTTCAGAAGCAGAGAACACATCGTCACTACAGCATTGCACATGAATGCCACTGACCAGTGAGGAATTTCCAAGCATATTAAGTGCACAATAATTGGCTTGTATTCTGTTTTAAAATGCATACTTTACACGCTACCGTCTTTTTATATGGATGAGGAAGAATCTACCGATATTGGTACCCAAAATTTAAAAAACCCAGAAATGCTGGAAATACTCACCAAATCAAAAGATAGAGAAGATAGATAATGTAAGGTAGCAAAGTGAGCATTTCTGGTTGATGACCTTTCATCAGAACCATGAGTAGTGAGAAAGCAACCACATTTTATGTTGAAACAAGGAACTGCCGATGCTGGTTTACAAAAGAAGACACAAAGTGCTGGAGTAACTCAGTTTGTCAGGAAACATCTCTGGAGAATATGGTTAGGTGACGTTTTGGGTCAGGACCTATCTTCAGACCTTTTATGGTGCATTGAGGGTGCACACTGTGTGGGAAGTAGAGAGGCAGTGTTCGAGCGAATAAAGAGAATGGCTGTGATAGAATGGTGATCAAGAGAGACTAAATGAGAGAAAATGTGAAGGTGTCTGCTGTGAGAAGGCGATGAAGGCTTGAGAATCACCGGCAATCTGAAATAAATAAATTAATGCGGACTAATAAGAAAGAAATCTGATACAAAATGGAAAGTCCGGTTACCAGAAATTATTGAATTCAATGCCAAGTTTCTGATGAAAGATCATAAACTTGCAATATTATCTTCCTTTCTCCCTCCCCTCTGATGCTCCCTGATGTGCTACAGATTTCTTATATTTTCTTTTATTTCTAATTTCCAGCAATGGCAATGTTTTTTTTTAATCTCATGGTTCCTCTGTCACACTCCTCTTTCAATTCATCTCCTTCCTTTTGCAAATCCACAAACAAGCTTTAACTACCTCCTCTCACATGGCTCCGCTATCTTTTATGTCATTCAATTTCCCCTGTTTTCCATCTTGTCACAAACATTCCTTTGTTATCCACACTCCTTCACTCTCTCTGCAACATTAAATAAAACATTTGATTTCCAACTTTTCCTGGTTCAGATGAAACATCATCAACCTGAAGCAGGTTGTTCAAAATCATGAGAGAAATTGATCAGAGTAGGTAGGGGAATCAAGAAACAGACGGCATAGGTTTAAGGTGAGGGGGGAAAGATTTAATAGGAAACTGAGGTGCAACTTATTCACACAAAAATTGTGGTGGGTGTATGGAACAAGCTACCGGAGGAGGTAGTTGAGACAGGTACTATCGTAATGTTAATGAAACATTTAGACAGGTACATGGATAGGATAGGTTTAGAGGGATATGGGCTACATGCAAGCAGATGGGACTAGTGTAGATGGGACATGTTGGTCAGTGTGGGCAGTTGGGCCAAAGGGCCTGTTTCTCTGCTGTATGTCTCGATGACACTATGGCTCGATGAAACGTTGATTGTTTCTCTCTCCTCAGTTGCTGCCTGAGCAGCTGAGAATTTCCAATTTTGTATTATATTGTGTCCTTTCCGATCACACGATAAAGTTGTTAAATTTCATGACAATACTATAAGGTTAATTTGTTTAGTTTTAGTTAGTTATTGTCATGTGTACCGAGGTACCGTGAAAAGCTTTTCTTTTTAAAAAAATATTTTTATTAGAAGCATATACATATCGTAATCAAAACACAATTTGTTTCTCAATTACATATTGTTAATAGCTGGGATCCTAGCTATCAAAATAGCTGGGGTCCTCGTTTATCAATTACATATTAACACAGCTATTTGTTTATTTTTTTTATAGATAGAAAGAAAAGGAGGGGGAAAAAAAATGAAAAAATAGAATAAATTAGCAATAATACAGTTTTGGAGATAAGTCCATAGATTATAAAACGTAAATATTCATCTAATCCCGGGTTCAAGCTTCAGTCAAGCTTCCGTGCTGGACCAGTTTACCATTTCAGAAAATCAATAAATGGAGACCATATTCTAGCAAATAATTCTGGTTTGTCAATTAAGACAAGTCTAATTTTTTCCAAATGTAAGGTCTCCGACATCTCCATAATCCACATCTTAATTGTGGGGGTTGTTGGATTTTTCCAAAATTTTAATATTAATTTTTTCCCAATTATTATACTATAATCAATGAAATTTCTTTGGCTTGTTGTAAGTTTTAAGCTTTGTTCTGATATTCCTAATGTGAAAAGCTTTTCTATATTCTATATATTCAGTGATTTAAGATATAGCAAGGGCTTTGCAGGAACTAAGATTTTCTAGCAACAAGAAAATTCTGGCACTCAATGTTCATTTGTGAAGTGCATGCAAGCCACACTCCAGTGATATGGACGGAAGCTTCAGAACACTCCAGAGGGAAGGCTACACAGCCTTTCATGAGACACAAAATAATAGCCTTGACTTCTTTTCCAGGCATTAAAAAAGGATAATCCACAAGTACATGTGTTCTATAGCTGCAGTTAAACAAGTTAACTGTACAAAGCTCTTCTTCTCGGGTAGCCACAGGTTTAGTTTAGTTTAGTTTATTATTATCACGTGTAATACAGTGAAAGCACGCTTTTGTTTGCGTGTTATCCAGTAAAAAAAAAAGACTATATGTAAATACAATCAAGCATTCAACAGTGCAAATATAAAGGGTACAATACTTAGTGCACAGATATAAAATTGAAGTCCAATAAAGTCCGATCAAAGAAAGGTCTCCAATGAGGTAGATGGATGGTCAGGACCGCACTCTAGCTGATGAGAGGACCGTTCAGTTGCCTGATAACTGCTGGGAAGAAACTGTTCCTGAATATTAGTTTAATTTAGTTTAATTTTAATCTGGAAGTATGCATTTTCAATCTTCTGTACCTCTTGCCTGATGGGAGAGGGGAGAAGAGGGGTGGAGGATATCATACTTCCATTCCATTTCTGTGGGTACTGAGGTGAATGAAGACTCCCATCTACAAACTCCACTAGATGTAGGCAGCTGCTTCAGCATGGGGTGGGTAGGTGTACGATTGGGATGCTCCTTCCACTGTTTGTGGGGGTTGCCATGTGCATGCTTCCATCAGAGGGAATCAAGAAGCTCTGCACCTTCCAGGTTGCTCCTTGTCCTTTTTGAGCAGTCGGGAGTGGAAAACGATGTTACATTTTCTCAAGCTGACTTTAGTTAGGTTAGTTTATTGTCACGTGCACCGAGGTACAATGAAAAGCTTTTTGTTGTGTGCTATCCAGTCAGTGGAAAGACTGATTACAAATGAGCCATCTATAGTATCCAGATACACGATAAAGGGAATAATGGATAGTGCAAGGTAAAGTCCAGTAAAGTCCAATGAAAGCTCGTCCGAGTGTCTTCAATGAGGTAGATTGTAGCTTAGGACCGCTCTCTAGTTTGGTGAGAGGACGGTTCAGTTGCCTGATGACAGCTGGGAAGAAGTTGTCCCTGAACCTGGAGGTGTGCGTTTTCACACTTCTTTACCTCTTGCCTGATAAGAGTAGGGAGAAGATGGAGTACCCGTGGTGGGTCTTGATTATGTTGGTGGTCTTGCCGAGGCAGCCTGAAGTGACAAGATACTTAAGGGCTTTTTTGTTGTGCGAAATCTCTTGGCACATTGGAGCTTGGAGCAGAGTGCATGTTTTGGGAATCTGATGTTGGGTATGTCGGTGATGTAATCTGCCCCTGAGTGACCAGAGGCTGAGTGACCAGAGCCTCGATGTCGGGACTGCCAGCCAGGACAGAATGCTGGCACTGATTCACCAATCATGCCTATCAGTCTGTAAGGCTTTGCAATTTAGTTTATTTTGGAGATACAGCATGGAAACAGGCCCTTCGGCCCACCGGGTCCGCGCCGACCAGCGATCCCCACACATTAACACTATCCTACACCCACTAGGGACAATTTTTACATTTACCGAGCCAATTAACCTACAAACGTGTATGTCTTTGGAGTGTGGGAGGAAACTGAAGATCTTGGAAAAAAACCCACGCACATCATGTGGAGAACGTACAAACTCCATACAGACAGGACCCGTAGTCGGGATCGAACCTGGGTCTCCGGTGCTGCATTCGCTGTAAGGCAGCAACTCTACCCCTGTGCCACTGTGACACAGTGTTTGGTGGTATTTCTCCAGAGGATTTAGGTACCAGTTACAGGTCTCCATGATTCAGTTGCATGGAGGTTGATGGGGAATATTGCCTCTTGCCAGCCCATCCACTAGGCGGCAGATTTGAAAGGCTTCCCGGAGGCATTTTACCACCGATTAGAGATGGGCAATGAATGCCGGCAATGTCCAGAGCACAAAAATGCAGTAATTGATAAAAAACGTTTTCAGTACTTCAACAGGAATTTCATTTGCTCCAAAGCCCATGTGTTCTGCAGCTGCAGTTAAAGCAATTAACTATTAATAGAGAGTACACCAGGTGTTCACTAACTATAAATTATATGTGGTCACTGTTCTCTGTTGTTGAATACTTTATGCATGTTACCTTTTGCAACTGATTGATTGATTGATTAAAAGATGCACACATGGAAACTGCCTCTTCAGCTCACCAATTTCACCCTGACTACCGATAACCCGTTCACACTAGTTCTGTGTTACCCCACATTCGCATGCACTCCCAACACACTAGGGGCAATTTTTAGAGACCATTTAACCTTCAAACCTGCAGGTCTTTGGGATGTGGGATGAAACTGGAAAACTCAGAGGAAGCCCACGTGGTCACAGGGAGAACATGCATACTCTACACAGTTGCACCCAAGGTCAGGATCAAACCCGGGTCTCTGGCGCTGAGAGACAGCAGATCTAACAGCTGCTTCACTGTCAGTCTCATTCTGTCTTCCATAATCATAAGGTCATTCAAACTCTGCTGCCCACATCCTAGTTTGCATCAAGTTCTGTTCAAGCATCACTTTCTGCCTGCTTACTTATGTTGACTTTTAATTAGATAATGCACTGATATTAAAGCCCTCATCCTTGTATTCAAATCCCTCTAATAGCCTGGCCCACCTCCATCCCTTAATCTCTATTCTTCAATCCTACATCTCTCTGCAAATTTTCAATTTCTAGCCTCTTGGCCCCCTGAATTTAATTGCTCTACTAAAGGACCTAAAGCTTTCTAATTGGAGTCAAAGTCGACCCATCTAAACATAACTCAAAAATCTATTCAGGCTTTCGGTGGTGAAGAACCTCCCAAGCACTAACCCCATTGCCATCTTCTGCTTTTCCAGAATTTATTAATCTCTTGTTAATAAGCGAATGCTGTGTCAACTATAATTAACTCTCTCTGAATGTTCCAGATCAGTACATAGGCTATTTGAGGATGTAAGTAAACAAAAAGTTATTAAAAGCAAAGCAAAGCAACAAGCCAAATGGATTTTAAGGTGGGGATGGGAGTACATTTTTTAATCTAAAAACAGTATAAATAATAATCATACTGTTATAGGGGGAGGCCATTCAGCCCCTTAAAGCAATGCCAGCCTCGATTCACTTAATCTATTCACTCCAATTCCTTCAGTCTTTCTCCTTTGTAAATACCATTCTTTCACATTCCTAATTCCTTTGAAAGCTCTGGTTCGTCCTGCTTCCACCACTCCTACATGCTGTGTGCTTCAGATCAACATTGCTCTGTATGAGGAATATTATCCTCAAATTCCCCATTGCATTCTTTGCCCCTCTCTAAATTTTCATGACCTCTGATGATGGGTGCTGCTTCTTTCTATTTACCCTATCTAAACCCATCATGGCTCTTCAATCAAGCCTCCTGTCCACTTTCACCTTTTTTAACCTCAAAGTTAAATCCTTTCAAATTGGCAAAATATTTGGACTTGTGGGAGATCTAGAGGCTAAACATTTTTGGCAGCCTTTTCCTCCGACCATTATAATGTCATGAAAAGAACTGAAGTATCGCTGACCTTGAAATCCAGAATGGGTAGGTTATTTTACAGAAAAACAAAAAAACTAAATGCTGAAGTAAAATTCCCATAATTCCCTTTATTCCACATCCCTCCCCCCCTACCACCCCCCCCCCCCACCACTATCTTCCCTAAAACAAAGATAACTTTTGTTTCTGTCTTTCTCAATTCAGACGAAGAGTCCCATTAACTTTTTTCTTTACACAGATGCTGTCTGACCTACAAAGATTTTCCAGCATTTGTGCTTTTGTTTCACAACTTACGTAACAACTTACGAAGGCTTTGACAGAACACAGCTGGAGTACTGTGAACAGTTAAGAAGAACATATTATCCCAGGAAAGAATGACACATAGGTTTATCAGGCCCATACCTGGACTGCAAGTATTAAATTTCAAGACATTTTTACACAGTTTCTTTGGAAAATATAAAGGATAGGACATTGGGTCCATTGAGCCTGTTCCACTATTCATCAAGATTATCCTCTACAATACCGTTTCCTTGCACTATGACCACATATCTCGATTCGATTATATCCAGAAATCTATTGATCTCTGTTTTGAATCAATGACTGACCTTCTCTATCACTCTCAGTTCAGGAGTTCCAAAGATTCACCATCTTTCTGAGTGAAGAATCCTTTTTACATTTCTGAAGAAAATGGCCTTGTTCTGAAACTAGGATCCCTGGTTCCATAAAACTCAACCAGTGGAAACCTTCTCCCTGCATCCAACTTGTCAAAACCATTTTGTAAATTGATATTACCTCACATTCTCATGTGTAGTGTACTTAATCTCTTCTCATACAACAAACCAATCTGTAAAGCTTTGCTGCTATATGGCAAATACAACCTTATTTAGGCAAGGAGACTAAACCGTACATAGTATTCCTGGTGTGGTACAGGTCCTACGGTACATGTTAGGATTGTTTCCCATGGAATTGTTGGGGAGTCCAGAACCAGTTGCCACAGTTTAAGAATAAGGGTTAGGCCATTTAGAGTGGAGATGAGGACAAACTTTTTCACCCAAAGAGTTGTGAATCTGTGGAATTCTCTGCCTCAGAAGGCAGTGGAGGCCAATTTTCTGGGTGCTTTCAAGAGAGAGTTAGATAGAGCTCTAAAAGATAGCGGAGTCAGGGGATACGGTGAGAAGGCAGGAACGGGGTACTGAATGTGGATGATCAGCCATGATCATAGTGAATGGTGCTGCTGGCTCGAAGGGCCGAATGGCCTCCTCCTGCACCTATTGTCTATTGTGATTTGGAAGATTATGTGAAAATTTACCAGAAGGTGTCAGATTATTATGAGGAAAGTATATCTTTTGGTTCGGGATGTTTTGTACTATATGCTAAAATTAGCAGGTCTTTAGATGTGTTGTTAGGAACAATAACAATAAAGTGGCAGAAAGGTAGAGCATTCTCAAATTACAAGAACTGTTCAAGTTTTTTAAATCTTAGTTTGAGTTTTTCTAAGCAAATGGGTATGGGGAAAGGCTGGTATTTGGGGTCAGGTCATGCTGAGTCTGGGAACACACTAAATGTTGGAATAAGCTGGACAAAGTAAATAGCATATTCTTGTTTAAAAAAGACACAACGTGTATCTGTAAATCCGCATCTGGTTTATTTGTAAACCAACATCTGCAGTTCGAGTATATTCATGTTCCCATGCACAAATTGATCAAGTGTGTATAAAGCTAAGATTTGTATGGCATGCGAGTGCAGAACATTTGATCACCCGAGAATTAACGAATGAAGTAGAATTACATTATTCATGAAGATCATTTTGTTTAGTTTAGTTTAGAGATACATCGTGGAAACAGGCCCTTCGGCCCATCGAGTCCGCACCGACGAGCGATTCCCGTACACTAATGGGCCTGTCCCACTTAGGTAATTTTTCAGGCGACTGGAACGGCCTGGAACGGCGACTGTCAGAGTGGAACACACACATACATACATCGCTTCCTTCACCAGCCCGTTATGCAGGCGGGGGATAGGGCAAGCGGGGGGAGCGCTGTCTGAGTGAAATTCACAAGGTGCAAAGGCAATGTGACACAGACACACACCACGATGAACAGGAAGGTACACAAAAATGCTGGAGAAACTCAGCGGGTGCAGCAGCATCTATGGAGCGAAGGAAATAGGTAACGTTTCGGGCCGAAACCCTTCTTCCAGCATCTGCAGTTCGTTCTTTAACACGATGAACAGGAAGGTTGGCGCTGTAATTAAGACGGTGAAAGCACAGTATACGGGAAGGGTCACGTAAGTCCTTTAAAAGAGGGGGGGGGAAAGGGGGGAGATGGTCGGTCGGTCGGTTTTCCTTGGTTCGGAAAACTACTGCTTACATTTTTTTTCCCAATGAGCCAATGAAATTCACCGGTCAGCACCGGCCACAACCTACGAAAACCTTCGACCTCCTGGCAACCCATTTGTACCTCCTGGCGACCCTTCTACAGCATGAGAATTCTCGTCACTCTCCATGGCGGCTTCATTCTGGTCGCCGCTAATTTTACAACATGTTGAAAAGTTTGCGGCGACCATAATGAGGCCGCGACCAGTTCCCAGAATGCGGGAACTCCTCACGACCATGATGGCGACTCCCCGGCAACCACCCGCGAACATGTGGTGACCATGTGGTGACCGCATAGTTGCCGGCAGTCCCCTAAAAAGTCGCCTAAGTGGGACAGGCCCATAACACTGTCCTACACACGTGAGGGACAATTTACAATTTTACCAAATCCAATCAACCTACATACCTGTACATCTTTGGAGTGTGGGAGGAAACCAGGGCACCCGGAGAAAACCCACCCAGGTCACGGGGAGAAAGTACAAACTCCGTACAGACAGCACCCGTGATCAGGATCGAACCCGGGTCTCTGGCGCTGTAAGGCTGCAACTCTACCACTGCGCCACCATGCCACCTCAGCTTTGACATGATGGTGAAGTGCCCTGATAAGGCAAATGATGCAAGGTCTTAGGCCATTGCTTTAAACAATTTCCTCTGTGATGACCAGAGTCTTAAATGACTGAATTCCAAAAGCACTGTGTCCCATTGTGCCAGGTATGACTCCAGCCATTGGAGAGCTTTGCCCATACTACCACACATGGCCCCCATCCCAGTTTCAAAAGACATCTATATTATTTGATATCTGGACTTTTGACACCTGACACCTAAGTGATGATAGTTCTTTTCAATGGGCGCACACCAAGACAAATGTACTGCTGTGAACATTCCCAGAGCAATGTATTGCAATGCAATTCATTGGACTGGACATAATCCAAAAATAAATATATTTAACTGGATATATTCCAAGGCAAGTGATACAATATCCATAATCCTAAACAAAAGAATCAAACACAGCCACTACATGGCAGTAGATTTCAATGGACACATTCCAAAAGTGCATATTCTCCTTGATATAATAAAAGCAATTGGTTATATTGGATGCCGTCCAAAACCATGTAATCTGATAGTGGATAGCTCAGTGCAATATATTACTCTGTCTGCTTTCAAACCGGTTCCCTGGATGAGGTTTTTAGAGGCATAAATTAATGCTCAACCACTGTTGCATAGCATAGATGGTGATGGGCTATACTATTGCTGATATTCTGTTCACAAACAATATGCAATCCAGTGGCAATGAAAGAAAACAATATTAATTGTCAAGTAGAATGATGTACGAGGTAAGTAGAGACAAAATAAATTCTCCAAGAGTATGACAATCAAAGTGCATATGCCAATGTATAGGCTACCCATCCCTTCAATACAAATGTGACACTGCTTCATGAAAATGGGCGACACAATGGCTCAGCGATAGAGTTGCTGCCTTACAGCGTCAGAGACCCGGTTTCGATCCTGACTACGGGTGCTGCCTGTACGGAGTTTGTACATTCTCCCCGTGACCGCGTAGGTTTCCCCCAGGTGTTCCAGTTTCCTCCCACGCTCCAAATACGCACAGGTTTGAAGGTTAATTAGCTTTGGTAAAAATTGTTTATCGTCCCTAGTATATAGGATAGTGCGGGAAGGCTGGTTGGCGCAGTCTCAGTAGGCCGAAGAGCCTGGTTCCCCACTGAAGATAGACACAAAAAGCTGGAGTAACTCAGCGGGCGGGACAGGCAACATCTCTGGATAGAAGGAATGGCTGACGTTTTGGGTCTCAACTTGAATTACTCCGTTTCTGGCCTCAACTTGAATTACTCCAGTTACTCCAGCTTTTTGTATCTATCTTCGGTTTAAACTAGCATCTGCAGTTCCTTCCTACACTGTATCTCTAAACTAAATTAAACACAAGTTAAATTTAATAGGTATTTCCATTTTTTCACACATATGGTCCAAATCCAGAGCTGTTCTGCTGCTGAATATTGGTTTTGAAAACATTAGAATTTTCAACACTGAGATCAGGCTGAGTATTTTTTTCCCACCAAGCCAAAACTGTGAGAGGATGATTCTTTGCTATTGTATGCAGGCAAACTGTCACCACAGAATGACATCATTTTTTGTATATAGGTATAGGAGTCTTTAAACTAACTTGCAGCTTCAGGAACTACTTCTTCCCAATGAATTGCAGCAGGCAAGAATATCATTGTTCCATTTCAGTACATATGACAATAAAGCACTCTTTTATTCTCTTGTAGAATCAAGGAACTGCAGATGCTGGGTAATACACAAATGGGCATAAAGTGCTGGAGTGGATGCACCACAGGGAAAGGGAGCGGAGAGCAGGGGAGGGGGGGGGGAATGGGGAGAAAGGAGGGAAAGGGTTATGAGGGGAGGGGGGGCGTTAGTTTGAGGTACCAAAATTGGAGAATTCAGTGTTCATACCGTTGGGTTGGAAGCTACCCATGCAGAATATGAGGTGCAGCTCCTCTATTTTGTGCGTGGTCTACTCTGCCAATGGAGGAAGCGCAGGACAGAAGGGTCAATATGGGAATAGGAAGGGGAATTAAAACGGTTAGCAACCAGGAGATCCACTAGGCCATGGCGGAATGAGCGCAAACGTTCAGCAAAATGGTCACCAGGTATACGTTTGGTCTCACCAATGTACAAGAGACTACAACAGGAACACCGGATGCAGTAGATGAGTTTAGAGGAGGTGCACGTGAAACTGGAAGGACTGCTGGGGTCCCTGGTGGAGGTTGAGGGAGGAAGTACTGGGACAGATGTCACATCTCTTGCAGTTGCAGGGGAACCGACTCCCTTGAAAGGTTGTGAAACAAAGATGCTTAGGAAGGAACTGCAGATGCTGTTTTACATTGAATATAGACAAAATGCTGGAGTAAGCGGGTCAGGCAGCATCTCTGGAGAAACGGAAAAGGTGACGTTTTGGGTTGAGACCCTCTTCAGACTGAGTGTCAGGGGAGAGGGAAACGAGAGGTACAAAAAGGTACAAAGAACAAATGAATGAAAGGTATGAAAAGAACATATCAAAACCAGCAACGATGATCAAGGAAAGGTGGAGCCCACAATGGTCCATTGTTGCCTATGGAAAAGGTGATAACGAGTAGATACAAACAGAGAAACTAAGCAGGACGACAGTGAAACTAGTAGGATGACTAGGGTGGGGGAGGGATGGAGAGAGAGGGAATGCAGGGGTTGTAAGCTTCCCAAGTTAAATATGAGATGCTGTTCCTCCAATTTGCATTTGGTCTCACTCTGACAATGGATGAGGCCCAGGACAGGAAGGTCAGTATGGGAATGGGAAGAGGAGGTAAAGTGTTTGGCAACCGTGAGATTGTGTTGGTCAAGGCGGGCTGAGAGTAGGTGTTCAGCGAAACGATCGCCGAGCCTGCTCTTGGTCTCGTCTTGGTCTTGCTCAGCTCTTAGGGCTAACGGAATCAAAGGATATGGGGAGAAAGCAGGAACGGGGTACTGAATTTCGATGGCTCGAAAGGCTGAATGGCCTACTCCTGCACCTATTTTCTATGTTCTATGTTCAATGATATATAGCAGTCCCCACCTAGAACAGCAGATACAATGGATGAGTCAAGTCAAGTCACGAGAGTTTATTGTCACGTGTCCCAGATAGGACAATAAAATTCTTGCTTTGCTGCAGCACGACAGAATATAGTAGGCATAAATACAGATCAGATCAGATCAGTGTGACCAAATACCATAGAATATATATATACACACATAAATACACAGATAAAGTGCAATAGGCTTAGTTCATAGTTTGTTTGAAGTTGTGTTTAATAGTCTGATGGCTGTGGGGAAGTAGCTGTTCCTGAACCTGGATGTTGCAGATTTCAGGATCCTGTACCTTCTACCTGATGGCAGCGGAGAGATGAGTGTGTGGCCAGGATGGTGTGGGTCCTTGATGATGCTGGCAGCCTTTTTGAGGCAGCGCCTGCGATAGATCCCCTCGATGGTAGGGAGGTCAGAGCCGATGATGGACTGGGCAGTGTTTACAACATTTTGCAGCCTTTTCCGTTCCTGGACGCTCATGTTTGCGTACCAAGCCACGATGCAACCGGTTAGCATGCTCTATACTGTGCACCTGTAGAAGTTCGAGAGAGTCCTCCTTGACATACCGACTCTCCGTAATCTTCTCAAGAAGTCGAGGCGCTGATGTGCTTTCTTTATGATTGCATCAGTTTTCTGGGACCAGGAGAGATATTCGGAAATATGCACGCCCAGGAATTTGAAGTTCTTGACCCTTTCCACCATCGACCCGTGGGTCCCCATCCTACCCCTTCCGAAGTCCACAATCAGTTCCTTGGTTTTGCTGGTGTTGAGAGCCAGATTATTGTGCTGGCACCATTTGGTCAATCGGTCGATCTCACTTCTATACTCTGACTCGTCCCCATCAGTGATACGTCCCACAACAGTGGTGTCATCAGCGAACTTGATGATGGAGTTCACACTATGTCCGGCTACACAGTCATGAGTATAGAATGAGTACAGCAGGGGGCTGAGCACGCAACCTTGAGGTGCTCCTGTGCTGATTCTTATCGAGGATGACACATTTCCACCAATACGAACAGACTGTGGTCAGTGAATAAGGAAGTCGAGGATCCAATTGCAGAGGGATGCGCAGAGACCCAGATCTGAGAGCTTGATAACCAGCTTGGAGGGGACGATGGTATTAAATGCTGAGCTGTAGTCAATAAATAACAGCCTGACAAATGAGTTTTTGTTGTCCAAGTGGTCCAGAGCGGAGTGGAGGGCCAGTGAGATCGCATCCACCGTTGATCTGTTGTGGCAGTAAGCAAACTGCAGTGGGTCCAGGTTATTCTCGAGGTATGAGTTGATTTGCGCCATGATCAACCTCTCATAGTACTTCATCACCACAGACGTTAGTGCCACTGGTCGATACTCATTGAGGCACGTCACCTTGCTCTTCTTGGGCACCGGTATTATTGCTGCCCTTTTAAAGCAGGTGGGAACATCAGACCTCAGAAGTGAGAGGTTGAAAATGTCCGTAAAAACTCCAGCCAGTTGGTCCGCACAGGTTTTGAAAACACACCTGTGTATACCATCAGAAGAATTCAGAAGAATGTGGATCTCATGGTTCATCCAAGGCTTCTGGTTAGGAAACACTCGGAAGGTTTTTGTTGGGATGCAGTCCACCACACATTTCTTTATGAAGTCTGTACGACTGTGGCAAATTCATTCAGGTCCGTTGCCGAGTCCCTGAACATTGCCCAGTCTACAGACTCCAAACAGTCCTGGAGTTGTTCCTCTGGTGAGGTTGGAGGAGGTGCGTGAACCTCTACCTCACCTGAAAGGACTGCCGGGCTGTCCTAGATTAAACTATTTGTAAGGATTTGCATCCAATCAATTATGAAAGACCTCTGTTTATTTTCTTCATCAAGCTAGTTTGTTGCAAAATAATGTATGCAAAGCAATATTCCTCTTGTGTGTTTTTGAGAGATAGATGCTGCAATCTATTGGAGTCATTTTCATTTCGCTGCTACTTTTTTTAAAGCAGACTGTTCTGCTCCCCGTCCCTTGTTGAAAAGGTGTTTCTTTTTGGTCCTGCTCGAGTTTGGGAACAATCTTAATCTCTATCCCAATATTTTAACTTAACATACAAAAAGGTCAAGTCTGAGTTTTGTCATATGTCAAGTTAATTTATTTTCTACTAGCACACAGACAGCATTTGACTGCAAACACAAGCTATTCAAGGAAAAAACAAAATGGCATCTAACACAAGATGAATCCTCAAAAGGACAATAGACAATAGTCAATAGACAATAGACAATAGGTGTAGGAGTAGGCCATTCGGCCCTTCGAGCCAGCACCGCCATTCAATGTAACCATGGCTGATCATCCCCAATCAGTACCCTGTTCCTTCCTTCTCCCCATATCCCCTGACTCTGCTATCTTTAAGAACCCTATCTAACTCTCTCTTGAAAGTATCCAGAGAACTGGCCTCCACGGCCCTTTGAGGCAGAGAATTCCACACTCACATCTCTCTGTGAGAAAAAGTTTCCTCAAAAGGACCTTGATCCTATCATTTTGCAAGAGAACAACAATCAACTGCACACCTTCAATTATAAATTGTATGGCATATAGTACATGTAACAACAATAGCAAAACATGAGATTGACCAAAACAGAGCAACCATCAAGGAGCACATATTTTAATGCAAAGGTCACAAAATAATTGATAAAGCGTAACTTAGATTTATATGTATGAACGAACTGCAGATGCACATACTTCTGAATGTTTAAGCAATGGGTCTACATCCCAAACAGTTGTTGCCACATGTGTACGAAGGAACTGCAGATGCTGGTTTAAACCGAAGGTAGACACAAAAAGCTGGAGTAACTCAGCGGGACGATGATGATGATGATGATGATATACCTTTAATAATCCTTTGCAGGAAATTACAATGCCACGACAGCTTCAAGACATACATAACACCACAAATAGCTTCCATACTTAACAAGTTAAAATACAAGTTAAAATACAAGTTAAAATACAATTAATTTTAAAAAAGTGCAGTTATTTATGCGCATTGTATAATCTTATCGCAGCTGGTAAACAGGACTTCCTATGTCTCTCCGTTTTGCACATTGGTGCAATCAGTCTCTGACTGAAGCTGCTGCTCTTGATCACCTTCAGGGCATGGAGTGGGTGAGTGGGGTTGGTCATTATAGAACCCAGTTTTTTCAGAGATCTGGCCTCTGCCACCTGCTGGACCGTTCGTTGCTCAGCCCCGACCACTGAGCCGGCCTTCCTGATCAGTTTGTCCAGTCTGTTTTTGTCCGCTATGCGAGCGCCATCTCCCCAACAGGCCACCGCAAAAAACAGAGCACTGGCCACCACTGAATGGTAGACACTGCACAGTAGGGGTTGGCAGATGTTAAATGCCCTCAGCCTCCTTAAAAAATACAGTCGGCTTTGTCCCTTCCTGTACACCGCCTCCATATGACACTTCCAGTCCAGCTCCCTGTCAAGCTGCACACCAAGGTACCTGTGGTTAGTGACCACCTCCACCTCAGTGCCCTTAATGGTGATTGGTATTGCTTGAGTCTTCCTCCTCCCCCTCCTGAAGTCCACAACTATCTCCTTAGTTTTTGTGGTGTTAAGATGGAGGTTATTGAGTGCACTCCACTCCACAAAGTTACTTATTATGTCTCTGTACTCCTCCTCATTGCCCCCTTTAATGAGGCCGACAACAGCTGTGTCATCCGAAAACTTCTGCAAAAAGCAGCTGTTGGTGTTATATCGGAGATCCGCTGTGTAGATGGTAAACAGGAATGGAGCCAGCACAGTTCCTTGTGGAGCCCCTGTGCTGCTCAAGATGGTGCTTGAGACATTGTTGTTATGTAGGCGCACGTACTGTGGTCTGAGGGAAAGGTAATCCAAACACCACAGTACCAGTGATGGATCCACTTTCATCTTCTCCATCTTCTGCCCTAGCAATCGGGGCTGAATTGTGTTGAAGGCGCTTGAAAAGTCAAAAAATGTAATCCTTACAGATGCATCAGTAGTGTCCAAATGTGTGTACACCCTCTGCAGCATGTAAATGAGGGCATCATCGACACTGATGTTAGGCTGATATGCAAACTGTAAAGGATCCATTTGATTTGACACACTAGTCCTGATGTAGGAAAGGACAAGTCTCTCAAATGTCTTCATAATATGTGAAGTGAGCGCTACTGGTCTGTAGTCATTGTGGTGAGTGGGATGGGTCTTCTTTGGGACAGGTACCAGGCAAGATGTTTTCCACAGCCTTGGAACCTTCTGTAGACGCAAGCTCAGGTTGAACAGGTGTGTTAGAATACCACACAGCTCTGAAGAGCAGGTCTTCAGTAGCATTGGGCTGATGTCATCAGGCCCCACTGCTTTCCCTGGCTTCAGTCTGTCCAGCATCATCTTGACCTGAGCAGTATGAAGAATAGGTGGAGCTGCTGGTGGAGTGGGAGGTGGAAAGAGGGGACTCCGTACAGGTGACATCTCAGGAGTGATGGGGATGATGGAGAGAGGGAGAGGAAGTGGAGAGGAAGCAGCAATGGTCAGCAGACCAGGTGGTGGGGGCTGGGGTGGTGTGGGGCAGTCAAATCTGCAAGCAGCATCTCTGGAGACCCTTCCCTTCAAGGTGCCGACCGGAAACGTCACCCATTCCTTCTATCCAGAGATGCAGCCCGTCTCAACTTAGATTTATGTGGTAGCTCTCACAACTTCAGGCATCACTTCGAACACTCGTGAAAAAGAAGCAATAGTCACTGTTTTAAGAGAGAAATATACAGCAGTTAGTTTGCCCACAGCAAGTCCCTCCAAACAGCAATGGTATTATAGATACAAGCTGGAATAACTCAGCGGGACAGGCAGCATGAAGAAGGGTCTTGACCAGAAATGTCACCCATTCCTTCTCTCCAGAGATGCTGCCTGTCTCGTTGAGTTACTCCAGCATTTTGTGACTATCTTCAGTTTAAACCAGCATCTACAGTTCCTTCCTACAGCAATGGTATTATGACTGGCTAATTTGTTTTAGTGATGGTTGGTTGAAGGCTGATAGAAATATGGAGCCCTCTCTCTTAAAAGTCTGTGAATGTTGGTCCAATTGCAAGTTTCCAGAAAGTGATTGCCAGATTTATAACAGATAAGGCAAATCGAGGGAAACCTTTGTGGGTAAATCAATTTGAGGTGCAGCTCATCTCCTACCTGACTAATTAGATTTACAAATCAAGAGATTGAGTGGTCTCTGTGGATAAGAGAGTCACCTACTAATACGAGGCACAGAGTTGAACAATAATTTAGTAGTTACATTGAAATCTAATTTAAAATCAAGATTTAGAGATTTCTATACACTGACACATTTAATTGTTTGCTTTGACAGATCCTGACAGTTACATACCTAACTCAGCACCATTGAGTTTCCACAGCCAACACACTGGTATTCTGGTGCAGTTTACGCTTTAAATGGCTCCAATATTTAGGAGTGTTTTATTTTCTTGAGCTCTAGTTCAAACCAATGTCCATTATCACCAAATGCAAAATCCGATGTGAACTATCACAATCAGACTACATTTTAACATGCAACTTTAAAAAATTGTAGTTTTAATAAATATGCCTGTGCCTTGATAGTTTAAGACTGTCAACGTGTTGCACAATATAGCTGAAAACAGGTTAATCACAATGTCAATCTGTCATCAGTGAGTAATCTGATTATGATTTATCAAAACTGGCTTTCTACCGCAATTTTCTTTAAATGAGCACAAAAGATCACTGCAACTCAGAATGCACAATATGTTATCTATCTATATACTTTTAAAACTCTGTCTGTGTGTGTGTGTGTGTGTGTGTGTGTGTGTGTGTGTGTGTGTGTGTGTGTGTGTGTGTGTGTGTGTGTGTGTGTGTGTGTGTGTGTGTGTGTGTGTGTGTGTGTGTGTGTGTGTGTGTGTGTGTGTGTGTGTGTGTGTGTGTGTGTGATATTTATGCCCTTTGATTCGTTACTCTGCCAAAACCACATGCAAAAACGCCGAGATTTTTATCATTTCGCTAGTGATTTCACTTTTACATTCGCTCATCCACTCCTCATTAAATTTCGTCATTTTTCTATACACATTTTAATAAAATCCTTACCCCCCCCCCCTCCACTCACTCATTTTTTCGCCTCCTGCTGGCCAGCGACCATAATGGCTGCTGCCGCCCGGCTCTCCTCCAAAAACGGCGAGATTTTTCCCATTTCGCTAGCGACTTTACTTCCTCCACTTCCCCCTCCCCCCCCCCCCCCCCCCCCCAGGCCCGGCTCTGGCACGCTGGCTGAAGCCAAAGATCGCCTGCTCCCCCCGCTGCTTTTCGCCATCCTTGCTGGCTTGCACTGTCCGAAAATCCCGCGCGTCAACGGCATGTCGGCCGGCAGGCGCACTGAGGGTGAACGCAGCGTCTCGACGGGCGTACGCAGCATCTCAACAGCGTACGCCTAGCGCGTGGCATTGCGCGATTACGTCAGGCCGCCCCCTCCCCTTGCAACCGCTCGTTGCGGGAACAGACCCAACGGGTCTGCACTTGGTCTAGTTTATATTTAAAATTATACACTTTACTAAATTAATTATAACTATTCAGAAAAAATTCAAATGAGGGATAATACAACCAATTTGTAACTCTAGGACATTCAAAAAAAATCGTAATCCTGAACATCATTCATTCCAGAATAGTTAATACTTTCAGTCCCTTTTCACCAATTAAAAATAAAACTGATTTTTAAGTATAGACTTTCAAAGGATGCAATAAAAAGTTGAACTCACGAGAATTCTGCATGAGATTTTTCTTCCAAGCTGGCTCTCAGGAATGCTTATGTTATACTAGTACTGCTCACAATTGCCAGAATAATTACCTGGATCACTGTCACAGTTCAACACAAATAGTTAAATTTTAGAATGAGATTCTTATCCAGCCTTGGATTTGCAGCATGTCAAAGGCTAATCTCTATGTTTTATGAAGATGCTTGGTGAGTTGGAGCATGATGATATACCGCTTCCAAAAATAAATGAACTCATGCCTAAAAAAAGGGCAGACAAGCACAGGGTGAAAATTAGATTTTCATTCCATGTACTGAGGCACAGAAACTGGCTACTCTCAGCTGCCTCATCCAAGTGGTTGTTGCTCATGGGTGAGCTTAAACTCTGACATTAGGCATCAATTTTCATTTTTTCCATTCTACTTTCTAGTCACCAGCTGAGAAATCCTCCAGCACCAACAGGGGTCTGCTAACTCGTCATTACACATGAAGGAGGGTCTCGACCCGTAACGTCACCCATTCCTTCTCTCCAGAGATGCTGCCTGTCTCGCTGAGTTACTCCAGCTTTTTGTGTCTACCTTCGGTTTAAACCAGCATCTGCAGTTCCTTCTTACACATGTGGTAACAACTGTTTGGGATGTAGGCCCATTGCTTAAACATTCAGAAGTATGTGCAAAATCATGAGCTGAATAGATCGGGTAAATGCACAGAGTCCTTTGCCCAGACTTGGGGAAATCGAGAATCAGAGGACATAGGTTTAAGGTGAGGGGGGTAAAGATTTAAAAATAACCTGAGGGGTAACTTTTTAACACAAAGGGTGGTGGTGTATGGAACGAGCTGCCAGAGGAGGAAGTTGAGGCACGTACAATCACAACGTTTAAGAAACATTTAGACAGGTACATGGATGGGATAGGTTTAGAGGGATATGGTGTAGGTGGGACTACTGTAGATGGGACATCAGATCAGCTAGAATTTATGAAATTACGTTCCTGCAGTCATAACAACAAAACCCAAGACACACAATTAACACAATTCCACACAAACATCCATCACAGTGAATCTCCAAACACCTCCTCACTGTGATGGAAGGCAAAAGTCTTAACTCTTTCCTGTTCTCTGCTCTTTATATTTCTTCTCCCGCAGTCAGGCAGTCAAACTGCTGCATAGAGCTGATAGAGGCTTTTGATGTTAAAGCCCCCGGCGGGCGATGGTAAGTCCCGCGGCCATTAAAGCCGCGCGGGGCGATGTAAGGCCCTGCTCCGGGTCGATTTAAATCCCTCGATTCGGGCAGGAGAAGTTGCCGTTGCGGGAGCTCCGAAAAGCGGTCTCCCATCAGGGACCTGCGAGCTCCCGATGTTACCGCCCACCGGGGCTGCAGCCGGAGCCTCCGAAGCTCTGGTCGGGTCGCATCCGCGCGACACCACAGCGCTCCACACTCCGAAGTCGGCCAGCTCCGCGATGGTGAGTCCGCAGGCTCTGCAACTGGAGCCCCAGGTCGATTCCGGATGGAGCCACCGGCTCCACGATGTTAGGCCCAACGACAATGGAGACTCGACAGGGAAAAGGTCGAGTCCCCATAAAGGGAAGAGATTAAAAAGTTTCCCCCATCCCGACATGTTGGTCGGTTTGGGCAAGTTGGGCCAAAGGGCCTGTTTCCATGCTATATGACTATGACCCCGTGCCTAAAGTCCTTACACACCTTTCTTCTTAGGGTGTGACATGATGGAATGTGCAGAATAAACAGCAGGTCATTCCAGGAATGGCATCAGGTTGGGATAGGATATGGATAAGGACTGAGAACAGTTGTAGGCCAGGATCTGAGATGGTCTGGGGAAGTTCTGAATCAGGTTGAGAGGAACTGTGAGTTGGGAGATACATCTATAGTCATGCACCATGAAAGGAGGCCCTTCTGTCCAACTTGCTCATGCCGACCAGCATGTACCATCTACACTAGTTCTACCTGCCTGCATTTGACACATATCCCTCTAAACCTATCCAAATGTTTTGTAAACATGTTATCATACCTGCCTCAACTACCTCCTTTGGCAATTCGCTCCATATACCTACCACCCTTTGTGTAAAGAATTTGCTCCTCAGGTTCTATTATATTTTCTATCCAGTCATCTAACTCTCCTTGGATCCCATATGATCTAATCTTCCAGAGCAGTCTCCCATTTGAAAATCCTGTCAATCCTCCCCCCAGTCTAATTTCAGTCAATAAAATACTGAATCAAGCACTTGAGCAACTAAATTTATTTTGGATAACACAACACAAATACCCCTATACAATACCTGACCACTGCGGGTTTGATACTTGTATCTGCTTGGCCAAGCCCTTCTAGCCTCGTGCAAGCAGAGACACTCCAAAAGGTCACGCAGTCCCAAGCGCTCTTCCAGAAGATCAACAAAGGACCTCGTGGGGGCTGCCTTTTATAGGTCCCCGAACCTTGAGGCGGCCGAACCACATGGGGTGGTCTTTTTTATAAACTAATCAAACATATTGATAATAACAGTACATAATTGATAGTTCCCTAACCCAATAATATAATCTTATATACATTGTATTTGAAAGAAGCTTCTAGAAGGAAGCCAATACAAATTAATAATGCAACATGTGCCCTGGGATTCAAAAAGTTCCTCCAAGGCTCAATATTTCAACCAATCGACAATTAACAGGATAACCATCTCACAACATTATATATACTATGTACACTCAGTTTGCATTGACCCAATCAGTTCTATGCATTTGCCACCTCATTATAAGAACTCTGCAGATGTCCCATTCTTCCTCTGCAGCACTTATCTGGGCCACAGACATGCTGGTGCCATTCAGCAGCTTGTCTCAGTTCTGCAGAGGCACATTTAATGACCAAAATGACCTAGCAGCACATTAACCCTTTCTCAATATTAATGTTATGGCTGCTCCAATTTAGCCAGGATTAACACCCTCATCAACCTTTTTAGTCACAGCTTCAAAAAAACTCAATCAGATTCATGAGACACGATCTCCCACATAAATACAATGCGGACTTCTTTCAGTGCCGAACATCATAGGGAGAGGACCCCACGTGCGTTGATTGCCAGTACAGGATTGGGACCTATTTGAAGTCTGGTCCGCAATCTCCCTAATGGGCCTGTGTAGCAAGGAATCACAGATGCTGGGTTATATCGAAGATAGACACAAAGTGCTGGAGTAACTGAACGGGTCAGGCAGCATCTCCAGAGAAAAAGGGATGGTTGACATTTCGAGTTGGAACCCTTCTTCAGACTGAAAGTAGAGTGGTGGGGGAGGGTGGGGGAGGTTGGGGGATGAAAGAATATGGACCAAGCACGCTACACAAACCAGTTATCTTGAGCTTGCCCAACTATGGACTCTGAAGCTGACCCCCAGTCCTGCCCATTCTCTGTCCCAGCTTTCTTTCCCCTCTACCCCTACAATCAGTTTGAAGAAGGATTAGACCAGAAAAGTTACCTTTCCGTATTCTCCAGAGATGCTGCCTGACCCGTTGTTTTACTCCAGCACTCTGTGTCTATCTTTGATATAAACCAGCATCTGCAGTTCCTCGCTATAACATGTAAACATTGCTGGATTTGGATCTGTGCTTAACTGCCACTGGACTTTGTGCTTTCATAAACACATCAAGACAGTTTAGCAGCAAGTTAGGTGAGGTTTATTATTGTCCTGTGTACTGAGGTACAGGGAAACACTTTGTTTTGCAGCTATCTATACATATAAATGCAATCATGTTAAACTCAAGTTCTATAGATAAAGCAACGGGGTAGATACTAGTTGCCAAAAGCTATGTTGAAATCATCTGCCAGCAGGTATGAAGGTTTCAAATGATTCAGCATGTTTCAGATGTCACACTTGGCAATGAAATGTATTAGAAAAATCAGCTAACTCCTGCTAGTTTATTCTGACCTCGAACTGACCTCTAAATCTGCAAAATAAAAAAAAACTATTAGCTTCTAACTGGCCTTCAAAAGGATCAGTAATTAGATATAAGCACATAAAAGGATACACTATTTACATGCAATTATACGAGCTGCAGACTGATACATTGTGTGATACGCAGTATACTGTAATTATGCTTTCCTTATAAACAGGATATCCTCTAAATTACTGAGATAAACACTGCACAATTACAATTAATATTATGAAAATCTCAAACAAAATTGATTTTGGTGACTTTGATTAGTATGGGGGAGTGTTTCTTGCACCCACACGATTATGCATCCTGCTAACAGTTATGTACAATATTGACTGCAGTATTCATCTGTTCTCACTAGCATTTGCCACTCAATGCTCATGGTATTATCAGTACAAGCCCACACAGCCTGGGAGAATACTCAGGAGCAAGGAGTTAATTAGAGCACAGCATACATCTAGCTGGTACTGAGCCAAATGGCAGGCTGCCAACCTGGTTCAATCCTTAGCCAGAAGCTATAGCAAGGGAGCTGACATAATGAGATGAATAAGCTAACATGAAGCAACGCACTTGATGAAATAGCTCCAGTAATAGGCTTTGTGGCTACTTGAGTTGATAGGCTGGATTAAGTGGCAATGAGTTGATGCTGTATTGGCAGCACTAAGTGTTTTGCTACATTACAACAGCAGTTAAACCCTAGAGGAACAGAAGTCAAATTGTTCACTCAAATATAGATGGTACTGAAGAGAGCAAACGATCCACAGGAGAAATACTTCACCTCAGCAGCCAGTTACTCTCATTATTTTACCATTTGTCCACAAATATTTTTTTTGTCTTTTGAAGGCTGAATTAATTCTTAACTGCCAGTTCCAATTGTGAAATAACACGCACAATGTTTTAAATCATGGAATAGAATTAGAAACCTCTTGCTTCCTGCAGCTTTGGTCACCAAATCGTTGTTGCCCAGGTTGTTCATTTGCAGAGAGCCACGTCGACATATCATTAAACTACTCTGACAAAAATGTGAACTGTAAATTTTGCACCGTCTCATTATGGCCTTGCTTCAGATACTGTGGATGAAGATTAGCTAACATCATTTAACTCTGGAATGCAGCGCCACGTTGAACTAAGCATTTTCTCACCAAGATATAGGATTAACATGTTGTTACTACCGCATAGGGTTCCGCTTTCTCCACAACCAACACTGCTGAATTCTGGGAGCACGAGGGAGCGTGGGTGGTTAGATCACCTACGATTTAACCACCCACAGTTGTGAGAATATCACCACAAGGGGCACCGCACAATTGGCAGCCCCGCAAACAGTCTGTTTGTTTTTTCGTCTTTTTTTATTATTTTTAGTGTGTGTTAAAAGTTTGTGTAAATGCAGAGCTGCAAACTCTCATGCATTGAGCGTGAGAATCAAGCGTTTCGCCAAATTCTCATGCTCTCACACTGATCACAGAATTTCTCATGCTCTGTCGTGATAAATCCTGTGATCAATGAGAATTTCAAAACTAATATCAACTGCATGGGTCATGGGTGTTGGAGAGCCGGGGCGGAGGGAGGGATGGAGCAGGGGGGGGGGGGTGCAGATGAGGACGGCGAGCCGGTACTGGCGAGGGTTTGCCGGGCTGGTGAGTCGCTTGCAGCAGCTCTGGCCATGGAGCAGCCTCAGTGCAAGAATGCCGGGCCATCTGAGGCGTCGGAAATGTTGCGCCGCTGCCATGAGAGTCTCTGAGCCGAATTCGCCCAGGTGACCGGCATGGACCAGGCGGTGGCTCGATGCATCCTGGAGGACAACCAGTGGCTGCTGGAAGTAGGTACCAAGCACTGGGGAGAAGCGGTGGAAGATAGTGCCCTTCAAATGGGGGTGGTTGGAGAAAGCATCCTGCTTGCCTGCTAGATTTTCACTTACTGTAACTGCAGGAAAAATGTTCCGATGTTGGGGAAGTTCAGAACCAGGGATCACATAGTTTAAGAATAAGTGGTAGGCCATTTAGGACTGAGATGAGGACAAACTTTCTTCACCCAGAAAGTTGTGAATCTGTGGAATTCTCAGCCACAGAAGGCAGTGGAGGCCAATTCACTGGAAGTTTTCAAGAGAGAGTTACATTTAGCTCTTGGGGCTAGCAAAATCAAGGGATATGGGGAAAAAACAGGAAAGAGGTATTGATTTTAGATGAACAGCTATGATCATATTGAATGGCAGTGTTGGCTCGAAGGGCCGAACGGCCTATTCCTGCACCTATTTTCTATGTTTCTATGCTTG
Organism: Malacoraja senta; assembly: GCA_038087875.1. Classification (NCBI taxonomy): domain Eukaryota; kingdom Metazoa; phylum Chordata; class Chondrichthyes; order Rajiformes; family Rajidae; genus Malacoraja; species Malacoraja senta. The sequence goes on from CM075977.1 coordinate 365,905,516, forward strand.
AGTATATGGCAATAAAACTCAACCACTTGATTTTGAAGCATTCATGCATGGTGGAGGTATAATATAGTCATAGTCATACAGTGTGAAAACAGGCCCTTCGGCCCAACTTGCCCACACTCGCCAACATGTCCCAGCTACACAACCTGCTTTTGGTCCATATCCTTCCAAACCTGTCCTCTCCATGTATCAGTCTAACTGTTTCTCAAATGTTGGGATAGTCCCTGCCTCAACTACCTCCTCTGGCAGCTTGTTCCATACACCCACCACCCTTTGTGTGGAAAGATTTACCCCTTAAAAAGTTACCTCTTCAAAATACTTCGAACAAAAAACATTGAAAGTCATACTTCTACAATGCACTAAAACATGATTTTAATACATCAAATTTCAAAAAGTCCCTACCGTGGGTGGCACCCCTTCCCACACCCTCCCCCCACTCCGTCGCTCTACCCCCCCGCCGGGTACCTCCAAAGCCAATGATCAATGATCGCTCAGCCCCCCCACTTTCAAAAATGCTCCGCGGCCCCTGGTTCAGACAGAGAGCACTGCCAGATGTGCGCAGGGAACTGAGGCCAGTTGTCCATGATGTCTGGATCCCAATGCTCAGTGCTTCGTGTTTTGGAGTTGGCTAATGTTATTGATTTGTAATTAGCCTGATTTGTAATTAGTTGACAAAACCTTAATTTATTCATCTGGAATATGCAGGGGGATGGGATAAGTGTAATATTAAAATGACATGCAAGGTGTCAGGCTGTCTGTCACAACATACAGCCCCGATAATCCGTTATTTCCTTCAGTTAACTATTATGCCACTCAACTATTATGTTTGTTTACCTCACTGACTATTTCCAACCCCCCCCTCCCCCTAAATCCCTTTGACAGGTTCAATAGAAATGTCCCCAATCTCATTGTTTTATTAATTGAACACGTAGATGCACATCCTCAAGGAGTGTAATCAGATGGAAACTGATTCAGATGTGATGTTTAAGAGCTTGTTCAAAGAAGGGGCATATTTTAAAGGAGTGACAGTGATATTTGCAGGGGAATGTGTGAGGAGGTTATTATTTGTCTTTATTTTTTAGCTTGAACCAGGACATCTGAAGATTCAAAGTTTAATATAGTAATTGTGCTGATACTGACTCCAACCAACCTTGTAATGAATATCATCCATTCCGTAGGTTTTATTTTTCTGATGCCATTTAAACTTCACTTGGATTTAAATCACTTCAATGTAAAAGTAATTGGGAATGGGGAGCATTGGAACAAAAATTTGCCCTCAGTACATATTAACTGTAATCTAATAATGTATGCATGTTGGTAGGTGCAATCAAAACAAAGATCTTTTTATCATCTTCGGGTTTCGGCCCAAAACGTTACCTATTTCCTTCGCTCCATAGATGCTGCTGCACCCGCTGAGTTTCTCCAGCATTTTTGTGTACCTTCGATTTTCCAGCATCTGCAGTTCCTTCTTTAACATCTTTTTATCATTGTTGTGTTATGAATACCACAGAAAATATTATGTACTCTCAAGATTACGTTAAATAGAATATTATTGCTTAAATATATAGTTATTGGACTTTGCATTTTGGAAAAGGCCCAGCTGAGAAGAAGACAGCAAATTACTGAAAAATTTGAGGGTGAAAATGACCAGGACAGTTTGTTAGGAAAATGAAGGAAATACGTATACAGCTGAGTGAGTATAATTTTATGGATGAGAAATTGCGTTCAACCAATTGATGACTTCTTTGACAGAGTATCTAGCATGTTATATAACAAGGAAGCCAATGGATGAGGCAAATTTTATTATACAAAATTTGGTCCGTGAAGTGCCCCATAAAAGATTACTGCATTAGATAAGCACCTGTGGACTTGAACGTAATAGGTTAAGTCCAGGGGGTCAGATATGGGGCTTTATGTGTGGGCCAGATATATTGTCAGTGCAGAGGAGCTAGGAGCAAGGCCAAGTGTGCATTCAGAGTCAATGTCTGGAATACTATTAGTTGTGCAGTCAAAGCTGGGACAATGGGAGTGTTCAGCACTGGGAACCTAAGCAGGTAAGCAGCTATGATCAGGGTAGAATAGGTGGCCAGGTGTAAGGCTGGACTCGGGGTCAGGAATGAGAGAATGTATGCAACTGGAGTCAGGGTCAGGAGTAGTACAAGGTGTGCAGTGAGACCCAGGTTGGTCAAAATGGGCGAAGTGGTTGATTATAATCTGATTTCCATACATGAATACACTTAGATCATTCATGTGCTGCACATGTTGATCAGAGCCCGGCTCTACTGTGGAATGTAATTAGGAATGTAATTCAGCTTAACCTGATTCATAGCTAATTCAATTTAAAGCATAAATAATGCATTCAAGTGTAATTTAAAAGACTGGCTACAGTATGCACCAGATTGCACAATTTCAAACTGAAAAATGCAAAAGCTCCATACCAATGGGAGGGGGGACCCCCTCCCACACCCTTCCCCACTCCCACACCCTCCCCCCTCCCACACCCTCCCCCCCTCCCACAACCACCCCCCTCCAACACCCTCCCACACATTCCCCCCCCCCATCGGTCGCTGCGCTCCCTCGGGCTTGGTCTCTCGCAATTTCTCACTCCCAACTCTCACCCGATGTTGGCAACCCTGGTAAATGTTCTCCGGTTTGTTTTATGTGAGGGGAGGGGGAAACTTGTTTTCAGTTTCCTACCTTGCTGGAGATGCTATTAATTTTCAGATCACATTCTCCGGTCGCTCGGCGGCCTAACATCGATGGAGCTGGAGGCCTCCTCAGACTGACCTTGGGTCCCACCGCGGGGCGTGGACTTACATCGGAGTCAATCCCTTACCTGGGATCGCTCCAACCGTGGCCTGCGGACTTTCCATTGGGAGCTCGCAGTCTCTGGAGAGGCCGTGGATGTCGGGAGCTCCAACGGAAGGCTCGACCAGCCCCGACACGGGGTTCGATCGACCGGCGCGGGGGAGCTGAACCCCTCGATGCAGGAGGTGATCGCCTCATCACCGAGGACCAAAACGCCGCCGGCTACGGGAGTCACGATCATCCCGTCAATGGAGCGCTTGAGGCCCCCGACCGCGGGAGTGGAAAGGGAAGAGATTGAACTTTTTTTTGCCTTCCACCACAGAGAGGAATGTGGAGGAGTCACTGTGATGGATGTTTATGTTAAAATGTGTTTTATGCGATCCTTTGCTTTTTATCTGTATGACTGACTTGGCAAACGATATTCCTCATATGTTGCAAAACATACTTGGCTAATAAATGATTATTGTGATTGTGATTGTGATTGAAAGTTCTACTTGTGCCACGATATTCTCACTCCATTAATAATGTCCATTTCTTGAGGTTCCATGTGGAGCAACCCCGACATTTCATAGTCACACAGCACAGAACTAGGCCCTTTATGGGCCTGTCCCACTGCAGCGACCTAATCTGCGAGTTTAGAAGAGTTTGCCCTCGACTCAAACTCGCAGCATGGTCGACATGTGGTCCTAGGAGGTCCTGTGAGGTCACTGGAACTTTCCTTCATGCTCGAGGGAAGTTCCCACATACTCAGGTCCTCAGCTAGGTCGTTGAAAAATTTTCAGCATGTTGAATAGTTTTCCGCGAGTAAAAATTGGTCAGCATGGTCCTTTTTAACTCGTAGTGCAGTGGAGTGCAGTTACAGGCAATCAAGGCCAGCCGTAGGCAATTTCCTTTGCTGACCGGGCATTTTAATTTCCTCATTGGAGTTTTCAGGACCAAGGAAAACTGACCGGTAGGTTAAATGCCCGCTAAACTTTATTAAACATTGTCTAACTTCTTAAAAGTGTCTCCACCCCGTCTCCCCCCCTTCTCCCCCACTTCTCTGCTCTTTTCTCCCCTTCTCTCTCCTTCTCTCCCCTTCTCTAACCCCCCCCCCCCCCGCGCTCTCTAAAGGACTGTGCAGCCGTCTTTTACCTTCCTGTTCATCGCTGGTGTGAATTTCAGACAGCGCTCCCCCGCTTTCCCTGGCCCCTGCCTTTGCGATGTGTTTGTGTGTGAGTGTGTGTGTGTGTGTGTACGGTTGGTCGATCAAGCTCGCGGTTTCATCCCTGACGGTTGATCCAACTCGAGGTTTTCCAGGCGAGTGCCCTCGAGCTTGAAGGTCGAAGACATTCTTCTGAACTCACAGATTAGGTCGCCGCAGTGGGCTAGCCCCATTAGACCAGCACGAGCATGCCGACCAGGGTGTCCCACCTATACTGTGTTTGTCCCCAATCCCTCTAAACCTTTCCTAACCATATACCTGTCCAAATGTCGTGCAAATGTTATTATAGTTTCTGCCTCAACTATCTCCTCCAGCAGCTCATTCCATAATTCCACCATTCTCTGTGTGAAAAAGTTTATCCTTAGATTCCTATTAAATCTTTTAACCAGCAATCCCCACATACTAACACTATCCTACACACAATAGGAACAATTTAAAATTTTACCAGTCAATTCACCTACAAAGCAGTACTTCTTTGGAGTGTAGGAGGAAACTGGAGTTCCTGGAGAAAACCCACGCAGGTCATGGGGAGAACGTCCAAACTCCATATAGACAATACCCGTAGTCAGCATCAAACCCAGATCTCTAGCGCTGTAAGGCAGCATCTCTACCGCTATGCCACCGTGCTGCTTACTATCAGTATATTTCTGTAACATCTATTTGTTCAGCATCACTGAACTTAATTTCAGCACTGAATTCTGTAATTCACTGATAGAAACAACTGCCTCTTGATGCAATTGAGGCAAATACAGTTTTTTTTTTACCTTAAATTAGCAATCCTAACTCTAACAACACGAGAATTGGCATTATCTGAACAACAAACATAAGTAACAATCATTTATACACTGCATAATAAACAAGTCATTGTCTTTGTTTATAAAACAAGCCAAATACACCTGCTACAGATCTAAATGAATAATGCAATATTTAGTAGCCTGCTGAGGCTTATACTGTGTCTATTAATGATCATTCAGTTGCAAAAAGAGGGTTCAGACTGCTAATTAACACAAAACAGATCAGGTTTCTCTCCAAACTCAACCTCACAAATCTAATTTAATATGATGCAGATGCCTACAATGAGGTTTTAGTTGATCTCCTTGATGTTGTTAATAAATACATTTCTCAACCTTTAAAAAAAAAGTTCATCATCATATTACAAACAATCTGGTGTTATCTCTAATTAATTGGATTTAATTAGTCCGCCATTGATTATTTTTTAATTGTTTTTATTAAGGCATGGCTTTAAATCCCCTGTATACTTTTGTACTCAGTTGAATTATCTTTCTTACAGAAATCTTACTTCTGCTTTGAAGTGCATGAACTTGTACATGATTATATTGATCATTGTATTTAATATAGCATGTTGAAATTTGTAAACTTTGAATACTTAGTGAGGAAAATCAAAATCAATATGGACCAAGCAATTGGCAGTATTGTCATAATGATGAGTGGTTCAAAAAGGCAAAACATTTCATTCCAAAGGTTTATGCAACCAAATGTTCTATTTCTAAGCTGATAAACAATATGGAAGAGAATTTGGAGGAAATAAGTAACATTTTTATGTTCCCGCTTCCCTTGTTCTTCTAAGGGGTGCAGGTTTAAAAGAATATTGTTGACAAAACCTTGGTAAGTTGGTATAACGCATGTTCTACCTGGAATACATTGCACCCACAGTGTGCCACTGGTGGAGAGAGTGCACATTTAGGGTGTTGAAGAGTGCAAGATAAATGCTTTATCTTGAATGTTGTCAAGCTGCTTGAGTGCTATTGGCGCTCCACCCATCCAGCAAAGGAAAGTATAATATTACACTCCTGAGCTGCACATTTATGATGATGGCGGAAAGGCTTTGAAAATGTGAACGAGTCACTCACAACAGCTTCCCGAGCATCTAATCTATTCTTGAAACCATGGCATCTATGAGGCTTGTCCAGTTAAATTCAGGGTCAATAATGATCTCCATCATGCTTATGCTGGAGGCCACGGGTGTATTGAGTTTCAATGGTACGTTATTGTCACATGTTCTGAGGTACAGTGAAATTCATTTTTGTATACAGTTCAGTACAGGTATCACTATGCATAAGCATTTAGATACATCCTAGATAAGCATCTCAGATACAGTACATGTGTATAGCAGTAGTACACTGAGACATTGTACAGAGTAGCCAAGACAGCATACAGAGTCACCAATTTTAGGCATACGTAGTTCCATGTCTAACTTTTGAGGGGCACAGATATTATTTGGCACTATTACCCATTCCTGAATATTGCCCTTTACTTAATACTCACAGGCATGGATTGCTTCTTTTTTTGAGGAGTTATAAATAGAACTAGATCAAGGTGGAATGGTTGCTTAGCGGGATAGTTGCTAACTTTTTATTTTTTATTTTTTATTTTTTATTTATTAGAAGTACATTACATTACAACCACATACATTAGTACTCGTCACTTATGTCTTCTTACAATTAATGTACTCCGTTTGTTTTTTACACTAGTAAAAGGAAAGGATAAGATTGAAAGAAAGAAGAAAGTGAAGGAAAAAGTGAAAGTGTAGAAAATGTGACAACAAGAAAGAACGAAGACCCTATAAGAACAAAATTAAAAACAAAAGAAAAAGAGTTAAGAAATAGACCCTAGAAAAGAAGGAGAAAGAGAAAGAGGAAAAATAGAGAAACAAATAGTTTTAATGAGCATTACGCAAATGGGACATACCAATTCTTCAACTATCATCCCCCAATACCTGACCTCAATTTTTTTAAGGTACCTTTGCACCCTATATTTGTAATAATTCTATAAATGCAGACCACGTCAGGTGGAAGTGATCTGGTTTACCTGCCAGGAGGAGTCTTATCTCTTCTAGGTGTAATGTTTCAAACATATTTGAAAGCCACATATTTATAGTTGGTATTGGAGCCTTCTTCCAAAATTTTAGGATTAGCTTTTTTCCAGTTATTAACCCATAGTCTAGTAGTTTCTTTTGAAACACATTTAGTTCTGGACCATCTTCCGTTATTCCGAAGATAATCCATTCTGCTTTGGGTATCAGTTTTATTTTAAATAATTTTGTAAAGATTTCGAAAATTTCATTCCAAAATTTTTGAATTTTTGTACAGAAAACAAATGAGTGCGCTATAGTAGCTTCTTGGGATTGACATTTATCACAAATGGATGATACATTTGGGAAAATTTTATGGATTTTAGTTTTGGAATAATATAATCTATGTAAAATTTTAAATTGTATTAAAGTGTGTCTTACATTAATCGAACATTTATGCACGTTTAATAAGTGTTCATTCCAACTTTCCTTTGAAATTTTAATAGCTAACTCTTGTTCCCAGTCTCTTCTGATAGCATCAAGAATAATTCAACAGTCCATTATAGCATCAAGAATAATTCAACAGTGATAAGGGTTTAACGTGCACGGAAATAAAAACTCTCAGTAATTCCATCTCCATTAGACTCTCAATTATGTATCAAGCAACTGATTCTTCATGGTTAAATACTAAATACATATTTTTTCAATTACTTCATTTTTCTTTTCCATTCAAACAAGTTTGCACTTGGTCTCAAATGTACCACAGAATCCCCGCACATTAACACTATTTTACACATACTAGGGACAATTTACACTTATACCAAGCCAACTTACTTACATACCTGTACATAACCATATAACCATATAACCATTACAGCATGGAAACAGGCCATCTCGGCCCTTCAAGTCCGTGCCGAACACTTTTTTTTTTTTTTTTTTTTTTTAATTTTTAATTTTTATTACTTCCCCCTAGTCCCATCTACCTGCACTCAGACCATAACCCTCCATTCCTTTCCCGTCCATATACCCATCCAATCCATTTTTAAAGGATAAAATCGAACCTACCTCCACCACTTCCACTGGAAGCTCATTCCACACAGCTACCACTCTCTGAGTAAAGAAGTTCCCCCTAATGTTACCCCTAAACTTCTGTCCCTTAATTCTCAAGTCATGTCCCCTTGTTTGAATCATCCCTACTCTTAATGGGAAAAGCTTATCCACGTCAACTCTGTCTAACCCGCTCATCATTTTAAAGACCTCTATCAAGTCCCCTCTTAACCTTCTGCGCTCCAAAGAATAAAGACCTAACTTGTTCAACCTTTCTCTGTAACTTAGTTGCTGAAACCCAGGCAACATTCTAGTAAATCTCCTCTGTACTCTCTCTATTTTGTTGACATCCTTCCTATAATTAGGCGACCAAAATTGTACTCCATACTCCAGAATTGGCCTCACCAATGCCTTGTACAATTTTAACATTACATCCCAACTTCTATATTCAATGCTCTGATTTATAAAGGCCAGCACACCAAAAGCTTTCTTTTCCACCCTATCTACATGAGATTCCACCTTCAGGGAACTGTGCACAGTTATTGCTAGATCCCTCTGTTCAACTGCATTCCTCAATTCGCTACCATTTACCATGTACGTCCTATTTTGATTTGTCCTGCCGAGATGTAGCACCTCACATTTATCAGCATTAAACTCCATCTGCCATCTTTCAGCGCACTCTTCCAAATGGCCTAAATCTCTCTGTAGACTTTGAAAATCTACTTCATTATCCACAACACCACCTATCTTAGTATCATCTGCATACTTACTAATCCAATTTTCCACACCATCATCCAGATCATTGTTGTACATGACAAACAACAGTGGACCCAACACAGACCCCTGAGGCACCCCACTAGTCACCGGCCTCCAACCTGACAAACAGCCATCCACCATTACTCTCTGGCTTCTCCCATTCAGCCACTGTTGAATCCATCTTGCTACTCCACCATTAACACCCAACAATTGAATCTTCTTAACCAACCTTCCATGAGGAACCTTGTCAAAGGCCTTACTGAAGTCCATATAGACAACATCCACTGCTTTACCCTCATCAATTTCCCTAGTAACCTCTTTGAAAAATTCAAGAAGATTAGTCAAACATGACCTTCCAGGCACAAATCCATGTTGACTGTTCCTAATCAGACCCTGCTTATCCAGATGCTTATATATATTATCTCTAAGTATCCTTTCCATTAATTTGCCCACCACTGACGTCAAACTAACAGGTCTATAATTGCTAGGTTTACTCTTAGAACCCTTTTTAAACAACGGAACAACATGCGCAGTACGCCAATCCTCCGGCACTATTCCCGTTTCTAATGACATTTGAAATATTTCTGTCATAGCCCCTGCTATTTCTACACTAACTTCCCTCAATGTCCTAGGGAATATCCTGTCAAGACCTGGAGACTTATCCGTTTTCATATTTTTCAAAAGTGTCCGCACCTCCTCTTCTTTGAATCTCATAGTTTCCATTGCTACTCTGCTTGTTTCCCTTACCTCACATAATTCCATATCCTTCTCCTTGGTGAATACCGAAGAAAAGAAATTGTTCAATATCTCCCCCATCTCTTTTGGCTCTGCAGATAGCTGTCCACTCTGACTCTCTAATGGACCAATTTTATTCCTTGTTATCCTTTTGCTATTAATATAGCTGTAGAAACCCTTTGGATTTACTTTCACCTTACTTGCCAAAGCAACCTCATACCTTCTTTTAGCTTTTCTAATTTCTTTCTTAATATTCTTTTTACATTCTTTATACTCCTCAAGCACCTCATTTACTCCATGCTGCCTATAATTATTGTAGATCTCTCTCTTTTTCCAAATCAAGTGTCCAATTTCCCGTGAAAACCATGGCTCTTTCCAATTTTTACTATTTCCTTTCAACCGAACAGGGACATAAAGATTCTGTACTCTTAAGATTTCACCTTTAAATGTCCTCCATTTCTCTTCTACATCCTTCCCATAAAACAACATGTCCCAATTCACTCCTTTTAAATCCTTTCACATCTCCTCTAAGTTAGCCTTTCTCCAATCAAAAATCTCAACCCTAGGTCCAGTTCTGACCCTTTCCAGAATTATATTGAAACTAATGGTATTGTGATCACTGGACCCGAAGTGCTCCCCAACGCATACCTCCGCCACCTGCCCTGTCTCATTTCCTAACAGGAGGTCCAGCACTGCCCCTTCTGTAGTAGGTACCTCTAAGTATTGCTGCAAAAAATATCCTGCACACATTTTACAAACTCCAAACCATCCAGCCCTTTTACAGAATGTGTTTCCCGTCTTTGGAGTGTGGGAGGAAACCGAAGATCTCGGAGAAAACCCACGGGGAGAACGCACAAACTCCATACAGACAGCATCGGTAGTCGGTAGTCGGGATCGAACACGGGTCTCTGGTGCTGCAAGCGCTGTAAGGCAGCAAATCTATCGCTGCGCCACCATGCCGCCCCCAGGATAGGATAGGTTTAGACGATATGGGCCAAACGCAGGCAGGTAGGACTATCGTAGATTGGACATGTTGGTCAGCGTGGGCAAGTTGGGCTGAAATGCCTGTTCCCAAGCTGTATGTCTATGACACTATTGCACCGTGGTGATGGATATCTTTTGCTCAAGCAATGCATCCTTCATAATAAAGAAGTTTGCAAACTTCCTGTTTTGAGATATGTACGCTGCAGTGTTGCACTTCTGAATGGACTACTGTGTCTTGATGTAACATTCAAGATTTTGAGGGAGATTAATAGAGTAATTGTCAAGAGGCTACATCCTTCCGCTGAAGAGTTTACAACCACATGGCTAAGTTTCAAGAAATGGAATTGTCCATTCATGACAGAAATTATATGAATTTTCTTCATGTAGAGGGCAGTAAAATCATTATAATTCACTTCCTCAGAATTAGGGTGGCACGGTGGTGCAGCGGTAGAGTTGCTGCCTTACAGCGATTGCAGCGCCGGGGTCCCGGGTTCGTTCCCGGCTGTGGGTGCTGTCTGTATGGAGTTTGTACGTTCTCCCCGTGACCTGTGTGGGTTTTCTCCGAGATCTTCGGTGTCCTCCCACATTCCAAAGACGTACAGGTTGGTAGGTTAATTGGCTTGGTAAATGAAAAAATTGTCCTTAGTCTATGTAGGATAGTGTTAATGTGCGGGAATCGCTGGTCAGCGCCGACCCTGTTGGGCCGAAGGGCCTGTTTCCCCGTACTTTCTCTAAACTAAACTAAACAAATTCTATGGATGTACAGTTATTAAATAAATGTAGTCAACAATTATATCCCTGCATGGGTGAAATGTCAAAATTACTGAGTCCTGCACGCAATCTTTTGAGTAAAATGAGGAAAAGCAACTTCAGTCTGAAGAAGGGTTTCGACCCGAAACGTTGGCTATTTCCTTCGCTCCATAGATGCTGCCTCACCTGCTGAGTTTCTCCCGCATTTTTGTCTATCTTCGATTTTCCAGCATCTGCAGTTCCTTCTTAAACATTGAGCCTCATCTCATTGATTGTCAGTTTTGCTGATAAACGTTATAAGATTAAATGCATCAAAACTATGAATAAACATTCCTATGTGCAATGAACACCATTTGAAGAAATTTACGAAGGATTCAATCACAAAAACTAAGACATGGATGGCACAGAGGAGTAGCTGGTGGTGCTGCTGCCTCATGGTGCCAGAGACCCGGGTTCGATCTTGTCCTCGGACGCTGTATGTGTGGACTTTGTACTTCCTCCCTGTGACAGCGTGGGTTTCCTGTGAGTTTGAAGGTTGATTGGCCTCTGTAAATTGCCCCTGATACTTAGAGATTGGATGCGAAAGGATAGCATGGGGCGAATGTGAACAGGTGATAGATGGTCTGCGTGGACTCTGAGGGCCGAAGGGCCTGTTTCCATGTCGTATCTCTAAACATGATTATCAAGAATGAAAACCATGAGAGGAATAGATCGGGTAGATGCACAGAATCTCTTGCCCCAAGTAGGGGAATCAAGGTCCAGAGGACATAGGTTCAAGGTGCCTGTGCCTGTTAGTCCATGTACAAGATGGCGGTCGGAGGGGAGAGTGGACGCTGGCGCGAAATGGTCGCCGCTGCTCTCTCCTCAAATTGTGTTTCTTATTTTCTTTTGGTGCTTTTGAAATTGAATTCTGTCCTTGATTTGTGTACTGTGGTGTTTTCTTATTTAATTTATTCCGATTATGTATTTTCTGTTTTGTTGTGATTCTATGCATTGTAAGGTGTCCTTGGGTTTTAGAAAGGCGCCAGTAAATAAAATGATTATTATTATTATTATTATTAAGGTGAAGGTGAAAAGATTTAATAGGAATCTGAGGGGTGACTTTTTCACACAAAGGGTGATGGATGTATGGAACAAGCTGCCAGATGAGGTAGTTGAGGCTGGGACTATCCCAATGTTTAAGAAACACTTAGACAGGTACATGGATAGGACAGGTTTGGAGGGATATGGACCAAACGCAGGCAGGTGGGACTAGTGTAGCTGGGAAATGTTGGCCGGTGTGGGCAAGTTGGGCCGAAGGCCCTGTTTACACACTGTATCACTCTATGACTAAAAATTAAAAATAAACTGAATGCGGCACGATAAGTAAAGGAAAATGATTACAGGGACATAGGAACAATTATGAGCAACAATTACTTAAATTATGCATGTTCTCGCTGGAAATGAACTACCGCTTAACTCTAGAGTCTGGACCATGACAAATTGGCTCATTTTGTCCAGAAATATGTAGCCTGTGTTTAAGGAGATAAATTTAAAACTAGACTGATGGAATATTATTTAAAACAGAAGAGCAAAAATGATAAAATGCACTCTCTAGGAAGACTATGGGAGTAGAATTTGACAAATTTGATCAATTTCTTTCACAAAGTAATATCTTGGGATAGAGTACATGAGTCATTAAACATGTGGTATTTAGAGCATCCTTTGAAGTTACAGAATAAGTCTTAAATTTTGCTTGTGTTAATCGGATTTTGATTATGAAGAAAATTAGATTTGGAACACATCGGTATTTTGTCAAATTCCGTTGTGTTAATTAAGGGTCCGTATGTTTTTCTTTTACATTGTGCACTTAAGAACAATGATTTCCCTGTCATTTTCCAGCAGTCCAGGAATTTGGCTGGACATTTCCCAGCATGAACCCTCCTTGCATCCTCAATGTAATTTCTGCATCAGTCATGCACAACATGATGATATTTCCTGTGCATCGCTTTTTAGAACAGTGAGAGGAAACTTAAGGAGTTGCCCTGCAAGCAATCAGTGCTGGGCACATGTGGGCCAACCATGTTTCAATAATGCAGCACTGAAGTGGACCCGTTAAATAGGTTCATAGAGACATGGAAACAGGCACTTCGGCCCAGCTTGCCCACACCACCCAACATGCCCCATCTACACTAATCCCACCTGCCTGCCTTTGGCCTATATCCATCTAAACCTATCCTATCCATGTGCCTGTCTAAATCATTCTTAAACGTTGTGATGGTACCGGCCTCAACTACCACCCCCGGCAGCTCGTTCCATACACCCACCACCAAAAACAATGTGGGACTTGGAGGGGGAGGTTGGGGCACCAAGAACAAACAGAATGAAGATGGGCCAATGGGGAGAAGGAAGGGGGAACCTGCTGGGGGGAGGGGTGAGGCCTTCTGCCAGGTGCAGCGGCAGGCAGTAGTTTGGACTGTTCGGAACTTTAGTAACTTTGTCGGCACCAGCCACATGACGACAGTTGTGAACTGCCTACAATAGTGTGTTTGCAGAACAAAGCATTTCAATTTTTTGTGTACCAAAGCATTTCGCTTGCCTGGGTACATGTGACAATAAAGTATCATTCATTTGAAATACCGCAGAATGATTTCAATGGGAGACCTGAATTTGATATTCCCTGTTGGATTTCTATTTTTAATCTCTGCTCGCAGAAGCGCTGATTCATGCAGAGAGAGGGTTCCAGGGATGTTGGCTGCCCACCTGCTCCTTATTGTGGGTGTCCGTCTGCATGAGTCTTGTGATCTATGAACGTCAGCAGCCTCATTAACCATGAAGGGAGAGGAAGGATAATCACATCCAAGTTTGAACCTACATCAACGCCTCACAGCAAGAGTCCTGTCCAATATCTTCAACATTACTACATTAAATGTGGACACCACATGTAGGCGGCACAGCGGTGGAGTTCCTTACAGTTCCAGAGACCTGGGTTCAATTCTGACCTTGGGTTTAGATTAGTTTAGTTTACTGTCATTTTGTGATTAAGCCTTGCGTAATCCTCACTTCCTCAGCATGCCCCCCCCCCCCACCACCACCACCACCCCCATGGGCCTCTGTTTTAAAGCCAATTATTCAAGTACCAGAAAAATAACATTTAGTTATCATGGTGATACAAATAATAAGCAGGGAATAGGCCGAGACAGAAGGTACTGCAGGTGCTGGAATTTAACGTAGAACACAAAGTGCTGGAGTAACTCAGCGGGTCAGGCAGCATCTCTGGAGGATATGGTTAAGCAGCATTTTGGTTCAGAACTCTTCTTCAAATTGATTGAAGTGGAGGAGAGACAGCTGGAAAACAGATGGGAACGGAACACCCCTGGTAAGTGATAGGTGGATACAGCTGAGGAAGGGGTGTGATTGGCTGATGGGTGGATAAAGGCTAGAGATGAGGCTGACAAAAGGGGACTAAAGGAGACAAAAAGGAAACAAAAGGGTGTTGATGAGCAGAGACGACTAGGCGTAACAACCTGAGAAAGGTAGAATTTATGACTTGCGGCTGACAATCTTTTCAGTTGTTCCAACTCATAAATTTCTAATCAGTTTTGGTGGATATCAAACAATGGGCAGACCAGTTGTTCACAGTTCAGGGGAGAGAATAACAGGCTGGGGCACAAGTAAAGATGGTCAGCTATCAACACATTTTGACCAGTGGAGGTTGACCTTGCAGAGCCACAAGAGACTGCAGATGCTGGATTTGTGTAGATTCCTCCTTAAGCGTTTATCGTGCTTGAGCAAGGACAATGTTTTTGCTACCTTGAGTTCACAGACATCCTCAGCCTCAGCTGCTCAGATAGTGCAAGGTTTCAATGACCACCAGTTTTAAATAACTATAACATAGCAAAAGCCCACCAACCTATTTAGTATATATAGTCTGAATATATATTATATATATATCAGTCTGAAGAAGGGTTTCGGCCCGAAACGTTGCCTATTTCCTTCGCTCCATAGATGCTGCTGCACCCGCTGAGTTTCTCCAGCATTTTTGTGTACAACCTATTTAGTATAGTTTTGTTTAGAGATACAATGTGGAAGCAGGCCCTTCTGCCCACTGAGTCCGTGTCGACCAGCGATCATCCTGTAAACTAATACTATCCTTCACACTAGGGCAATTTACAGTTTATTTTACCGAAGCCAATTAATCTATAAATCTGCAGGTCTTTGGAGTGTGGGAGGAAACGGGAGCACCCGGAGAAAACCCACGTGGCCACGGGGAGAATGTCCAATCTCCGTACAGACAGCAGCTGAAGTCAGGAATGAACTGGGTCTCTGGCGCTGTAAGGCAGCAACTCTACCGCTGCGCCACCGTGCCGCCTATTATTTACAAGTTATTCATGAGTTACATCTCCAGTCTGTTTTCTGGACAGTGCCTTTTTACAGTCCTGTTCTCCAGCCGCTTGCAGTGAAGCATTACAATAACATTCACAGGGGGTGTAAGGGGACAGGTGTGGTGCTGTTTGTGGATCGAGAAATCAATTGCTTCAGGAGCAATACATAACAATGACCCATCCTGGACAGTGCCAAGCAGTTGATGCTGAAACTCACCCCCGACCCTCACAACACCCATCCACAGCACAGGCGCAGACTGAACCAGAGCATCAACGTGTGCTCTTTACATCTGCAAAATGTGCGATGCCGCATCTTCGGATGCAACTGAAGGGTCTAAAGAACAAAAAGGCCAGTGGCATTCTGTTTAGTTTAGAGATACAGTGTGGAAACAGGCCCTACGGTCCATGCCAACCAACAATCATACGCTTAGGATTGCCAACTTTCTCACTCCAAAATAAGGGACAAAAGGTCAAAATACGGGACAAATTCCCGACGGCAATTCGTAGAGCGACTCGGCCGTGGCTGGGTGAATGATGAGTTGATCCGGGTGCTGAACTGCACACAAAGCCCAGCCAGCGGGCCAGCTGAGGAGTTTTGGCCTGGTGTCAGACTTTGTGCACGATGTTGCACGGCCCGGGCCAAAACTCCTCAGCTGGCCCGCTGGCAGGGCTTTGTGTTCTGCTGCAAGCAAGGTCCTGCGCCCTATCCAACTCATGAACCAATCATCGGCCATGAGAAGGAGGGGTGGTTGTGTCAGCAGTAAGTGAAGGTCTGAAGGCCGGGCTGTCAACCGACGGGATCACGGGCGAGGCGCTGCTGCTGCCCTGCGTCGGCACGGGTGAGGCGGGGCCGGACGCGGTGTTCCGAACCGACAGACCCCTCGACCCGAGTAGTAGTAGTCAAATACGGTACAAGGGCGGTCCCGTATGGGGCAAACCAATTTAGCCCAAAATACGGGAAGTCCCGACTAATACGGGACAGTTGGCAACCCTACGTACGCTAGTGCTATCCTACACGCTAGGGACAATTTACAGATGCCAATTAACGTACAAACCTGATCGTCTTTGGGATGTGGGAGGAAACCGGAGCATCCGGAGAAATCCCACGCGGTCCCAGGGAGAAGGTACAAACACTGTGCAGACAGAACCCGTAGTCAAGATTGAACGCGGGTCATTGGCGCTGTGAGTTAGCAACTGTGCCGCTGCACCACTGTGCCGCCCAAGCCATGGAATTTATGGATCCGAATAACTCAATCTTGCAATAAAAATCAGTAAAGGCTGGAAACAGAAAATCACTCAGCAACTCAACTATTCTGGAGGGAGTTCACAACAACTGCATTTCAAGGCTGGGTCCTTCAAGTGATGATTGGATGCAGCAAGATCAGTTTCAGTTTAGTTTATTGTCACTTGTACAGTGAACATTTTTTGTTGCGTGTTAAGGGTAATGATTACTGGGAATGGAGGAGCAATTATAAGGGAACGATTACTTAAACTGTTCACGTTGTCACTGGATAAGATAAGAATTGCTGGTCTATAACTTAAATTGTGGACCAAGACAAACTGTTTCATTTTGCCCAGAACTCTGCCTAAGCAGATAAATCCAAAAGTAATTTTGAGCGGCACAGTGGTGCAGCAGTGGTATTGCTGCCTTACAGCCCGCATGGGTTTCTCCGGATGCTCCGTTTCCTCCCACATTCCAAAGGCATACAGGTTTGTTTTCGTAAAATGGCTTCGGTAAAAATTGACCCTAATGTGTGGGATTGTGCTAGTGTATGGGGATCGCTGGTCGGTGTGGGCTCGGTGGGATGAAGGGCTTGTTTTCATGCTGTATCTCTAAACTAAACTAAACTAATCTGCAGAAATATTGTTCAAAAGGAAGTGGTAAAACTCTGAAGAAGGGTTTCGGCCCAAAACGTTGCCTATTTCCTTCGCTCCATAGATGCTGAGTTTCTCCAGCAATTTTGTCTACGTTCGATTCTCCAGCACCTGCAATTCCTTCTTGAACATGGTAAAACTATGAGATGTGTTCCCCCAGGAAGATCATGGGAGCAGATTCTGACCCTTGCAAATTTGATCTAATTGTTTTCAATTTGATTTTCAAGCACTCTGCGTGAAACAAGGTTTGCAGGCAGAGTGTAATGAGTAGAGCCAGGATTTTGCCATAAATGCCATGTGCCTTTTCATGCCTGTTTTGATGATTTCACCAAGATAATGCCCTTTTCACGATCGAGTGCCTAAATCAGCCTTTTTTTGTTGTTTTGCTAAACGGTTGTGTTATTTTCTCTAGTTGTACTGTGATTACAATGACGTTTTCTATGTTGACACATTAATATTAATGTTATTATTAATGTGTTAACATAGTATCTTACAAGAAAATTTCCACCACCAGGGCAAAACAGGGAGCGCCACTGTCGGTCGTTCATTCGTTCGTGCTGCTGCCCGCTGGCTCAGTCTTCTCCAAGATCTATTTAAGAAAGAACTGCAGATTCTGGAAAAATCGAAGGTAGCCAAAAAAGCTGAAGAAACTCAGTGGGTGAGGCAGCATCTATGGAGAGAAGGAATAGGCGACGTTTCGGGTCGAGACCCTTCTTCAGACTGACGTGGGGGGTGGGGCGGGGGGAGGGCGTGAAAAAGAAAGGAAGAGGCGGAGACAGTAGAACTAGTAGGAGAGAAGGGAAGGAGGAGGAGGGAGAAGACAAGGGCTTTCTAAAATTAGAGAAGTCAATGTTGATACCGCTGGGGTGTAGACTACCCAAGCAAAATACCCAAGCTTGTCTCCTTGCTACATTTACTGCTGGCCAGTCGCAAATCTGAGTTTGAGTGATTTGTGCAAGGCACTCATTGATGCTGGAATTCCACTGTGAAAATTGGAAAACAAATCTCTCAAAGGTTTTTTAGGGAAATAAACAGAGGAACATATAACAAGTGAGTCATCATTACGGAAACATTATGTTGACAGCAACTTCAGCATTGTTGTGCAGAAAATTAGAGATGAAGTTGCATGCAACAAAATATGGATCTCAATAGAGATAACCGATGCTGCGGGGAGATATGTTGCCAATGTGGTCATCGATACACTGGAGGCAGGTCAACCATCAAAGGAGTATTTGTTGACATTGGAAGTATTGGAGGTCAAACAGCTCAACTATTGCTCAGTTGTTTACATCTTCACTTGCTGTACTTTGGCCAGAAGGTACAAAACATGAGAATGTTCTTCTGTTTGTGACTGATGCAGCTACGTATGTGAAAAAAGCTGCTCATGCTCTTAAAGTTTTATTCCCCAAAATGTTGCATTTGACATGCTTAGCTCAAGGACTTCATAGAATTGTCAAGCACATACATGGCTTGTTTCCAAATGTCGATCGCCTAGTTTCCAATGTCAAGAAAAGCGGCTGGGCTTGTATACTCTGCACTTTTGAAGGATGAGAGGGTATCTTATTGAAACATATAAGATTATTAAGGGTTTGGACATGCTATGGGCAGGAAACATGTTCCCGATGTTGGGGGAGTCCAGAACCAGGGGCCACAGTTTAAGAATAAGAGGTAAGCCATTTAGAACTGAGATGAGGAAGCAATTTTTCACACAGAGAGTTGTGAATCTGTGGAATTCTCTGCCTCAGAGGGGCGGTGGAGACCGGTTCTCTGGATACTTTCAAGAGAGAGCTAGATAGGGCTCTTAAAGATAGCAGAGTCAGGGGTTATGGGGAGAAGGCAGGAACGGGGTACTGATTGGGGATAATCAGCCATGATTACATTGAATGGTGGTGCTGGCTCGAAGGGCTGAATGGCCTACTCCTGTACCTATTGTTTATTGTCTATTGTCTTCCTCAAAGCACCGTGTGCAGTTGTTCAAGGAAATAGCACCCGAGATTCCGCTACCTCCTCAGCCCATTTTGACTAGGTTGGGTACATGGCTCTCTGCTGTACTCTACTATTCTGCAAATTTTGAAAAGGTAAAAGAAATTGCCAGTGAAATCATGCAGATAAAGTCCATCTTGTGTTTATTGCTTCCAATTTTGAATAACTTGCAACTTTCAGCAAAGTAACTGACGATATCCGTAAAATTCCTGGCGATGTAGGTAAAGATATACAAGGAAAATGTGAGAGAGTGATTTTAGCTAAAAAAGATCTTGAAGAAATACAAATCATAGCTAAAGTTCTCAAAGGTAGTTGTAAAGCACAAGATATCGACATGAATATAGAGTCGGTAGCTTGTTTCAGGTATGCACCAGTGACCTCAGCTGAGGTAGAAAGAAGTTTTTGCACAACTGAAGCATATTCTGTCTGACAGACGGCATAGTTTAACACCAGATAATTTGAAAAAAATGCTAGTATTTGTGTGCAACCAGGCAACTTTGGTAATTTAATGTAGAATACTTTTATATTATCATTTTTAACCATATCCTGATGGTGGAAATATAAGCCTTTTATGCCTTTTTTGTCAATAAATGGCTTTTTCGTGCCTTTTTTGTAATTTTATTTTGCCTTTTTTCCTGCTTATTTCAGGTTTTTAGCGCCTAAACATCCTGGCTCTAATAATGAGTAACTTGTTAATTTATTAGTAATCTATCCAAAATATCCATGGATAAAGCCGGGTAAAATGTTTTCACTTTGAAGGCATTGCTCGTTATGAGATCGCAACAATAAGAGTCAGGTAATTCCAGTGGAGGGCTTTTGTAACAATAATTAACTGAGTAAAGTAGATGAGTCTATAAGGACTAAATCAGCTTGGCACTAAGCCACTGTTTAGACTGCCCTCTGTATATTTCTCCGCTGATTCTGTAATTCTGAATGTCAAAAGGATAAATTAGAGAGCGCACAAGTGAAGAACATCATTTATTCATGATAATCCCTGAAGGGCTTCCAAGCAAGAACGATTCAGGTTCTATTTCCAGATAATGAGTGACAATGCTCTCATTTGTGGAGCTCCAGGTTTAACACTGTTACATTTTATTTTTGTCTTTTTGATTTATTCATTTCCTCTAAGACAGCTGGGGCTGCACTCTCTAGATACCGTTGTGTACACTGAATTGGTGACTATTAGGATTTTTTTGGTACTTGCTTTCTGTGGTGTTTCACGACCAGTACACTTTTGTGGATATTGGGTCAGGGATATTGTTATGTGAGCATAGACACAAAGTGCAGAAGGCTGAGGAGTCCAAGTCAATGGATATTTTTAAGGCAGAGATAGATAGATTCTTGAATGGTATGAGTGTTAGGGGTTATGGGGAGAAGGCAGGAGAATGTGGTTAAGAGGGGAAGATAGATCAGCCATAATTGAATGGCGGAGTAGACTTCATGGGCCAAATGGCCTAATTCTGCTCCTATCACATAAACATGAACATGTAACTCAGTGTGTCAGGTGATGGTTTGGGTCTGGACCCAAGGATCGCAACCTGAAACATCACCCATCATTTTTCTCCAAAGATGCTGCCTGAACTACTGAGTTACTCCAGCACTCTGTGTCTATCTTTAGTATATAACCAGCATCCACAGTTCCTTCCTACACATTGTTATGTGAGCCATGGTTGTATTGTGTTCCCATGATGTTCATAAGTGTAATTATAAGGTGATCTATAGGGAAATGTTGGGCAGGCAAAGACTTTATTCCTCAGAGCGCAGGAAGACGAGGGGTGGTCTTATAGATGTGTTTAAGATGATGAGAGGAAAAGATTGGGTGGATTCACAGAATCTTTGTCCAGAGTAGGGTAATCAAGATCCAGAGGACATAGCGTTAAAGTGAGAGGGAAAAGATTTGATAGGAACCTGAGGCAACATTTTCACACAGATGGTGGAGAATATATGGTGGGCTGAACTGCCAGAGAGGGTTGTTGAGGCGGGTACTATGACGACAGTTAAAATACATTTAGACAGGTGCATGGACAGGAAAGGTTTAGAGGGATATGGGCCAAATGCAAACAGATGGGACGTGTAAATGGGGCATCTTGCTCGGCACGGGCAAGTTGGGCTGAAGGGCCTTTTTCCATGTTGTGACTATGAGTTAGAATACAATAAAATAATGGATATATAGCTCATCATGAAGGACCACAGCAAGAAAACCCTTAAAAAAAACCAAAATCTCTCTCAGCTACTACAGCAATTCGATACAACAAAATCTGGTAACTTTTCCATTAGGTGGCTCTGGCTCTTTTACGCCCTTTTTACATAATAGTGAGCAACCAGGTAATAGTGAACTACCAGGTAATAATGAACTGTGAGGCACAATAACACTGCATATATTGGAATCTTGGGCAAAGCACAGTGTTGGGGGATTTCAGCATGTTAGGCAGCATTTGTAGAGGGAACGGACAGACTATGTTTCAGTGTTTAAGAAGGAACTGCAGATGCTTGAAAATCGAGGGTCGACAAAAATGCTGGAGAAACTCAGCGGGTGAGGCAGCATCTATGTAGCGAAGGAAATAGGCAACGTTTCGGGTCGAAACCCTTCTTCAGACTGATGTGAGGGTGGGAGGGGAGGGGGGCGGGAAGAATCCTCACATCAGTCTGAAGAAGGATTTTGACCCGAAATGTTGCCTATTTCCTTCGCTACATAGATGCTGCGTTTCCGGTTGAGACCCTTCTTCAGACTTAAGAAGAGTGAACTCGGTGTCCATTTTACATATCTCTCAATTTTTGTTTCCAATTGCTTCAACGTGCCACATTAACGTACAAAGATAAAATTCATTCTGCTTGCACACTTTACATTTAGCCGCTTGGCCGACCGGGAAGCAGGTTATTTTATTTAACAATGGGGGTCCAGGGAACATGAATCCATCGCAATATGCAAATTCTACTCCTCAAAGCAGCTAAGTTGTAATTTTCAATAATAATAATGCCTATGGATCCACTATTATGTTTCCGAGTGTGTGAACTAAATTATCATCTTGTTCAAAGCTACATAAAGGGGCAATTTTAACTCCACGTGCTGGGCAGAAATGGAACAGGTGGATGATTACAATTGTGGCCGCACACAACCCAAAGCATTTCCTAATCTCCAGCTTTAAAAAAAAAGGGTAGTGGAGACATAATTAGTATTTACACACCTACATTTTATAGCCTCATTTAGAAGCCTTCTAATTGAGGTTAACAATCATGATGTGGCTTTGTTCATGTAGTTCAGGCCGCCCCATTGCAGGAAGGATATGGAGCTTTGGAAAAGGTATAGTGGAGGTTTACCAGAAAGATGCCTGGATTAAAGGGCATTAGCCACAGGGAGAGGTCAGACAGACTTGGATTGTTTTCTCTGGAATACCAGAGGTTGCGGGAAGACCTGATGGAAGTATATAAAACTATGAGAGGCATACATTGGGCAGACATTCAGAACCTATTTCCCTGGATGGAAATATGAAATACTGGAGGGCATAGCTTTAAGGTGAGAGGAGCAAAGTTTAAAGGAGATTTGCAGGGTAAGTTTTTTTACTCAGGGGTTGGTGAGTGCCTGGAATCCGTTGCTGGATGTGGTGGTGGAGGAAGCTACGATTGTGGCATTTAAGAGACTTTTGGATAACCACATGGATATGCAGGGAATGGAGAGATATGGATTGAGTGCAGTCATTTTAGGGTTGGTCATAGTGTCAAGAACAGCACAGATACATGGGCCAAAGGGCCTTTTCCTGTGCTGTACTGTTCTATGTCCTAGATGCTCTATGCTATTAATCACACGATATTGAAACAATCCATAAAAATACATTTGACATTTGGACTGGTGCATGGATATGAAAGGTTTAGAGGGAGACGGGCCAAACATGGGCAGGTGGGACTAATGTAGATGGGGCACCTTGTTTGGCATGGGCAAGTTGTGCTGAAGGACCTGTTTCTGTGCTGTATGACTCTGACTGATTTCCTTAGAGAGCAGCAAGAATTCAAATCTTTCTCCAGGCTCTAAATGGAATCTATAGGTCTGCCCTCATTTGGTTTGAGTTTCACACCCATTCCCTTAATTCCAAAGGAATCCAGCCATGTGTTACCTGGAGTCTATTCCTTCCACATCCCTCTATCATCACTTGCATTTCAAAACTCCTTCACCTTCACAGTCCAACTAAACCACTTCACCTTCACAGTCCAACTAAAGCCACTTCCAACAGCCTCTGGAACGTTGGTACAATTTAGGAGTAACTTTTCAGCTCTTTCCAGCCGGCTTTCCTTGCTAACAATACATGTCCCCTTAGTGTACCTGGTCAATCAGACCTCATCTGTGTACAATCATAAGATCATAAGACCATACGTGACAGGTGCAAAATTAGGCCCTGCGGCCCCATCACGTATACTCTGCCATTCAATCATGGCTGATCTATCTCTCCCTCCTAACCCCATTCTCCTGCCTTCTCCCCATAACCCCTGACACCCGTACTAATCAAGAATCTATCTTTCTCTGCCTTAAATATATCCACTGACTTGTCCTCCACAGCCTTCTTTGGCAAAGAATCCCACTCAAAGGACATCACATTATATTTGGCGAACTTGTTTGTGACACCTATCCCTGTTAGAATTGAAACAAAACTGGAAGCCACCCGTGCCCATAGCCGACCCTACTCTGGTTCATGTGGTTCTTGCATGGGAACTGCAAAGGCCTGAACACTGAGCAGGAATTCTTGAAAGGATCCAGCATTTTTTTTCTCCAGTCATTCTGCAGCAATTGGCTATTTCTGTCAACTATTTATTCATGCCTGAACTTCTGGCTGTTATCGGTCATAGTGACAAAGTATTATTTTAAACTTTCAAGAGACAAACTGAACTTGTGTTAAGAAATAATGAGCTTGTAGCACTAGGGTGCAATTAATAATTTAGGTGGAAAAGCACCACAGAATTGACCCCTGTTGTGCAAATATGGATGTAGAAAATATCTCACAAGATATTCGACGATTGTAATTCTATGAGTAACAGCTCTGTTAGAAAAGGTTTATTTAAGGACATGAGAAAATGTGAAATAATTCAGCAACGCAGATCAGCATCACTCTGCTAAGTTAAAGCCTAAATTTGAGCAGAGGATAATGGGTGTATAAAATCATGAGTGAAATAGATAGGGCGAACGCAGTGTCCTTCACCTGGAGTAAGGAATGGAATGGAATGCTTTATTGTCACATGTGACAAGGCACAGTGAAATTCATTGCTTGCATACCCATGGTATGAAAATAGTCACCACATATGGCACTGACAAAGTGACAAAGAACCACCGCCTCTCCCCTCCCTCTCCCCCGCTCCGGCAACTCCATTTCCCATCCTTCTCCCCTCACGGCAGTCCCCCCACGATGGGCCCTCCGTTGTTCTTCCCCCTCAACCCCCCTCACGGTGATGCCAGGGGAATCAAGAACCAGAGGACATAGGTTAAGGTTAAATGGGAAAAATTTTATAGGAACTTGAGGGACAACTTTTTTCACTCGGAGTGTGGTGAGTATATGGAACAAGCTGTCAGAAGGCATAATTAAGGCACTTAAAAGAAACTTAGATAGGTGCATGGATCAGAAATCTTTAGATGGTATATGCAGCAAACACGGGCAAGTGGGACCAGCTTAGATGGGGTAACTTAGTGAGCATGGACAAGTTGAGCTGAAGCTGCATGACTGTATAACTGCAATAGGCACAACTCTTCCCATAGAAGAAGGTTACTTTCTATCACTCATTTAAAAAATCATTTGAACAGGTACATGGATGGGTTTGGAGGGAAATGGGACAACACAGGCAAGTGGGACTCTTGTGGATGGGGCATATTGGTCGGCATGGGCAAGTTGGGCCGAAGGGCCTGTTTCCATGCTGTATCACTCTATGACTCTATGAAGAATTCATGCCCCTCAATCTTCTCAAGACACTTCCACAGGAGATAATCTGCTCACTGCAAATCCTAAAGGCTCTGTCTTACCTGTTTGCGGTCATCGGCGGTGAAGCGCGGCGTCGCCGGTAGCGAGGACCGCGCGGCAACGGCGAGAGCGTCGAGCCTATCCACCGGAGCGCCGCACGGATGTTGCGCGGGGGCCGAGTTAATTCAAACACGGCGGGTCCCACGTGCTTGCGGTAAGTAAAAAAAGGGCGGGCCGACTGCGATGACGTCGGCCCGCCGCACGTGAGTCACCAGCGGCGGCTGTGGCGGCGGCCATCCTGATCGCGGCGCTGTAGCGGTGGCTGTGACTGCGGCCGCGCAGCACACGTGCCTCACTGGCGGCGGCACGTGCCTCACTGGCAGAGGCTGTGGCAGAGGAGGTTTGACGCACGGCGCTCGACCCACACTGGCGGCGGCCCGTGCGAGCGGCCGTGCCGCACTTGTGCATCACTGGTGGAGGTTGTGCAGTGAGTATAGTGTTTTCGACATTGTCGATTTTATTTTAGCACCGCGCGGTGTTGGGAACACCGTCGCACGGCCCGGGAATTGTACGTTCTCACGAGTGCGCGGTCTATGGCGGCAGATTCTTCCCGTTTCGCCGCCAATGACCGCAGATTTGTGAGACAGGCCTTTAAGCTAGTGACTCATAATAAAGTGTCAATTACACAAGGTAAAAGGTACAGAGTTTTTACCAGGGAGCGATGTTCCCTTAAGTGCAAGGCAGTTAGCAACCAGTATTAGCATTTAGACCTTGCTTCTAATCAAACACTGTGAAGCTGGCAGTTTACTTTTACTAATCTACAACAGAGGTCTTCATGTTCATTTTACTTGCCACTGAGAATGGAAAGGATCTACACAATCAATGGCCACAGAAATATCATCATAACCAATAAAATATGAAGAAGCCACAATGTTTTCAACATGCTGGATGCTGTGCATAGTTTGGAAGAAGGAAAAATGACAATTTTATATTTGGAAAACAGAAGCTCAAATTTGCATCCATGGCTGATATGCCCAAAGAAGAAACCCACATAACATATGAGTAGTTCAGGCTATCCCAGATTTCTCCACCCACAAGAAGTGTTGCCATCAGATTTAGTTTACACCAGGACCATGATAACTTCCATGTTTCTGTACCTGTAATGGTTCATACTGTATCTTGCCTTTCGGAAGTCCTGGCCTGCTGAGTTACTCCAGCACTTTGTGTCCTTTAAGGTCATTGTTTTGCTCTATATTTATATTGTCCACTTTCCTGACACTTATATGCTGCTGAAATAACTGTCGACCATGAACATAGAACATAAAAAGTAAGCACAGGAACTGGCGCTCTGGCCCACAATGTCTATGCCAAACATGATAAAATAATCTTCTTTGGCTGCACATGATCCATATCCCTTCATTCCCTGCATATCTATGTGCCTATCTAAAATCTTCTTGAATACCATTATCATATCAGCCTCCACCAACCCTCCAAACAGTGTGTTTCAGCCACCCACCACCCACTATGTAGAAAACTTGCTCTGCATATCTCTGTTAAACTTTCCCCCTTTTAACTCAAAGTTATGTTCTCTAGTGTTTGACATTTCCACTCTGGGAAAAAGATTCTGAATGTCTACTCGCAAGCCTTTACAACCCCAAACCAAGAGTACTCTAAACCAGGATCTCTACGACACCAAGAAGGGTCTTGACCCAAAACGTCACCTATTCCTTTTCTCCAGAGATGCTGTCTGACCCGCTGATTTACTCCAGCATTTTTGTCTATCTGTGACACGCTTTTATCAGTGAAACACGTGAGCTTGTTGTAAGAGCATGGTTGAATCTACTTCTGCTATCATAATAAAACTGTGGCTTATCTTGGAAAGGCACTGTTGAAAACAACGCCCAATGTCCTGCACTGACCCCCTGTGTGAAATCTGCAAATATGGCCAAAATGAAAATCCTTTGCGCTGAGTGATCTTTCAGCCAGTGAGATAATGGAAAGAATAAACACACTGGTCAGGCAGGTCACAGCATGCTGAGCATTTAGATAAATAAGTAGACTCCCTAAGTAAATGAATGAATCCTTCCCTGCATTATGTTGAGAAGAAATAAAGATGTACATACAAAATCTATGATGCCTGTGGATGATGGAACTTTATGTCTTGGATTTTAACATCAGCTAAACTGAAGTTAATTCTTCCATTTGATGGTATGTATCTTTCAAATCAATAAAAATAAAATTGATTTTTTTCTCTGACCCAATCTTCCTAAAGCCAAAAGACACCTATCGACCAGCTCAATGCTTCAGTCTTTCCATCCTCTAATGAGCCCTGATGACTAAACGGTCAAGACTGTTCACCAAATATCAGGGACTGCAGGGCATTAGCTTCCTGACAGCTAATACAATCAATATTTAATGCAAATTGCAGCTAGCATGTACTATTAGCCCCAAGCAACCTCCATGTCGCAGTCAATCCGCATTCAAATAACCAGTAATAAGATCATGCAAATGGTGAAAGACTTTTAAAGGGGCTCTGCCCACTTTAACAGCTCTAATATAAAAATCTTCAGTTAAAGTTAAATCTTATGGGTCAATCTAAATTTAGCACAGCCCTTAATATAGTTACTGCTGAGTGTAACAATTTATGCTTTACCTATATTAATCTTGACTGCTGTTTTTTGTGTTTGCCAGTTTAGATTGCAAAACTGAATTTAAAGTATCTATGGAAGCATTGTGTGTGTGTGTGTGTGTGTGTGTGTGTGTGTGTGTGTGTGTGTGTGTGTGTGTGTGTGTGTGTGTGTGTGTGTGTGTGTGTGTGTGTGTGTGTGTGTGTGTGAGTGTGTGTGTTTGTGTCTGTGTGTGTGTGTGCGCGTGTATGTGTCTTTGTGTCTGTGTGTTTGTGTGTGTGTGTGTGCGCGTGTGTATGTGTCTTTGTGTCTGTCTGATGCTCTGTGTGTGTGTGTGCGTCAGTGAGTGTGTGTGTGCCAGACTGTGTTTGTGTCTATCTGGTTGTGTGTGTGTGAGACTCTGTGTGTGTTTGTGTGAGTGTGTGAGACTCTGTGTGTGTGTGCAAGCCACACCAGGTTATGAATTGTGATTTAGCTGTTTTATCCAACTAATTTCTTTGATTTTATATTCCTGACATCAGAGGTCAGCACACACACACATACAACAACATCAACAATAGTGAGATGTGAGCTCCGCTTATTGCAGCTCTAATAAAGTTGAAACCCAGGAAAGGCAATGCTTTAGTTTTATTTTTGAAGAAATTTCCTTGTGGCTTTCAGAACTCTGTAGAGACATAAAGTGGTTGGTGATGACATGCCTGTGTGCTGGCCAGCCTGCTGATATACTACCTCGGCAAGGGTTCCCAAAATCACAGCTTTGCAATTTCCACTGGATGGAAAACAGTGGGATTTTGACAATGTTAATGGAGCATCACTGCTCTCCTAATGACTTTGCCTTCCACTCATCTCACCAACCCTAAAATCCTGTCCAAGCACCTTGATGGGAGTCACGTTGCAACACATCATCGTTTTCCTCAAGAACGAACAGATGAGCAGCTTCCCTAGTGTAATCAAGACAGTTCGTTATTTGCGGTCTAGTTGATATTTATGAATGAGAATTAAGGATAAGACATTACAGATATGATTGTGCTGGAGAGCGTGCTGTGGAGGTTCACCAGGTTGTTGCCTGGTGTGAGATTAGATAGAACATAGAGCATAGAACAGTACGGCACAGAAATAACCCTCTTTGGCCAAATATTTCCAATGCCGACTATGATGCCAAGTAAAACTAAGCTCCTTAGTTTCCTTCATTCCCTGCAAATCCATGCACCTATCTAGAAGCCTCTTAAATACCACTCTGATATATGCCTCCATCACTATCCCTGGCTGCACATTCCAGGCATTCACCACACTCTGTGAAAATTATGCCCAGCTATACAAGTCTTCTTTAAACATTGCCTCTCTCTACTTGAAGCTATGCTTTCTACCTTTTTATATTTCCACTTGTAAAAAGGTTCTGACAGTCTACTCTATCTATGCACTTCATAATTTTATGTACTTCTATCCCGTCTCCCCCTCAGCCTCCAGCATTCCAGGGAAAAAGATTCAAGTTTGTCTAACCTCTCCTTAACGCTAATCCCCTCTTAACCCAGAAGGCATTCTGGTAAACCTGCACCTTCTCCAAAGCCAGATAGGCTTGTCTTCTCTGGAGCATGAGGCTGACGAGTGACCAGAGAGCAGTATATGGTAAAACAAATAATTACATTATTTTTCCCATCGTAGGGTATCCACCTGTATTCACCTATCACTCTACAGGTTTGTCTCACCCAACCTTTCCTTCAGACTTTGCCCACACACCCCCACCCCCCACCATCTCCACCACAATCAGTCTGAAGAAGGTACCCGGAACATCCAGAGATGCTGCTTGACCCATTGAGTTACACCGACAATTTGTGTCTTTTTTTGTAAACCAGCATCAGCAGTTCCCTGTGTCTCTCTATAAACAAGAGGGTGCAGGTTTAAGGTGAGAGGTAGGATTGTTCAAAAGATCTGAGGTTAAAATGTTCCACAGACCATGGAAGAAGGTATCTCAATGTGAGTGAGTGGCTGATGCAGGGGAGCTCAAATAATCGGTGGGTGGAGAGAAAAAGTGGGCAAAGATGCCTTTTGGAATAAACTTAGTAGAGTCATTAGAGGAGTAGATTGGATAGATGTGGGGAATCGAGAACAAGAGAACATAGGTTTAAGGTGAGGGGGAAAGATTTATTACAATTCTGAGGGGTAACTTTTTCACACAAAGGGGTGGGTGTATGGAAAGAGCTGCCAGAAGAGGTAGTTGAG
Organism: Malacoraja senta; assembly: GCA_038087875.1. Classification (NCBI taxonomy): domain Eukaryota; kingdom Metazoa; phylum Chordata; class Chondrichthyes; order Rajiformes; family Rajidae; genus Malacoraja; species Malacoraja senta. The sequence continues at coordinate 365,935,614 of CM075977.1, forward strand.
GTAACGTGATGTTTAAGAAACAATTAAACAGGTACATGGATATGACAGGTTTAGAGGGATATGGGCCAAAGACAGGCAGATCTTGTAGGTCAGAGGAGTAGATTAGATAAACGCACACTCTTGCCCAGAGTGGGGGTATCGAGAACAAGAGAATATAGGTTTAAGGTGAAGGGGAAAAGATTTATTACGATTCTGAGGGGTAACGTTTTCACACAAGGAGGGTGGGTGTATGGAATGAGCTCCCAGAAGAGGTAGTTGAGGCTGGGACTATCATAACGTTTAAGAAACAATTAGACAGGTACATGGATAGGACAGGTTTAGAGGGATATGGGCGAAACACAGGCAGGTGGGACTAGACTTGTAGTATATTTCCCACAATAGGTGGGACATATTGGTCGATGTGGGCAGGTTGGTCCGAAGGGCGTGTTTCCACACTGAATGACTATGACAGAAGACCAATTTAAGACTGAATGTACAGAAGGTCCCTATCCTTGCTGCTAATATCTGCTTATTAGTATTTCTACATTGTAACTAATGTTCTTTGCCAGTTTTGTTTCATTGATAAATCCATTTCATTGTTAAATGCTATTAAAGCTCAAAAAGCCCAGGAAAGCCTGAAGGATTATAGAACTAATATATTTATGTTTTACAGCAGGTTATGTGGATTTTCCTCTCATGACAAGTTATTTAAGAAAGAAAATTACTGCTCCAGTGGCTTCTTGCACACACTCGACATGCATCATACGACTAACCAACTGGCGATCATTTCTCAATAAAGCCCTGTAATGATTTTGCAGTCATTGATTACATTTTCTGTTACTATCGGCATGTGTTGGAGAAACATAGAACAAATCCGATCTGTTTCCATGTCACTGCTGCCACAGAAAATCAAACAAACATCCCACCCCCACATCAATTGAAAACTGTCGTAGTGTAAGAATTAGCGAAGAGTAACTCTGAAGTGTTAATCTGAAGACAGGGTTCAACAAACAGTAAGGAATTCTTCAGATATCACTCTCTCCAACATTTACGGTGTTATGGTGTTATATGAAGCCTTTTATTAGATTTCTGACGAGCAGTCACTCTTAGCTACGTATAATTTGCTGTATGTCAACTGAACCCTTCCTGCCCAATAATCACCCCCAGGTATCTATTATTTGCAATAGAAACCATTCAAACCCTCAATTAGATGCCTGCCTAGTAATCACTCCCAGGTGTATAACATTCTCTTTAATAGCACAGTTTTGGTTTGAAAATGCCTTTCTGCCCCCTGAGTTGCATTGGGGAGATGTCACATATGCACAGAGTTCTCATTATATGTCCCAGTTACAACACTTCAAATGAGTTTTGGTGGGGGGTTTTCCCCATAAAAGCAATCTTCAGAGCTGACTAACCAGAAGCTGGAGGTAACCTGACAGACTGCTGACTGAAACGCTAAATTCATATGAGAGTATTAGCTCATTAATATATAATTATGTTATTTTTATCCAGATTGTGGGTGGCATAGTGGAGAGCTGGGATAATGGTGCTGAATGGGAAAATCTTTTATCAAAGAAAATGGAGGTGGAAGTTTAAAAAAAATCACCATGTGCTGTCATGAATTATGCATAACGATCAAAAGCAATTTCTTTATGTCGCTTTGCCATCAATAATGTATAGTTACAGCTTGTTTCCCACTTTATTGGTGTATGTCAAATAGTTCCTGTCTCCTGCAGCTCTCAATTTAGCGAGAGACAGCTGTGTTTAGAAGGTTATGCTCGTTAACTTTATAAAATAAATCATTATCACTATTAAAATTGAGGGATAAAGATAACACAGAGACAATCCTTTTTGATGAATGCTGTTAGCTGAATAAGCTCAAGAGGACATTTGTGTTTATGGCCATGTGTTGAGAAATGTCATTGTTTGATTTTGCTCTGATGGATATGATAAGGCCAACTCTCTCAGCACTTTATTAACTTAACAAGTATCAATTTCAAGTTAAATTACTTTTGAGGGATTGAATCCTGTAAAGGTGGAAAAAAAGTTTATTTGAGTTTGATAGCGGGAGATAAGAAAGTGGCAAAAGAGCCAAAGTCCAGCCAAAACGACAAAAAACAAAGTGAATTGCTACAGTGGAAGCCAAGACTAGCTTCAAATGTTGTTTTCAACAATATATATATATATTTAGTTTGTGATATCATATTATTAACAAGGACCTACGTATGATCCAGTCAATCAAGTTTTCAGCAAATAACTATTCAAAACAGTTTGACCATTGTGTCACATGGTTACTATGAGTCAATCATCAAGCTACTCTGCCTTTCAGATGAGACTATAAATTCAAGGCCAAACCTTCTTTCTGAGCAACCACGGCATTATTTTTGATAAAAAGATATGGGAAACCCTTGCCAGTTTGCTGGCCAACATGTGCCACACACCGAGATCATTAAATAATCCAGTCGTTACAGGTGGCACAGTGGCGCAGCAGTAGAGTTGCTGACTTACAGCGCCAGAGACCTGGGTTTGATCCTGACTAAGGTTGCTGTCGGCACAAAGTTTATACCTTCTCCCGTGACCTGCGTGGGTTTTCTCTGGAAGCTCCGGTTTCCTCCCACACTCCAAAGATGTACAGATTTGTAGGCTAATTGGCTTGGTAAAATCATAAATTGTCCCTAGTGTGTGCGCAGGATAGCGTTACTGCACGGGGGTCACTGGTCGACGTGGGCCAAAGGGCCTATTTCCATGCTGTATCTCTATAAAACTAAAGATGATACAGCTACACGTGTTTCACTGCCACATTTCCTACTTTCCAATGGTGTTGAGCTTTACTATCAGCAAAGCTCATATGGAGGTCTCGAGGTTGTGAGAAGTGGTGCATAAATGTCAGATTACCTTTATTTTATTGGCGTATAACAATTTTACTAACATAGCTGACAGCCATTTTTAAAAGTTGACTTGGTAACATAGATAAATTTGTATTAAATATTTATTATGTAACATCGGCATCTCACTCGCACACTAACTTTTCAAGAATAAATTATCTCAATCTTAAGACAAACACAGCTGCTGTTTTGCCTGTGGATAAACTCACAAAGATGAGGCCTATCATGTGTGGTCTGACCTGGTTCCTAAAGTCTTTCCTGAGCACTGGGGCAGTGAGCTCCACATCCTGTGCAGATACTCACTTGGTGGCAGTAAAGAGGGCGGCAGGAAGAGTATCATTACCAGTCAAATAACTCAGGTCATTAAAACATAATTATACAATAATTTTTGAAAACGATTATATTGCCATATGATCAAGCGATTTTTAAGAAAACATTTGTCAGGATGCATGATCATAATATTTTATGCCTTTTCCAATTTTGTAGCCAACAGCCAATCCCTCTTCAGTCTAAGCAGACCAGGAAGGTCCCAAGTTGCGAATCTGGTCTCCACTGAGAAGACTAATTACAAATGTTGCAACTGAGTAATAATATGGATAGACACAAAATGCTGGAGTAACTCAGTGGGTCAGGCAGCATCTCTGGAGAGGATGCATAGGTGATGTATCAGGTCAAGATCCATCTTCCAGCATTTTGTGTCTAGTTTGGTCCACCGAGTCCGCACCGACCAGCGATCCCCACAGATTAACGCTAACCTACACACACTAAGGACAATTTATATATTTATACCAAGCCATTTAACCTACAAAACATGTACATCTTTGGAGTGTGGGAGGAAACCGAAGATCTCAGAGAAAACCCACACAGGTCATGGGGAGAATGTACAAACTCTTTACAGACAGTACCCGTAGTCAGGATCGAACTCCACAGCTGCGCCACCTTGCTGCCCCTTTGGTATAAACCAGTATCTGCAGTTCCTTTTTATTACATTATGAGAAACCGGCAAGAGTGCCCTTCAACTAAAGATAACATAAATCAAAGACGTTGCCTCCCTAATCAGGATTCAGTGATCCTACAGGGCAGGATGCATATGGGCATGTTCTCATGACATTAACATCTGTAGCAATGATAGTGTTTATTGTCCATCTCCGGGTATCCTTCAGAAGAACTACAGCAATCTGTGTTGGAAAGATGCTAACTCAATTCAATTGGGTCAAGAGTTCCAGGAGTTTGACCCAATGGTGATATATTAGAGCATGAATGGGAAGGTGATGGTGTACTGTATGGCTGAACACGTCGAATTCTTGCATTCAGAGCTCACACAAGGAGAATGATCACCTGAGCATGAAGAGTCATAGTCACACAACGTGGAAACAGGCCCTTCGTCCAAACTTGCCCACACTGACCACATATCCCATCTACAGTAGTCCCACCTGCCTAGTTTGGCCCATATCCCTCTAAACCTATCCTATCGATGTACCTGTCTAAATGTTTCTTAATCATTGCGATGGCACCCGCATCAACTATCTCCTCCAGCAGCTCGTTCCATAAAACCCTTTGTGTGAGAAAGTTGCCCCTCAGGTTCCTATTAAATCTTTCCCACCTCACCTTAAGCCTATGTCCTCTGGTTCTCGATTCCCCTACTCTGGGCAAGAGACTCTGTGCGTCTACCCTATCTATTCCTCTCATGATTTTATACACTTCTATAAGATCACTGCTAATCCTCCTGCGCTCCCTGAAATAGAATCCTAGCCTGCTCAACCTCTCCCTATAGCTCAGGCCTACGGGCCCTGGCAACATCCTCTTAAATCTTCTCTGCACCTTTTCCAGCTTGTCAACATCTTTCCTATAACATGGTGCCCAGAACTGAACACAACACTCTAAATGCAGCCTCATCAACGTCTTATACAACTGCAAATGACCTGACTTCTATTCTCCGCTGGTTGGAGGAAACTGAATGTAGCCAGTGTTTCCACTTTGAAGGAAATTACTCGAAATTCGGGAAATTCTGGTTGTCTTCGGGTAATTTTAGGGAAATTTAATAATTTCGGGAAATTTCCGCAACCGGCCCACAAAGGGGTGTAAAGGTAACACACACAGCACTACTGGTTTGGTGCTCAAAGGTTTAAACAGAGCGGTCAGTTTTAACGCGTGAGAATTTAAACAAAGAGCTGTCGGCTGCAGCGCTATGAGTTCTAAATATAGTGCTACCGACTGCAGCGCTATGTGCTTTAAACATAACGCTGTGGGTCACAGACTGTTCATGAAAATTCTCGTATAACAATGAGTCTTTGGAATTCTCTTTCTCAGTGGAAGTTGAGCCTTTGATTATTTTTCAGGCAGTGGTAGAATTTTGGATAAGCCTAGTAGTGAAAAGTTATCAATGGGCGGTGGGATTGCAGTTACATTGGGATTGGCCTTGATTTTACAGAACGGTGGGTGGGCTCAAAGGGCAGAGAGGAAGGGTGGAGAGAGAGGGGTAGAGGGGAGGGAGAGAGGGAGAAGGAGGGAGAGAGGGAGAAGGAGGGAGGGAGAAGGAGGGAGGGAGAGAGGGAAGGGGAACGAGTGGGAGGGAGGCAGAGAGCGAATAAGAGAGGGAGGGAGGGAAAGAAAAAAGGAAGGGGAGAGGGAGGAAGAGAGAGGGAGGGAAAGGGGAGGGAGGGAGAGAAAGAGGGGGGGAGGGGGGGAAGAGGGGAGGGAGAGAGAGAGAGAGGGAGAGAGAGGGAGAGAGAGGGAGAGAGAGGGAGAGAGAGGGAGAGAGAGGGAGAGAGAGGGAGAGAGAGGGAGGGAGAGGGAGAGAGAGGGAGGGAGAGGGAGGGAGGGAAGGAGGAGAGTGAGAGTGGGAGCGAGGGAGGGAGGGACGAAGTGAGGGAGAGAAGGAGGGAGCGAAAGGGGGAGGGAGAGAGAGAGGGAGGGAGAGAGGGAAGGAGGGAAAGGGGGAAGGAGGGAGAGAGAGAGGGAGGGAGAGAGAACAGAGATTGGGACACATGAGAGCAGGTTGAAAAAACAAAGACAACGAAAGCTGTTGGAGGCAACGAAAGCTGCCTTGTATAACTGTACAAGTGAGTAACAGAAACAGGCAGATACGGTATAGTTACATAGATCTGTTTTGCCTTGTTCTTCTTTGTTTTGTTAACGTGTGCCCGTGAAAACCCCCCAACAAATTGCACACAGGAACCATTTTTGAAAATTTCAAGAAATACCATCAAATTCCAGGTAATTTGGGATTCTATTTAAGGATTTTTTTTTTTTGAGGTGTGGAAGCACTGAATGTAGCTTGAGTCGGGATGCTCTGGGAAAAATGACTGAAAATGATTGAAAGAGAAAAAGAGAAGCTATAGCCCTGTAGGAGACATTGAAAAAACAAATAGTATTAAGAATGTACAACTTCACTAAAGTAAAACCGGGATGATGAAAAATTAGTAGCAGGGGCAAGATTGTCCTACCGCCTTCTTGACTTCACCATAGTGCACAGCTGACCTCTCCACAATTGCTCTATGATAATACAATACAAAGGTGAGAATTTACCATTGCTCTTAGAGTCCTAAAATCATAACTAAAATTATTCTTCCAGACAGATTTACCCTCTTCAATAACCTTCCTACTTTATGTATAATCATGTTATATTCAGCCTACAGTTTTGCTAAATTTGCAGTTGTGCCATATTATTCCATGCCATCCAATGATCAGCCATGATCACAGTGAATGGTGGTGCTGGCTCGAAGGGCCGAATGGCCTCCTCCTGCACCTATTTTCTATGTTTCTATTAACTTCTAGTACACACCATTCCAATAACGACAAGAACAAAGGGCCGGTAAGATGATTCGGGGTCTTGCCTTTCGCGCCCACAAGGTAAGTTTTGGAAGGCGCCCCCAGGGTACAAGGCAGAATGGTGGTCAGACAAGAGAGGGACAATGGTTCGCTGGATGGAGGCAATGGCTGCAAAGGGCCTTTATGGTAGCTGCAGCTCAGACTTTATAAATGGCACAAAATCCTGGCAACTCTTGTATATAGTCTCAATGAGCTATTTCCATACACTTTGTACTCAATCTGGGATTGTGTTTATATATAGTAATAATTTATTGAACTGTATGCAATAAAAGAATTTCACTGCACCTCGGTACATGTGATAATAAAGAACCATTGAATCATTCTGTAGTTAAATTTCAATGGTATTTTGGAAGTGACTTTATTTGGAGCAATCTGAGATCAAAATTCATGCTTCAAACAATGAATTCAGTGTAACCCTTAGCTAATGCAGCAAGTTTATACCACAGTTGCTGTTGGCTATGTAAGACCCACACGTCAGACTCTGCTAAGTCCAAAAGCCCATTAAAAGCAAAGTAAAAACAGCCAAATGCACAAATCCACATCCCATCACAGTGAGATGTAACGTGTTTGACTGTACCCCAAATCATCTCAAAGTAGCATCTTTTAGAACACTGCTGTTTTCTTTTTCTTTACATTTTCTGAATTAGTTAATTTCTATTGATCACAACAGACAAATAAAAAATATAATTGCACTTGTGCAACTAGTTTCCTGCTTTGCAGTTGTTCTGCACCTTCCATAATGGAACCAAAATTCAAGCCATTTGTTAAAGATCAATAGAAATAAATTGTTAAACCTTCCTTAAATATAAAGTTAAATCATTTATTGATTAAGTGAATAGAAATATCAGCTTAAATTCAAAACAATTGATGCAATTTATTTTCATTTATGTCAAATATATTAATTTGCCCTTTCTTCATTCAATGCCCCTTGTATAAAACCATTGTTACCCAGAAATATATTGCAGTTATTTCCATGTTCCAGTTCCATGCCTTTGCCTGCCATTCGCTATTAGTGTAGACAAACCAATGACTTTGCAGAACTAGGTTTTCATTGGTATTCAGGGGCTCATTGGTATGGAACGATCTCAGATAGAAATCTTTGCTTCAAACTCACTGAATCATGTGTAATCGCTAACCCATTAACTGGCCTTTTCCTCATGACAAGCCCAGTTTTTCTTAATCAAACTAGTGAATGAAAGTCTTGGTTTTGTTGCATTATTCATGGCAGAGGCTCTTGCTCCTTAAGTAAACAAGCAGTAAATAGTGTTTCAGTCTCTTCAGATACAAACTGAAGCCTTGTTACAAACCTTGAGAACATCCTAGGTGCTAGCAGAGTGCTTCTATTACTTAATATGGAACAAACATCATTAAAAAGGTTCACAACCTTGCTAGTGCACTGTTTGGTAGGTGGCACAAAACAACAGAATGTGTACGAAGGAACTGCAAATGCTGGTTTACACCAAAGATAGACACAAAATGCTGGTGTAATTCAGCATCATCACAGGCAGCATTTCTGGATAGAAGGAATGGGTGACGTTTTGGGTCGAGACCCTTCGTCAGACTTAAGGGTATGTCCCACTTGGCCGTCATTTGCGCGTCATTTATGCGACATGCTAGCGTGTGAGTAGCGCGAGGGTAGCATGTGGGTAGCGCGTGGGTAGCGCGGGACGGGCACATGGAGTGGTGTGGAGGAGTGTGGAGTGGCGTGGAGGAGTGTGGACTTCGTCCTGCACGAAATCTTTGCGCGCCACCGGCCTGTCGTGTAACTGATGGCCAAAGTGGGACAGGCCCAAGACCCTGGCGCGGCACAACTTCTCACCTCCAATAGCAGCAGAAGCAGGCAAACGATCGCCGAGCTCGGCCTGGGGCTCACGGCCGTTGCGGATCCGGATCCGCCCCCACTCCTGCTCCCAGAGCGGGGCCAAGATGATTGGAGATAGACACAAAATGCAGGAGTAACTCAGCGGGACCGGCAGCATCTCTGGAGAGAAGCAATGTGTGACGTTTCGGGTCGAGACCCTTCTTCACACTGAAGAAGAGTCTCGACCCGAAACATCATCCATTCCTTCTCTCCAGAGATGCTGCTGGTCCCGATGAGTTACTCCTGCATTTTATGTCTATCTTCAAATGACGTCACGCGCTCCAGATGGCTGTGTATGATGACGCGCGCGACCGTCGCGTGACCGTCGTGCATCCATCACTATCGGCCTGTCGCGTAAATGACGGCCAAGTGGGACAGGCCCTTTAAGTTCTTACTTTGAAAAATCAGTGCAAGAGATGACAACATTTTGTCAGCCTTTAAAATATGTGTGCCACCCGGAAATATACGGGTATAATACTAAAGACACAGTGAATAAAATTTATTTATATGCAGATGATGTATTAATTTACATCACAAAACCAGAAATTAGTATTCCTAATTTATTAAATTTAATAACTCAATTTGGTTTGCTTTCTGGATACAGAATTAATTGGAATAAAAGTGAAATTATGCCAATAACGGAACATAACTCACACATATTACAACAATTCCCGTTTAAAATAGTTAATGAAAAATTTAAATATCTAGGAATTTATGTCACTAAGACATATGCATCATTATTTAAATTAAATGTTCCCCCTTTACTGAATAAACTACATAAAAATATTCAGTATTGGAAAACACTTCCTATTTCAATTTGGTCAAATTAATGCCATAAAAATGATTTTTTTACCACAAATATTATACCTTTTTCAAACAATTCCGATATATTTGTCAAAAAACTTCTTTAAAAAGTTGGATTCCATTATCACTGATTTTATCTGGGATTATAAGAATCATAGGATAAATAAAAAACATTTCTGCAAATCAAAAATAAATGGAGGTTTGGCTTTACCAAATTTTTTGTTTTATTTTTGGGCAGTTAACATTAAAAATATGAACTTTTGGCTGGAAGAAATGGATCAGCAACCGGATTGGTTAAAAATGGAAAAGGAAGATTGTTTACCCTTTGAAATTGGTTCGATACTGTTTACTACCTCAAAATTGAATACAAAAATTTACAGGGAAAATCCTATAATATACAGTGGTATGCGAATTTGGAAACAATTAAAAATACCTTAAAATTGGATAATTTATCACTCTTTCTTCCCATCGTGAATAACCCTTTATTTGAACCTTCTAGGTTAGATATAGGTTTCATACAATGGAAAAATTATGGAATTAAAATGATAGGACAACTTTATAAGAAAGGCACCTTTCTTTCATTTCAGGAGCTACAACAGACTTATGGACTCCACTTAAATGATTTTTTCAGATATCTACAACTTAGAGATTATGTTAAAGCAAACACTCAAAACTTTAGAACTAGAGATCCAGAAATCCTTGATGACTGTTTGAATAAACACTCTAATACAGAAAATTAATATCTCATATATATAACACTTTATTAGATAGTGAGATACCATCGACGGATTTATATAGGCAAACATGGGAAAATGAACTAAACCAAACAATAACGAAAGATACTTGGGATGAAAGTTTACAACATATACATCAATGTTCATTAAATGCCAGACACTCTCTAATACAATTTAAAGTACATTATTCTAAAACAAAATTAAACAGAATCTTCCCACATATCTCCCCTATTTGTGATAAATGTCAACATTTAGATGCTAACCTAACTCATACATTTGCGAATTGTATAAAAATCAAAAAAATTTGGGCAGACATTTTTAGAATAATATCTATAGTTATCAATACTCAATTGGATCCTGATTCAAAATTAATAATACTAGGAATATTAGAACAAGGTCAAACACTTACAACAACTCAAAGAAACTTTATCGATTATAGTATAATAACTGGAAAAAAATTAAAATTAAAATTTTGGAAAGGTCCTATAACCCCCACAATTAAAATGTGGATTATGGAAATGTTGGAGACCTTACATTTGGAAAGAATTAGATTTGTCCTAATGGACAAACAAGAACTATTTATCAGAACATGGTCTCCATTTATTGACTACTTGAAGGGACAGACTGGTTCGACACGAGAACCTGACTGAAACTCAAATCAAGGATTAGATGAAAAGTTATATTTTAAAATGTATGAATATATCTCCAATGTTGTACTTTTAGTAAATTATTCCATTCTTCTTTATTATCCCTTTTTTTCTTTTTCTGCTATTCTCTTATTTTCTATCTATATAAAAAAAAAAACTACTAGAGGCAGCGCGAATATCGATCGATAATATTAGTAATGTAGGAATGAAATACATGAAATGTTTTCAATATGTTTTCAATATATGTACCTGCCTCTAATAAAAATATTATTTAAAAAAAAAATATGTGTGCAGATTAACTAATTAGCAGATTGTATTTTATAAATGGTAAAACTGTAAAATAATTGCTTCAGTTCCACATGCAAAAAGTGGAGATAAAATTAACACTATTCTTGCTCAAGATTAGGCATCGGATGTAGTCATTTATTTGTAGTCACCTTGTGTCATTTAATTAACAATAAGAAACAAAAGGATGACAACATGCTGTCGGTGTCCTCCTTACATGGGTTTTTTGTTGCATCAGGGTGGATGGCTCCTTCAAATTCACATCAAAAGCATTGCAATGTAACAAGACCCAAACCACAGGAACCTCCTTTCTGTTGGAAGAGGATCCTGTGTCCAGATGATACCAGCTTGGTGGGCTGAATCACAAACAATGATGGAATGGAGTGAAGGAAGGAGATAGAGAACTCAGTGCTCAGTATCAGGACAATAACTTCCCCCTCAATGTCAGCGATATGAAGGAGCTAGTTATCGGTGGGCGGCGCGACTCTCGTTTGCAGCGGCCTCTGCAGTCCGTCTGTCTTTTTATTATTTTTGTCTCGTTTTTATGTAGTTTTTATTATTTTTTTGTCGGGGTATGTATGTGGGGGGGTGGGGGTGGGGGTGGGGGGGGGAACTTTAAAATCTTTCCCCTGCACGGGAGACCCGACCTTTTCTTTGTCGGGTCTCCGTTGTCGTTGGGGCTGGGCAACGTGGAGCGGCCTCCAGCAGGAACGACCTGGGGCTCCAGATGTGGAGCTGCGGACTACTCACCGTCACGGGGCTGGCCGAGTCCGGAGCGGGTGGAGCTGTGGTGGAAACAATCGCTGCTGCGACCCGACCTCCGGAGATTCGGAGGCTACAACCGCGGGTCTGGCGGACGGCAACACCGGAAGCCCGCGGGTTCCCTGGTGGGAGACCGCTTTTCGGGGCTTCCGCAGCGGCGACTTCTCCCGCCCGAGTTGCGGGGTTGAAGAGCACCTGGAGCGGGGCTTTATCCCTCCGCACGGCTTGGAATGGCCGCCGGACTTTGCGAGCGCACGCCGGGGCTCTAACACCAAGACCCGGTGCGCGACCCTTGCATTAACCGGCGTGGCTTTAATGGCCGCGGGATAATCACCATCGCCCGCCGGGGGCTTTGACTTTGACTCTGACATCGGGGGGGGGGGGGAGTGCAGTGGAAAGATACGTTTTTTTGCCTTCCATCACAGCGCTGTGATGGATGTATGTGTAAATTGTGTTGTGTCTCGGGTCTTTTTTCGTTTTGTAATGTATGGCTGCAGAAACGACATTTCGTTTGGACCTCAAGGGGTCCAAATGACAAATTTGTCCAAAAGACAAAAGACAAATAAATTGTATTGTATACAAATAAATAAATTGTATTGTATTGACTACAGGAAGTGTATGTATTGTGCAGTACATCTCCCAATCATAACCAATAATGCGGAAGTGGAAATAGTTGAGAGCTTCAAGTTCCTTGGCATTAATATTACCAATTATCTGTCGTAGACCAACCACATTTATGCGGCAGCCAAGAAGGCACACCAATGCCTCAACTTCCTGAGGAGACTGAGAAAATTCAGCATTTCTCCAGTGACTCTTATTGGCTTACAGGTACAACGTAGAAAGCATACTGTCGCGTTACATCACAGTTTTTGTTTGGGAACTGCTCAAAGACTAAGTGCAAAAAAATGCATAAACTTGGTGATGTAGCCCATCATACATACCAGACTTCCCACCAGTTACTCTTCTTCATGCCACCTGGGAAATACAGCCAACATAACCTGCTTCTGAACAGGCGTTCCATAAGCTATGGTACTGTCCGATTCATCTATACCCCATTGTGTTCATTGGATTTTATCTATGGAACTGATGTGCAACAATACTGTGAACAATATTCTGCACACCGTATGTTCCCCTTTTCTCTATCTATTGTATGTGTTTGACTTGATTGATTTATGTATAGTATAGCCATACATATAGTTATGTATAGTATGATTTATGTATAGTATAGCCATGATCACATTGAATGGCTCGAAGGGCCAAGTGGCCTACTCCTGTACCTATTGTCAATTGTCTATTGTCAATATCTGATCTGTTTGGATAGCATGCAAAACAAACCTTTCACTGTACCTCGCACACATGACAATAATAAACTTTAACCTTCTTATGAACATCGGAACTCAAATCTCGGAATATCTTAATTGGTGGTAATCTGCAATTGGAAATGAATTTTCCTTCCGGTTTATTTGTTGATAGGACCATGCATGTTGCATGCTTTATGTCAGTATTGAATAAAATGGTCACTACCGTACCAAGTTAGAAACAGAAGCTTCTGGAAATACACAGCAGGTCAGGCAGCAACTTCAGGAAGAGAAACAAAGCCAACCTTTCAACAAGTTCTAATGAAAGGCGTGGAGCTGAAATTATAACTGCCTTTCTCTCTACAGCTAACACTTGGCCTGCTGAGTGATTCCATCATCTTCTTTTTTAAGTTCAGATTTTTTAGCATCAACAGGTTTAAAAAAAAAAAATTCAGTATCATGGGAAGTTATAGAGTGTGCAAACGATAATTAGCTCGCCAGTATTCAAGGCAAAACCGAAAGCATGACACTCTTCTTTTGTCATTTAATATTTATTTTCTATTTTTCATCTATATTCTTGTCATAGAGTCATACAGTCTTACAGCGTTGATACAGGCCCTTCGGCCCAACTTGTCCCATCTACACCAGTCCCCCTTGCCTGCATTTGGCCCATATCCCACTAAACCTGGCCTATCCATGTCTAAATGTTTTGATAGTAAATTGTGAAATTGCTTTTATCCCACTAGCCTGCACAGCTTATGACACCTCCTGTGACCTCAAATATCACAATCATGTTGTCATTCTCAAAACGTATGTCTTGGCAGTAATTCATGACATACTTTTAGTTGTATCACGGCCACATTAAACTGTCCTTGCTTGCCTCTTGCACAGAGGTAACTTCCAGCAGAAGCTACTGGTTAGTGGACGACAAATTGTTTTCTTCCTCTCCCCTTCCTCTCCCCTTCACAATGGTCTCCAGGGATAAGGGAAATCAGCTATGAAGTTAGACTCGAGAGGCTAGTGTTCTGCATCCTTTCAGAGGGTGAAAGGACACTTGGTAGAGTTGTTTGAAATTATGACTGTCAGGGTTAAAATATAGCTGCTTCTTTCAGCAGGTGTTCAAAGACCAACAAGCATAAATTTAAATTTTGGAAAAAGGGATAAGCTGGAAAACAGTTTATATAAAGAACAATTATGAACTCAGGAAAATGGATTAAAGGGACATATGGTAGATAAGCAGTGGCAGATGTTTAAAGATGTTCAACAAATTCCACTGAGATATAAAAATTCTGTGAGAGAATAAATAGATCTGTGGCTACAAAAGAAAGTTAAAGTATCAGACAAATAGAATGCATGCAATGGTGTAGAATTTATTGGGGGCAAGAAAACTGGGAAAAGTTTGGGAAAGATTGGGTTAAATGGTTTGCAAGCCAGCAGCAAAGGATGATTAAAATATAATGAGAGTAAGCCAGCAAAATATATAAAAAACACAGTACAAGATTCTATAAGTTTAAAAAAAGAAGATCTGCTCAGCTTTCTTCCCAGATGAGAATGTGGAATTAGTGTTGGGAAAGAAGGAAATGGCAGAGACTTAGAACAAATATGTTGTATGTCTTCACAGAAGAATACACAAAAACATCCTAATAATTAAAAATGATGTGGGGGCAAGTGGAAGGTTGGAGCATAAAACAATTACTTTCACTTAAATGGAAGTACTGGGCAAAGTAATGGGATTCAAAGTGCTGGGATAACTCTGCGGGTTAAGCAGCATCTCTGGAGGACATGGATAAGTGGCTTTCGGGTCAGGACGTGCCCCGAAACATCAACTCTCCATGTTCTCCAGAGATGCTGCCTGAACCACTGAGTTACTCCAGCACTCTGTGTCTCCTTTTTGTAAACCGGCATCTGCAATTCCCAGTATCTACCAAAATTATGGTGTTGTGGAGAGCGAGTGAAATTGTGGAGGGATCAAAATGCTGGAATAACTCAAGGGGTCAGACAGCATCTCTGGAGCATATGGATAGGTTCGGTTCGGGATTGTTCTTCAGTAGGAAGAAGGGTCCTGACCCAAAACGGCACCTATCCATGGTATCCAGAGATGCTGCCGGACCCACAGAGTGATTCCAGCACTTTGCAGCCTTTTCTGTAAATCAGCATCTGCAGTTCCTTGTTTCTATAAAGTAATGGAATTGCCTGGAAAGTTCCCAGGATCTGATGACCTAATTGACTGCAGAGAAAAATTGATCCATTGCTTGTGACCTTCAACATTTCCAATATTCTGGAAAGGTTAAAAAAGATTGGAAGACCATGAATGTAGTGACCCTGTCGAGATGATGGGAGACAGAAATAAGGAAACTAGCTAGAATAACATGTCGTTGGGAAAATTCTGGGAAGCCATTATAAAGGAAATAGATGGGGAATGAAATTGTCTTCCTTGGAGCTATCATTGATTTGATGAGCCGAATGGCCACTTTCTGTATTACTGCAATTCTATGATTCCATGATATGTTTTCAAATATGTACCTAAAGACCCAAACAAGTTCACTAATTCACCATTGGCACTTCTGTGATTGTTCTGAACAATGTTGGGATACTGTGGAGATAATTTACTGTGGACGACACCAGGTCCTTCATACACAGAGTATTATCCAAACCTGACCCATCAGGCCATATTAATTCTTACTCCAGAGCTAGGTTTGGGCAGAAAACAGCTAACAAAGGGATTTGAATCCATCGTGATCTGGGTGCTCATCTCAAGGTTCAAGGTCTTTTATTGTCACACATGCCAATTAAGGGACAGTGAGATTCGATTGGCCTGTGTAGTTTAGTTATGTTTAGTTTATTATTGTCACGAATACAGAGGTACAGTGAAAAGCTTTTGTTCACGTGCTATCCAGTCAAAGAAAACTCTATACATGAAAACAATCAAGTCGACCACAGTGCACTGATAAAGGATAAAGGCTACAACATTAAGTGCAAGGATATAAATTTGAAGTACTATGAAGTCCGATTAAAGATGAGGTAGATGGGAGGTCAGGACGGCAGTCAAGCTGATGAAAGGACCATTCAGTTATTTGATAACAGCCGGGAAGAAACTGCCCCTGACCAAAATAATAACTTGGAAAAAATAGGCCCTATTCAGGACCACAAATCCAATCTCTGAAGTTAATTGCTCTTTCTTCAGAAAGGCTAAGCAATGGCTTCCTTTACGACATCAGTGTCACTCATTGCAGGTGATGGAAAAAGAGTGAGCGTATGAGGGCAAGGGTAGGAGATGGACTCAATTGCTCTCCACTGGGATAATGCAGGCAATGGACAATCATGTTAATCAATTGGTGTCAATTTGAATTTGGATGTTTTAATTTATACAATGTCCTTTTACATCTATTATGAGGAATTTGGAAAGCAAAGACAGGTTACTAAAAGTAAAAGCAAAGACAATACATATGTTTCTTTAGTTGCTAAATACCAAAAGAATGATTTGGAAGAGAATGGACCCAGTTCGGGACTACAAAGGTTACCTCTGAAGGAGGTGTATATTAATAAGATTAATCATGTTGTTGTTATGGAGAACAAGTGTGAAGTATAACATGAGTTAAACACATTAAAAGAAGAACAGTTAAATGGTACGTCATCTTTGAAAATTAATAAATCGTCAGGACTGGATGAAATATGGGGATTTTAAATAAATGTATTTTTTTCAATCCTCTCTGGCTAGAGAAGTGGTGCCAAAGGATTGGATTAAAAAATTATGTAAAAAAGGACGAAGGAAATTTGAAAAAAGGCCCGTTTCTTTCACTTCAGCACTGCCCAAATTATTGAACTATAAAACTTTCACTTAGAAAGGCACGGATTAATCGGGGGCACTCAACATTGATTTATTAAGACTAATTTAATTGCAAATTCATGGATGGAGCGTGTGTGGAGTTTAGCACGTCTTTTGACAAGGTCTTAGTGGCATAGAGAGTTATAGTCACACCACAGAAACGTGACCACTGTGCCTCTATCGGCCGTCAACTACCTCTCAACATGCCATTTTCTAACAGTAAATGGAGAAACAAGGAACTGTAGATGCTGGTTTACAAAAGATACAAAGTGCTGGAGTAACTCAGTGTAACTAGCAGCATCTCTGGAGAACATGGATAGGTGACGTTTCTTGTCAGCACCCTTCTTCAGGAAAATACTTCTCAAATACTGCAATGGTACCTGCTTCAACCAACCCCTCATCGAGTGTATTCCACATTCCAACCACTACTGGGTGACAAAAGTATTGCTTAAATCCCCTTTAAATCTTATACCACTTAACTTGAGCCCATGTCACCCGGTATGAACACTTCTGCTGAGGAGAAAAGTTCTTCATTATCTACCCTATCTATGCTTGTCATAACTTTGTGTACCACCTATCTGTCTTAACATTCTCTGCTCCTAGAAAAGGAAACTCCGGCTATCATTTCTCCACAAAGCTGATACTTTGCAATATCTGTGTTCAAGTGCTCAGTCAATTTCACAAGATATAGTAGCAGAATGAGACCATTCGGCCCTTCGAGTCTCCTCTGCTGGTCCAGGCATTTCCTGGTCAGGACAGTGAATTGAGCATCAAAATTATGAGCTTCAACATGGCTAACACTCTCTTATGAGAACTGATGTAGAATGTATTTTAGAAATTCAGATAAATAACACACATATTCCACAGTCTACTAATTAAGTCACTCTTTAAAATGTTCTTCAAGCATGGCTTATTGTTTACATATATCTCTGTTCTTTCTGATCAATTAAAAAATGTGCAAGGTAATCATTCACTCTGTTTTTAATTATAAATTACTAATCTCACAACAATGGACATTAGGCTAACTGGTCTACAGTGTTCTGGCTTTCTGGCTCACTTACACCCCAGCGTGGTATAAGCAATTTTCCAATCCAAAGAAGCGATTCGCATTTGGGGATGATGAATGATACTGTATCTACTGTACACATTCTATCACCTATTTACAGATACTGCCAGAAGTGCCACCACACAACCTAATTCACCCGCCTTCAGTCATTCTGGAAATACTCGACTGCTGACACCATACAATCCACAGATGAATTATTTTTAGCACAGTGTCATATTACGCCAGTGTAAATAGAGTATTTCCCATTTGCTAAACAATGGAAGTAGTTAGACTGCCATGGCGCTATGTGCTATATTTAAAAAAAAATCAGCTTCACAAAAGCCAAACAAAAGTGTGACACTTACCCTGAAATAAGCACGTCAACTACTTCAGGCAATTTTCACAGTGTGCTCTCATATATCGGATTGTAATACTGTACTGAAAGCAATATTATGGAAAGATGAATGACCACACTTCAGCATTCAAACTTACAAGCAGGCTGTCAGCACATGGTGTAGAATGATACAAATCCACCCAAATATGAATTATTACCCAGCTGAGTATGTCATGACAACCTGTAAGTTAGCTCTCAAGTTAAAGTGGTGTATAATGGAAAGTGTTTACTTCTGACTAGAATTGATTTCAAACCTCTTTAACATCAAAGAGTAAATGGAAAACAGTCACAATTTAGAAACTATTGTTTCCAAGAGTGATCCCAACAATTGATATTTTGTTCACTAGTCTGCGTTATCTGTAAATCCAGTATGCATGTCATATTTAGTTATTTCCAGTGCCCTGGAAAACATTTATTCTTCAGCCAACATCACTACATCAGATGAGCTTGCTGATTGAGGGATCTTCCTGTGTAAGAGCTTACTGCTGTGTTTGCTCTAGGTTTCCTTTCACTTGAGGCACAGTCGACATGACCTTTCTTGCACAACAGCTTCAAGTGAAATGCTGGGAGCCTCACCTTCCCCCAAGCATGGTCTTTTTCTGCCTCACTGCAGGCTCTGCTACTGTTTACCTGGGTGCAATGGTGTTGTACCATCCTCAAATTCAACAGCCACAGAAATGGTGACATGCAAGTTGAGATCCCAACTAACTGATCCATAGCACAGCCGACTGCTGTGATCACCAATGTCAAACAAGGCTGAGTCACTCCTCTAGAAATTACAATTTTTCTAGTTGCAAAATGTTATTCCTCATCTTCAACAAATTTCACGCTGGAATGCAGCCAACCTCCTGAACAGGTTTTGGAAAATGTTCAGCCTAAGGCACCTATACGTCAAGATTAATGTCACCCCAACCTCACTAGTCGATCTGCAATGCCCAAGCAATCCTCCTTAATTCATCAATGGTGCCTTATTATCACGTGCAAAATGCAGTGATATTCTTCTCGTGTCGCCTGATTTGGCGCCATTTCCATAGTCTGGTCTGCATGCTAGGTCTTCTGGAAGCAAGCTGCTGAATCGTTCAGCATGCCAACAATCCATGTCTTTCCCATTCACATTTGAGCTCCGGGAGGGTGCCTTGGTTCACTTTCCTCCTAGCCTTGTTCCTTGTCATCGCTGGCTTCCTATGCTCCAGTACTCTGGTCTTCGGGGGACGAGCAATGTCCGGGCTCCCCAGCTATCCCACTACAGGTGGCCCCCCCCCACCGAACATCGTGCGCAGCACACGGGGTCCTCCAGGTGAGTTCCCGGTGTATGGCAGGCAGGGCCTTACACTTAACGTCTGCGAAAACTCAAGCCCTCTACCAATCTTCCCCCTACTCTCCAACAAAAAATAGCCAAGAGAAGACTGCTTTCCTTATCTCAGAAGACTTCTCTCTCTGTGAAGCAGATATCAGGGATGAAATTCAACAACATCTTCACTCCACTAGCACAGCCTTCAAGTGAATGAGGAAAAGAAAGTTGAAGATTAAGATCTCATACTTAAATGCATCTTCAGTTTGGATGACCAACAGAAAACACGTCAAGGCACTGGAAAAACAGAACAATCGCAACATACGTAACATACGCTCGACCCCTACCATGGGTGCTTGCCTGTATGATGTTTGTACATACTCCCCGTGGCCTGCGTGGGTTTTCTCCGAAATCATCGGTTTCCTCCCACACTCCAAAGACGTACAGGTTTGTAGGTTAATTGGCTTGGTATAAATGTAAAATTGTCCCGAGTGTGTGTAGGATAGTGTTAATGTGCGGAGATCACTGTTCTGTGCGGACGCGGTGAGCCGAGGGGCCTGTTTCCACGCTGTATCTCTAAGCTAAACTAAACCCTATCCTATGTGTGGGAAGGAACTGCAGATGCTGGTTTATACTGAAGATAGACACAAAGTGCTGAAGCAACTCAACGGGCCAGGCAGCATCTCTGGAGAAAAGGAACAGGTGCCATTTCGGGTCAGAATGATTCTTCATACCCTACCCCATGACTGCTCAAAGTGGAGAAGGAGCATTCAGGTTTGCTGGGAAAACACAGACACAGGTTAAATGGCAGAAGGAATGCACCACCCCATAAACTGTTCACCCACATACGCCCATCAGTGGCAAATTTGTGGTGGCCAAATGGGACTCATCAATCACCTCAGAACCCCACAGATGTAAAGTGGATGGAAGAGAAGGAGGAAGACGAAGAAGAAGAATCCAGCTCTTCATTCTTCTTCACAGTTCTGTAGTTTAGTAGATCACACAGCCTTTTAGCCTTTTAGCCTTTTGAGCCTTTTGCAGTTTTAAATTTGAATAAATGTATACCCCACCGATTCTACACCAACCAGCGATCACCCCATACACTAGCACTATCCTATGTTTACAATTTACTGAAGCCAATTAACCTACACACCTGTATGTCTTGGACAAAAGTGTTGGACAAAAACTGAACACCTGGAGAAAAACCACACGGCCACAGGGAGAATGTACAAAATCCGCACAGACAGCACCCACAGTCAGGATCGAACCCAGGTATCTGGCATTGTAAGGCAGCAACTCTACTGCTGCGCCACTTTGCTGCCCACTCAGAATAGATTTCAGCAAGAATTCTCATGCATCAAGCAATAGGCAGGAGGGTACTTCACTGGCAGAGGGGCCCTCCCCACGAGATCCTTCATACACTGTCGGTGTCTCATCGGCAGCGCACACTGCTCTCAAGGTGGCTACGAAGAGGATGAGAAGATCGATCTGGAAATGGAAACAAGGTTCCTTGTTGAGGTTCATCCCAAGCACCTGCATAACAGTAGACTATCTGATCCACGGGCAGTTCCCAGGGACCAGGGACGCACTCGGAGACGGATATCATGCTTTTGGAAGATTTGATAATTGGAGAACCACACTCTTTCATCTGCCTGAATCTAGTTTTCTTCCAGTACAAATCGAGTCCATCAGGGAATGCTGCCACCCAGCATATTCTAGGCTGCAGGAGTTCATGCTGAGGGATGCACTGAGACTTGGTGCACCCAATGCAGGCACTTTGTGCAGAAGGACTGCAGGTAAGATCCCATTTCTACTGGATATTGACATTCTGAAACACTTTTAAGTTTGCATCATCCAAAGAGGCCCCATGAGTGCCAATGGTGCCTTGCACGGAGAACATACTGACACCTCAAATGTATGACTTTATAGTTTAGTTTAGTTTAGTTTAGAGATACAGCGTGGAAACAGGCCCTTCAGCCCACTGAATCCATGCTGACCAGCATTCACCCGTACACTAGTTCTATCTTACATACTCGGGATAACCCAATTACAGAACTCAATTAACCTACAGAACTGCACTTCTTTGGAATGTGGGAGGAAACCCGGAGAAAACCCACGCAGTCACAGGGAGAACGTACAAACTCCATATAGAAAACATAGAAAAATAGGTGCAAGAGTAGGCCATTCGGCCCTTTGAGCCAGCACCGCCATTCAATATGATCATCTAAAATCAGTACCCCGTTCCTCCTTTTTCCCCATATCCCTTGATTCCTTTAGCCCAAAGAGCTAAATCTAACTCCCTCTTGAAAAATAGGTGCAAGAGTAGGCCATTCGGCTGCGGGGACCGCCGAAAGAAACATCGCGGGTCTGTGGAGCGGCCAGCTGCGGGGACCGCCGGTGAAAACATCGCCGGTCTGTGGAGCGGCCAGCTGCAGGGACCGCCGATAGAAACATCGCGGGTCTGTGGAGCGGCCAGCTGCTGAGAGGGTTCTCCCGACGCCGGAGTACCATCACCCGGCGAGAACGACCAGGAACATCGGGCCTCCGTAGTGGCGAATGTGGAGGCCTCAATAGGCCCGACTATGGGTGGACATGGGGATGGGGACTGGACTTTGTGCCTTCCCCCACAGTGGGAACCATTGTGGGGGGATGTTTTTATGTTTAATGTTAAACTTCTTAATGCTATGTTGTATTTTTATTAGTGTGCTGCAAGGACATCAGAATTTCCCCTGAATAAGGGGATTAATAAAGTAAAAATCAATCAAAACATCCAGTGAATTGGCCTCCACTGCCTTCTGTGGAAGAGAATTCCACAGATTCACAACTCTCTGGGTGAAAAAGTTTTTCCTCATCTCTGTCTTCAATGGCCTGCCCCTTATTCTTAAACTGTGACCCCTGGTTCTGGACTCCCCCAACATCGGGAACATTTTTCCTGCATCTAGCCTGTCCAATCCTTTAAGATTTTTATATGTTTCTATAAGATCCCCTCTCACCTTTCTAAATTCCAGTGAATACAAGCCCAGTCAACCCATTCTTTCATCCCTAGTCAGGATCGAACCCATGTCTCTGGCGCTGTAAGGCACAACTCTACTGCTGCTTCATTGTGCCACCCAACAACACTGTGAACAACACCCTGAATGTAAAGGGGCCCAAGCACAGTTTTTGTATTTCTTCAATACATTCTAGTAACATAGAAACATAGAAAATAGGTGCAGGAGGAGGCCATTCGGCCCTTCGAGCCAGCACCGCCATTTGTTGTGATCATGGCTGATCGTCCCCAATCAATAACCCGTGCCTGCCTTCTCCCCATATCCCTTGATTCCACTAGCCCCTGGAGCTCTATCTAACTCTCTCTTAAATCCATCCTGTGATTTGGCCTCCACTGCCCTCTGTGGCAGGGAATTCCACAAATTCACAACTCTCTGGGTGAAAACGTTTTTTTCTCACCTCAGTCTTAAATGGACTCCCCTTTATTCTAAGACTGTGGCCCCTGGTTCTGGACTCGCCCATCATAGGGAACATTATTCCTGTATCTAGCTTGTCCAGTCCATTTATAATTTTATATGTTTCTATAAGATCCCCCTCATCCTTCTAAACTCCAGTGAATACAAGCCAAGTCTTTTCAATCTTTCCTCATATGACAGTGCCGCCATCCCAGGGATCAATGATGAATAAAAAATTCTGATGAATAAAAGTTTACTTTAGAAATTAAAAAGTCAAGCGACAAGCGACATTTGTTCTGCTACCAAGGGTCTCGACCCGAAACATCACCCATTTCTTCTCTCCAGAGACGCTGCCTGTCCCGCTGAGTTACTCCAGCTTTTTGTGTCTATCTTCGGTTTAAACCAGTATCTGCAGTTCCTTCGTACACCAATCCGCCTTTGTGTGGCTGGGTAACATTCTTCCTTTCCGGTTTCAGATCCTCCTAACATAGTTGAGGAAGATCACGACAGGGCTATGGCCCAAGGTGCGGAGATGTACTGCTGGCCTGTACAGGTGGGCTACATGCAGAGACGAGGATCCCAGCAAACCCAACTCACCCTATCAGTCCATTTATCTTTCAGCGCTCCCATTGAAGTAGCAGCTGCTACTACTGTAATGACAGAAGGGGGGGGGGGAGAACTTGCTTTATGCAACATGTCCTCAGGACACGAGAAAGGACCTTACATCCAATCAATTGCTTTTGAAGTCCTTTTCTTAGTTAGTAAAAGGCCTGCTGGAGACAGAGTAAGATACCACTCTGAAGTCCTACCAGGTGTTCACTGCAGGCATCCTAACTTTGATTCTTAAATGACCCAGTGCACCACTTCAACCAAGCTTATGCTCGAAAATCTCCTCATGTGATCCACTGTCAATTTATTATTTTTTGTTTGATAACACCCCTGTGAAGTGCCTGGGGACATTTTTGCTCAGTAAATGGGAACTGTATTTATGCATTTCCAGGATGTGGATGTCATCGGCAAGGTTAGTAATCATTGTCCATCGCTGAGAGAGTCTGTGCGAGAGGCTGTGCGATGGGCGTAGGAGTTGTGATGTGGGGAAAGGATGTTTCTGGAAAAGGAGCCCCGGCCCTTCCAATCTTTAGACTATAGAGACACAGCGCTGAAACAGACCCTTCAGCCAACTGAGTCCACGCTGACCCACGATTACCACATACGATCACCCGAAATGGCACCTGTTCCTTTTCTCCAGAGATGCTGCCTGGCCCGTTGAGTTGCTTCAGCACTTTGTGTCTATCTTCAGTATAAACCAGCATCTGCATTTCCTTCCCACACATAGGATAGGGTTTAGTTTACGTTTACCAAAGCCAATTAATCTACAAGCCTGTGCGTCTTTGGAGTGTGGGAGGAAACCGGAGCATCCGGAGAAAAACCAAGTGGGCATTGGAAGAACGTATAAACACTGTACAGGCAGCACCCCGCCCGAGTCAGGATAGAACCTGGGTTGTCCTCTGGCACTGTAAAGGGCCTGTCCCACGGGCATGCGACTCCATGCGGCAAGCGCGACCTAACCGCAAGTGGGTGCCGTGTGGGGGCCGCGCGGAGGTCGCGGGGGTGGTCCCACTTTGATCGCGGAAGCCACATGGAGTTATGCGGAGCTGGTCCCGACATCGCGCGGGGCTCCGAAAAACTGACATTGTTCAAAAATTCCGTGCGGCAACGGCCTGCCGCCCCGCAGCCGCATCGAGGCCGTGTGCGCCGCATCGACGGCCGAGCGTGCCGCATCGACGGCCATGCGCACCGCCTTGACGCCGGACGCAGACGCATCGAGGCCGTGCGTACCGCCTCGCCGCCAGACGCACCGTCTTGACATCACTCGACCTCCGCGCGGCCCCCGCTTCCGATTTGGTAGCGCTTGCCGCATGCAGCCGCATGCTCGTGGGACCGGCCCTGTACGGGGATCACTCGACCTCCGCACGGCCCCCGCACGGCCCCCGCTTGCGGTTAGGTCGCGCTTGCCGCATGGAGTCGCATGGCTGTGGGACAGGCCCTTAAGGCAGCAACTCAATGGCTGCGCCACTGAGGTAAACCCTGTGCCACAGTGCTGCCCTGGAAAGCGCCTGTGATTTCAGAGCAGAGGAAGCAATATATTGATACATGTAAATACAATCTCAAAATAAGAAAACTTTGTAAGATGTTAATAATCTGAATAAACAAACCCACCATTTTCTTAAAATGAACAATGGAAGGATGGAATTATTAAGTTGGAAAATTAAGGAAAATAATTTCTGTTATGGTCACGTTTAGGAAGTTCCTGCCTTCAAAGTTGTAGTTAGATTACATTCCAATTAATTGTATTTGTATATGTAGCTATGGTTGGGTATAAAATTAAAGCTTGACTCAAACCTGATGCAGGTGAATCCATGACGATTCTGACTAATAACTTTTTCAAACCCGACCCAATCTAACCCAACTCAGAGGCAATTGCAAAATAATAGGGAAACGTGAGGGAAATAATTGCAACCTGGGTTAACATTCTGAGTCAGGCTAGCACAACTTCACCTCCCCTGCAAGAGTATTTAAATCAAACCAAGCCGAACACAAATGGTAGACACAAAAAGCTGGAGTAACTCAACAGGACAGACAGCATCTCTGGAGAGAAGGAATGGGTGACGTTTCGGGTCGAGAATCTTTTTCAGACTTTTTTGTTTCACTTTTCTTTTTATTAAAAACCACTTGAGAATTTTTTTTTTAAACGGTGACCTGATGTCAATACTGAGCTGAGTCTGGGTTCCCTACTGAAAACCAACTTAGTTAATTTCTACATGTAACCTTATTTAAAATCACTGAAAAGACTTAAAACGCCCAGGTTGAATTACTCAATTGTAACACTGCTTTATCCCAGTCATTTTTGTATTGATTCAACACCCTCTGTGCAGTCTTCTTCATTAACCATCAGTTTTGCTCACAGGCTAGGACTGATCTAGTGAAATGGAACTGATCTCTGAAAACATAAATGTCAAGAGGTCTGAGACGTGACTCACTTTTGCTTACATTTTTCTGATAATTTGTGCTGATTCCACCCAGCTTATCAGGGAAAACAAGTTGGAACATAACCCCCCAAATCTTTGGTTTCTGCTATTAAGCAAGTGACCTAGCCTGAAATGCAACAATTTGCACCTGAAACATTTCTCATAACAATAAAAAAGAAAAACTTGCATTTTTATAGTGTCTTTCATGATCTTGGAACGTCCCAAAGCACTTTGCAACTGATGAAATGCTTTTGATGTCATTGTTGTTGTAATATTGGGAATGAGCAACACCCATTTATGCATACCTAGTTCCCACACTAGCAGTAAGAAAATAATCAGATACAGGCCATCCCCAGTTAATGAACAAATTCCATTTTTACAAATGTCCATATATCAACTTTGTTCATATATGGACATTTGAAAATACTATTATCCGATACGGTGGGGCAGCACGGTGGCGCAGTGGTGGAGTTGCTGTTTTACAGCACTGAATTCACATACTGTATGTCGTTGTCACTTGCGGGCGGAGCACCAAGGCAAATTCCTTGTATGTGAATACTTGGCCAATAAACTTATTCATTCATTCATAGACCGGGTTCGATCCTGACTATGTGTGCGGTCTGTATGGAGTTTGTACATTCTCCCCATGACCACGTGGGTTTTCCTCCGGTTGATCCAGTTTCCTCCCACACTCCAAAGACATACAGGTAGTTAGTAATTTGTAGGTTAATTAGCTTTGGTAAAAAAAGTTCATTGTCCCTAGTGTGCAGGTTAGTGTATGGGGGTGATCGCTGGTCAGTGCAGACTTAGTGGGCCGAAGGGCCTGTTATCATGCTGCATCTCTGTATCTCTGTATTCGACGACAGATGGCGCAATGGGCTAAGTGTTCGGCTGGCAACCGGAAGGTAGCCGGTTCGAATCCCGCTTGGAGTGCATACTGTCGTTGTGTCCTTGGGCAAGACACTTCACCCACCTTTGCCTGCGTGTGAATGTGTGTGAATGTGTGTGAGTGATTGGTGGTGGTCGGAGGGGCCGTAGGCGCAGATTAGCAGCCACGCTTCCGTCAGTCTGCCCCAGGGCAGCTGTGGCTACAGAAGTAGCTCACCACCACCGAGTGTGACTGAGGAGTGAATGAATAATGCGATGTAAAGCGCCTTGGGTATTAGAAAGGCGCTATATAAATCCAATCCATCATTCATTATTATTATTACCTACATAGTATTGTTATGAATAGCCTCAAAAGTGCATAGGGCAGATCGGAGAGTACAATTACTGAACAAGGAGAGAGGGAGAGGAAACAAGTTCTGCTGCTCAGAGGTTCAAATCTGTCTATGTACATTGGACTTTTGAATTTAACAATATTATGGGAGCTTGCTCATATGTAGGGGTGTCTGTAAGTCGGAGTTTTTACGTTGTTCCCATGGCCTGCGTGGGTTTTCTCCAGGATCTCCGGTTTCCTCCCACACTCCAAAGACATACAGGTTTGTAGGTTAATTGGCATGGTATAATTGTAAATTGTCCCTAGTGTGTGTAAGTGTGCGGGGATCGCTGGTTGGTGGGCCAAAGGCCTGTTTCATGCTGTATCTCTAAACTAAACTAAACTATCTTATCCAATCCATGCAGAAACATCAGCGTATATTTATTTTGAGTTTAGGTTCCTGCTGGTTGGTTCTTGAATGAAACAATCGTATGACTCATCACGAGGGTGCCGTGCAGTATCCCCAGCATTCGGTCCTTAAATACACTTGGCTCTGAAGGGCAAGGTATGTCATTTCCATGCCTGACACCAGAATACAGAAATAGACAGTCTATTCTGAGCTCTCTCCTAGTGATAGATTACCAGATCATGGATATAAATGATATCGGTCTGAAGAAGGGTCTCGACCCAAAACGTCACCCATTCCTTCTCTCCAGAGATGCTGCCTGTCCCGCTGAGTTACTCCAGCCCTTTGTGTCTATCTATGGGTACTCTCAAAGCCTCCTGCAGGAATCACTGACTAATGAAATCCCAAAATGGAGAAGGAGCCTTCGAGATGGTGTTGGGAACCTCAAATTCCTTTATCAGGAGCACACAGAACACATGGAAATCCACCCATCCCATCGAAGATCTCTCTCTTGCCCCCTTTGCAGCCCATCAATGGCACATTGGCTGCCTGGCCCACAAAACTGGATTGGAACTAGGCCCTCATTGGCTCTATGGGGCTGCCTTAGGTAGAAGACGGTGCCGTCAACTGAGCCATAGCATGCAAACCAATCTTGAGAACAACAAGATTTGGCAGAACAAACCTTTCACCTCCTACAAGGCGAAATCAGGAGTCAGCTCAAAATCAGCAAAGCATCAGTCCCTGACGAGCTCAATGCATTCTACGCACGCTTTGACAGGGAGAATACTGATGTGCATTCCCGAGCCTCCATTCGCCGTGATGATATTTCGGTCACAGTCACAGAGGCCGACGTCAGGAAATCCTTCAGAGGGGTGAACCCTCGGAAAGCGCCTGGATCTGATGGTATACCCGATCGTGTTCTGAAAACCTGTGCGGACCAACTGGCTGGAGTTTTTACGGACATTTTCAACCTCTCACTTCTGAGGTCTGAGGTTCCCACAAGGGTATCAATAATACCGGTGCACAAGAAGAGCAAGGTGACGTGCCTCAATGACTATCGACCAGTGGCACTAACGCCTGTGGTGATGATGTGCTTTGAGAGGTTGATCATGGCGCAAATCAACTCCTACCTCGACAAGAACCTCGACCCACTGCAGTTTGTTTACCGCCACAACAGATCAACGGTGGATGCGATCTCGCTGGCTCTCCACTCCGCTCTGGACCACTTGGACAACAAAAACTCATATGTCAGGCTATTATTCATTGACTACAGCTCGGCATTTAATATAATCATCCCCTCCAAGCTGGTTACCAAGCTCTCAGATCTGGGTCTCTGCGCGTCCCTCTGCAATTGGATCCTCGACTTCCTCATTCAAAGACCACAGACTGTTCGTATTGGTGGAAATGTGTCAGCCTCGATAACAATCAGCAAGGGAGCACCTCAAGGCTGCGTGCTCAGCCCCCTGCTGTACTCACTCTATACTCATGACTGCGTAGCCGGTCATAGTGCAAACTCCATCATCAAGTTCGCCGACGACACCACTGTTGTGGGACGTATCACTAATGGGGACGAGTCCGAGTATAGAAGTGAGATTGACCGACTGACCAAATGGTGCCAGCACAATAATCTGGCTCTCAACACCAGCAAAACTAAGGAACTCATTGTGGACTTTGGAAGGGGTAGAATGGGGACACACAGTCCTGTATATATCAACAGGTCAAGGGTGGAAAGGGTCAAGAGCTTCAAATTCCTGGGTGTGCATATTTCTGAAGATCTTTCCTGGCCCCAGAACACTGATGCAATTATAAAGAAAGCACATCAGCGCCTCTACTTCCTGAGAAGTTTACGGAGAGTCAGTATGTCGAGGAGGACTCTCTCGAACTTCTGCAGGTGCACAGTAGAGAGCATGCTGACCGGTTGCATCGTGGCTTGGTTTGGCAACTTGAGCGCCCAGGAGCAGTAAAGACTGCAAAAAGTTGTAAACACTGCCCAGTCCATCATCGGCTCTGACCTCCCTACCATCGAGGGGATCTATCGCAGTCGCTGTCTCAAAAAGGCTGCCAGCATCATCAAGGACCCACACCATCCTGGCCACACACTCATCTCCCCGCTGCCTTCAGGTAGAAGGTACAGGAGCCTGAAGACTGCAACATCCAGGTTCAGGAACAGCTACTTCCCCACAGCCATCAGACTATTAAACTCAACTCAAACAAAAATCTGAACTTTAACAGCCTATTGCACTTTATATGCTTATTTATGTGTGTGTATATATATTCAATGGTATATGGACATACTGATCTGTTCTGTATTTATTTTAGCCTACAATATTATGTTGTGCTGCAGCAAGCTAGAATTTCATTGTCCTATCTGGGACACATGACAATAAACTCTCTCTTGAACTCTCTATAAAATGTAGACACCAGGAGGTGCAGAGTCTGGTTTACAAAATAAAGACACCAAATGCTGGTATAAAGGTGGGTCAGGCAGCATCTCTGGAGAACGTGGATACGGTGACGTTTCAGGTCAGGTTCCTTCATCAGGCTGATTGTCGTCAAGGGGGGCGAAAGCTGGACGAGAGGTAGGGGGCAGAACAAAGCCTGGAATGTAATAGGTGGATGCAGGTGAGGGATAAAATGTTTCCAGGGCACAACTTTTGTAGCTGCGTGCCTTTTCCAATTTCAGCACAAAATCGTGTTCTGTGGACGGAGTGCACAGTAGATAGAGAAAGGTTGACAGTGGTTTCACACACAAAAAAGCTAAATCAGTGGGGGATGGCAGACAGGCAGACAAAGAAGCAATAAGGATCAGTGTAGTATTTGTAGCCACTGAATAGGCACAACAGGAAAGGTCAAGCTTCAGTCCTTTCATGTCAACTAAGTGATGCTGCCTCTTTAAGGAATGCAATGTCTCAAAAAAGTTTTATTAACAATTGCACTTTGAAAGCCAAGCTTTTGTGTCCCTGTCCCACCCCACCCTCCCAATAAATGTTGGCTGGTTTGTCTGGTCTCTCGTGGGAGGCTGCAGACATTCTTTTGGTGATTGATAGTCTTTACACGTGTTCTCTATGGTGTGAGTAACTCTCATGTGTCTGCTGGTTATACAGCAGGGCTCTCTTTCTCTTTTCGTGCTCCTGAGGAAAAAAAGTCGAACAAAGAAAAAGAGTTCACCAAAAGTGTGTCAGGAGACAGAAGGCAGGGTTGGAGACTGCTCTTGCTGAAAATAAAGGCGATACTTGTTTGTTGTCTGAATTGATTAGTATTAGGCAGGTCGTGCACCAGTATTCACACTCGTATGCTCGCACACACACACACATACATGCACACACACACACACAAGCACGCATGCACACGCACGCACACACACACGCACACACACGCACACACACACCCGCATACACACACGTACACACACATGCACACACACGCATGCTGCATACACAAACACACACGCACGCACACACACGCACACACACGCACGTACGTGCACACAAGCGCGCACACACACACACACACACACACACACACACACACACACACACACACACACACACACACACACACACACACACACACACACACACACACACACACACACACACACACACACACACACACACACACACACACACACACATCTCACGTCCACCCTAAGCTGAGGAAATACTAAACCAAACTTTTTGTTCGTGCTCTGGTACAAATTCTCACGTTTGCTAGCATAAGGAAGGCGCGGAAGTTGCTAAATCAAAGAGGTTAATGACCTGATTAAATAAACTGATTTGCCCAGTGACAATATCCAGTGAGCAAAAATAGAACAGTGGAATTTCAGCATTTATGTTGGTATTAGGTATGCACGGGGAGTGGGGGGGTGGTGGGGGGGAGAGAATGGTGGAAATGTCTGTTAATTTCTAACAACCCTCAGCCCTTCTCCCCTCCCTCCCCTCCTCCCCCACCCTAACCCACTCCATCCCAATGCA
Source organism: Malacoraja senta (assembly GCA_038087875.1). Taxonomy (NCBI): domain Eukaryota; kingdom Metazoa; phylum Chordata; class Chondrichthyes; order Rajiformes; family Rajidae; genus Malacoraja; species Malacoraja senta. The sequence continues at coordinate 365,967,306 of CM075977.1, forward strand.
CACTTTAGGCCCACTAAGACAGCGGGAATGAATGCTGTAAACAGAGAGGAAATAAAAAATGTAGAACTGCTGTGGTTTCCAGACATGAATGCAGCTGAATGTAAAAGGACAGAGATAAAGAAACAAGGAGCCCTTTAAAAAAAAAACAATTTCAACCTGCTTCTGCCCAGTCTAAAGATACATCTTTTAGTCTCTCCCTTGTCTTTCTAATCCAGGTTCTGTTCATACTACTTGCTGGATTCGGAGACCGGGTTGACATTCGAGTGGAAGCGAAGTTACAAACCTGTTACTGATTTTCACTGGCACACCAGTGAAAAATGCTTCCTGGGTTCACACCACAATGGCCTGGTTCAAATTATGAGATTAAGCTTCCGTTCACTGCCTTATCATCTCCTTTTTGGACATGACCTGCTTCAAATTAGAGGAGCTGTGAACGGAGCTGAACAATGGAGTGGATTTGTCAGCAGGACTAGATAGTTACTGATGGACCAAACTAAAGTTGTCGTAGCCATTAATGATCAAAAGGGGAAAACAACATGAGCCTGTTTCTTTGGCCTGGATGACTGGTAAACACGTAATCTCTTTGCCCACTGGTCCGTATTGATTCATCATTATCCAAATTGTCCTTTCTGCCGTACCTTTCCCTTAAAAACAGAATTAACCTAATCATTTTTAATCTTCCAATTCCATCATATTCTTAGTGGGACCGAAGGTGAAGTTCTTGAACCTCTAGCTGTGATTGTTGTTTCACACATTGCTGACTGACTGAAGCAGGACATGGCATCATTTTTACAATCGTTTTATTTCCTTTAAACGCTACAGCCTAGACAAAGAGTGAAAGTAATGCAGAGAAGAGTATTTAAGAAGGAACTGCAGATGCTGGAAAACCCAAGGGTTTCGGCCCGAAACGTTGCCTATTTCCTTCACTCCATAGATGCTGCTGCACCCGCTGAGTTTCTCCAGCATTTTTGTGTACCTCAGAGAAGAGTAATTCACTTTCAAGAGAGAGTTAGATAGTTAGAAAGTAGACAAAAAGTGCTGGAGAAACTCAGCGGGTGAGGCAGCATCTATGGAGAAAAGGAGTAGGCGACGTTTCGGATAGAGACCCTTCTTCAGACTGATGTCAGGGGGGGAGGGCGGGAAAAAAAAACCAGAACATCTAAGTTATATAGTTAGATATAGCTCTTAGGGCTAACCGAATCAAGGGATATGAGGAGAAACCAGGAACAGGGTACTGATTTTGGATGATCAGCCATGATCATATTGAATGGCGGTGCTGGCTCGAAGGACCAAATGTTCTACTCCTGCACCTATTTTCTATGTTTCTATGTTAACATTCGCCTTGGTATGAGTAAATGAGAATAAAGAGGGGCTCGGCGTGGGGGGGCTGCCAAGAACAAAGAGGGACCATTGGGATTCCATTAAACACTCGTAACTTTGTCAAGGCCCTATACATGGTGGCTCTTTGCATACTTTGTGTATGGTACGTAAAACAAAGAATGTCACTGTGACGTGTCACATGTGATAATAAAGTATCAATCAATCAATCAATTAAGTTTACTGATAACTAGACTTATTTTTTACACATTCTGAATGCCTTAAGAAGGGTCCCAACCTGAAATATCACCTATCCATGTTCTCCAGAGATGAAGAATTGGCAATGCTGGTTTATACCGACGATAGACACTAAATGCTAGAGTAATTCAGTGGGTCAGGCAGCATCTCTGGAGAAAAAGGATAGCTGACATTTCATGTCGGGACCTTTCTTCAGATATTCAGAATTGGTAAATATAGGTACATGATACATGATAAATGAAGTTCCCTGACTGCAACCTGGGAAGAGTGCATGGAAAGAGGTGCCCAAGTGTTGTTCTTCCAGTTTGCATGTGGTCTCACTCTGGCAATGGAAGGGGCCCCAGATAGAAAGGTCAGTGTGGGATTGGGAATAGAAAGAGATGTTAAAATAGAGAGCCCATATGCCTTGGAGGACTGAGCGCAAGTGCTCAACAAAACAGATGCCGAGTCCACATTTGGTCTCTCTCAATGTAGAGGAGGCCACAACGGGAATACCGAATGCAGGGGGTAGAGTGCTGACATGGATAGAAAATTGGTTGGCAGACAGGAAACAAAGAGTAGGGATTAACGGGTCCCTTTCAGGATGGCAGGCAGTGACTAGTGGTGTACCGCAAGGCTCGGTGCTGGGACTGCAGCTACTTACAATATACATCAATGATTTGGATGAATGGATTCAAAGTAACATTAGCAAATTTGCAGATGACACAAAGCTGGGTGGCAGTGTGAACTGTGAGGAGGATGCTATGAGAATGCAGGGTGACTTGGACAGGGGGATTGGGCAGATGCATGGCAGATGAAGTTTAATGCGGATAAATATGAGGTTATCCACTTTGGTAGCAAAAACAGGAAGGCAGGTTACTATCTAAATGGCGTCCTTGTACATCAGTCTATGAAAGTAAGCATGCAGATACAGCAGGCAGCGAAGAAAGCGAATGGCATGTTGGCCTTTATAACAAGAGGAATGGAATATAGGAGCATAGAGGTCCTTCTGCAGTTGTACAGAGCCCTAGTGAGACCACACCTGGAGTATTGTGTGCAGTTTTGGTCCCCTAATTTGAGGAAGGACATTCTTGCTACTGAGGGAGTGCAGCGTAGGTTTACAAAGTTAATTCCTGGGATGGCGGGACTGTCATATGCTGAGCGAATGGAGCAGCTGGGCTTGTACACTCTGGAGTTTAGAAGGATGAGAGGGTATCTCATTGAAACATATAAGATTGTTAAGGGCTTGGACATGCTAGAGGCAGGAAAAATGTTCCCGATGTTGGGGGAGTCCAGAACCAGGGTCCACAGTTTAAGAATAAGGAGTAAGCCATTAAGAGCAGAGACGAGGAAACACTTTTTCTCACAGTTGTGAGTCTGTGGAATTCTCTGCCTCAGAGGGCGGTGGATGCAGGTTCTCTGGATGCTTTCAAGAGAGAGCTAGATAGGGCTCTTAAAAATAGGGGATATGGGGAGAAGGCAGGAATGGGGTACTGATTAGGGATGATCAGCCATGATCACATTGAATGGCGGTGCTGGCTCGAAGGGCCAAATGGCCTACTCCTGCACCTATTGTCTATTGTTTATTGTCTATTGTCAGTCTCCCTGGAAAGACTGCTTGGCTACCTGGATGGAGGTGATCGAGGATAGTGACAGGTGTTGCAACTCCTGCAGTTGCTAAGAAAAGTACCTGGAGAGGAGGTGATTTTTGTGGGAATGGATGAGGGAACCACGGAGTTACAAAGCGCGCGGTCTCTGTGGAAGGCGGAAAGGGGTGGGGAAGGGAAGATGGGGCAGATGGTGGATATCACAGATTGGAGGGATATGGGTTATATGAAGACAGATAAGTTGGTTCGGCACAGAGATAGTGGGCTGAAAACCTTGTTTTTGTGCCGTACTGTTCTAAATGTTATGCTAAAGAGGCTATTAGATAGACACAAGGATATGTACGGCATGGAGGGATATGGATCATGTGCATGTAAATGCGACTAGTTTAGCTTGGCTTTGTGTCCGGCACAGACATTGTTGGCCGAAGGGCCTTTTCCTATGAGGTACTATGTTCTAGGTTCTATGAAACCTTGACATAAAAAAAATCTCAGGGTACAAGAATGAAGCCTCGCAATCATCTGTAGTATTTCTGAGTGAGGGGAAATAATCTAAAAAATCTTTATTATCACTTTGGCTCTGCAAAAATGACTGGTAATTGTACAGTACTGAACAACTGTTACATAGTTGAATTTCAAACTGCATGACCTTCGGGGTCAAGATCAACAGGACAGTGTAGTATTAAGACATCTTGGGTCGATAGCCTTCAGTCCTAGCCCTATAATGAGCCCATATCCCCAAACACAGCAGTGAAGGAAACAGTGTTCTTCAACAAACATATCTCCCTTAGTTATTTTGCCATGCGCACCTCGTTCCATGCACTCTTCCCATGTTGCAGTCAGGGAACTTTGTTCATGTATCAGGAAGAATGCTCAGAGGATGTCAACATTTGACATTGAGCATTTCACATTGTTGATTCTATTCCTGTTCTTACTTGATATCTTCCCATCTGTAAGGTCTAAGGATTGATATTCCTGGTTTTAGCCCG
>CM075977.1:365971652-366096968 GCA_038087875.1 Malacoraja senta
GCTAAGGAATTAGATTTAGTTCAATGTCATTTGTTTTTAACTTGTGACTAACTTTACAGGTATTGAATCATTTAACTGTTTTGCAACATTGCGCTTAAATATGATTAGTTCATTTGATGCTAAGGGCCAAGTACCTCGGCAAGGTATTCATTACGAACGTGCAAGCTTTGATCGTGCTTGTAAGCTATTTCATCAGTTAATGCAAACAGTCATAAGATAGACACAAAGTGCCGGAGTAACTCAGCGGGTCAGGCAGCATTTCTGGAGAAAATAGATAGGTGACATTTCGGGTCCCCGATACATCACCCATCTTTTTCTCCAGAGATGCTGCCTGTCCCACTGAGTTACTCCAACACTTTGTGTCTATCTTTGGCATAAACCAGCACCTGCAGTTCTTTGTTTCTACATTTTGTTTGCTCAAACGCAAACAGCCAAATTCACCTCTGTCGTGATCCAAGACATGCTCCCAAGAATCATTTGAAGGCATTCAGGAATGACTGTTAAAACACATTTGGTCAGATATGTGGATAGGATGCGAGCTATGAGCCAAATCAAGGCCGATGGGACGAACTTGGTATTGGTCAGACTGGATAAGGTAGTTCAAAGGGTCTGTTTTGTACTCTGTAGTTCTATGACACCACGACTTGAAAACCTGATGTATAGAAAGAAGGATTCATATGGATAGCACTCAAGAACATGTTTTTCAATGTTTCTCGGTACAAGTGACAATGATAAACCAATAGCAAATGCCAATGCCATTTGTATTGGACATCAACACTGTGTAAGTCACTGCCTAGGAAACACACACTACCTAATGTAGGAAGAGAACAGCATCTAGAATCCAAAACATATGCTGCAAAAGCAGGTAAATTCAGCAAAATGTTTGCCCGGCTGAATCCGAAGATAAAATGTTTTAAAGTTTACAATCTAAAATATTATTGTGTATGTGCTCTGATGTGAGGGAAAGCTATTTGACTATTGGATATGAACAACATGATTATTGTGGGAGAGTCTAGGACTGGAGGTCACAGCCTCAGAATTAAAGGACATTCTTTAAAGGAGATGAGGAGAAATTTCTTTTGACAGAGGGTGGTGAATCTGTGGAATTATTTGCAACAGAAAGCTGTGGAGGCCAAGTCAGTGGGTATTTTGAAGGCAGAAATAGATAGATTCTTGATTAGTACAGACATCAGAGGTTACGGGGAGAAGGCAGGAGAATGGGGTTAGGGGGGAGAGATAGATCAGTTGTGATTGAATAGCGGAGTAGATTTGATGGGCCTAATTGCACTCCTATTCCTTATGACGTTATGTAAATTATAGGAAGGTAAATGGTATTTATTAAAAAATAATTTTAGAATAAATGTCTTGCTACGTTGTCAGGTCTCCATCATCAAGAATGTATTTGTGAGAGAGGGACTGCCATGAATGTCCATCAGAATCATTCATTGGATGGTGGGTTTGTCGTCTGGACAGGGATTAAGAACAATAGTTCATTCATCTCTTGAGTTTAGAAGAATAAGGAGTGATCTCAGATGAACCAGCAAAAATCTTAAGGGGTTTGACAGGGAAAATGCCATTGATGCTTGCCTTGGCTGTGGTGTTCAGTACCAAGACACAATGGTTTCTACTTAGGGGCTGGCCATTCAGACAAAGGTAAGAAGAAATTTCTTCACCAAATGATGGTGAATTGTTGGTATTTTGTACACAAGACACCTGTGGCAGCAGAAGCTCCCTGCACGCCGTGCGGCAGAAGCTACCTGCTGGCCGCTCGGCAGAAGCTACCAGCACGCTATACTATAGTTCCCAGGCTTTTGCTTGCAGCCCTTTTTAATAGAGGCACAACATTTGCCACCCTCCAGTCTTCCAGCACCTCACCCATATTTAATGACGACTCATAAATCTCAGCCAAGACTCCTGCAATTTCTTCTCTAGCTTCCCACAGTATCCTCGGATACATCGGGTCAGGCCCGGGAGATTTGTCTACCTTTATATGCATCAGGACCTTCAGCACCTCCTTGACCATAACACTGACTGCCCTCAAGATGCTTCTTTGCCCTTCCTCTAACGGGACATGCATGCCCAGCACACTTTAAAAACATCCCTCTTTCCAGATGTTCCTTTTCCTTCAACCAGCCTGCTCCAATCAACTTGAGCAAGTTCCTGTCTACTACCTTCACAACCTGGTCAGAGAACCTTTCTCAAATGCTATGGAAGTTTACCTAGTGCAGGCCAGACACTTGGGCAGCCAGCTGGCCTCTTGCATCGGAAAAACATGACATTTGTGGTTGTCTGTAGCTATTCAATCTTCACCTATTGCTGCCAAATTGTTACAAATTATGTATGGACAAGAGAGATGAATTTATACTGAAGCATTTCCTTTACAGCATACATCCGTTCCTTGATGATTCAAGATTTTTTCCCCCTGTAATCCATGGGGTGTTTCAATGAATCATAGAATCACAAAGCTCTGACACAAGCACATGAGTCAAAGCTGACCATCAAACACTCACTTACATTTATCCTACAATAATCCTGTTTTATTTTCTCTCCATTCCATTTTGTCACACATTCTACTATGACAATGTCAACAATAATAAAGTAGACTACTTACCTACACACTAGAGGCAATTTACAATGGCCGATTATTTCACCAACCTGAACATGTTAGGGATGTGGGATGAAACTGGAACACTCTGAACGAACACGTGTGTTCAAAGAAAGAACATGTAAACTTCACACAGACAGCACCAAAAGTCGGGCATGAACCTGAATCGCTCGACCTGAGAGTAGCTCCACTTGCTGTCCACTATGTCCTATACATTGAATATGGATGGCTGTCCACTCCTACGCCTTTAAGATATCATCTATTCCTGGAGAATAGATTATGAAAGAAAACTGGCAAAGAAAGGGAAAATAGTTTATGAAAGAAAACTGGCAGGGAACATAAAAACTGACTGCAAAAGATTTTATAGATATGTCAAGATAAAAAGATTAGTTAAAACAAATGTAGGTCCCTTGCAGTTAGAAACAGGTGAACTGATCATGGGGAACAAGGACATGGCAGACCAATTGAATAACAACTTTGGTTCTGTCTTCACTAAGGAAGACTTAATTAATCTGCCGTAAATAGCAGGGGACCGGGGGACAAATGAGATGGAGGAACTGAGGGAAATCCAGGTTAGCTGGGAAGTGGTGTTAGGTAAATTGAATGGATTAAAGGCCGATAAATCCCCAGGGCCAGATAGGCTGCATCCCAGAGTACTTAAGGAAGTAGCCCCAGAAATATTGGATGCATTAGTGATAATTTTTCAAACCTCTTGAGTAGTTCCTGGAGTTCCTGGAGGGTTCTGGAGTAGTTCCTGATGATTGGAGGGTAGCTAATATAACCCCACTTTTTAAAAAGGGAGGAGAGAGAAAACGGGGAATTACAGACCAGTTAGTCTAACATCGGTAGTGGGGAAACTGCTAGAGTCAGTTATTAAAGATGGGATAGCAACACATTTGGAAAATGGTGAAATCATTGGACAAAGTCAGCATGGATTTATGAAAGGTAAATCATGTCTGACGAATCTTATAGAATTTTTCGAGGATGTAACTAGTAGAGTGGATAAAGGAGAACCAGTGGATGTGTTATATCTGGACTTTCAGAAGGCTTTCGACAAGGTCCCACATAAGAGATTAATATACAAACTTAAAGCACACGGTATTGGGGGTTCAGTATTGATGTGGATAGAGAACTGGCTGGCAGACAGGAAGCAAAGAGTAGGAGTAAATGGATCCTTTTCAGAATGGCAGGCAGTGACTAGTGGGGTACCGCAAGGCTCAGTGCTGGGACCTCAGCTATTTACAATATATATTAATGATCTGGACGAGGGAATTGAATGCAACATCTCCAAGTTTGCGGATGACACGAAGCTGGGGGGCAGTGTTAGCTGTGAGGAGGGTGCTAGGAGGCTGCAAGATGACTTGGATAGGCTGGGTGAGTGGGCAAATGCATGGCAGATGCAGTATAATGTGGATAAATGTGAGGTTATCCACTTTGGTGGCAAAAACAGGAAAGTAGACTATTACCTGAATGGTGGCCGATTAGGAAAAGGGGAGATGCAACGAGACCTGGGTGTCATGATACACCAGTCATTGAAAGTGGGCATGCAGGTGCAGCAGGCAGTGAAGAAAGCGAATGGTATGTTAGCATTCATAGCAAAAGGATTTGAGTATAGGAGCAGGGATGTTCTACTGCAGTTGTACAGGGTCTTGGTGAGACCACACCTGGAGTATTGCGTACAGTTTTGGTCTCCTAATCTGAGGAAGGACATTCTTGCCATAGAGGGAGTACAGAGAAGGTTCACCAGACTGATTCCTGGGATATCAGGACTTTCATATGAGGAAAGACTGGATAGACTCGGCTTGTACTCATTGGAATTTAGAAGATTAAGGGGGGATCTTATAGAAACGTACAAAATTCTTAAGGGTTGGACAGGCTTGATGCAGGAAGATTGTTCCCGATGTTGGGGGAGTCCAGAACAAGGGGTCACAGTTTAAGGATAAAGGAGATATATATTAGGACTGAGATGAGAAAAACATTTTTTACGCAGAGAGTGGTGAATCTCTGGAATTCTCTGCCACAGAATGTAGTTGAGGCCAGTTCATTGGCTATATTTAAGAGGGAGTTAGATGTGGCCCTTGTGACTAAAGGGATCAGGGGGTATGGAGAGAAAGCAGGTACAGGATACTGAGTTGGATGATCAGCCATGATCATATTGAATGGCGGTGCAGGCTCAAAGGGCCGAATGGCCTACTCCTGCACCTATTTTCTATGTTTCTATGTTTCTATGGAGTTAAATCTGCCAGTGGCAATGTCGTTGACTCTTCAATATTCTGTGCTTTGGGATCCCCTTCAATTTTCACCCATCAGCATCTCCAGTAAGATGAGCACTAGACAACTGGACAACTAGAGAGCGGTCCTGAACTACTATCTACCTCATTGGAGAACCTTGGACTCTTTAATCAGATTTTTAAACATTATTCCCTTCATCATATATCTGTACACTTTAGACGGCTAAATTGTAAACATGTATAGTCTTTCCGCTGACTGGATAGCACGCAACAAAAAGCTTTTCTTTGTACCTCGGTACACGTGACAATAAACTAAATTAAACTAAAATACTGTGTGACAACATTTTTCATTCAAGTTCTGGGCTTTTAAATGCAGATCGCCAGATGATCGCTACTCCCTCCAAACACCTTATATTTACAGAATTTGCAATGTACATGAAAATGCTCCTATGCCTTGCCCTGGAAACGCAAATAAACTTGATCTAATGGCATTATACAATCACTGCACCTTGACTGGAAAAACATTCTTTGCCAAATAAACCCAGAGGTAAAATGCTTTCAGGTTTATTGTCCATCGTCTTATTGTGTCTACCCAGATTATAAACCCCTTGATGTATACAATTTCAGCACAGTTTAATGCCATAATCATTAACTTTTATAACTGATAATTATAAGGGCTGTAAAATATTGCTTGTTATCAATAAATCCTGGTAAATGAACAAGCTGTAAAAGTAATACATTTTTAAGTTTTCTTAAAGGCTCACCGACCTCAGGAACTTGAGCCACCAGGTCATTCCTTAGAAATAATGGGTTTTAATTCAAATAACAAACAGGTAATGATAATGTACAATAACCCAATCCCAGTCTTAACTCTCATCTCTAACATAGAGCCATAGAGACAATGCATCATTTGGAAGGATACAGGCCCTTCAGCCCAATTTGTCCATGCCGAGCAAAAGGGCCCATCCAAGGTAGTCCCATTTGCCCACATATGGCCCATATCCATTGAAAGCTTTCCAATCCATGTACCTGTCCAAATGTTTTAAACTGTGTCACCTAGATTTAGCTCTTAGGGCTAAGGGAATCGAGGGATATGGGGAAAAAACCAGAACGGGGTACTGATTTTGGATGATCAGCCATGATCATATTGAATGGCAATGCTGGCTCAAAGGGCAGAATGGCCTACTCCTGCACCTATTTTCTATGTTTCTACTTCCTCTGGCGGCTCACTCCATATATCCACCACCCTCTGTGTGAACAAGTTGCCCCTATCACATCAACCTATGCCCTCTATTTCTTGACACCCCTACCCTGGGAAAGATTCTATGCATTCACTCCATGCATTCCCCTTGTGATTACATACAACTCCATAACAGCCCCTTAACTGAGATACTGTGTACCCCATGAATCATGGTAGTTCTTTCTTTCTACAAGTGTCTCATATCACAGAGGGAGCATATCTTAGTTCAATCCTTTTCCAATTAAATTAACATACCCATAACTCTCCACCCCATAATTTACAAGTCTGAGGCCATCTCCTGCACGCAGAACAAATTAGTTTAATTTAGCCTCATGTTTGACATGGACATAGTGGGCCGAAGGGCCTGTCCTTGTGGTTTACTGTTCTATGTTCTATGTTCTATTCTGATCAATATGGATTAATCCCACAGAAGACAATGCATTTAACGATTTAGCCATTGCTGCAACATTTTATTATCCTGTATCAATTTTGTAAATTATCAATAAAAAACCAACAAGTTTACAATGACAGTAATTCTTGATTTGTTTTAAAACCATGCATTTAATAAGCTGACCGTTTAGCCTAAATCGAATCTCCTAAAATTTCAAGTAAAACAAAGCCCAAGAACTTTGAGAAGATTAACTGTGGGCTTAGACACTAATCGCAGAATTACGCTGCAACATTCCTGGTTTGCGATTTGCTGCAAATTAATCTCAATTCTCAGAGCAGTTAGCATTGAGCAGAACATTTCCAAAACCTCACACTCAATACATTGTTAACATGCCCAAATTACTTTGTTAACATGCCCACCGAGTCCATGCTGATCAGCGATCGCTAGATCGTACACTAGAAATTATCCAACGCACTAGGGACAATTTACAATTTACAGAAGCCAATTAACCTACAAACCAGTGCGTCTTTGGAGTGTGGGAGGAAATTGGAACACTCGGAGAAAACTCACACAGTCACAGGGAAAACGTACCGACTCAGTACAGACAGCACTCATGATTGAACCCGGGTTTCTGGCGCTGGGAGGCAGCAACTCTACAGCCGCGCCATTGTGCCACCCGGGGCTCTGGTGATGATTCCACAGTACAACATATAATGTTACAACAACAATTTGCAAAGCACAGGATGTTAACACCATTGAGCTCTAAATCATCTGATTTTCAGTTTGTATAGCCTGGCTCTTGATTAGGTTTAAACTTGGCAATTTTTATTATCAGTCCCAAGTCAGTAGAATCTCTCTCATTAGTGTCACTCTTCTTAAAGGAAGAAAATTCATCCAACACGGCACAGTGGTGCAGTTGGTAGAGCTGTTGTCTCACTGTGCTGGAGACCTGGGTTCAATCTTAATTTTGAGTGCTGTCAGTGTGGAGTTTGCAGATCCTCCCTGTGTGGATTTCTGGTTTTCTCCCACATCCGAAACACATTCAGGCCTGTAGGTTAATTGGCCATTGTCAATTTCCCCTAATATGTAGGGAAAGGATGGGGAAGTTTGAATAACATAGAAATTGTGTGTAGGAAGGAACTGCAGATGCTGGTTTACACTGAAGATAAACACAAAATTCTGGAGTAGCTCAGCTGGGGAAAAGGAATAAGCGACGTTTCGGGTTGGAAGACTACTTCAGAGAAATAGTATAAATGGGTGATCAACGGTCAGCCCATTTCCATGTTGTATCTCTAAACTAAACACTGAGCAGTAAATGTCCATTGGTGTTCCTGCAATCATCCATGGTGAACTGGCAATGAGTGAGATTCACTTTATAGGCTGCTACTACGTATTTATTGAACATTTATCAGAATTTGCATTGGAGATAAATGTGTTTCACCTACAGACGGAACAACACTATGTCAGTCCCAAGACGGTAAACAATTTGGAGGTGGTGAAAGTGAGTGGGGAAATCAGATTATATCTATATTCAAAAAAATAATCTGCTGGAGGAGGATGCAGCCTGAGCCACTGAGTTTAGTTTAGTTTAAAGATACAGTGCGGAAACAGGCCCTTCGGCCCACCGACTCCGTGCCGACTAGCGATCCCCACACACTAAAGCTCTCCTGCACACATTAGGGGCAATTTACAATTATACCAAGCCAATTAACCCACAACCTGCACGTCTTTGGAGTGTGGGAGGAAACCGAAGATCTTGGAGAAAACCCATGCGGTCACGAGGAGAACGTACAAACTCCGCACCCGTTGTCGGGATCAAACCTGGGTCTCCGATGCTGCAAGAGCAACTGTAACGTTGCGCCACCGTGCTGTCCTAAGTTCTTCTGCAATTTGTTTTTCACTTATGTTTCCATCTTCTGAAGAATCTTGTGACTCTAGCCATGCAACAAACTTTCCAATGTATCACAACCAGTACAACTTCTCCTTCCACCCACCAAAGTCTTATCCTTGCAGCCCTGCACTCAAAACTCACAGCAAATGGAAGAGCCACCAGGATGGAGTTTGGTTTGTTTCAGTTCCAATGTTATTTCATTAAATTCCTTATGAATTAATGTCTCCACATACCAGATTCTGAACGGCAAGATAACGTCAAGTGAAAATAAAAACATGATGTTCACCACCTGCTAGAAATAAATTATATGGTTGTTTTCAAAAGGGAACTGGATGAATGTGAGGGAGAAAAATATCAATTGCCCCTTGGGAAAATACAGTTGGCTGCGGCTGCCTAAATGACTCAAGTTGAAGTTTATTGTTGTCATGTATACCGAGGTGCAGTGAAAAGCTTTCTTTTGCATCCTAAGCAATCAAATCAGATAATGTTATACATAAACACAATCATGCCAAACAAGTATAATAGGAAAGACACAGAGTGCTGGGGGAAGATACAGAGGGCCGAATATAATTCTCAGCATTGTAGTGCACCAGTGCCAGAGACAAAGTTCAATGTCACAATAAAGTAGAGGTAAATTGGCAGCAAGGCAAAGGCCGCGGACGCCAACAGGATTAACAAGCTCATCAGGAAGGCTGGCTCCATCCTGGGGGCAGAGTTGGATTCATGGGAGGTGATCTTGGAGCGGAGGATGCTCCTCAAACTGCAGAGCTTCTTGGACAATACAGCTCACCCCCTCCATGATACACTGGTCAACCCGAGGAGTACCTTCAGCAACAGACTGGTTCCACCAAGATGCAGTACAGAAAGCCACAGGAGATCCTTTTTTTCCTGTGGCTATCAAACTATACAACTGTCCCCCTTCTGTGATGGGGTAGACTGACTCCCCCCCCCCCCACTCCAATCTTTGCACATCCCCAACCCTTTCCACTCGTCACTTTAATTTTGTCTTTTATGACTATTGGCAGATCAATTTCCCTCCTGGGATAAATAAAGTTCTATCCTATAGTATTGTATTGTATAATTGAAGAGTACCCTAGCTTATGGAAGGCCCATTCAGAAGCCTGATAATAGAAGGCAAGAAGATGATGCACACTTTCAAGCTTCTGTATTTTCTGCCTGACAGGAGCAGGAAGAAAAAGGAATGACCGGGGATGGGTTATTAATTATTTTGGATGCTTTCCCTGTGTGAACTGTATCACAGTTCAATGATGGGGAGTCTGGTCTGTGTGATGGATTGGGCTATATCCACAAATCTCTACAATTTCATGCAGTCTTGGACAGAAGCTGTTCCCAAAGCTCAGCTGTGATGCAACCTGGCAGTATGCTTTGTGTAGTGCATCCATAAAAGGCTGGTATGGTATCAAAATATTAAATGGACTACTTCCTTATTTTAACAGTTTTAAAACAGCAGAATGGTTTGTGTTCAGTTTATACTTCAAATATTTTATTAACGTTTAAGAAACATTTAGACAGGTACATGGAAAGGACAGGTTTAGAAGGATACGGGCCAAACTCAATGAGTATAACCAGGTGGCTGACAACCCAATTAAATTGGAAGGGAGAAAAAGGAGGAACATGCTGATTGGAAAATAAATGGAAAGGTACTTCTGGAGTTCTAAGATGATCAACAATTGAGGCTCAGTATAATCATCTCTCAGGAACATTTGTTTGGAACACCTTGTCTGTTGCCCTCCCCAGAGTGAGAATGTAACTCTATATAGGACCCAACATCAGGAGATCAAAGACTGTTGGGACCATACCTCTGCAATACCCTGCAGAAAATGGAAACTCTTAAATCTTGTATTGTTAGTGTTTGTGGCATCAAAACAATACTACGGTTTCAAAGGATTAAAGGGTTAATGTTTAAACAGGGAATGTCCTCACATTACTCGAGTTACACAGGACACTGCAGATCATCAACCCTAAGTGCAACTACAGCCCGACCAGTTTTTTGTCCAAACAGGTGTCAACTTTCCCTTAAAAGCATCCTTCTTTAAAAAGACACAGTTATCAGGTGACTGTGAACAGGAGCCCCGTCCCCTTCCATTCGGCATGCCCAGTGACCTGCATGAATGTCAAACAATAGTCAGATGTCATTGATAGTTAAACCAGTGACTGGTTTAATTGCGGCAGCCCAGAGGCTGTGAGCACAATGCTACTCAGCAGTCACTAACTGGCAAAACGCTGATGCGTTAAAAAAAAAAAAAACACTGAGTGGAAGAGTGCAAAGGGCTTTCAGAGAACCAGCACATCACACACTGGCAAACTGACAGACAACAGGATGATGGTTTTGCAAAAAGAGGGCCATTAAAACATAAACCTTACAAGGCCATGACAGTACTGATTAATTATTTTCATTGGAGCAACGAAAAACAAAAATTAAATTATTAACTGGACTGGGGCTGGAAAATTCACTCATACTAACTGTGCAGGCATCATTGTATTCCCTCACTAGGGAAAAAAATGTTAGCAATGAAGCTAAAGCCACACACTTTTATTAGCCAACAGTAGCCTGAGCAGTCAATCTAGCCAATCACCAAATTCTATCAGGAACCATTTTAAAATTAATTTCTCAGGATTTCTCAGGATCTGGACCAGATAAGATACATCCAAGGATGCTGTGGGAAACTAGAGAGGAAATTGTGGCAGCCGTGCTGAAATTTACAAGTCATCAATTGGGACTAGTGTAGATGGGACATGTTGAGCCGGTGTGGGCAAGTTGGTCCGAAGGGCCTGTTTCCGCACTGTTTGACTCCATGACTATTTGGGTATCACTGACAGGGCCAACATTTACTGCCCATTCTTAATTGCTCAGGACCCAACCATGTGAACGAAATGCTTCAGGCAGTTGGGGAGGGGGTTTCAGGAATTAGTCTCAGTCAAGATGAACGAAGGGTGAAATATTTCCAATTCTCAGTTGTTTAAATCTTGGAGGGAAAGCTGCAGTTGGTGATGTTCCAAAGTGCCTGAAACCGATGTCCTTCACTGTGGCAGGTATTACAGGTTTAGGATGTGCTGTCAGTATAGCTTGTGTCATAGAGGCAAAGAGTAATAGAGTCATATAGCATAGAAACAGGCCTTTCAGCCCAGCTTTCCCATGCAGACCAAGGTGTCCGCATCTACACTGGTCCCACCTGTTCACGTTTGGTCCATATCCCTCTAAATTTTCCCCATCCATCTACCTGTCCAAATGTTTTTAAATATTTTAGTTTCTGCCTCAAATACCTCCTCTGGCAGGTCATTCCGTATACCCACCACCCTCTGTGAGAAAAGGTTGCCCCAAAGAGTCCCATTAAATCCTTCCCTTCTTCCCTTAAACCCATGTCTCATGTGAATAACTGCACTGCATTTGGTAGATGGGACAGACTGCAGCCACAGATCGTCAGTAGCGGAGGGAGTGGATGTTTAAGATGATAGATGGGGTGCCGAACAAGTGGATTGCTATTTAGTGACAAGAGTTATTAAATAGAGCATCATACTTTGCATTTGTATATTGTGAATACATTTGTTAATGTACATTGTGTCATGAGTTAAATCACACAGTCAACTATCGTCACTTGCAGCCATGCTCTTATACAGCTGCCGAGGACTGCTCCACCTGCCTTTTAAAGAAATAGATCTGGCATTCATACAAACTTTGATCTTAGTGTGTCCCTAGTCCCACTGTGGCATGGGCTTATCATCCTACAAAGTAGCTGACGAAGCCAAGCTGCAGCATTTGACACCTTTTTAAATATCGTAACTTTTACATAATTGTGTACATATGACATTTGGATATGTTGGATACAAAATACAGTTGGATAGAAGAGCAGGAAATGGGAATGTGTACTTCGGGAAGAAACTGCAGGAAAAGCATGGATCATGACCATGGGAAGATTGTTGATGAGGGTCAGGATTATACCCCATGAACAATTAGCACCATAATTTCAAAGACCCAAAAGCCTGGTCAGCCACAGAGTTTTCATGGTGGGCCAGGGTTGGGGGGAACAGGTGGGGTGTAGTGGAGGCAGTGCAAACATGCTGGATAAAGGGGAGGCACAGTGGCGCCGCGGTAGAGTTGCTACCTCACAGCGCCAGAGAACTGAGTTTGACCCTGACCTTGGGTGCTGCCTGCATGGAGTTTGCACGTTCTCTCTGTGACCGCATGGGTTTCCTCTGGTTTCCTCCCACATCCCAAAGACGTGCGGGTTTGTAGCTTAATTGGCATTTGTAAATTGCCCCGAGTGTGTCAGGAGTGGATGAGAAAGTGGGATAACACAGAAATAATGTGAATGGGTGATCCATGGATGGCATGGACTCGGTGGGCCGAAGGGCCTGTTTCTATGCTGCATCTCGAAACTAAACTGGACCTGGGACTGTACTTTATCATATTTCAGTAACTGGATGAATATTTCTTTGTATAACATATGATTATGTAAGAATGGGAGAATGTCTTTGTGAGATACCTCGACCCCTTTATTTACACACGGTTCCTTCCAATGGCAATCTAAGAGCAGTGATCATCAGCTTGAGATCTAGCTTCATTATTCCTTTAGCCGCAAACTGTAGCCGCACCTCCGCCTTGTGCTCATTCAATACCTTACCGCAACGCAGGACGAAAGGAACCCTGTCCCAACGCTAATTCTGTATGTACAGCTCCACCACAGCGCACATAGATGGATTGAAGTCAGTGTCAATTCCCCAACTTAGTACAGCTACAGCAATAAACCTAAAATATTTCTGATCTTTTCCAGATCAGCTCTACATTTGACCATGCACTGAACATTTTGACCAAAATATATATTAGAATATTGGCCCTTTCAAGAATCAAGAATGCTTTATTGTCATATGTAAGGGCACAATGAATTTTTTACTTACAGCAGCAGCACAATTGATTTGTAATCACAGTACTCAATAGATACTATAATAAACAATTATTTAAAAAGTTCAGTTTTAAAAAATCGAGCAGGAAAAAACAAAGCTCTAACTTTCTTGTGCAACCTAGGCAGTAGGTAGTTTAGTTGCAGTTCGTAGTTTTCAATAGCCTGATGGTTGCTGCGAGGAAGCTGTTCCTCAACCTGGATGTTACACTTTTAAGTAGCTTTTACCATAGTTCTAGATAGGTCTACACCTGCAGGTTGCATTTCCATGGTATATAAACTAAGTTTCCCATCTCAAAATTGATGCGCTTGCTTGTCAAATTTTTCTGCAAAACTCCACAACTCTACCTCTAGATGGTGGGTAACACCACCATCTATAAGTTCCCCGCCAAGCTGCACACCACCCTGACCTGGAAACACAGGGTTGCTCCTTCATCATTGCTGGGTCTAAATCCTAGAATTGGATTAGGCATGGATAGAGTGGATGTGGAGAGGATGTTTCCACTAGCGGGAGAGTCTAGGGCTAGTCTTAGCCTCAGAATTAAAGGACATTCCTTTAGGAAGGAGATGAGGAGGAATTTATTTAGCCAGTGGTGAATCTGTGGAATTCTTTGCCACAGAAGGCTGTGGAGGCCAAGTTAGCGGATATATTTAAGGCAGAGATAGATAGATTTTTGATTAATATGGGTGTTAGTGGTTAATGGGAGAAGGCAGGAGAATGGGGTTAGGAAGGAGAGAATGATCAGCCATGATTGAATGGCGGAGTAGACTTGATGGGCCGAATGGTCTAATTCTGCTTTGTCACCTACATCAACGATTTGGATGAGAATGTACAAGGCATGATTAGTAAGTTTGTACATGACACTAAAATAGGTGGTATTGTGGACAGTGAAGATGGTTATCAAGATTACAGCAGGATGTTGATTGTTTGGACAAGTGGGCTGAGGAATGGTCACTGGAATTTAATGCAGATTAGTGCAAGGTGGTGCATGTTAGAAAATCAAACCAGAGCAAGATCATCACAGTGAATGGCAGAACCTAGGGAGTGATGTAGAGCAGAGGGATCAAGGAATGCAGGTACATAGTTCTTTGAAAGTGGTGCCATGAAATGTTAAGACGACTTTCGGTACATTGGCCTTCATCAGTCAGGGTATTGAGTATAGAAGTTGGGATGTTATATTACAGCTGTACAAGATGTTGGAGAGGCCACACTAGGAGTATTGTGTTCAGTTTTGTTCACAGTGCTATAGGAAGGATGTTATTAAGATGGAAACAGTGTAGGGAAGATTACATGGATGTTGGCAACGTTTCGGGCCGAAACCCTTCTTCAGAAGGGTTTCGGCCCGAAATATTGCCTATTTCCTTCGCTCCATAGATGCTGCCGCACCCGCTGAGTTTCTCCAGCCTTTTTGTCTACCTTCGATTTTCCAGCATCTGCAGTTCCTTCTTGAACATTACATGGATATTGTCAGGACTTGTGGACCTGAGCTACAAGAGATATTGGGCAGGCTAGAACTTTATTTTGCAGGATGAGGGGTGATCATATAGACATGTATAAATTCATGGGGAATAGATCGGGAGAACGAGCTGCCAGAGGAGGTAGTTGAGGCGGGTGCTATAACAAAACTTAAAAGACATTTGGACAGGCACTTGTATAGGAAAGGTTTGGAGGAAAATGGGCCAAACTGGGGCAGGTGGGACTAGCATAGATCTCGGTCAGCATGGGCAAGTTGGTCTGAAGGGCCTGTTTCTGTGCTGTATAAATCTACGTACATGTCTAAGTGTCTCTTTTACCACTTCCTCCGGTTGCTTCTAAAATATATCTGGCATGTTTGGGCAATTTCTGAGTGAGACCATTTAACTTGACCAAGAAACAAACATGGCATCTTTCCAACTCATTTGCGCTCATCTTACATTCTTGCTTACTGGGTTCCCAGGAGGCTTGTCAATTAGTTTGTATTGAACAAGGGCTCAAAAATGAAAACCATGGCAAGCCTTGTCAAGTTATTCAACTGTGGCTCAGTAAAAGTTATACAACCGGCCAGGCAAAATAAGCAGTCGACACTAACACTCCCCGCATCAGTACTCAGAGCAACGTGATCATTCACAGCAGTACGAGACTTCTAGAACTGCAGTGTTTCGCAAATTTAGCTTATCTCACTGACTGCACCGTTTCTGTACATAAGTCGCATTATTACAATATGCTTTTATAAAGAACAAAGGGAGGTAATTTTGATCAAACAGGGTATCAATGGGAAAGCCCGTATGAAAAAAAAGGATGGCGAAAGAGGAAAATAATGAGTAAGCAATAACAGAACAAAGGACTGCTTGGGCTGTTGCTTTAAGCCAGGGCGATGGACAAAGGCTTTTCAGGAAACCGGTGGCCAATTGATTTTCAATCCCATAAAACCTATCATAATTTGATTTTTGAGATTATGTTTTCAGAGTTTGAGAGTTCATGGACTAAGTTCATCTTCAGTTTCTTCATCAATGACATTCCTTCCATCATAAAACCAGAAGCGGGATGTTTGCCTATGATTGCACAATAGAACATAGCACATAGAACAGCTTAGCACAAGAACAGGCCCTTCAGCACAGGCATTCAGAAGTTCATAAGACCATCTCTTATCTGCCTGCACATAATCCATATCCCTCCATTCCCTGCATATCCAAATGCCTATCCAAAAGTCTCATAAATGTCACTATCGTATCTGCCTCAACCACCACTCCCAGCAGCCCGTTCCAGGCACTCGCCACTCTCTGTGTTAAAAACTCGCCATGCTAAAAAATCTTGCTCCACAATGTTCAATGCCCTACTCTTCAGTAAATGAAGCAGAAAGACCTCGACAATGTTCAGGCATGAGCTAAAGATGGCAAGCAAACTTTGTGCCGGCAAGTATTAGTAATCATCCCAAGCAAGAAATAGACTAACCACCTATCCTTAAAATTCAAGGGCATTACCAATAACAACTCCACCGTCAATATTCCAGGGGTCCATTAACACAATATCACAGAAATAAATATACAATAATTAATAATATTTTAAATTACTAGGTAACCATAGCATAGATCATAGGCTGGATATTCTGCAGTGAATGATTCACCTCCTGGCAATCAAACGTCATTTTACCATCTGCAAGGCTGAAGCCAGGAGTGTGAAAGAATACTTTACTTGCCTGGAAAACAACTGGTGACAACTCTCAAAAAATGACACCAACAAGAGCTAAGGTAGACAAGAATGCTGGAGAAACTCTGTGGGTGAGGCAGTATCTATTGATTTTTAAGGGGGAGTGGAAAGGTTGAGGCGGTTGATGTCACGCCGGCTGTTTAAAATGAAGTGGTCTAAAGCAGGTAGATGGCCATGAGGGGGAGTCCAAGAGGAGGGTGTCCGTTGGAGACGGGAGAAGTGGTCAACACTAAGGGGTGAGGACTCCTTCCCAAGGAAAAACGCTTGGATGCGGAGGCGACAGAAGAAGAGCTCCACATCGTGGCAGACATGGAACATTTTTAAAGGGGAGGCTTTAACTAAGCATCAGTTTTGACCGACACTCCTTCAATCTCCCTGTGCATTCATTCCCTTCATCGCCAGGGCACCGTAACTGCCGTGTGCACCAACTGTAAAATGCAGCTACTTGCTTACAATGCTCAAACAGCATTTCCAAGTCCACAAAATCTACTACCAGGACAGGCAAAGGGCAACAGGCACATGAAAACCTGCAGATTCCCCTCCAAGTTGCACACCAGCTGGTTTGGAAAAGTATTGCCAGTACATCACGGTCAATGTAACAAATCCTGGAACACCCTTTCCAACAGCATTATGGAAGTTGCTTCACCAAAAGGATTACACTGGTTCAAGGGACAATTCGTGGCCACCTTCTTAAGAACAATTCAGATTGAACAATAAATGCTGGCTGAGGCAGCAATGTCCAGATCCCAAATAATAAATAGATGGAGAAACAGAATTCATGGCACGGTGAGCCACATATGGAGTAAAGGCTTCAGTTGATCTACCGTCCTGCTTTGAATTAGTTCCACTCAAATAGGATGATGAAAAGCCTGGGAGTGTTCGTCACAGCCACCCCTGTGTATGCCTGGAACTAAAGTCAGCCAGGATTCCTGCTTCTGATTACCACCTAGCGACTCCTGACACAAAGAGTGCACATGTGACGAGCAGGGAAAGTCAGGTTTAGGTCATGGTACCTCATGCGTTCTGCCAAAGCTTACTGTCCATGCTTATTTGAGTGAGATACCATCATGTCTGCACTTGTGGAAAACAAATGCGGGAAGGGAGAATAGGAAACAAAAGACACGGTGGGCCAGTTTTTGATGGTGGGCTGCAGGAAGGGGAGAGACACGAGGGAAAGGGGCAAAGCTTAGTGAAGGTCAGAGGGTTCATATAAGAGACCGTGTTATTACTGCCATGAAACATGGAGCAAAGAGGAATGTAATCACACAATCAGCTTCCAACATTGCAAATTTCACACTGTTGCTCAATCGCAATGTACTTCATGTAAAATATAGACAACATTGCTGATATTGCTCGACGATACAAACTGAATCAGCTATTTGTCCAAATTATTTTCCGTCCAATGTGATGTGGTTGCCAAATCTCATTTACAGCGTATTTATGGCAAGGGCATAAGGTCAACACAGACAGCAACTGTTCACCTCTACAGTTACAGCAGAGCCTCTTTATAAGATGAAAGCAGGGACAGTGTTGTTCACAAAGTGATGCGCAGATTTTCAATCAAATGCTTGTTTTTAACCGAGCAGCAGGATTGTTGTGCAACTCTTCAGATATCCCACCGTATCCTTTTCAATGGGTTAAACAAAAACTGATTCGAGGACCCAGTGACTCTTAAAGCAGCACCCCTGCAGCGTCATGCGTCAGCCACTCTTACGGTAGCAAGGAACAACTCCAATATAATTCTACAAAGGATTTAACTAGTCAGTTTGAGGAGGATGCAGCAGGTGTTACACAGATGACATTTATGCCAATGACTGTCAATCAAGGGTCCCAGCCCGAAACATCAGATTGAGCTCTTAAAGATAGCGGAGTTAAGGGATATGGGGAGAAGGCAGGTACGGGGTACTGATTGTGGATGATCAGCCATGATCACATTGAATGGTGGTGCTGGCTCGAAGTGCCGAATGGCTACTCCTGCACCTATTCTCTACTGTCTATTGTCTATTGTCACCCATCCTTTTTCTCCAGAGATGCCTCGTGACCCGCTGAGTTACTCCAGCACTTTGTGTCAATCTCTTGACCATGCCCAGTTCTTGCTTTCATCTGTGGCTGGACTTCTCTGTGCATCTAGCCTACACTGGTCTGCAGCGTGATATTGTGTTGTTAAGGCAACTTCAATTAGAAACGTCAGCCATTCCTTCTATCCAGAGATACTGCCTGTCCCGCTGAGATACTCCAGCATTTTGTGTCTATCTTCAATTAACTTCAAGCCCTTCCCACACCCCTCAGGTGCCTGGTGCCTACTAGTCCACAGTAGAATTGCTGCCTTGCAGCGCCAGAGACCCGGGTTTGATCCTGACCGCCTGTGCAGTCTGTACAGAGTTTGCAAGTTCTCTCCATGACTGTGAGAGTTTTCTCCGGTTGCTCTGGTTTCCTACCACACTCCAAAGATGTACAGGTTTGTAGGTTAATTGGCCAGTAAAAATTGTAAAATTGACCCTTGTATGTAGGATAGTGCTAGTGTACATGTGATCGCTGGTTGGCACAGACCTGGTGGGCCGAAGGGCCTGTTTCCATGCTGTATGAATCCACATTCACCTTTCACCTCCCTTTGCTACTTATTCCTTTGTCCACTATTAGAGAGGGGAAGAAATACTCTATCCCCAGTCACTTACTCCTGCACACAGTTTTGAAACTGTAAACTGGGTTCACCACTACAACTGTGGGCACCTGGACGTCAAACTCTGGGAATCCGTATTGAACAGGTATCAGTGCAAAATGGCAGATATCAGATATAGACAATGAGTTGTCACAGACAATATGAGAGCATTCAGCCAGGCAAAGAAGGGCAGTGGAGGAGGAGAGGGAAGAAGCAAAGGAACGTCAAGACTTCCCCATGTTTCTATAAGACCCCCCCTCAATCTCCGGGAGAACCAGTGGATGTGTTATATCTGGACTTTCAGAAGGCTTTTGACAAGGTCCCACATAAGAGATTAGTATACAAACTTAAAGCACACGGTATTGGGGGTTCAGTATTGATGTGGATAGAGAACTGGCTGGCAAACAGGAAGCAAAGAGTAGGAGTAAACGGGTCCTTTTCAGAATGGCAGGCAGTGACTAGTGGGGTACCGCAAGGCTCAGTGCTGGGACCCCAGCTACTTACAATATATATTAATGATTTGGACGAGGGAATTAAATGCAACATCTCCAAGTTTGCGGATGACACGAAGCTGGGGGGCAGTGTTAGCTGTGAGGAGGATGCTAGGAGGCTGCAAGGTGACTTGGATAGGCTGGGTGAGTGGGTAAATGCATTGCAGATGCAGTATAATGTGGATAAATGTGAGGTTATCCACTTTGGTGGCAAAAACAGGAAAGTAGACTATTATCTAAATGGTGGCCGATTAGGAAAAGGAGAGATGCAACGAGACCTGGGTGTCATGGTACACCAGTCATTGAAAGTAGGCATGCAGGTGCAGCAGGCTGTGAAGAAAGCGAATGGTATGTTAGCATCCATAGCAAAAGGATTTGAGTATAGGAGCAGGAGGGTTCTGTTGCAGATGTACAGGGTCTTGGTGAGACCACACCTGGAGTATTGCGTACAGTTTTGGTCTCCAAATCTGAGGAAAGACATTCTTGCCATAGAGGGAGTACAGAGAAGGTTCACCAGATTGATTCTTGGGATGTCAGGACTTTCATATGAAGAAAGACTGGATAGACTCGGATTGTACTTGCTAGAATTTAGAAGATTGAGAGGGGATCTTATAGAAACATACAAAATTCTTATGGGGTTGGACAGGCTAGATGCAGGAAGATTGTTCCCGATGTTGGGGAAGTCCAGGACAAGGGGCCACAGTTTCAGGATAAAGGGGAAATCCTTTAGGACCGAGATGAGAAAAACATTTTTCACACAGAGAGTGGTGAACCTCTGGAACTCTCTGCCACAGAAGGTAGTTGATGCCAGTTCATTGGCTATATTTAAGAGGGAGTTAGATGTGGCCCTTGTGGCTAAAGGGATCAGGTGGTATGGAGAGAAGGCAGGTACAGGATACTGAGTTGGATGATCAGCCATGATCATATTGAATGGCGGTGCAGGCTCGAAGGGCCGAATGGCCTACTCCTGCACCTATTTTCTATGTTTCTATGTTTCTATGTGGATTGGAATAACGGAGACCCAGAGAACTGGAAATATTCAAAATGGCAGAAGGCACAAGAGATCTCCTAGAATAAGTAGGGGGTCCTGGACAAATGGACAAAGAATAGAGTCATAGAGTTATAGAATCTTATGGTGTGGAAACAGGCCCTTCGGCCCAACTTGCCCACATGTCATGTCCCATCTACACTAGTCAGTGACAGTCTGGGAATCATTGGCTAATAATCTCGAGTTAAGGGCAAATGGGACGTA
The DNA here is from genome assembly GCA_038087875.1 of Malacoraja senta. Taxonomy (NCBI): domain Eukaryota; kingdom Metazoa; phylum Chordata; class Chondrichthyes; order Rajiformes; family Rajidae; genus Malacoraja; species Malacoraja senta. The sequence continues at coordinate 365,992,519 of CM075977.1, forward strand.
TGAAATCTGAGATCTCATACTAACCACTAACCCTCAGCTTCATTTTTCCCACAATGCAAGAGGCCATTCAGCCCATCAAATATATGCAGGTTCTCAGAACTATCTTATCACAGTTGTACTGCTGGGAATTAGAGCCTTCAACATCCATGCCAACCAAGAGGCCCTAACTAAACTGGTCCCATTTGCTTGGGTTTGGCCCCTATCCCTCAAAACCTTTCCTATACATGTACCTGTCCAAGTATATTTTAAATGCTGCAACAGTACCTGCCTCAACTACATCCTCTGGTCGCTTATTCAATATACCCACCACCCTCTCTTTGAACAAGTTGCCACTCATGTTCCTATTACATTTTTACCTCTTTCACCTTAAACCCATGTCCTCTGGTTCTTGATTCCTCTACTCTGGGTAAAAGACATGCCATCACCCTGTCTATTCCTATCATGATTTAATACATTGTTACAAGATAATTTCTCAGCCTCCTGTGCTCCAAGGAATAAAGTCCTAGCCTACCCTAACCTTTCCCTATAGTTCAGGTCCACGAGTCCTGATCATCTAAAATCAGTACCCTGTTCTTGCTTTTTCCCCATATCCCTTGATTCTTTTAGCCCTAAGAGCTAAATCTAACTCGCTTGAAAACATCTAGTGAATTGACCTCCACTGCCTTCTGTGGCAGAGAATTCCACAGATTCACAACTCTCTGGGTGAAGAAGTTTTTCCTCATCTCAGCCCTAAATGGCCTATCCTTCTTCTTAAACTGTGACCCCTGATTCTGGACCCCCAACATCGGGAACATTTTTCCTGCAGCTAGCCTGTCCAATCCTTAAAGAAGTTTATACGTTTCTATGAGATCCTCTCTCATCCTTCTAAATTCCAGTGAGTACAAGCCCAGTCGTCCCAATCTTTCATCATACATTAGTCCCACCATCACGGGAATCACCTGGTGAACATACGCTGTACTCCCTCAATAGCAATAATGTCCTTACTCAAATTAGGAGAACAAAACTGCACACAATACTCCAGGTGCAGTCTCAACAAGGCCCTGTACAACTGCTGTAGGTCCTCCTTGTTCTTAAACTCAAATCCTCTCGCAATGAAGGCCAACCTGCCATTAACTTTCTTCACCTGCCTGCTTACTTTCAGTGACTGATGTACAAGCACACCCAGGTCTCGTTACACCTCCCCTTTTCCTAATCTGACACCATTCAGATAATCTGAAGAAGGGTCTCGACCCGAAACGTCACCCATTCCTTCTCTCCAGAGATGCTGCCTGTCCCGCTGAGCTACTCCAGCATTTGTCTACCATACAGATAATAATCTGCCTTCCTGTTCTTGCCACCAAAGTGTATAACCTCACATTTATCCACATTATACTGCATCTGCCATGCATCTGCCTACTCACCCAACCTATCCAAGTCGTCCTGAAAAGCGCTATATAAATAAAATGTATTATTATTATTATTATTATCCTGCAGCCTCATAGCAGCCTTATAGCATCCTCATCGCTGCTCGCACTGCCACCCAGCTTTGCGTCATTCGCAAACTTGGAGATGTCACATTTAGTTCCCTTATCTAAATCGTTAATATATATTGTAAATAACTGTAAATAAACCCACTAGTCACTGCCTGCTATTCTGAAAAGGACCCAATAATTCCTACTCTTTACTTCCTGTCTGCCAACCAGTTCTCTATCCATGTCAATATCCTACCCCCAATACCATGTGCTCTAATTTTGCACACTAATCTCTTGAGTGGGACCTTGTCAAAGGCTTTTTGTAAGTTCAGATACACCACATCCACTGGTTCTCCCTTATCCATTCTACTTGTTACATCCTCAAAAAATTCCAGAAGATTTGTCAAGAATGATTTCCCCTTCATAACTCCATGCTGACTTTGACTGATCCTGTCACTACTTTCCAAATGCGCTGCTTTAACAATCGACAAGCATCTTCCCCACTACCGATGTCAGGCTAACTGGTCAATAATTTCCAGTTTTCTCTCTTCCTTCTTTCTTAAAAATAGGGGTTACATTGGCTACCCTGCAGTCCACAGGAACTGATCCAGAGTGGAGAGAACATTGGAAAATGATCACCAATGCATCTACGGTTTCTCGGGCCACCTCTTTGAGTACTCAGACATGCAGACCATCAGGCCCTGGGGATATATCTGCCTTCTGACCCAACAGTTTACCTAACACCATTTCCTGGCAAATGTAGATTCCCTTCAGTTCCTCCCTCCCACTAGATCCTCGGTCCCCTAGTATTTCTGGGGGATTGTTTGTGTCTTCCTCAGTGAAGACAGAACCAAAGTACTTGCTTAACTGTCTGCCATTTCTTTGTTTCCCATTATAAATTCACCTGTCTCTGATTGTAAGGGACCTACATTTGTCTTCACTAATCCTTTCCTTTTTACATATCTAAAGAAGGTTTTTGAATCAGTTTTTATATTCCCCGCAAGCTTCCTTTCATATTCTTTTTACGCCCTCTTAATTAACTCCTTTGTCCTCCGCTGTTGAGTTCTACATTTCTCCCAGTCCTCCGGTTTGCTGCTTCCTTAGCTCATTAGCTTCCCTAGTAAATTAGCTTAAGTAAAATTGTAAATTATCCCTAGTGTGTAGGATAGCATTAGTGTACGGGGTGATCAGTGGTCGGCGCGGACTTGGTGGGCTGAAGGGCCTGTTTCCGCGCTGTATTTCTAAAGTCTAAAGTCTAAACTAGCTACCTTGTTTCTTACATTGCAAAAGCGATTGCACCGTGAAACTATTCAATGGCTGTAAAGTAATTGAGGACCACCTGTAATGTCCTTTATGTATGAGTTGTACTTTTCCAGTTAATCAGTTTGCAAATCCTGACACATGCACAAATACTCTGCATAAAAAAGTAATTTGTATTCTACAAGAATGGTGCAGTGGTAATTCAATCAACATACAATTGCTTTATTGTTACATTACAGTTGCAGGACTCTACACAAGTTATAACTGGACAAAAAGGGAGGGGAACAATCAAACATCTAAGGCAATCTCATAAAATAAATACTTTAAACATCCAGTCTGCAAATGGTATCGAAATATTTCAATTTAAAAAATGAACTAGATCGAGAAGTTTGAGTAGTTGAGAAGTTGGTATTTAACACAATCAGTAAACAGTAGCAGTCAAAGGAGCAGATAAAGTGCATTTAAGGCCTTAGGATACCGAAAGCCAATAAAGTATTTTTGGAGAGCGGTTACCAATGCAAATTAGGAAATGTGGCAGCCCGACTTGCAAATGGCATGGCTCGACAAGTTCAATTTGCGACCTGTTTCCAAAATGCATCTATGGTCAACGAGGGAAATGTTACATAGTTTGCAGCAATTCATCAGATAGGTTTAAATTCGGCTGATTAAGGAAATGACTGGCACAAAGTTAAGAATGGAGCAAGGGACTCGACAAGTTAATGCCAATAGTGGTTTCCTAAATCACGTTGTCAGCAGCTGCACAAAAGCAGTTATTTCAAGGCTCACAGTCATTCTCTCTGCTGAACATGGCTGAAACACTGACAGCCATGTGATGAATGTTAAAGGAAACACATGGTTAACCACTTGTTTCTGGACTATAGAAAGCTGGTTAAAAGGGAACAGGATGCCCTCCAAAGGTCTCATGCTCTAGATTTCACTGATGGCTCAGTTAAGGCAGCAGTTTAATATGTACATTAAACGCCTTTATTCCCAATATATCATTTACAAGTCTGACACCTTAATGCAGATACAAAAACTAAAACGCAGTGGAAAGGGAAATGCGAATAAACTAGTTTTTAAAGCACAAACTGAATTCAGATCCAGTCTGTAGTGGTGCCCACCACTGTAATTCACTATCAACAAACAGACATGGAAAAAAAGGCAAAACATACAGTCCACAAATAGCGCTGAAGAAGCTCAGTTAAAAGAGGAAGTGGCAAGGATAATAATTAATAAACCCAGTCAAAAAGCAACATTCAAAAAAGACAAATGTTAACACTATTTTGGTGAGGTAATGAGAGACATGTGAAATGCCATATTATGGTTTTCAAGTTAACATGAGTCTTCTATTCTCTCAGGGGGATGAAAAAGATCACACCTGTTGCTGTCAGAGCAAAAGGGGTGCCTATTTTTCTTTCAGTTAGAGTCAGTAAAGATCAGATCATTTCATCATTAATGTTCTTGTAATCTGGAATCTTGCTGAATGCAGTTTAGTGTGGATAAATGTGAGGTTATCCACTTTGGTAGCAAAAACAGGAAGGCAGATTATTATCTAAATGGTGTCAAGTTGGGAAAAGTGGAAGTACAACGGGATCTGGGGGTCCTTGTTCATCAGTCAATGAAAGTAAGCATGTAGGTACAGCAGGCAGTGAAGAAAGCAAATGGCATGTGGGCCTTCATAACAAGAGGAGTTGAGTATAGGAGCAAAGAGGTCCTTCTGCAGTTGTACAGGGCCCTATAAGAGACCACACCCAGAGTACTGTGTGCAGTTTTCGTCCCCTAATTTGGGAAAGGACATTCTTGCTATTGAGGGAGTGCAGCGTAGGTTTACAAGGTTAATTCCTGGGATGGTGGGACTGTCATATGCTGAGAGAGTGGTGGCTGGGCTTGTATACTGGGCTTGGAGTTTAGAAGGATGAGAGGGCAACTTATTGAAACATACAAGATTATTAACGGTATGGACACGCTAGAGGCAGGAAACATGTTCCCGATGTTGGGGGAGTCCAGAACCAGGGGCCACAGTTTAAGAATAAGGGGTAAGCCATTTAGAACGGAGATGAGGAAACACTTTTTAACATAGAGAGTTGTGAGTATGTGGAATTCTCTGCCTCGGTGGAGGGCGGTTCTCTGGATGCTTTCAAGAGAGAGCTAGATAGGGATCTTAAAGATAGTGGAGTCAGGGGATATGGGGAGAAGGCAGGAATGGGGTACTGATTGGGGATGATCAGCCATGATCACATTGAATGGCGATGCAGGCACGAAGGGCCGAATAGCCTACTCCTGCACCTATAGTCTATTGTCTATTGTCTAAATGCAAATTCATTGACATTTTATAAGGGTGACTATAATCCATAATTATTTTAATAGCAGATATATCCTTTATGAAATCCTGTGTCATGAACGGTGCCATGTAAATGGAAATTATTTTCTCTAGTAAATTCAACGAAGTCACATTTAATATCTGAGTAAACCGTCCTACCAATTGAGAGATAATATTTAAAATGTGATGACAGTGAGCTGGCAAATATTCAGAGTCCTATTTTCAAGTTTCTTTCCTCTCCCTAATCTTGGTTATTCCCCATGTCAGGACTTCATTCATCTTCACTTGTTCAATCCAAAGAGCAAAACCTTGTTCAAAAATTTGGTGCAAAACCTATAAGTATTTGGAAATCATTGTGCAACATCAACTCCTCATAGACTCTCCTCTGTAAAATTGCTCATTACTGCCAAACTGTGCCTCTTAAACTTTGCAATCTAACAATAGTGAAGGATTCATCCTCAGTTCAGTTTAGTTTAGTTTGGAGATACAGCATGGAAACAGGCCTTCAGCCCACTGAGTCCACGCCGACCAGCAATCTCTGCACACTAACACTATCCTACACACACGAGTGACAATTTACAATTTTACGAAGTGAATTAACGTACAAACGTGTACGTTTTTGGAGCACACCCTATGGGTATTGTTTGTCTCTCTCAAGCACCCCTAGGGTCTGTCAAACCGTCCCGAATACAGCACCCACTCACAGAGAAGTCAACAAATAAAGTTGAGTCTGGAGAAGGGTCTCGACCCGAAACGTCACCCATTCCTTTTCTCCAGAGATGCTTCCTGTCCAGCTGAGTTACTCCAGCATTTTGTGTCCACCTTCGATTCAAACCAGCATCTGCAGTTCTTTCCAACACAAATAGAGTTAAGGAGTCGCTTCACACTGAGAGAGAGAGTGCAGCCGGCAGATGAAAAGCGAGTGACAACAGAAGGTAAGGAGAACAAGGGATAAGGGAAGGTGGGGATTTGTAAAATAAAATATTAAAAGAAAGGTGGAGTGGAACGAGTGCAAAGACAGAGAGAAGATGGGATGGAAATAACTATGAGAGAGAGACGGGCAGTGAGAAGATTGAAGGATCTGTCCGAAGAAAGGTCCCGACTCAAAATGTCTCCAATCCATGCTCTCCAGAGGTGCTGTCTGACCCGTTGAGTTACTCCACCACTTTGTGTCTTTTTGAATTAGACAGAGACAAGAGTTTGAATCCCATCATGCCAACTGAGTAATTAAAATTCAATTAAGTGAATCTTTTTGGTTTGGATTAACATGAAACTACTGGATTGTCGGAAAAAATGGTTTCAAGGAAGGAAATCTGCTGACTTAATTTGTTTGGCCTAATTCAGGGGTTATGGGGAGAAGGCAGGAGAATGGGGTTGAGAGGGAGAGATAGATGAGCCATAATTGAATGGCGGAGTAGACTTGATGGGCTGAATGACCTAATTATACTATCAGTTAATACCTTAAGGCTGTGGAGGCCAAGGCAATGAATTCTGATTCCAGACCCACCAAAGTAGTATTTATCCTCCATGGCAGGTTGCAAGAATATCCTTTCCTCTCAATGGGGTTATCGTGTCCAGGCCAAATGGCTGTAGTCCTCACTACCTCCCTTCTCCTCCACACCACCGGCCTGCTTAGACAAAGAGTAATCATCCTGCTTATGTTATTCAATTTCCAATTACATGTCTGCAGAATGCCTTGGCATGACTTGCACAATGAAGAAGCAATTAATGCAAGTCTTTTTCAGCTCGAGGATGATCATAAGGACAATGATGCTCCAGTTAAACAATTAGCTGCTGAGACCATTTCAGACTCGGCAAACAGCAGCAAAGATTCCCCTCCCCCACTTTCCATCTCGCATGAGCTGAAAATGTTTTATTTGCAAATAAACCAAGACCAGAATAAACCAAAGAAAACCACCACCTAAAACACGACAGAAAATCAAATAAATGTCCTGCCTTCAGTTACAATGGGAATTTCCTCATCAGTGTGTGTGTGTGTGTGTGTGTGTGTGTGTGTGTGTGTGTGTGTGTGTGTGTGTGTGTGTGTGTGTGTGTGTGTGTGTGTGTGTGTGTGTGTGTGTGTGTGTGTGTGTGTGTGTGTGTGTGTGTGTGTGTGTGTGTGTGTGCGACGTGCAGAGCCTCACCTGTCATACTCCCAATGAAAATAGCTGTTAAGAGAAGTAAAGAAAAATAATAATAAAATAAAATAAATATAAAGATTTTTCCACTGATCTGTGTTATAAATGTCATTTCTATATGAATAATTTTTTATAGTCAAAATCGCCAAATTTTCGCAACTGCTGCAAATACAGGGAGAGATGGGAAGTGAGGCAGCGACGAGCTGAGCCTCCCCTCTGATTGCGCAACCCCTCAGAAACTGAATGGAGCACAGGCAATAAGCGTGTGCCTGTTACTATCTCTATGTATGTCACCAATGTAGTGTGTAAACCCCTTCATTACATGTTCTTACCTTCCATAGTCCAGGTAACGTATTTCACATATAAATATATTAAATTTGTGCTCGCTGGTCTCTTCATAAATCTGCAATGGAAAAGCAGCAGGGGAGGCATCGATCACGTCTGCCTCACAAGGGGGCGTGTCTTGAGCCCAGTGGAGGAAGAGCGAGCGTCAATTACGTAGGCTCACGTAAATGACGCTGCCTCGCTCTCCCTCCACATTAGCGAGCTTCAGCAGCGGCGGCACTGACTGGTAGGTTGATTCCAAAGATACTCCTCTAGTATCTTTGGTTCATTCGTTGATTTGCAGCGGCCGATTCAGAGGCTCTGGGCTGCTGAGAGCTCCCAATTGGGCCCCACGCTGGAGTAATCTACTCTCGGCTCGGGACCCCGGCATCCACTCCCGCCGCCGGCCCTCTCCCTCCCTTCTCTCCTTCCCTTCCCTCCCTCCCTTCCCTTCTTCCCTCCCTCCCTTCTCTCCTTCCCCCTCTCCTTCCTCTCTCTCTTTTCCCTTCTCTCCTTCCCTCGCTTCTTTCTCTCCTTCCCTCCCTCCCTTCTTTCTCTCCTTCCCTTCCTCCCTTCTCTCCTTTCCTCCCAGACACATCACGCACAGACAACTAACACACACACATCATGCACAGACAACTAACACACATGTTAGTTGTCTGGAATCACACATGGATGTGTGATTCCAGAATCTAAATGCCCTGTAATGCAACCTCACTGTAGTCAGGAGGCAACAGTGATTAATTGTCCTCTGTACCAACAACAGAACTATGAAATTCTTACTTGCAGCAAAGTTACCCTTCAGATTCCTATTACATCTTTTCCCCTTCACCTTAAACCTATGTCCTCTGGTCCTCGATTCTCCTACTCTGGCCAAGAGTCTCTGTGCCTCTATCCAAACTATTCCTCTCGTGATCTTATAGAGATGTACACCAAATCTGCTCAATCTTCTAAGGAAGTGGAGGCATGGACGGGCCAAGGACAGATCTTCAGAGATAAGCACGCCCAGGAACTTGAATTTGTTCACTCTTTTCACTGTCATCCCTTTGATGAAGACAGATTCATGGATCCTTGGCTTTCCCCTTCTAAAGTCAACAATCACCTCTTTGGACTTGCTCACACTGATCAACATTATTCAATCAGATTTTCAATTTCCGTCCTACACTCTGACTCATCATTGCTCGTCATTTGTCCAATGGTGGTATGTCAAGTCCAGCACTCATTATAAATCACGGCCTTTTAGGCATGTGAGAAATTATAGCCAGAGCTAGTCCCAAAAAAAGCAAGATTCAGCTACAACTTCTCCACCTGATTAATTTTACTGTTTGTATGACTCGTTGTCACCTTCCCCTCATCCAACAATGAACCATTGTACATTTCCTTGATCATCGCCTGCTTTGATCTGTTCATTTCACACCTTGCATGTTCTTTGTCCCGTTCCATATCTCGTTTCCCTCTCCCCTGACTCTCAGTCTGAAGAAGGGTCTCGACCCGAAACGTCAGCCATTATTTCTCTTCAGAGTTGCTGACTGTCCCGCTGAGCTACTCTCGCTTTTTATGTCCATCTTCCCCACAGTCATCAGACTATTGAACAGTCCTTTCATAAGCTAATGATGTCATCCCGATCTCCCCGTCTACCCCATTGCGGTCTTTGTACTTTTTTTTTTGCCTGCACTTTCTCTATAACTGTAACACTATAACGCTATGATACCATGTTCTGCACTATGGTATTTTTCTCTTTGCACGACCTGTTGCACTTGCGCATAGCTTGATTGTACTCACATATAGTATAATTTGGCTGGATAGCATACAAACCTAGTTTTTCCCTGTATCTCGGTACACGTGACAGTAATAAACTAGTACCACACCCCAGTCACTGCCAGGGCAGTGAGTGGTGGCACTGATATTCCAGCTGTGTGTGAAAGAGGTGGATGACAGGAAGAGTCTTTCTCACCATCTCTTGAGATGCAAGTTTTTGTTTTTAAGTCAAAGGGCTCCTACTCTAAGCTGGTTTGCAGACCCACACTCCAGAGTGTGGGAACTGCTCAGTTAGATTCACATCAATGTGTGTTAGTTCTGAAGCAGGACCAATAGTTATATTGAACATTTGCTTCTCAAAGAGTCGGCCACACAGTGCATTGCAGAAATGGTATCAAGATACGTGCTGTCTCCTACTTAATTCCCTTGTTAATGGTTGGCTGTCTCGAGGCATTATCCCATACTTTGCACAGAGGAGTCAGGGGAAATATTGTGGACTTTGGAAATTCTGTAGGAAATTCTGCTAAATGGATACTGTATAATATGAAAGCATTACATTCTACATGATTTAAATTCAAAGTCAGTGACCCAGGTTTATGACCTGATGTAGTTCAGGAGAATTAGATAACTCAACATTGACTCCAGAATGACCCAGGAACGTTAGTGTCTTTGTGGCTCATTACTCATTGTCATAGTGTTAGAAGTAGCATTGCAATTGAGAATCGCTGCAGGAATGTAAGTCTATGCTGGATATCACAAAAATGGATGCGAGGAATTGTGCTGCTTGATTGATATGTGCACATTGAAAATACCGAGAGTGTGCCAGATCCCTGTTGCTTGATCGTTACGATAATTCCTGCTAACAGACGATGCCAAAGCTGTTGTTACAGATGCATGAGTCAGCAGGAATGAAATATCCTAACAAGTTGTTACCAATTAAAGATCGCCAGCCCTCCTATTGAGGAAGGACTCCGACCCAAAATGTCACCTATCCTTCTTTTCCAGAGATGCTGCTTGACCTGCTGAGTTATTCCAGCACTTTGTGTCTATCTTCGGTATGAACCAGCATCTGCAGTTCCATCCTACACTCCTTAAAACAAACCTGCTTCTCTCAGAGTGGAAGTTCATGATGATTAAATAAAGAGCCTGTCCCACTTGACGATTTTTTCGGCGACTGCCAGCATCATCGACTGACATATCAGGGTCGCCGAAAGATTTTGAACATTTCAAAATCCAACGGCGACAAAAAAAATGTTGCAACACTTGAGGAGACACCGCGTGTCAATACGTCATCACGCCGCGTCACGCCGTATCACCACCGCATCACGCTGTGAATTTTTTCAGTGACCTGATACATCAGTCAATGATGCCGACACTCGCCGAAAAAATCGCCAAGTGGGACAGGCGCTTAAAGTGCTGACAGTCATAGAAGATAGAACAAAGAACAACAAAGCACATGAACAAGCCATTCAGCCCACAATGTCGAACATGATATAAGATCTCTCAACTCTTTTAGAACAAGGAAATGGCAGAAGAGGAACAAGGAAATGGCAGAAGAGTTGAACAGGTACTTTTGTTCTGTCTTCACTAAGGAAGACACAAACAATCCCCCAAATGTACTAGAGGACAGAGGATCTAAGGGAGACAGAGGAACTGAAAGAAATTTGCATTAGGCGAGAAATAGTATTGGGTGGACTGAAGGGACTGAAGGCTGATAAATCCTCAGGGCCCGCTGGTCTGCATCCCAGGGTACCAAAGGAAGTGGCTCTAGAAATCGTGGACGCATTGGTGATCATTTTTCAAAGTTCTATTAATTCAGGTCCAGTTCCTGTGGATTGGAGGGTAGATAATGTTATCCCACTTTTCATGAAAGGAGCGAGAGAGAAAACGGGGAATTATAGACCAGTTAGCCTGACATCGGTGGTGGGGAAGATGCTGGAGACAATTATTAGATAAGTAATAACGGTGCATTTGGATAACAGTAAAAGGATTGGTTCAAGTCAGCATGGATTTATGAAGGGGAAATCATGCTTGACTAATCTTCTGGAATTTTTTGAGGATGTGACATGTAAAATGGATGAAGGAGAGCCAGTGCATGTAGTGTATCTGGACTTTCAGAAAGCCTTTAAATAAGGAGATTAGTGGGCAAAATTAGAGCACATGGTATTGGGGGTAGGGTATTGACATGGATAGAGAATTGGTTGGCAGACAGGTAACAAAGAGTAGGAATAAACGGATTCCTGTCAGAATGGCAGGCAGTGGCGAGTGGAGTGCCGCAAGGCTCGGTGCTGAGGCTCCAACTATTTACAATATACATTACTGATTTAGATGATGGGATTAAAAGTAACATTAGCAAATTTGCAGATGACATAAAGCTGGGTGGCAGTGTGAACTGCGAAGAGGATGCTAGGAGGTTGAAGGGTGACTTGGACAGGTTGAGTAAGTGGGCAGATGCATGGCAGATGCAGCATAATGTAGATAAATGTGAGGTTATCCACTTTGGTGACAAGAACAAGGAGGAAGATTATTATCTCAATGGTGGACACAAAATGCTGAAGTAACTCAGTAGGTGAGGCAGTACCTCTGGAGAGAAGGAATGGGCGACGTTTAGGGTCGAGACCCTTTTCAGCTATCTAGTTATCTCAATGGTGTCAGATTAGGAAAAAGGAAAGTGCAACGAGATCTGGGTGTCCTTGTACACCAGTCACTGAAAGTAAGCTTGCAGGTACAGCAGGAAGTGAAGAAAGCTAATGGCATGTTGGCCTTCATAATGAGAGGATTTGAGTGTTGGAGTGAAGAGGTCCTTCTGCAGTTGTACATGGCCCTGGTGAGACCACATCTGGAGTATTGAGTGCAGTTTTGGTCTCTTAATTTGAGGAAGGACATTCTTGCTATTGAGGCAGTGCAGCGTAGGTTCATGAGGTTAATCCCTGGGATGGCGGGACTGTCATATGAGGAAAGATTGGAAAGACTGGGCTTGTATTCACTGGCATTTAGAAGGATGAGAGGGAATCTTATAGAAACATATAAAATTATAAAAGGACTGGACAAGCTATATGCAGGAAAAATGTTCCCAATGCTGGGGGAGTCCAGAATCAGGGCCACAGTCTAAGAATAAAGGGGAGGCCATTTAAAACTTAGATGAGAAATTACTTTTTCACCCAGAGAGTTGTGAATTTGTGGAATTCTCTGCCACGGCAGTCGAGGCCAATTCACTGGATGAATTTAAAAGAGAGTTAGATAGAGCTCTAGGGGCTAGCGGAATCAAGGGATATGGGTAGAAGGCAGGCACGGGTTACAGATTGTGGATGATCCGCCATTATCACGATGAATGGTGGTGCTGGCTCGAAGGGCCAAATGACCTCCTCCAGCACCTATTTTCTATGTTTCTATGTTTCTAGAGTGTACGGTGGTGTAGCGGTAGAGCTACTGCCTTACAGTGCTAGAGACCCGGGTTCGATCCTGACTACGGGTGCTTATCTGTACGGAGTTTGTACATTCTTCCCGTGACCTGCGTAGGTTTTCTCCGAGATTTTCGGTTTCCTCCTACCCTCCAAGGATGTACAGGTTTGTAGGTTAATTGGCTTGGTTTAAATGTAAAATTATCCCTAATGTATAGGGCCATGTTAATGTGTGGGGATCGCTGGTCAGTGCCGAAGGGCCTGTTTCCTCGCTGTATCTCTAAACTAAACTAAACTAAAAAGGAGACATTAAAGACATTTGGTCAGGTACATGGATAGGAACGGTTTAAAGGGATATGGGCCAAACAAGGGCAGGTGGGACAAGTGTAGTTGGGAATGGCATGGTTGGCATGGGCAAGTTAGGCTGAAGGCCTGTTTCCATGCTGTATGACTCTATGATGCCATTAAACTAATCTCCTCTCCTCTGCCTGCATGTGATCCATATCCCGCTATTCCCTGCATATCCATGTGACTATTTAAAAGCCTCTTAAATGCCACTTAGGTGCCAAGAACAAAGAGGGGCCGACATGACTAATGAGTACTTTAGTAACTTTGTCAACGCCAGAAACGTGGTGACTCGTTTGTGTGCTTTGTGTATTGTATGCAAAAACAAAGAATTTCACTGTACCTAGGTGACTATAAAGTGTCATTGAATCAGTCAATTGAATCATAATTTTATTTACTTCTATCAGGTCTCAACTAAGCTTCTGTTGCTCCCAGAGAAAACAATCCAGGTTTTTGCAAACTCTCCTTACAGCTAATACCATCTAATCCAGGCAGCATTCTGGGTAACCTCTGTACCCTCTCAAAGTGTCCACATCCCCTGTCATGCCCAAGGAAGTTACTTGGACTACTTGAGCTAATCCAGCGATCTGTCAGCTAACTTCATGCAGCGGCACGCTGTGGAACTATGTGCAGGTGAACCATTGATCAGTCCTTGCTGCCATGGCTGCACGGTTGCCTCTCCACTGGCTGACAGAGTGCAGGGACAGAGGACCATTGCAGAAGTACAATATCATGTTTGCGGGTGGTAACTCAGCACTGACCAGCCTGAATCACTATCTCAGCCTCACTCCAGCTGAGCATTCAGGAACTGGAATCCTCTTCTGTAGCAAAGATTGCACTTTGATACGAGTTCCTTATTTACACATGCGATCAACAGTACCCCGTACCACTTAGATTCCTGCATTCCTAGAAAAGGCAACGGCTCATTCTGCCCACTGATGTCCGGTGAGGGGAAGGGTTAAATGTAGTTGTCTCTCATTGACAAGGGAATTTCTTGTGCATTCGTGGATCGAACATTACACAATGTTAGAAATATCTCCAGCTCTGGGTTCATTGCCACAGTGCCCGTGATGGCCATTTACAATACAGTTCTTGTCCTGAAGCTGCGGCTGATGGCAATTATCAATAAAAAAGATTTCTCTGTGTGCACATGTCCCAAACATTGATCTTCATTGCAGCTAAGATAGGAGGACAGTTTCCTGAATACCCCAGTCAGAAACAGTATGCTGTTGAGTGCCCTTCTTACCTCCCTGCTCCTTCTCCTCCCCCTTACAATTGCTTGCCCTGTAGTGTGGGCTCTCATTCACCAACGCACAATGTAAACCCACTGCCCAGTCTTTATGGTGGGGATGGTAAGGGCACAGCATAGCAAGTTATTGATATGGACATGGCAACAGTAACTGATGTGAAGCTGCTTGGTTCACTATTGTACCACAGAATTATGTTTAGTTTAGTTTAGATTAGTTTAGTTTAGTTTAGAGATACAGCATGGAAACAAGCTCTATAGCCCAACGAGCCCACACTGACCATCGATCATCCATTCACACAAGTTGCATGTTATCCCAATTTCTCAACCAGTCCCTACACGCTAGGAACAATTTACAGAGGCCAATTAAGCTACAAATCCACAAATCTTTGGGATGTGGAGGAAACCAGAGCACCCTCAGGAAACCCACACAGTCACGGGGAAAACATGCAAACTCCACACAGATGGCACCTGAGGTTGAGATCGAACGCTGGTCACTGGTACAGTAAGGCTCTACCAACTGTGTCACTGTAATGCCCACAATGTGAATGTATAATTCTTCTTGATATATTTACAGAGTTTTCTTTCTCTACAACTGGGCGAGCTGGTGGCGCAGCGGTAGAGTTGCTGCAATACAGCACTTACAGTGCCGGAGACTCGGGTTCGATCCTGACAACGGGTGCTGCCTGTACGGAGTTTGTACGTTTTCCCTGTGAACGCATGGGTTTTCTCCAAGATATTCCGTTTCCTCCCACAATCCAAAGACATAGAGGCATGTAGGCTAATTGGCTTGGTGTATGTGTAAATTGTTCCTAGTGTGTGTAGGATAGTGTTAATGTGCGGGGATCGCTGGTCGGCGCGGTGGGCCAAATGGCCTGTTTCCGCTCTGTATCTCTAAACTAAACTAAACTAAACGTGTCCACAATTACTTTAATCTTCTCTCACTCACCTGTCACGAAATGGGAATGTGATGAAGCAACCTCCTTTGGTTCCTGGTTTGAAATTAATGAGCAACAACCTCGAGATGATCTTGCACTGCAGTGGATGTGTTATATCTGGACTTTCAGAAGGCTTTCGACAAGGTCCCACATAAGAGATTAGCATACAAACTTAAAGCACATGGTATTGGGGGGTCAGTATTGCTGTGGATAGAGAACTGGCTGGCAGACAGGAAGCAAAGAGTAGGAGTAAATGGGTCCTTTTCAGAATGGCGGGCAGTGACGAGTGGGGTACCGCAAGGCTCAGTGCTGGGACCCCAGCTATTTACAATATATATCTGGATGAGGGAATTGAATGCAACATCTCCAAGTTTGCGGATGACACGAAGCTGGGGGGCAGTGTTAGCTGTGAGGAGGATGCTAGGAGGCTGCAAGGTGACTGGAATAGGTTGGGTGAGTGGGCAAAGGCATGGCAGATGCAGTATAATGTCGATATATGTGAGGTTATCCACTTTGGTGGCAAAAACAGGAAAGTAGACTATTATCTGAATGGTGGCCGATTAAGAAAAAGGGAGATGCAACGAGACCTGGGTGTCATGGTACACCAGTCATTGAAAGTAGGAATGCAGGTGCAGCAGGCAATGAAGAAAGCAAATAGTATGTTAGCATTCATAGCAAAAGGATTTGAGTATAAGAGCAGGGAGGTGCTACTGCAGTTGTACCGGGTCTTGGTGAGACCACACCTGGAGTATTGCGTACAGATTTGGTCTACTAATCTGAGGAAAGACATTCTTGCCATAGAGGGAGTACAGAGAAGGTTCACCAGACTGATTCCTGGGATGGCAGGACTTTCATATGAGGAAAGACTGGATAGACTCGGCTTGTACACGTTGGAATTCAGAAGACTGAGGAGGGATCTTATAGAAACTTACAAAATTCTTAAGGGGTTGGACAGGCTAGATGCAGGAAGATTATTCCCGATGTTGGGGAAGTCCAGAACAAGGGGTCACAGTTTAAGGATAAGAGGGAAGACTTTTAGGACCGAGATGAGGAAATCATTTTTTACACAGAGAGTGGTGAATCTCTGGAATTCTCTGCCACAGAAGGTAGTTGAGGCCAGTTCATTGGCTATATTTAAGAGGGAGTTAGATGTGGCCCTTGTGGCTAAAGGGATCAGGGGGTATGGAGAGAAGGCAGGGATGGGATACTGAGTTGGATGATCAGCCATGATCATATCAAATGGCGGTGCAGGCTCGAAGGGCTGAATGGCCTACTCCTGCACCTATTTTCTATGTTTCTATGTTGCCCTGAAGGGCACACCTCCCACTAAACCTCCGTCAGCTGCATGGATTGGAGAGCAACAGGAAAGATAGAATACCTTCAGGGAAACGAGTCACCTTTATTCACATAAAACAACCATGATTAGGAACAATGCTCAGAGAATAATTGGATGCCACGAGAGAGTGTAATGCAGCATTATCTCAGTTCCCATGTTGGAGCTTGCTGGGATTAGGCGATGGAGTTGAAAGACTCCATCCCCTGGAGTTGGAGTTTAACTCCTTGTTTGGCATTAATACAGACTCCGTTTTTAATGCTTTGTTCTGGGGAAGACTTTCAACATTAGAGCGGCACAGTGGCGCAGCGGTAGAGTGGCTGCCTTACAACACTTGCCGCACCGGAGACCCGGGTTCGAACCCGACTACAGGTGCATGTCTGTACGAAGTTTGTGTGTTCTCCCCGTGACCTGCGTGGGTTTTCTCCGAGATCTTCGGTTTTCTCCCACACTCCAATGACGACCAGGTATGTGGGTATATTGGCTTGGTATAAGTGTAAAATTGTCCCTCGTGTGAGTAGGATAGTGTTAATATGCAGGGATAGCTGGTCGGCGTGGAACCAGTGGGCCGTAGGGCCTGTTTCTGCGCTGTATCTCTAAACTAAACTCAATTTGCAAAGCTGTTCACCAGGACCGCACATGTGTGGACACATGTACGCAGACACTCACATACATAACACACATACACGCAAACAAGCACACAGACCACCTGAATGCAATTTATCACTTCGTGGAAAAGTGGCATGCATTAACGATTGGGATAAAGCCCTTGCTACAAATAATAATGAAAAACATGGCAGCAACGCATGGGGGAACAGATTGCAGGGATTAAGTGAGAAGCTGTAACTTGATCTGAGAGTTCAGGTAATATTAATAAAGCATTCAAGCTTTGTATCTGTAAAAGTATCATCTCGGTCAGTTGGAAGCTTTAAAGGCACCCTCACACAGCTGTGTTGTACCATCCACATGAACACTTTGATCCAGCAACAGATCCATCAAATCAAGATACATGATGATACATGATACATGTATTTGTCACATGTGCCAGTTGGCACAGTGAAATGTGTGGTCACCATACAGCCATACAATAAAAAATAAAGAACACAACACACGATAGAGTTCAACATAAAACATCCCCACACAGCAGAATCAAAGTTAGCCACTGTGAGGGAAGGCACCAAAGTCAGTCATCTTCCTCTAATGTTCCCCAATGTTCACCCGTGGTCGGGGCCTTCCCGAGCCCATCGCAGTCGCCGCTACGGGCGGCTCGATGTTCAGGCCCGCTCGCCGGGGTGATGTAAGTCCGACGTCGGGGCTGGGGGGACCTCAGCGGCCTGGACATCAGAGTCGGCCACCTCCTACCGGAGTCCGCGGCTCCCAAAGTCCGCAGGCCATGCTGGGCGGAAATTCAACGCTGGCGGCCCTCGGTAAAGGGCCCCAGGACTCCGCGATGTTATTCAGCACCAGCCGCGCTGGAAGCTCTCCCAAACCGCAGCTCCACGATGTTGGAGCAGCGGCCCAACGCTCCGGAGCTCCAAACGGCGATCCAGGTCGGCATCGCCCGCTCCGCGGTGAATTCAGCGCTGCGCCGCCGCTGTTGCAGCTCTCGTCCGGTTCCTGGCCCCCAGCAGGAAAGGCCGCTCCGATCCAGGTTTTCAGATATTGAATGTGACAATTCTGAACATCTTCAAAAAGTAGTATGTTCATGAGATCAAGGAGCAGAAATAGGCCATTCAGCCCATCATGTCTACTCCGCCATTCAATCATGGCTGATCTATCTCTCCCTCTCAACTCCATTCTCCTGCGTTATCCACATAACCCCTGACACCCGTATTAATCAAGAATCTTTTAATCTCCGCCTTAAAAATATTCATTGAATTGGCCTCCACAGCCGTCTGTGGCAATGAATTCCACAGATTCACCACCCTCTGACTAAACAAATTCCTCCTCATCCCCTTTCTGAAGGAACATCCTTTTATGATGAGGCTATGGCCTCAGGTCCTAGACTCTCCCATTAGTGGAAACATCTTCTCCACATTCACTCTATCCAGGCCTTTCACTATTCAATAAGTTTCAATGAGGTCCCCCCTCATCCATCTATGTAAACTTCAATGAGTGGTGGCCCAGTGCTGTCAAACGGTCATCATATGTTAACCCAATCATTCCTGGGATCATCCTGGTTAACCTCCTCTGGACCCTCTCCAATGCCAGCACAACCTTCCCCAGATATGGGGCCCAAAATTGTTCACAATATTCCAAATGCGGACTAACCAGTGCCGTATAAATTCTCAGCATTAGAGCCCTGTTTTTGTATTCTAGCCCTCTAAATAACTGTCTATGGCCTAGGCATAAAGGGCCTGTCCCACCAGCATGCGACTGCATGCGGCGAGCGCGACCAAACGTGGTGGCTTGAGACGTACGGCCTCGCGGGGCCGGTCCCACTTCCAACCGCGGAGCCGTATGGAGCTGGTCCCGACATCATACTCACCAATCAGCTGGGCAGGAGGCGGGCCGACTGAATTTGGACGTCGCATGGCGTCGGGCAGTTATGTCATCACGCAACGGCACGCCGGGCGGTGACGTCATCGTGCAATGCCACACGCTAGGCGTACGCCGTCAAGACGCTGTGTACGGCGTCAAGACGCTGCGTTCAGCGTCAAGACGCTGCATACGGCGTCGAGGCGGTGCGCGCGGCCTCCATGCGGCAGCTGGCCGGCACGCCTTTGCCGCGTGGAATTTTTTAACACTGTCAGTTTTTCGGAGCCCCGCGCGATTTCGGGACCAGCTCCGCACAACTCCATGCGGCTCCGGCGATCGAAGTGGGACCGGCCCCGCGAGGCCGCACGGCTAACGCGACCACGTTAGGTCACGCTAGCCGCATGCAGTCGCATGCTCGTGGGACAGGCCCTTTAGTCTTTGGCTATCAGGATGAAATGTGTGCTTGACTACCTGTAGCTCATTGTCCACACCGCTGAGCAGTCACCTACCAAATGGAGCATAGTCAGGAAACCAGGACCCAATAAGGGCAGCATGGTGGCGCAGCAGTAGAGTTGCTGCCTTACGGCGTTTGCAGCGCCAGAGACCCGAGTTTAATCCCGACTACGGGTGCTGTCTGTACGGAGTTTGTACGTTCTCCTCGTGACCGCGTGGCTTTCTCCGAGATCTTCAGTTTTCTCCCACACTCCAAAGACGTACAGGTTTGTAGGTTAATTGGTATAAGTGGGAATTGTCCCTCGTGTGTGTAGGATAGTGTTAATGTGCAGGGATCGCTGGTCGGTGCGGACTTGGTGGGCTGAAGGGCCTGTTTCCGCGCTGTATCTCTAAAACTGAAAAAAATGATTATATGCACAGGTATCTACTATTGATAACCAAGACAAGGTTTTCTTCTAGGTAGTCTGGTTATTTTGGGTAATTTAAATTGGGAATATCATAAATTTGAATTAATTCCTCACAGAATCCTTTTAGATGCAAAGTAATCCACAATTGCAAGAGGATGGGGTGATTTTATATTGTTTAACATCATCAGGGGAATAGAGTGAATTCACTGAGTCTTTTACCCAGAGTATGGGAATCGAGAACCAGAGGACATAGGTTTAAGGAGAGAAGGGAAAGATTTAAGGAACACAAGGGGTAATTCTTTTGACACAGTGGGTGGTGGCTAGGAGGTAGATGAGGCAGATACACTAACTACAGTTAAAAGACATTTGGACAGGTACATGGATAGAAAAGGTTTAGAGAGATAGGGGCCAAAAATCGCCAGGTGGGACGAGTGTAGAAGGGTTATCTTTGTCGGCATGGGCAAGTTGGGCCGAAGGGCCTGTTTATGTGCTATATGACTTTAATTTGAACTACACAGATTCGGATAAAATACTATAAAATGTCTGAAAGTCCTTGGGTTGATAAGAAAACAAAATTAGCCAGGATTATTCTGCTAATCACTCTGCGGTGATGCATCTATATCCTCAAGGACGCTGAGGGGACAGGGAATGATTTGCTCCTTGATTAAATACCTTGGGACTGTCACTATCTGGGTCACATAACATGTTAAGGGCCAAACCAACAACTGTGCCACTCCCTTCAAAACAGCAGGGAACTCAAAGGAGTAAAACACACTACAAGCAGTTAACAAAGATATGTCATTAGAAGGGTCATAACATGAACTATAACAGATAATGTTATCTAATTTGACCAATTTTACATGTCTTTGCGTATGCAGTAATCCTCTTCTGAGCCACTGTTATAACAACTTTGGCCAACGCCACCATTCCTGTCTCTGGAGATCTGGCCTCAAAGCTTCTGTTTGTTTTCAGTCATTTTGAACTCCTCACTGTACCAAAGGCTTCCTGATCCTTGGCCCCAGAGTTAGCCACTTCACAATAGCTCAGAGAGAAAAAAAGCTTGCTTGGTGGGAGGTCTGACGAGAAAAGGCCCCATCCCCCTCCTCGTTCAAGCCTCCTTCCCCCTTTCCCAACATCCACCTCCCTCCCCCCCTCCCCCCCCCCCCCACCCCCTCAGTCCCAGCAACCTGCCACAACAAATAAGTTTGTCGCCTGCTGATTTGGGATAATGATATTAATCGAAGGTGAAGAAGACAGAAAGTCAATGATCGGATTTGTTCAATTTAACCTCCCTGACCCACCAGTTTCTTCACTCTGACAGTCACACTCCCTGATATCAGCAAGGATTTTGGCAGCAGCAGGCAAACCTCAAACACAGACAGGGCAGACTCACAGTCTTGTGTACCTCATAACGAGAGTCTTACAATGCAAACAAGCCTCCAGCAAATACTTCAATTAATATTATTATTAAAAGCCTGCTGCGTTGTATCATCTACAGGGAGCAGCAGAAAAAGGGAAAATAATCTTTATTGTTCATTATCCAAGTTAACATTGCTTTGTCTGCTATTTTGCACTTACACCAGTTTACTTTGTGTGTAGGGAGGAACTGCAGATGTTGGTTTAAACCAAAGACAGACATAGAAAGCTGGAGTAACTCAGCGGGACAGGCAGCATCTCTGGAGAAAAGGAATAGGTGACGTTTCGGGTCGAGACTCCTCTTCAGCCTGAGAGTCAGGGGAAAGGGGAACGAGAGATATAGACGGTACTATGGACAAATGCATGGAAGATATGCAGAAAGCAACAATAATTAAGGAAATGTGGAATCCACAATGGTCGATTGTTGGCTGTGGGATGGATGATAATGAGTTAATACAGACAGTGGAATTGAACAGGACGACAGTAAACCTAGTACGATGATAAGGGTGGGGCGGGAGGGGGAGAGAGGGGATGCAGTTTACTTTTTATCCCTCTATAAAATTTGCACCTTTTTCCTTGAAGGTAACGACTCGTGGTAAGGTGCTGACCCGAAGAAATAGGATATTTTTCCGTTTTCAGCCTCAACAACATGTATGCTACAGTATATTGTGGTGGATGGCAGGTATGAGGATCCCAATGTGCAATTAGTTCCTGCCCATTCAACCCAGCATTGGTCATGCATGAAATTAGTCCTGTCTATTCATTTGAATGAATTCAGCAGCCTGTCCAGACTGACCCGTTCCACTGAATGTCTTAGTGCGTGATCCAGGGGCCAGACTTGTGAGTGGGCTGCACCAGTTCAAGGTCCAGCAGGTGACTAATGCTGCTGAGCAGTTGCCCCAGGAGAAAGACAGTAGATTTTTCGGAGCAAGAATCTAACACCTACTCTTCGGTTCCCATTAGGTTGATGTTTATATGGTTGATACACACTTTAGTCTTTTGAGATACAGCACGGCAACAGGCCCTTCGGCCTAATGAGTCCGCATCGACCAGCGATCCCCGTACACTAGCTCTATCTTACACACTTACAGGGACAATTTGCAATGTTACCAAAGCTGATTAACCAACAAACCTGCACAACTTTGGGGTGTGGGAGGAGACCGGAGCACCCGGAGAAAACCTATGCGGTCACAGGGAGAACGTACAAACTCCATACAAGGCACCCCTAGTCAGGATCGATCGCAGCTTTTCTGGCTCAGTAAGGCAGCAACTCTACCACTGCGCCACTGTGCCGCTCCCAAACACCTGTCAAACTCATCCTGCCCATGGGTGATGGAATCTGTGGGCACCTCATTGTTCTCATCAGCATTTACCTGAGGCAGCAACTCTACCGCTGCACCACTGTGTCGCCCTAACATTGTTGGATCTACAAATACAATTTGGAAAGTTGAACTGCGATGGTTTTATTTTGTCATTGTGGTTAAGCAGAAGTTGCAATTGTCAGCAAAAAGTGTCGGTCTAGGTTTATCTACTAAAGTCTCTACAATTGGGGCTAAAACCCACAGCGAAACAGTACTAAATGTTTTAAGGAAATGAAATTCCCTCAATACTATGCTTCCCTTACATATTTCTTCCTCTGCCTCCTTTCTACTAGCAGATGGTGTAAAAAGTACCCCTTATAGGATGACCTAATCTTTACCACAAAGATGACCTTTCTTTTTCCTGATAATTGCTTAAATTCTTCAGCTACAGCCACCATGCTATCTATAATAAGATGCACTACATTCCCTGTCTCCCACACTATCTTTTCTAAATATTATACCTTGTAATGGATGGTTCCATCTTTCCTGCAGTTCCACAATTGTTGCAATACCTGATATTAGGAAGGGACACACTTTCCGTGCACGAGGTTTAGGTGGAATTTGTACATAAAAGTCTTTTTGCCCTTATTGATTCACATGAGTGACAATTTAAGCATCAATTAGCAACCACTGTGAAACTGGCCATTGAATGTCCATCCTGATACACCTTGATGCGGATGATGTTTAGGAAGGAACTGCAGAAGCTGGTTTAAACTGAAGATAGACACAAAATGCTGGAGTAACTCAGCGAGACAGACAGCATCTCTGGATAGAAGGAGAGGAGCGTCTTTAGTCAGAGGGTGGTGAATCTGTGGAATTCTTTGCCACAGAAGGCTGTGGAGGCAAAGTCAATGGATATATTTAAGGCAGAGATACATACATTCTTGATTAGTATGGGTATCAGAGGTTATGGGGAGAAGGCAGGAGAATGGGGTTCGGAGGGAGAGATAGATCAGCCATAATTGAATGGTGGAGTAGACGATGGGCAGAATGGCCTAATTCTAGTCCTATCACATGATCTTATGATCTTATGAATGGGTGATGTTTCAGGTTGAGACCCTTCTTCAGACCAGAAGAAGGGTCTCGCCCCGAAACGTCACCCATTCTTTATCTCCAGAGATGTTGCCTGTCCCGCTGAGTTACTCCAGCTAATTGTGTCTATCTGCTGATGATGTGTCATCGGCGTCACTTGTGCATCTTGTCACAGGGCTGCACAATGCATGTTTCCTCCACTGCCAGCAGAAATCAGAAATCAGAGTTCATGAAAGAAGCTTACAACCTAGATCACTTACTCATAATTTATTTTTTGCTGCTTCACGTGAATAAGTAGAATTAAGAACCTATATCCAATGTAGATGTAATGTAGCTGTAAATCAAAAATAGAAATACATGCGTTAAGACAGAATATAATATATATTTTTTGTCTTAATATGCGTGTATTTCTACCTTTAATTTACAGCTACAATACATCTCCATTGGATCTGCGTGCCTAATTCTACTTCAGTTTGGTTTAGTTTATTATCACGTACCGAGGTACAGTGAAAAGCTTTTGTTATGTGCCAACAAGTTAGAGGCAGATTGGCACGGGGGCACAGCTAGTAGAGCTGATGCCTTACAGCACCAGAGACCCGGGTTCAATCCTGACCTCAGGTGCTGTCTGTGTAGAGTTTGCACGTTCTCCCTTATACACTGAAGTACAATGTTGCACATGGAGACTTTGTACTAAGAGCACTATCTACTAAGAAACTGGACTAATTCTGGGTAAGATTGGACTCATCCTATTCCACAACTTCTATTTGTCTAAGCACAGGTGACTGTGCCCCATTAAAACAGTTATTCTACCAGCGCAATTCTACAGTTGTACAGGGCCCTAGTGAGACCACACGTGGAGTATTGTGTGCAGTTTTGGTCTCCAAATTTGAGGAAGGACATTCTTGCTATTGAGGAGTGCAGCGTAGGTTCATCGGATTAATTCCCAGGATGGCGGGACTGTCATATGTTGATAGAATGGAGCGGCTGGGCTTGTATACACTGGAAATTAGAAGGATGAGAGGAGATCTTATTGAAAAATGTAAGATTATTAAGGGATTCGACACGCTAGAAGCAGGAAACATGGTTCTCGATGTTGGGGGAGTCCAGAACCAGGGGCCACAGTTTAAGAATAAGGAGCAGGCCATTTAAAACAGAGATGAGGAAAAACTTTTTCACCCAGAGAGTTGTGAATCCGTGGAATTCTCTGCCGCAGACGGCAGTGGAAGCCAATTCTCAGGATGCTTTCAAGAGAGAGTTAGATAGAGCTCTTAAAGATAATGGAGTCAAGGGATATGGGGAGAAGGCAGGAATGGGGTACTGATTGTGGATGATCAGCCATGATCACAATGAAAGGCGGTGCTGGCTCGAGGGGCCAGATGGCTTGCTCCTGCACCTATTGTCTATTGTCTAAAAGGAGCCACCTGTTCGCTTGCCAGTGCTTTTTTGACCTTGTAAGTTTTTGGTATCTCTACAGTATTTCCATTCCAATGTGCATGTGGCTCACAATAATCCAAAGATTACTTTTAAGTGTCCACTTTTTAAGTTACAGATACGAGAACTGCAGATGCCAGTTTACAAAAGAGACACAAAGTGCCAGAGTAACTCAGCGGCTCAGGCAGCATGGGCAACATGGATAGGTTATGCTTTGGGTCTGAAACGTTCTAACCTGAAACATTACCAATCCATAGATACTGCCTGACCTGCTGAGCTACTCCAGCACTTTGTGTCTACTTGTTAAACTTAGTTCCTAACTTTATAATCCCTCAGCAAAACCTCCCCCCTGCTCGCACCTCGGTTACTTCTGACATATCCTCTCCTTTCCAAAATCCATTCCTTTGGGGACTCATTGCCAGCAGCTCGAGGAGATAATGTAAAAACAGCTAAAGAAGTTAAGGACATGAAATAGAGGTAGGGATGGCTATTTAGCTCCTCACTTTCTGCTCTACCATTTAATAAGAATATGGCTGATCATTTATCGCAGTACCATATTCCTGCTAATCCCATGTCCCTTGAATCCTTAATATTCAAAAAATCTATTGATTGTTGTGTTGTAAGTCTATCTCTCTCTCTCTCTCTCTCTCTCTCTCTCTGCACAGTCCAACTGCAATCACGGGTCGACACAAAAAGAATGTGCAGTCTTCATGTAAACAATCAACCTTCTCTTCCCTTCTGCCTCCCCCTCCCCCTCCCCCTTACCACCACCGGATAAATACTTTATGGTTTGCTTAGTTGGGTGTGACAACCATGCTGCGTTCTTTGAAGCATGGCTCATGGTTTAATATCATCCATCCTCAACAAAGGAAAAAGTTATTATCCTTTAGAATTAACATGATAATTTCAGATTGTAGATTTTTGCCCTATTTTACATCCATTTCAGGCGATCTGGCCAAACGTAGCAGGTTTATCATTTATCAATTCTCCTGCAATAGTGTCTTTGTCCTTGCCTCGTTTTACATTCAAGCTCTTATAGTGTCGGCCCAGCTAAGGTATTAAGTGATTCTATTAGACTCCTGTGATGGTAGCCTGATTGTTTGAATTCTATGAATTCCAATAATCCAAGCATTTTAGCTTGTGTTTATGGGTGGTTGTAATCCTTTTACTTTATTATATCAGTTTGGGAACATGAAGTGGCATGAGCAGGGAGCTACAATAGGAAAATAAACTGACTGTAAACTAAAAAAGAGAATACAATGTATACTTGCAGTAAGGTGGGTTCTGCAGTTAATTGCTAGACTAGTAATCTGGTGGCCTGGGTTCAAATCTCAATGGGGCAGTTGTGCAATTTAAATTAATTTAATAATCTGGAATTTGGAAAATAACAACCAGTCTTAGTAATGAAGGCCACAAAAATGACTGCATTATTGGAAAATTAGTTTACTAATGCCCTTCAGGGTAAATCTGCGAAATTTACATGTGACTGGACCTGGGTCTGGATCTTCCTCAGATACTTGACGCTTAAACGGCCAAGTAAACCACTCAGTTCAATTCGGCTTGGATTGCAAATATTAGCCTTGCCAGTGATGCTCAGATACTGAAAAGAACGTTTTTTTTAATACAGTGCCTTGGCACACTTGCTTGATCAGAAGTTCAGCCATACAAAAACATCTTTCTAATAATTTCTGGCTGAATGGACTCATATTCGTTGCACGCACAAACTCTTGATTATGTGGTAACGGGCTGACTCAATGGATTAGGACACAGGCAGCGTGCCAGCGGGACAGATTGTTAAGCAAAACATCAGTCTTGTAATCTTTAAAACCTCGAGGCAAGTGAAGTGAAATACAGATCTTCTGTAAGCACTGGCTGGATGCCAGGGAATTACACTAACACGGAGCGACTGGATACAGTCCAGCAAAGAGCATTCACCCGCTCCACTATCCAGTCCAGCAAAGAGCTTCACCCGCTCCACTATCCAGCTAGCTTGATATAATCAGGCAGAAGCTGTCTTGTATTATTGTGGTTAAAGAGATAGCAGCTAATTCTGCTAGACTACAGAAACGAACGACACTGTGATGTGCAATTAACCTGAGCCCGTTACTTGAAAGGCTGGAAAGGCACAAGAATTTCATGTTCCTTGTTCATTTCAATGGTCGCGAAGAGGCAGCCAGGACTAACCGAGCTGAGTTTGACTGTGTACATCACTGCTTCAATAGGGAGTGCATTGCAGCACAAACTGGAGTCTGTGGTTGTGCATTGAGCAAATTTGACTGGAAGGTTTAGATGCTCAATTTCAATGGCTTTTGGACTAAGCCAGAAGCTTTGAGAATATGGAAGTCTCCCAGACTTCAAAAGGCAGTGCGAGTAGATATCTGAGGAGGACAGTGTGGGAGTCAATTTTTTAAGGAGTTGATTGAAGTGTCCTAACCTCAATGAAATGGACTCACCAATTATTCAAGGCTGATGAATGTGTCTTCACTTCTTACCAATGTCACCAAACACCAGAGCACTGCAAAATTAATCACTCACTTCCCAACTAAGTCCCTCAGTGAGGGTTCATACCTAACATCTGCAAGCTTCAACTAAGCTAGACCCCAAAACCCTTCTTCAGGCTTGCTGACCAGCAACATATCAGACCATAACATCTCCCTCGATATCAGCAAGATGAAGGAGCAAGTTACTGATTTCAGAAAGTGTGGTGGATTACATGCCCCAGTCAGTAGCAATGGTGCTGAAGAGTAAATGATCGAGAATTTCAAGTCATTGGCATAAATATCACCAACAATCTGTCCTGAACCAACTACACCAAACTAAGCCCATAAAAGCACATTGACGCCTCAATTTCTTCAAGAGACTAAGGAAGTTTGGCAAATATCCAATAACTTGTACCAACGTCTGCAGGTAGGCAGCATAAAGAGCACTATTAGGTTGCATCATAGTTTGGGTTGGAAACAGCTCTTCCTGATGCTGCCTGACCCGATGAGTTACTCCAGCACTTTATGCCCTTTAGGGGTATACAGGGGTTCCCTGGCCTACGGATAACCTGACTTAGGGAAATCCAACTCTACACAAATTAACCTATTCATTTTAAAAACTATTTTTAATAATCATAATTATAATAGTAAAATGTCTTGTGGCGTTCATTAATGAATGGATACTGCACATATTCTACTAGTTTAATTATGGGTAACATAAAGGTAAATATTCAATGACTAGAAAGAATTATAGCAAGTGACATTAGTTTAGTTTAGTTTAGAGATACAACAAATAAACTGGCCCTTCGATCCACCAAGTCCGCACTGACCAGCGATCCCTGCACATTAACAGTTTGGTCCATTAATTTGAGGAAGGACATTCTTGCTATTGAGGGAGTGCAGCGTGGGTTTACAAGGTTAAATCCCGGGATGGCAGGACTATCATATGCTGAGAGAATGAAGTACCTGGGCTTGTACACTCTGGAGTTTAGAAGGATGAGAGGGCATCTTATTGAAACATATAAAATTGTTACGGGTTTGGACATGCTGGAGGCCGGAAACATGTTCCTGATGTTGGGGAGTCCAGAACTAGAGGCCACAGTTTAAGAATAAGGGGTAAGCCATTTAGAACGGAGACGAGGAAACACTTTTTCTCACAGAGATGTGAGTCTGTGGAATTCTCTGCCTCAGAGGGCGGTGGAGGCAGGTTCTCTGGATGCTTTCAAGAGAGAGCTGGATAGGGCTCTTAAAGATAGCGGAGTCAGGGGATATGGGGAAAAGGCAGGAACGGGGTACTGATTGGGGATGATCAGCCAAGATCACATTGAATGGCGGTGCTGGCTCGAAGGGCCGAATGGCCTACTCCTGCACCTATTGTCTATTGTCTATTGTCTATTGTCTAAAGGGCCTGTCCAACGGGCATGCGACTCCATGCGGCAAGCGCGACCTAACCGCAAGCAGGGGCCGTGCGGGGGCCGCGCGGAGGTCTCGGGGCCGGTTCCACTTCGATCGCCGGAGCCGTATGGAGTTGTGCACTGGTCCTGACATCGCGCGGGGCTCCGAAAAACTGACACTATTCAAAAATTCCGTGCGGCAACGGCCTACCGCCCCGCAGCCGCATCGATGCCGTGCGCGCCACATCGACGGCCATGCACACCGCCTCGACGCCGGACGCACCGTCTTGACGTCACTCGACCTCCGCGCAGCCCCCGCTTCCAATTTGGTAGCGCTTGCCGCATGCAGCCGCATGCTGGTGGGACCGGCCCTGTACGGGGATCACTCGATCTCCGCGCGGCCCCCGCTTGCGGTTAGGTCACGCTTGCTGCATGGAGTCGCATGCCCGTGGGACAGGCCCTTACCTCTACCGCTGTTGCACCATGACGTCCCAATATGACATGGATAGCTGTAGAAAACAGACTTTTCTGACATGGAAAAATCGGCAAAGGAAGAGTTCTCAGGAATGGAATCCTACATGACCTGCGAGTTGCCTGTACCCCTGCGCTGAAGGTTGCTACTGGCTGCAGGATGTTTAGGTGTAAAATACAGATTTTACTTCGGAGTCACGTGAGTGACTTCGTGAAGAACCCGCTCAGTGCGCAGGCGCGGCATTACGCCAGCAGTGCAACAGCGGCGGCAGCTGGAGGAAGGCGCTCCGGCTGCATTTTTGAAACGGACCGTTGGGTGAGTATATTCAACTAAGTCTAACAGAGAAAGAGAGTCTGGGTGTTCTTAGCAAATAAGTACACTCACCAGAAGACTCTCCAACAGAACTGCCCCTGCTCAACTCCACCAGAGGAGCGTTTAAGCTCAGGGGGCAGCAACAGGCGGCAGGACCGCTCATAGAGCGCTCCGCTATCCCCGAGACCGAGCCGAGCCCAGTCCCGCTAATGCCTGCACAGCGGACAGGGAGGAAAGCCATGAGAGCAACCGGCCGGTAATGTCTGATTTGTCGGATGGGGACATGTCTCCACCTACACGGAGGAGAGACAGCCGCCAGAGCTTATAACAGCTCTTGGAGCAGATGCTCCAGCGAGCTACGCAGAAGGAGCGTTCTCGCAGGAGGTAGGTCAGGCACCTCCTCCACAGTGTCTTGGGCACTGCCCTCTGCTCCCTCATTACTGGAGGCTAGCATTGGTGACCAGGGTTGGGCTGGTCTGGAAAGGGGCTGGCGGAAGAATTCGGCAGTATGCAAGGGGTGCAGGAGCAGGAAGAGCTGCTGGGTGTGGTGGACCGCTATGTAGCAACCCCACGTGCTGGAAGACCGCTGGAACCAAACATGGCGGCCAGCATCAATCATCTGTCAAATAAGCCCTTGCAGGAGAAGGTACTTCTTGAGGTGCTTGAATTTTATACAGCACCAGAGAACTGTGAGGCCCTCAGAGTGAAGACTGTGAACAGCCAGATCTGGGGTCACGTGGGGTCAAACATGTGTAACCATGAAATCAAGCTACAGCGGATTCTAAGGCTCCGGACGTCGGCCATTACAGCCTTTGCTCGTTCTGTGCAAAGTACGGAGATGGATACTTGCCAGCAGGATGTGCTGGCACTGATGTGCAATACACAATCTCCGGCGGGGAAACATAAGACCTGCCCTCAATCCCAAATTTGCTGGGTTGTGCAGAGCCCCAGCTGCAGAGACGGATGCTCTGTTATTTGGGAAAGACCTCAACAAAAAACTGAGGGACATGGAGGAAGCAGCGACATCTTTCGGCCTCATGAGGGCAGGCCCTGGGACGAGCAAACCAAGAGCTACAATACCCAAGCGGCAGCACCCCATGGCATCCACCAGTCGACGTCCTCAATATGGGACTGGTGAAAGCTCGGGGACCGCATTTTATCCCCAAAAGATCTTTTTTAGATCAGGGCCCACAGCGGACCCCATGGAAAATGCGCCACCCCCCAACATCGCCAGCACGTCAGACAAGCAAAACCTACAAAAACATCAGGAAACAAAAGAAACACCACTGAACATGGAGGTAGGTGGGTCTGGTTCCTGCCAGCATATAGAGAATAAGGGTGCTTTACTAACAGAGGGGAGCTTACACTGGTTTAAAGAAGCATGGGTTACTGTCACGTGTGATAAGTATATACTCAACAGCATTAGTGGAGAGGTCATCCAAAAGACCAAACATGAACCTTTGGAATTTGTATCAAATAAAACCAAAAAAGATGGTGGATGTCGCATCATCATTGCCTTAACATCACTAAATAAGTTTGTTGAGTATATACATTTCAAAATGGAGACAGTTGTTACTGCCAAACAACTGATTTCCAAAGGATACTTCATGGCAAGCATTGATCTGAAAGATGCTTACTATCTAATACCCATACACAAGGATCATTGCAGATACCTACAATTTATCTGGTTGGGGCAGCTGAGGCAGTACAACGCATTGCCCAATGGGCTAACCTCAGCCCCAAGATTATTCATCAAAATATTGAAAATAGCCATGGCAAGACTAAGAAACATATTGTCATGGCATACCTGGATGATATTCAGATAGTAGGGAAAACGATGGAATTGGCTGTGGCAGCAGTATCAGCTACAAAATAGCTCCTCGAAACTCTGGGGTTCATCCTACATCCAGATAAATCTAAGTTGAAGCCATCCACTATTATGGACTACCTGGGCTTCACAATTAACTCAGTCCATATGACTGTTACCTTGCCAAAAGGAAAATAAAAATAAAAAATAAAAATAAAAATGGTTGCATTAGCACAATCATGCAACTATTTAATGGTCAACAAAGGACCAACTATTCGACAAGTCCCAAGAGTGATTGGGAAAATGGTAGCAGCATTTCCAGCTACACAATGCGGACCTTTGCACTATCAAAATTTACAAACAGCAAAGGTACAGGCACTAAAACGACATACAGGTCACGATGTTCGTGTCATGTAATTACCCACTGAAGCAATATCAGCTACAGTGGTGGGCAGAAAATGTTTGGCATAGTTTCAGCTCTATCATCATCACTAACCTTACTTTAGTTCTTCAAACAGATGCCAGTGCTCAAGGCTGGGGAGCAACTTACTCCATATCCAGCACAGGTGGTAGATGGACTAACCTAGAGTCATCATTACTACTGACACTGGGCATTAACTATCTAGAGATGTTGGGCGCCTTTTATGGGTTAAAAGCATATGTAGCTAATATGCAGCACTTGCATGTTCGGTTACAGATTGATAATACTACGGTGGTGGCTTATATTAACCATATGGGCGGCATAAAATCATTATCATGCGACAAATTGGTCAATGTGATTTGGCTATGGTGTGTCGAAAGACATATTTGGCTATCAGCTACTTATCTACCAGGTAAGCTAAACACAGTGGCAGACACCAGGTCACGCAAATTCAATGATAACATCGAATGGATGTTCAACCCTAAAGTATTTGCTAAAGTTATTAAGCAGTATGGAACGCCAGATATCGATGTATTTGCATCAAGACGAAATCACCAGTTACCTATATATGTCGCTTGGGAACCAGACCCAGAGGCAGCAGCGATACATGCCATCACGCTGGATTGGGGAAATGTCTTCTTCTATGCTTTCCCTCCCTTCTGCCTCATCAGTCGGGTACTTCGCAAAATACAGATGGACTCTGCTTCTGGAATTTTGATGGTGCCCGACTGGCCTACACAGCCATGGTTCCCGGTTCTACATGACATGGTGGTTGAGTCACCAATGGTCTTTCCCAGTGATCCAGGATTATTAACTCACCCAGTATCAGGCATAAGCCACCCATGCCATGAGAAAATTAAACTCCTGGGTTGCAGGCTTTGAATAGATCTTACCTGGAACAGGGATTGTCCGAACGAACCATCACCACCATGTCGGCATCCCTTTGAACATCCACCAAGAGGCAGTACTGAATCAGCATAAGAAAATGGGAGAAGTACTGCCAGGAAACAGGGACAACGTATGCAACAGCCACAGCCACCAACGTACTGGAATTCCTGGCCCATCTACACCATGATGAAGGGATCAGTTACAGTGCCATCAACACAGCGCGAAGTGCTCTTTCTGCTTATCTCAAACCAGCAGGACAACAGGCAATGGGATCCCATCCACTAGTGGTAAAACTGATGAAGGGCATTTATGATATCAAGCCCCTAAACCCAGGTATACCTATATTTGGGATATCAGTGTGGTCCTGACATACCTCAGGGAATGGCCACCAGCCAGATCCCTCAGCCTCGAGCAATCTACACTAAAGACGCTCATGTTGATGGCACCCGTATCCGCTCAGAGGGTCCAGTCACTACACAAGTTAAGGCTGGACAACATGGTGACCACCCCAGATCAGATCACATTCATCATACAGGGTCTGGTGAAGCAAAGCAGGCCAGGAACAGCTAATCCACTGGTGGTATTCCGGGCCTACCCACAAAAGCCACGGTTGTGTGTCGTGACCCATCTACAACATTACATAGACACAACCCACAATATCAGAGGGAGTGAAAAAGCCTTATGGGTCAGCTACAAGAAACCTCATGGCCGGGTAACGAGCCAAACCATTTCAAGATGGCTCAAACAGGTACTGAAGGCTGCCGGAATAGATACTATCTCATTCCACTAGGGCAGCATCTACATCAACGGCCGACAGAATGGACGTACCGGTTGACCATATTCTGAATACAGCAGGATGGTCGAGGGAAACGACATTCAGAACTTTTATAATAAGCCGTTGATGAAACCTGATTTATTTGCAGAGAAAATATTACAAGCTGCAAATATTTAAGTTAAACCCGGGGGAGCACTTTAATTTTGTTATTGTTAATAACTACCTTTTGTGTTTCTTGAGAAACAGATTCATAGGTTGATTACGATAACACTTCCTCCCTCAAGAACTTTCGGCAGTGTGAAATAAAACTGTTACACGGTTTGAAATCACAGAGCTTTGAAATCTTCACGAAGTCACTCACGTGACTCCGAAGTAAAATAGTAAGATTAAACGAGAACTTACCAGTTTGAAGTTTGATCTGTATTTTATGAGGAGTTACGATGAGGGATTACGTGCCCTCCGCTCCCACCCTCATTATATGGATCAAACTAATAAATTGATGTCTCCTTTTCTTTACTATGTTTACTTCAAATACCTGTGTCTATCTGTGATTCCACACCGCTGCTTGGAAGTATGCCGCGCCTGCGCACTGAGCGGGTTCTTCACGTAATCCCTCATCGTAACTCCTCATAAAATACAGATCAAACTTCAAACTGGTAAGTTCTCGTTTAATCTTACTATTATAGGTGCATTTGAAAATCCTTCCTTGCCGTGTGTATACCAGCAAGAGAGGCATAGATAAGGTAGGCAGTCAGAATGTTTCTTCCAGAGAGGAAATGAGACTAGCAGCAATAGCTTTAAGGTGTGAGGGGCAAGTTTAAAGGAGATGTGCATGGCAAGTTTAGTTTTACACAGTGTGGCGAGTGCCTGGATTGAACTGCAAGGGGTGCTGGTAGAGGCAGATCCATTTAAGAGCCTTTCAGATAGGAACATGGATGTGCATGGAATGGAGGGATATGGATCACGTGTAGGTGGATAATATTAGTTTAACCTGGCATCATGTTCTGCACATACATTATTGGCCAAAGGGCCTATTCCTGGACTGTTCTATATTCTACTATACATAGTTCCCCTTAGAGTCATGATTTATTCAATAGTGTGAAACTAGTTGGAAACAAACACACAGCCAAACCCACCCACCTGTTCAAAGATCTCCTCCACTGTTTATTTCAAGGTGGTGGAATAAGTTGAGTTAAAACATCCTCAGTTCCCCAATAACTGAATATTTGCATCAACATTTTTCAGGGGAGGACATGTAAAAATTGTCCAAAGCACACATGCTCTTATGCCTGTTGAGCAGATAGAATCACAGAGTCATAGAGGCACTCAACATGGAAACAGGCCCTTCAGCTCAAATTGCCCACGTCAACCAACATGCCAAATCTGCGCTAGTCCCAACTGCCTGTGTTTGGCCCATATCCCACTAAATCTATCCATGTAATTGTCGAAATTGTTTTTTTTAATGTTGGGATAGTGCCTGCCGCAACTACCTCCTCTGGCAGCTTGTTCCGTATACCATAACCTTTTGCGTAAAAGTGTTGCCCTCTGGTTCCTATTAACCCCCTCCCCCCCCCCCCCCCTCCTTAAACCTATGACCTCTGGTTCTTGATTCCCCAACTCTGGGTAAAAAGTGTGCATTTACCCTATCTATTCGCCTCATTATCATGTGCACCATAAAATCACCCCTCATCCTCCTGCACTCCAAAAAAAGTCCTAGTCTGCTCAACCTCCCCTTAGAGTGTGTGAATCAGCTCGGATCCAGTTATCGTGATTTGACGTTAGAATGCTGAATGCATAGCTCAGTCCCTAGCATGAAAGCCTGGATGTTTTGATTTGCAAAAGGGAGAAATGCTGAGATTTCACCAAGACTTTTCCACTGATCTGACAAACCCAGCTGATATCCAGCCCAGACATCACACCCATGGCCCTGTGCTGCACCTCAAACGTCAGAAAGGGAAGCTTTGCTTTCAAAGCATTTACTGGAGTGGAATAAAACTAAGAGAAGGAAATTCAAATGCTACTATCAATCATAAATTCATAAATGTTAGGAACAGAATTAGGCCATTCGGCCCATCAGTTCAGTCAGAAGTGATAGGAGCAGAATTAGGCCATTCGACCCAACTAGTCTGCTCTGCCATTCAATCATGGCTGATCTATCTCTCCCTTCTAACCCCATTCTCCTGCCTCCTCCCCATAACCTTTTAACTCTATAATATTTTTTTAAATAAATAACAATAACAACTTCTTAAGCTGCATGAACTGCACCACCTATTTGTGATGGGCTTACAGCATGAAACAGACCAGTTCTACATGAGGTGAACCTTTGGAAAAATGCTAGCTTACTTCATTCTGGGTCATTAATACCTCACTTGCCATTGTCTCTGTGAACAGGGGTCATTGTTGATAATATATAGGTGAGAGTGAACAGATACACCGTAGATGTGTTTTGCTGTCAGTCGGTCCCCTGAGTATGCGGTGAAAAATGATATTAAACTGAAGCTGACACTTGCATTGCACAACTATTTGTCTTGGGCACTGTGTGCAACTGTGCGGCGATGATGGCATCCCATTAGACTCCCTGTGGTTTCCAACACAACATGAATGGGATTTTTTTAATCCATTGACAGTCTGGCAGCTCGACAGACAGCCAGTCACAAATACCTCCAAGGGTGTGGAAATGATATCAACGGGAATTGTTCACTCAATCATATTTTTACAAGTGCACACCTCAAGAAGAACCTGTTGCATGCACACTGTGACATTGAAGCAAATATAAATACAAAGCTTTATTTTTTTTTAAAGTTAATTAAATGCTATAATGACAGACATTTTTATTTTAAGGCAACTCGTGAACAAAGCAACTGAACCATCCTATCCACATCTATAGAGCAGTCCTGAGCTACTATCTACCTGATTGGAGACGGACTACCTTTAATCGGACTTTACTGGACTTTATCTTGCACTAAACATTATTCCCTTTATCATGTATCTGTACACCATTGATAGCATGATTGTAATCATGTATGGTCTTATTATTGACTGGTTAGCACGCAACAAAAGCTTTTCACTGCTTCAATCAACTAAAGATAACTGTATTATCACCAGTAAGTTCAAAATTATCCACCGAAGTCACATCAAGGAATGGTAATATATGAATTCTGAAGGTCTTGACCCAAAATGTCAAATATTCCTTTTCTCTAGAGCTGCTGCCTGACCTTCTGAGTTACTCCAGCTGTTTGTGTCTATCTTCAGTTTATGTGAAATTATTTTTTATTGGAGGTAGATACATATCATATTAAAATCGATACCACTTACATTTTTAAATTACTAATATCGTCCATTATTATTACAATGTCTCCAATACTTTTTTCTTTTGTTTTTTTTTTAAACTAAAAGAACTAAAAAGATATAGGTGAAATAAAGAAAGAAAGAGAAAAAAGAGAAGAAACAAAAAAACCAACAAAAAAAAAACCAAAACAAAACAAAAAACAAAAACAAAAACAAAAAAAAACAAACAAAAAAAAAAGATAATAAAGAAGAATGGAATAATTTACTACGATAAAAACTTCATTCTAGATATATTCGTACATTTCAGAGTATAACCTTTCATCTATTCCTTGGCACGGGTGTTAGTCAGGTTCTTGTGCTGAACCCTATCTTCAGTTTAAACCAGCATCTGCAGTTCCTTCCTACACATGTGAATTCTTATGTTTGCTTTGTTAGCAGCGCGAGGAATTCCCAACATACTCGCCACGTGTTTGAATACTAATCCCCCCTAAATTACCAATTTTCGGATCGTAGTGCAGTGACCCAGGTAACAAATGAATTTGCCCTGATTCTCCTACATAACCTGCCCATTAATATTTAGTCGAGCGGCGTTACGAGATAATAATTAGTGTGCGGCAGTGTCATGTGGGCGGCATTGTGACGCAGCTGGTAAGCTGCTGCCTTCCCAACTTCAGAGACCTGGGTTCAATCCTGACTTTGGGTGCAGTCTGAGTGGAGTTTGCATGTTCTCCCTGGGATGGTGTGGGTTCCCTCTGGATGCTTAGGTTTACCCCCACATCCCATAGACATTTGGCTTTGTAAATTGCAGCGAGTGTATAAAGAGTAGATGAAAAGGTGCGATAGCATAAAGCTAATGTGAACGGAAGGACTGCTATCATTCCTGTATGGGTGTGAGAATGAAGGTATAGGGACAGGTGTTACATCTCCTATGGTTGCAGAGGAAAATTCCTGGGGAGTGGGTGGTTTGGGTGGGAAGGGAATGAATGAACAAGAATTCTATGTTATCCCACTTTTTCACCGACTCCTTATACATTAGGCACAATTTATCGAGGCCAATCGACCTACAAACCCGTACGCTGTTGATCTCAATATACAGTATTGCTGGGAGCTTGCCGTGTTCAAATTTGATGTTTTTGTTCCTGACAGGACACCTCTTACTATGCTTCCTAAGCACTTCATGAGGTGAAAAGTGATTTGGGATATTCTGTTGTTGTGAAGGTGCAATGAATTCCTCAATGTACGGCCATTTAATTAACAACCATTCGTTGTCACAACATCTAGTCTTGGCGTACGTGCCTTTGACTTACATATCATTCTTCCTGATTATTCACTGATCGCCGCTGGAAACGGCAGGCATGAGCTCCCCCGCTGTCCACATCAAAGATTGATGAAGCATGTGAGGGAGAGGAGGATACACAACCACTCTCCATTCACTGTGACTTTACTTTCAAAGGAGGGTGTGTCTCCCATTATGTAACAAAGTCAAGAGTAACTCACTGATTAAACTGTCGTCCAGTACTCAGATCGTAGTTAAAGCCAAGAATGTTTGTGATATGCCAAAAGCAGCAATATAAGATCCAAAGGGGAACTTACTGCTTAAATAACAGCTGTCCCTGGCTCTACTGTGAAACAAATCCCTGGGTACTGGTCCTATTCACTGGAGATTCACATATTGAAATAACAGATCTTGTAAAAGATCAAGATTGTAAAAGATCAAATGTATGTTAAAATAGACAATTTAAAGACTGAAAATGTTCCCTCGACTTGCAGGAATCAAGATTATTGCTGGATTGGGATCCACTGATTAAGCTGCTCATGGCCACACAAGTACAAAATGGCTCCTTAATTCCACTTTGTCATCACTTACTTCAAACTTCATGAAGCGTTGATGCATTGAACAACTGATCAAGATCTGAATAACCTATATTGTCCTCCATGGAAAATTGAATGATGAAGTTTCTTAGTTTGGCCAGATCATTTCATTGTTTTTGTAAATGTAGGTGCAACCCAAGTTATGTTTGATGTAACTAATCATAATTTATTTTGGCATTTTATTCTTCTCATCTCCGTAATTCAATTCTTGTTGGAGTATGGATTCAAAGTTAGTTTAGTTTAGTTTAGGCTAGTGTGGAAACAGACCCTTCAGCCCACAGCGTCCGTGCCGACCAATGATCACTCGTACACCAGTTCTATCCTGCTCAATGGTGGCCGATTAGGAAATGGGGAGATGCAGCGAGACCTGGGTGTCATGGTACACCAGTCATTGAAAGTAGGCATGCAGGTGCAGCAGGCAGTGAAGAAAGCGAATGGTATGTTAGCTTTCATAGCAAAAGGATTTGAGTATAGGAGCAGGGAGGTTCTACTGCAGTTGTACAGGGTCTTGGTGAGACCACACCTGGAGTATTGCGTACAGTTTTGGTCTCCAAATCTGAGGAAGGACATTATAGCCATCGAGGGAGTGCAGAGAAGGTTCACCAGACTGATTCCTGGGATGTCAGGACTTTCATATGAAGAAAGACTGGATAGACGGCTTATACTCGCTAGAATTTAGGAGATTGAGAGGGGATCTTATAGAAACGTACAAAATTCTTATGGGGTTGGACAGGCTAGATGCAGGAAGATTGTTCCCGATGTTGGGGAAGTCCAGGACAAGGGGTCACAGCTTAAGGATAAGGGGGAAATCCTTTAAGACCGAGATGAGGAAAAATGTTTTCACACAGAGAGTGGTGAATCTCTGGAACTCTCTGCCACAGAGGGTAGTTGAGGCCAGTTCATTGGCTATATTTAAGAGGGAGTTAGATGTGGCCCTTGTGGCTAAGGGGATCAGGGGGTATGGAGAGAAGGCAGGTACGGGATACTGAGTTGGATGATCAGCCATGATCATATTGAATGGCGGTGCAGGTTCGAAGGGCCGAATGGCATACTCCTGCACCTATTTTCTATGTATCTATGTATCAAGGGACAATTTACAGAACCAATCCACCTACAAACCTGCACGTCTTTGGGATGTGGGAGGAAACCGTAGTATCCGGAGAAAACTGACACGGTCACAGGGAGAATGTACAAACTCCGTATAGACAACAGCTGTAGTCAGGATCAAACCCAGGTTTCTGGTGCTGTAGGGCAGCAACGCTACCACTGTGCCACCGTGCCTAGTGTATATAAGACAATATAATATGCTGCAGTGTATTATATTGTATTAATATAAAATATAATATCTTTACTGTATTAATGTTTTATGAAAAACCTTTATAAAAATGATTGTTCT
Source organism: Malacoraja senta (assembly GCA_038087875.1). Classification (NCBI taxonomy): domain Eukaryota; kingdom Metazoa; phylum Chordata; class Chondrichthyes; order Rajiformes; family Rajidae; genus Malacoraja; species Malacoraja senta. The sequence goes on from CM075977.1 coordinate 366,032,716, forward strand.
TTATTTATTCCATTTTCAGGGTCTAGACGTTGCTGGCGAGGGCAGTATTTATTGTCCGTCTGTAACTGACGTTTGGAAGGTAGAAGTGAACCACCTTCTTGAGCCACAGCTACTTTCACAGAGTGGCGAGGGAAGAAGTTCCAGATCTCAGACCCAACTACAATGAAGGAACTGGAGTGACCTGGAATCAGAACTGCAGAGATTTGGAAATGAAAATGAAAATTAGAATTTTAAAAGACACTTAGATGGCCACATGGACAGCAAAGGTCTGGAGGGATATGGGCCAGGCATGAACAAGTTAGGACTAGTTTGGTTCGGCAACTTGGCCGGGATGGACGAGTTGGTCCAAAGAGCTTGATTTTTGCTGTATATTTCTACGAGTCTAAATGTTACCAACCTTTATATCGCTTTTCACCCAGAGAGTTATGAATCTGTGGAATTCTCTGCCACAGAAGGCAGTGGATGCCAATTCACTGGATGTTTTCAAGAGAGAGTTAGACATTACTCTTAGGGCTAATGGAATCAAGGGATATGGGGAGAATTCAGAAACGGGGTACTGATGTTGGATGATCAGCCATGATCCTATTGAATGGCGGTGCTGGTTCGAAGGGCCGAATGGCCTACTCCTGCACCTATTTTCAATGTTTCTATGTTTCATACCCGAGTGTTTTGCGTATCATTTGATCAAGATACGGTCCTCTGCAAATGCTGACTCCAAATCTGTGCAAAGTTAACTAATGCCTGTCAGGTTGGTAACAGAAGCAGATAAATATAATATCTTTAATGTATTAAAATCTTCCAATATATTTCACAGAAATATAACTCAAGTTTAAAAAAATTATTATGATCCAACACTGAACTTACATGGACAAGAGAGTGATCCGAGGTGGTCACAGACATAGGTTTTAAGAAACACCTTGAAGGACGAGAGTTGTCGAAGTTCTGGTCAGGAACTTCACAGATGAAGAATAATGTAGGGTAAGAGAACACAAGATTCCAGAGGGGGAAAATTACAAATTTCACTGAGAATTGTAGGGCCGAAAGAGATTTGTGAGTTCAGGGTGTGATTAGGAGAGCGGATACTGATGACTGGGGTTGAAGGACTGAGGTTATGAAATGAAAATGAAAATGAGAATTTCAAATAACACTATCATCGCTTTTGTTCATAAAACAGTGTGCTGGTGGAACTCAGCAGGTCAGGCATCATCTGTGAAGGGAAATGGAAAGACAATATTATGAGTTGAGATGTAGTAGTGAAGAGAAAACTGGAAAAGAGGGGTAGGGGTGAGGGAAATCCTGGTAAGTGATAGATAGATACAGGTGAAAGAGGTTTTGATTGACTGAAGGGAGAAATATTGACAAAGGCTAGAGATGAAATGCAGATACAATGGTGTTAGACAGGGAAGGTAGAAGAGGTGTGTGATGTAAGGCTGGTGGGAGGGATATAGGTGGTAGGGGACAGGGGATTATAGGGAACTGGGGTATAGGGTGACAGAGGTGCTGTGCACACACCAGTCGGGGGGAAATGACAGGTGGTGTCAAGGAGGGATCCTAAGCTCGAGAGTGCAAAGCTCAGAATGCAATGTTAAGCAGTGTTGCCATCAGTAAAATATACTTGTGCTTACATTTCAGGTGCAGACTGACTCACTCAGAGAAGACCCTATGGTAGAATTCCTGTTGCTATCAGTGTCAAGAATCACTGGTGTAGAAGGCAGTGGATAGCATGACTTTGAACTACAACCCAACACAAGGAGAAAATAAGGGTAGGAAAGAAAATCGTTTAAAAAAGTTAATTGCTGCTCACTCACACAACAACCATGTCAGAGAAAAACAATACCATGCATATACCGCACATAACGTTGCAGCTCCACTTACGGAGCAGTGGTGCAGCTGGTAGATCTGCTGCCTCACAGGGCCAAAGACCCAGGTTTAATCCTGATCTCGGGTGCTGTCTGTGTGGAGCTTGCACGTTCTCCCTGTGACTGTGTGGGTTTCCTCCAGGTGCTCCGGTTTTCTCCCACATCCCAAAGAGGTGTGGGTTTGTGGGTTTGTAATTGATCACTGTAAAATTCCCCCAGTGTGTAGGGAAAAAGTGGGTTCTCATAGAACTAGTGCGAACAGGTGATAGAAAATCGGCATGGACTCGATGGGCCAAAGGGTCTGTTTCCATGCTGTATCTCCAACTAAGCTAAAAATAACCTGCTGTATCATAAACCGCAGTTGGAGTCAATCGGTTACACAAATGAAAACTTTTATGGGTCTGTCCCACTTAGGCTATTTTTCAGCAGACTGCCGGCGACTGTCAAGTTGCCGGCAGTTGCCTGAAAAACCAAGAACTGGAATGGCGACTTACAGAGTGGAACACACACACACACACACACACAAACACAACGCAAAGGCGGGGGCTAGGGCAAGCGAGGGGAGCGGTCTGAAATTCACACGGTGCAAAACCAAGGTGATACAGATGCACACCGTGATGAACAGGAAGGTTGACGCTGTAATTAAGACGGCTAGCACAGTCTACGGTAAGTCCTTTAAAAGAGGGGGGGAGAGAGGGGGGGAGAAGGGGGGAGTAGGAGTGGAGACAACTTTTAAGAAGCCAGACAACTTTTAATATGCCAGAGATACACAGTTGTGAAGTTCGGCGGACATTTATCATTACCGTTCAGTTATCCTTGCTTCTGAAAACGCTTACGTTTTTTTCCCCCAATGAGCCAATAAAAATGACCAGTCAGCGAAGGCGATTAACTAAAACTGCCTACGCCTACCTCAACTACCTACAACTACAAGGCGACCCCACTACAACTGCACCTACGACTACAGGATTATCGATTATCTCCATGGCGACCAATTTTTGGTCACAGAAAATTTTTCAACATGTTGTAAAATTGGCGGTGACCATACTGGGGCCGTGACTAGTTCCCAGAATGCGGGAACTCCTCGCGACCATCAAGGAGACTCACCAGAGACCACCAGCGAACATTTGGCGACCATGTGGCGAGCGCAGAGTCTCCTGTACTCGCCTAAATAGTCTCCTAAGTGGGACGGGCCCCATTACTTTTGATTTCTAGTTAGCAAATGACATTTCACTGCACAATACTCAAGAAAGAATTCATGGTCGATGTGCCTGTGGAATTGAACCTGGTTATGAGATTATACATCCAATACATAAAGTGATTAAAAAGCTCTGCTCTGATAAGTTAGCTGATCCTGACAAAGCTACCATTCAAAAAACATAATAGGAAGGGGAAATCTAAGTTAGCATAAGTCTAAAAGTGTGGAGTATCAGACAAGTTCCTAAGCTCTGGAGATTCCAACATAGCTTTCTACTTCTATACTTCCAATGCCTCTTTAAAATCTATCTCTTTGACCAACCCTTAAGGATAAGGGGGAAATCCTTTAAGACCGAGATGAGGAAAAACTTTTTCACACAGAGAGTGGTGAATCTCTGGAACTCTCTGCCACAGAGGGTAGTTGAGGCCAGTTCATTGGCTATATTTAAGAGGGAGTTAGATGTGGCCCTTGTGGCTAAAGGGATCAGGGGGTATGGAGAGAAGGCAGGTACGGGATACTGAGTTGGATGATCAGCCATGATCATATTGAATGGCGGTGCAGGCTCGAAGGGCCGAATGGCCTACTCCTGCACCTATTTTCTATGTATCTATGTATCTATGTATCTACTTGTTTCTATTTGTGGTTCCCTTTGTTTCTTACTCCTATAAAGTGTAGTTTAGTTTAGTTTAGAGATAGAGCATGGAAAGAGGCCATTTGGCCCACCGAGTCCAAGCATGAGTGGGTTAGCATATGATGAGCGTTTGACAGCACTGGGCCTTTACTCGCTGGAGTTTAGAAGTGGGGGGGGGAGGGGGGGGGACCTCATTGAAACTTACAGAATAATGAAAGACATAGATAGAGTGAGTGTGGGAAGGATGTTTCCACTGGTGGGAGAGTCTAGGACCAGTGGTCATAGCCTCAGAATTAAAGGGCTCTCTTTTAAAAAGAAGGTGATGAGGAACTTCTTTAGTCAGAGGGTAGTTAACCTGTGAAACTCATTGCCACAGAGAGTTGTGGAGGCCAAGTCAGTGGATATTTTGAAGGCAGAGATAGACAAGTTCTTGATTAGAACTGGTATCAAGGATTATGGGAAGAAGGCAGGAAAATGGGATTAGGTGGCAGAGATCAGCCATGATTGAATGGTGGAGTAGACTCGATGGGCCGAAAGGCCTAATTCTACTCCTATCACTTGTGAACTTGTGAACCCCTATGCTAGTTCTACGTTATCCCACTTTTGCATCTTATACACTAGGGGCAATTTACGGAAGCCAATTAACCTCCTAACCTGCACGTATTTGGAATGTGGGAGAAAATCGGAGCACCTGGAGAAAACCCATGCGCTCACCCAGGGAGAACGTGCGAACACCGCACAAACAGCACCTATAGTCAATGTTGGCAAATAATTAACTCTTAGGGAGCATCAGAGCCCAAAACCTATCATGTCACCCATCCAAGCTCAAAAACAGAATACAAAGGGAACACTCAGCCAGTCAGACATCAACTGTGGAAATAGAAACAGAGTAATGTTTCAGATCGATTATCCTTCATCAATACAGGAAATAAGAGAAGAAATTATTGTAAATTGCAGAGAGAACAAAACAAAGAGAATCTCTCTGATAGGATGAGACCTGAGATGACATGGTGATCCTGAAGTTTATAGAAGGATTAAATAATTATATTAATGAGGACTGTTAAGAGTGATAAAAGGCAAATAAAGGGTCATATTAATGTTGCAATAGTTAAGGTAGAACCATTGATGAGACTAAAAGGACAATGCTGGATATGCCCAGCAGGTAAGGCAGTGTTTGAGGAGAGAGCAAAGCTAACAGTTAATCTTGCAGAGAGACTACCTTATTATAGAATTTACCATTACTGACACAAATAGAAAAAAAAGGTGATCTGAGGGTATTACATTTATTGTCGAGAACCTCCAAAATGCTCATCCAGGAAAGATTTAAAGTGAAGGAAGGAACTGCAGATGCTGCTTTACACCAAAGATAGACAAAAAAATGTTGGAGTAACAGCGGGACAAGCAGCATCTCTGGAGAGAAGGAATGGGTGAAGTTTCGGGTCGAGACCCTTCCTCAGACAGAGATTCAGCGGAGAGGGAAGCTAGAGAATGGAAGGGTACAAAGAGAATGTAGGGTGTGAAAAGGACAGATCAAAACAGACGGTGATCAAGGAAATGTGGAATGGTTCATTGTTGGCTGAGGGGAAGGTGACAAGGCAAAAAATAAATGCAAACATACAAACAGTAAAATTAATCAGAAGGACAGTGAAACTAGTCAGAGGACTAAGGGGGGAGAGGGACAGAGAGAGAGGGAAAGCATGTGTTTAGTGTGATTTGGATCAAATGCAGATAATTAGGCTGAGCTCAAAAAGGCATGTTGGTGGGCATGGATGAGTGGGGCTGAAGGGCCTGTTTCTATGCTAAATGACTATGATACAATGGAATGGGCAATTAAAGTGACAGGCAACAGGAAGTTCAGGTTACTCCTGCAGTTTGATCCTCTGTAAAGATGACTTTTAATTACCTCCAGGCATATGGAGAGCATTCCAGAATTGGCCATGCTGACTAAAGTTTCTCTTCCCAGAGATAAGAGAGGCAAAGTTGGCTTTGCAAGAGGTAGAATCACCGAACTCAGCCATATCCGATTCAGTCTGAAGAAAGGTCTCGACCTGAAACGTCACCTATTCCATTTCTTCAGAGATGCTGACTGACCCGCTGACTTTTTGTGTCTATCTTCTATTGATTCTGGGATCTTCTGAGTCTTTGTGATTCTCCCTACACAAAGAGATGCCTTTAACTGCTAGGCTGATTCTATATGAAACAGGAAATGGGTAGAACTTGATAAATACAATGATTTCATTATTCAAAGAAAATAGAAGTTCTTTAGAGGCTATTTGAGTATACTGCATACAGCTTTCCTGGTTGAGGCATATATAAATACATAACCCACCGCACGAGATGTCCACGCTGCATTCAGGTTTGCTCTAGTTTAGTGGACAATGCGTGTGGCGCCACTTTAATGATCTATCATCTGGAAACTGGACTACTTCCCATTTCTGTTGAAATCCAGTTTCCAAATGACAAAAAAAACCTCTTAGACAATAAACAATAGACAATAGGTGTAGGAGGGCCATTCGGCCCTTCGAACCAGCACTGCCATTCAATGTGATCATGGCTGATCATCCACAACCAGTACCCCATTCCTGCCTTCTCCCCATATCCCCTGACTTCACTATCTAGCTCTATCTGGAAAGATATCCAGAGAACCGGCCTCCACCGCCCTCTGAGGCAGAGAATTCCACAGACTCTCAACTCTCTGTGTGAAAAAGTGTTTCCTCGTCTCTGTTCTAAATGGCTTACCCCTTATTTTTAAACTGTGGCCCCCTGGTTCTGGACTCCCCCAACATCGGGAACATGTTTCCTGCCTCTAGCGTGTCCAAACTCTTAATAATCTTATATGTTTCAATGAGATGCCCTCTCATCCTTCTAAATTCCAGAGTATACAAGTCCAGCCACTCCATTCTCTCAGCATATGACAGTCCCGCCATATCGGGAATTAAACTTGTGAACCTACGCTGCATTCTCTCAATAGCAAGAATGTTCTTCCTCAAATTTGGAGACTAAATATCTTACTTTTATCATCCCAAATTCAGCAATCATCAATAATCTGTTTGTGGATGCACAATCACTCTATTATTTGCACATATATACAGTAACCACAGTCGTGTGCAGCAGACCTGCAGAGAATTCATGTAATCAGCATTTGGATGTGTGGCAACATCAGCATACAGACCCTTACCATCATTACTTCAACAGTGCACACTAAACTTCATCAATACCCTTTAAAATTTCTACTGCAGAATCCCAACTATCTGAGTGCCTCATTTAAATGAACCCTCCAAATATATGGTGGCACAGCGTTAGAGTTTGGTCCTGACTACGGGCACTGTCTGTACGGAGTTTGTAGTTTCTTCCCCGTGACTGCATGGGTTTTCCCCGGGTGCTCCAGTTTCCTCCCACACTCCAAAGACATACAGGTTTGTAGGTTAAAGAAGGAACTGCAGATGCTGGAAAATCGAAGGTACACAAAAATGCTGGAGAAACTCAGCGGGTGCAGCAGCATCTATGGAGCGAAGGAAATAGGCAACGTTTCGGGCCGAAAAGGGTTTCGTTGCCTATTTCCTTCGCTCCATAGATGCTGCTGCACCCGCTGAGTTTCTCCAGCATTTTTGTGTACCCAGGTTTGTAGGTTAATTGGGTTCGGTATAAGTTCTACATTGTCCCTGGTGTGTAGGATAGTGCTTGCGTATGGGGGATCTCTGGTCAGCGCGGTCTTGGTGGGCTGGAGGGCCTGTCTCCGTGCTGCATCTCTAAACTAAACTAAATAAATGTACAATTAAACTGCCTAATACATAGCTGTGAGGATGTGAGCATTCTTGGTCTTCTGTGCCTGGAGCCAGGTGCCTAAAGATATCTTTGTGCAAAGTAAGTATGACTCTTAATGAGATTTCTTCAGACGATAATAAAGCATCTAAAACAATAACTAGGAAAGAAACATTGGGCTCCACGAAACAAATCTTATATCAGTAGGTTTACTGAAAGCATCATATTAGATAGCAACTCTATTTGGCACCTCTGCTGAGGCTACAATTTAATCAGTTAATCTGTCACCAGACCTTTCAATGTCAAACTGTCAATTGTTTGTTTGGAGAGCCCAGGCAATTATACTGTATTGTAGATATCACATTTATGAATGATTTATGTTATTAAAATAATAGTCATACAGTCACACAGCACAGGAACAGGCCTCTTGGCCCAACTTGCCTATGCCAACCAAGGTGCCCCATCTACACTAGTCCCATCTACCTGCATTTGCCCCATAACTCTCTATATCATTCTTGTCCATGTACCTGTCCAAATGTCTTTTGAAAGTTGTGATTGTAAATGGCTTAACTACCCCATCTACCCGCATTTGGACCATATCCGTCTAAATCTTTCCTGTCCATGTACCTGCCCAAATATCTTTTAAATGTTGTTATCATAACTGGCTCAACTAGCTGTGTAGGAAAGAACTGGAGATGCTGGTTTAAACCTAAGATAAACACAAAAAGCTGGGGTAACTCAGCAGGTTAGACAGCATCTCTGGAGACAAGGAATAGGTGATGTTTCGGGTCGAGACTTCAGAAACGTCTGAAGAAGGGTCTCAAACCGAAACGTCACCTATTCCTATTCTCCAGAGATGCTGTCTGACCCGCTGACTTACTCCAGCTTTTTGTGTCTGACTTTGGCTCAACTATCTCTTCTGGCATCTCATTTCACATACCCACTACCCTCTGTGCGAAAAGGTTGCCAACTCAGATTCCTATTAAATCTCTCCCCTCTCTCCTTAAACCTATGTCTAATCATGTGCATGACTTTAAGCTCTTTAGCCAGCCTGGATGTATGGTTCAGAGATTCAGTTCTTCCCATCAAACCAAGTAAAAATAAAACAGCAATCATCGGAAGGAGGACCCATTTATATCACAGGATCATAAAATGCTTCATCAGCATCTACAAATCACACAAAACAGTTGCCTGAGAATCAAAACATGAGAACATGTTGGTCGCAACAGGATCTGCTTAAAGGAAATCTGTCATGGATGAGCGTCTCAATTGAAATTCTTCCCCACCTATGGATTAAATTGTCCCTTACTTCATGTTATTAATGCCAGCCCCACCCTCATTAAAACAGGTATCTGGTTGCATTCAGACATGAAATCCAGATATTTTCACACGATAATGTTAACCCTAGGAATGCCAAGCTTCTCTGCTCTGCTGAGACTGGATTTTTTCAATGGCTCACTGTAATGTGTTTTTGGACAGACCTTGGGCAATACTATGAATGATCTGATCGCAATAAAACTACAAGACCAGGAGCTTTCCTTGTATTTTATTTCAGCCCAAAATCTCTGTGCTTATATTATATATACAAATAATGATATGGGACTCTGTATTTGACCTCAGTGTTTTCGGTTTTTTGTCCTTTTACACTCAATTTTTTATTTTTTATTTTATATTTTTATATAAATCTTTGCTTTTTATGTTATTAACTGTCCATGCTCTTACTGTTTTTTTGGTATTTTGAATTTTGTATAGACCTGGGATTTGTGAAAATCACTTTGGGTTGCATTCAAATTGTATGAAAAGTGTTATACAAATAAAGTTATTATTATTATTATTATTATTATTATTATTATTATTATTATTACATTACATGTAATGTCATGCACAGCAGTAGAGTTACTGCCTTGCAGCGCTTGCAGCCCCAGAGACCCGTAACTGTGTGGGTTTTCTCCGAGATCTGTTTCCTCCCACACTCCAGACATATAGGTTTGTAGGTTAATTTTGTAAGAAGGAACTGCAGATGCTGGTTTAAACCGAAGATAGACACAAAAAGCTTGAGAGCTTTTGCATTTTTCAGCTTGAAATTGTGCAATCTGGTGCATACCGCAGTGAATCTTTTAACTTACACTTGAATGCAATATTTATGCTTTAAATTGGATTAGCTATGAATAAGGTTAGGCTAATATACATTCCTAATTACATTCCACAGTAGAGCCAGGCTCTGATCAACAGGTGCAGCACATAAATGATCTTCGTGCATTCATGTATAGAAATCAAATTATAATCAAGCACTTGGCCCATATTGACCAACCTGGGTCTCACTGCACACCTGGTACTACTCCTGACCCTATCTCCAGTTGCATACCTTCTCTCATTCCTGACCCTGAGTCCAGCCTTACACCTGCCCCCCTATTCTACCCTGATCATAGCTGCTTACCTGCTTTGGTTCCCAGTGCTGAACACTCCCATTGTCCCAGCTTTGACTGCACACCTAGTACTATTCCAGATCTTGACTCTGAATGCACACTTGGCATTGCTCCTAGCCCGTCTGCACTGACAATATATCTGGCCCACACATAAAGCCCCATATCTGACCTCCTGGACTTAACCTATGACGTTCAAGTCCACAGGTGCTTATCTAATGAGGTAATCTTTTATGGGGCACTTCACGGACCAAATTTTGTATAATAAAATTTGCTACATCGATTGGTTTCCTTGTTATCTAACATGCTAGTTACTTTGTCAAAAAAGTCATAAATTGGTTGAACCGAATTTCTCATCCATACAATTATACTCACTCAGCTGTATGTATTCTGTTACCATTTCCTTCATTTTCCTAACAAACTGTTGGACAGGTTGGGGGAGTGGGCGGATGCATGGCAGATGACGTTTAATGTGGAGAAATGTCAGGTTATCCACTTTGGTAGCAAAAACAGGAAGCCAGATTACAATTTAATGGCGTCAAGTTGGGAAAAGGGGAAGTACACCGGGATCTGGGGGTCCTTGTTCAGTCTATGAAAGTAAGCATGGAGGTACAGCAGGCAGTGACGAAAGCGAATGGCATGTTGGCCTTTATAACAAGAGGAGTCAAGTATAGGAGCAAAGAGGTCCTTCTGCAGTTGTACAGAGCCCTAGTGCCCTAGAGCCTTAGTGAGACCACACCTGGAGTATTGTGTGCAGTTTTGGTCCCCTAATTTGAAGAAGGACATTCTTGCTATTGAGGGAGTGCAGCATAGGTTTACAAGGTTAATTCCTGCGATGGCGGGACTGTCATATGCTGAGAGAATGAAGCAGCTGGGCTTGTACACTCTGGAGTTTAGAAGGATGAGAGGGCATCTTATTGAAACATATAAGATTGTTAAGGGTTTGGACAAGCTGGAGGCATGAAACATGTTCCCGATGTTGGGGGAGTCCAGAACCAGGGGCCACAGTTTAAGAATAAGGAGTAAGCCATTTAGAACGGAGACGAGGAAACACTTTTTCTCACAGAGAGTTGTGAGTGTGTGGAATTCTCTGCCACAGAGGGCGGTGGAGGCAGGTTCCTTGGATGCTTTCAAGAGAGAGCTGGAAGAGTTCTTAAAGATAGTGGAGTCAGGGGATATGGGGAAAAGGCAGGAACGGGGTACTGATTGGGGATGATCAGCCATGATCACATTGAATGGCAGTGCTGGCTCGAAGGGCCGAATGGCCTACTCCTGCACCTATTGTCCATTGTCTATTGTCTATTGTCTGTCCTGAAGTCATTTTCACCCTCAATATTTTCAGTAATATGCTGTCTTCCTCTCAGCTGGGACTTTTCCAAAATGCAAAGTCCAATAACTATATATTTAAGCAATAATATTCTATTTAATGTAATCTTGAGAGTACATCATATTTTCTGTGGTATCAGAACACAACAATGATTTAAAAAAAAGATCTTTGTTTTGATTGCACTATCAACATGCATAGATTATTATATTGCAGTTAATATGTACCGAGGGCACATTTTTCTTCCAATGCCCCCCATTCCCAATTACTTTTACATTGAAGTGATTGAAATCCAAGTGAAGTTTAAATGGCATCAGAAAAATAAAACCTCTGGAATGGATGATATTAATTACGAGGTTGGTTGGAGTCAGTATCAGCACAATTACGATATTAAACTTTGAATCTTCAGATGTCCTGGTTCAAGCTAAAACTAAAGACAAGTAATAACCTCCTCACACATTCCCCTGCAAGTATCTCTGTCACTCCTTTAAAATATGTCCCTTCTTTGAACAAGCTCTTAAACATCGCATCTGAATCAGTTTCCATCTGATTACACTCCTTGAGGATGTTCATCTATGTGTTCAATTAATAAAACAATGAGATTGGGGACATTTCTATTCAACATGTCAAAGATTTGGGGGGGGGGGGGGGGCGGTTAGAAATAGTCAGTGAGGTAAACAAACATAATAGTTGATTGGCAAGTGCTACCTTCCCAATATTTAACAGAAGGAAATAATGGGTTATCGGCGCTGTACGTTGTGACAGACAGCCTGACACCTTGCATGTCATTTTAATATTACACTTATACCATCCCCCTGGATAGTCCGGATTAATAAATTAAGGTTTTGTCAACTAATTACAAATCAGGCTAATTACAAATCAATAACATTAGCCAACTCTGAAACACGAAGCAATGAGCATTAATAATAATAATAATAGATTTTATTTATATAGCGCTTTTCAGGACTCAAAGTCGCTTTACAATTGAGAGTCAGGAATAAACAAGACAAAATAGAGCAGTAAGACAGAGGGGAGGGGAACATGGGACTAAGGGTATGCAGAGGTGAAGAGATGGGTCTTGAGGCGGGACTGGAAGATGGTGAGGGACTCAGAATTTCGGACCGGTTGTGGGAGGGAATTCCAGAGCCTGGGAGCTGCCCTGGAGAAGGCTCTGCCTCCAAAAGTGCAGAGGTTTGATTTCGGAGTGGAGAGGAGACCAGCTGATGTGGATCTGAGGGACCGTGAGGGTTGGTAGGGGGAGAGGAGGTCAATGAGATAAGGGGGGGCCAGGTTGTTGAGGGCTTTGTAGGTGAGGACCAGGATTTTGTAGGTGATCCGGTGGGAAATGGGAAGCCAGTGAAGTTCTTTGAGAACTGGGGTGATGTGGTGCCAGGATTTGGTGTGGGTAATGAGTCGAGCGGCTGCATTTTGGACCAGTTGGAGTCGTTTGATGCTGCTGGAATTGATTCCGAAAAGAAGAGAGTTACAGTAGTCCAGTCGGGAGGAGATGAAGGCATGGATGAGTCTTTCAGCAGCGGGGGGTGTGAGAGACGATCTGATTTTTGCAATGTTGCGGAGGTGAAAAAATGATGTTTTGACAACATGGCGGATGTGAGGCTCAAGGGAGAGGGTTGAGTCAAGGATCACGCCAAGGTTGCGTGCCTGAGGAGATGGGGAGACAGTGGTGCCGTCGATATTGAGAGTGGGGTTGTTAATTTTAGTGAGTGTTGATTTGGAGCCAATGAGGAGAAATTCTGTTTTGCTACTGTTTAATTTAAGGAAGTTGAGTTGCATCCAAGATTTGATGGCTGCTAGGCAGGAGTTGATATGGGAGAGAGGGGGGTGGTGGGGGGACTTGGTTCTGAGATAGATCTGGGTGTCATCAGCATAGCAGTAGAAGCATTGGGATACAGACATCATGGACAATTGGCCACAGTTTCCCGCTCACATCTGGCAGTGCTCTCTGTCTGAACCAGGGGCCGCGGAACGTTTTTGAAAGTGGGGGGAGGGCTGAGTGATCACTGATCACTGGCCTTGGGAGTACCCGGCGAGGGAGTGGAGCGACTGAGTGGAGGGAGGGTGTGGGAGGGGGGTGCCCCCCATCCTACGGTACGGACATTTTGAAATTTGATGTATTAAAATCATGTTTTACTGCATTGTAGAAGTATGATTTCAACGTTTTTTGTTTGAAGTATTTTTAAGAGGTAACTTTTAAAGGGGTATATTTTTCCACACCAATGGTGGTGGGTATAGTGAAAGCTGCCAGAGGAAGTAGTGGAGGCAGGGGCTATCCCAACATTTGATAAACAGTTAGACTGATACATGGATAGGACAGGTTTGGAGGGATATGGACCAAAAGCAGGTAGTGTAGCTGGGACATGTTGGCGGGTGTGGGCAAGTTGGGCCGAAGGGCCTGTTTTCAAACTGTATCACTCTATGACTACATTATACCTCCACCATGCATGAATGCTTCAAAATCAAGTTATCGAGTTTTATTGTCAAGCATAGAAATATAGAAAATAGGTGCGGGAATAGGCCATTCGGCCCTTCAAGCCAGCACTGCCATTCAATATGATCATGGCTGTTCATCTACAATCAGTACCTTTCCTGTTTTTTCCCCGTATCCCTTGATTTCGCTAGCCCCAAGAGCTAAATGTAACTCTCTCTTGAAAACATCCAGTGAATTGGCCTCCACTGCCTTCTGTGGCAGAGAATTCCACAGATTCACAACTTTCTGGGTGAAGAAAGTTTGTCCACATCTCAGTCCTAAATGGCCTACACCTTATTCATGAACTGTGTGACCCCTGGTTCTGAACTTCCCCAACATCGGGAACATCTTTCCTGCAGTTACAGTAAGTGAAAATCTAGCAGGCAAACAGGGTGCTTTCTCCAACCACCCCCATTTGAAGGTCACTATATTCCACCGCTTCTACCCAGTGCTTGGTACCTACTTCCAGCAGCCACTGGTTGTCCTTCAGGTGCACCGAGCCACACCCTGGTCCATGCCGGTCACCAGGACGAATTCGGCACAGAGACTCTCACGGCAGTGGCACAACGCTTCCGACGAATGCCTGGGACTCTTGCACTGAGGCTGCTCCATGGCCGGAGCTGTAGCGAGCGACTCGCCAGCCCCACAAACGCTCGCCAGACCCGGCTCCCCGTCCGCATCTGCCCCCGCCCCTCGATCCCTCCCTCCGCCCCGGCTCTCCAACACCCCATGCAGTTGATATTAGTTTTGAAATTCTGTGATCAGTGTGAGAGCGTGAGAATTTGGTGAAATGCGTGATTCTCACGCTCAATGCATGAGAGTTGGCAGCTCTGTATTTAGCTTGGGTGGGATAGAAACATAGAAAATAGGTGCAGGAGGAGGCCGTTCGGCCCTTTGAGCCAGCACCGCCATTCATTGTGATCATGGCTGATCGTCCCCCATCAATGCTGATGGCTGATCGTCCCTGTGCCTGCTTTCTCCCCATATCCATCGACTCCACTAGCCCCTAGATATCTATCCAACTCTCTCTTAAATCCATCCAGTGATTTGGCCTCCACTGCCCTCTGTGGCAGGGAATTCCACAAGTTCACAACTCTCTGGGTGAAAACGTTTTTTCTCTCCTCAGTCTTAAATGACCTCCCCTTTATTCTAAGACTGTGGCCCCTGGTTCTGGACTCGACAACATTGGGAACATTTTTCCTGCATCTAACTTGTCCAGCCCTTTTATAATTTTATATGTTTCTATAAGATCCCCCCTTATCCTTCTAAACTCCAGTGAATACAAGCCTAGACTTTTCAATCTTTCCTCATATGACAGTCCCGCCATCCCAGGGATCAATCTCATGAACCTACGCTGCACTGCCTCAATCACAAGGATGTCCTTCCTCAAATTAGGAGACTTAAACTGTACACAATACTCCAGATGTGTTCTCACCAGAGCCCTATACATCTGCAGAAGAACCTCTTTACTCCCTTTACTGAAATCCTCTTGTTATGAAGGCCGACATTCCATTAGCTTTCTTCACTGCCTGCTGTACCTGCAAGCCAACTTTCAGTGACCGATGTACAAGGACACCCAGGTCTCGCTGCATCTCCCCCTTACCTAACCTAACCCCATTGAGATAATAATCTGCCCTCTTGTTTTTGCCGCCAAAGTGGATAACCTCACATTTATCTATATTATACAGCATCTGCCACGCATCTGCCCACTCACTCAACCTGTCCAGGTCACCCTGCAACCTCCTAACATCCTCTTCACAGTTCACACTACCACCCAGCTTTGTGTCATCCGCAAACTTGCTAGTGTTGCTCCTAATTCCCTCTTCCAAATCATTAATATATATGGTAAACAGTTGCAGCCCCAACACCGAGCCTTGCGGCACTCCACTCGCTACTGCCTGCCATTCTGAAAAGGACCCGTTCACTCCTACTCTTTGCCAACCAATTTTCTATCTGTCAACACCCTACCCTCAATACCATGTGCTCTAATTTTAGTCACCAGTCTCCGGTGCGGGACCTTATCAAAGGCTTTCTGAAAGTCCAGATACACTACATCCACTGGCACCCCTTCATCCATTTTACTTGTCACATCCTCAAAAAATTCCAGAAGATTAGTCAAGCATGATTTCCCTTTCATAAATCCAAGTTGACTTGGACTAATCCTTTTGCTACTATCCAAATGCCCCATTATTACATCTTTAATAATTGACTCCAGCATCTTTCCAAGTCAAGTCAAGTGAGTTTATTGTCATGTGTCCCTGATAGGACAATGAAATTCTTGCTTTGCTTCAGCACACAGAACATAGTAGGTATTTACTACAAAACAGATCAGTGTGTCCATATACCATAATATAAATATATACACACATGAATATATAAACTGGTAAAGTGCAGATAACAGATAATGGGTTATTAATAATCAGAGTTTTGTCCGAGCCAGGTTTAATAGCCTGATGGCTGTGGGGAAGTAGCTATTCCTGAACCTGGTTTTGCAGTCTTCAGGCTCCTGTACCTTCTACCTGAAGGTAGCAGGGAGATGAGTGTGTGGCCAAGATGGTGTGGGACTTTGATGATACTGCCAGCCTTTTTGAGGCAGCGACTGAGATAAATCCCCTCGATAGAAGGAAGGTCAGAGCCGATGATGGACTGG
Source organism: Malacoraja senta (assembly GCA_038087875.1). Classification (NCBI taxonomy): domain Eukaryota; kingdom Metazoa; phylum Chordata; class Chondrichthyes; order Rajiformes; family Rajidae; genus Malacoraja; species Malacoraja senta. Next base: position 366,049,048 of record CM075977.1, read on the forward strand.
GCAGTGTTTACTACTTTTTGTAGTCTTTTCCTCTCCAGGGCGCTCAAGTTGCCGAAACAAGCCACGATGCAACCGGTCAGCATGCTCTCTACTGTGCACCTGTAGAAGTTAGCAAGAGTCCTCCTTGACAAACCGACTTCCCACCACCGAAGTCAGGCTAACTGGTCTATAATTCCCCGTTTTCTCTCTCGCTCCTTTCTTATAAGTGGGATAACATTAGCTATCCTCCAATCCACAGGAACTGATCCTGAATCTATTGAACATTGGAAAATGATCACCAATGCATCCACTATTTCTAGAGCCACCTCCCTGAGGACCCTGGGATGCAGAACATCAGGCCCAGGGGATTTATCATCCTTCAGTCCCATTAGCCTACCCAATACTATTTCTCGCCTAATGAAAATTTCTTTCAGTTCCTCTACCCCCTTAGATCCTCTGTCCTCCAGTACATCTGGGAGATTGTTTGTGTCTTCCTTAGTGAAGACAGATCCGAAGTACCTATTCAACTCTTCTGCCATTTCCTTGTTGCCCATAATAATTTCACCCGTGTCTGCCTTCAAGGGACCCACATTTGACTTTGCTACTCTTTTTCCCTTAACATATCTAAAGAAGCTTTTACTGTCCTTCTTTATATTCCTGGCCGGCTTCCCCTCATACTTCATCTTTTCAGCCCGTATTGCCCATTTTGTTTCCTTCTGTTGTCCTATGAAAGTTTCCCAATCCTCTGGCTTCCGGCTACTCTTTGCTGTGTTATACATGTTTTCTTTTAGTTTTATTCTATCCCTAACTTCTCTTGTCAGCCACGGTTGCCTCCTACTCCCCTTAGAATCTTTCTTCCTTTTTGGAATGAAATGATCCTGCATCTCCCGGATTATGCCCAGAAATTCCTGCCATTGCTGTTCCACCGTCATTCCTGCTAGGATCCCTTTCCAGTCTACTTTGGCCAGCTCCCCTCTCATGCCTTCATAGTCCCCTTTGTTCAACTGCATCACTGCCACTTCCAATTTAACGTTCTCCTTCTCAAATTGCAGATTAAAACTAATCATATTATGATCACTACCTCCAAGCGGTTCCTTTACCTCGAGTTCTCTTATCATATCTGGTTCATTGGACAACACTAAATCCAGAATTGCCTTTTCTCTGGTCGGCTCCATTACAAGCTGCTCTAAGAATCCATCTCGGAGGCATTCTACAAACTCTCTTTCTTGGGGTCATGAACCAACCTGATTTTCCCAGTCTACCTGCATATTGAAATCCCCCATCACCACAGTGGCATTACCTTTGTTACATGCCAGTTTTAACTCCAGCTGCAACTTACACCCTACATCCGGGCTACTATTTGGGGGTCTGTAAATAACACCAATTAGTGTTTTCTTGCCTTTACAATTCCTCAACTCAATCCACAGTGACTCTACCTCGTCAGTCCCTATGTCTTCCCTCGCAAGGGACTGAATTCCATCCCTCACCTGCAGCTACCCCCCCTCCTCTGCCCATCTGCCTGTCCTTTCTATAGGATGCATAACCCTGAATATTACGTTCCCAGGCCAGATCCTCCTGCAGCCACGTCTCAGTAATCACCACTATGTCATATCTACCAACCTCTAACTGAGCCTCAAGCTCATCTACTTTACTTCTTATACTTCGCGCATTCATATACAATACTTGTAATTCCTTACGCATCTCACCTTTCACATCGATCCCTATTACACTTGGCCATACTCTCCTATCCCTTTGTGAGCTTCCTTTCCCGTTAATTCTGGGGGTCATTAACCATCCCTTTACTCTCTTTCCCTTTAACTCCATCCTCGACTATCCCATTTGAAAGTTGAATTCTCTAATTTTAAGTAACTTCTCTGAACACTTCCCTCCCCGCTTGCCCACCTCCTTGACCTTAGTTGTTTCACCAGTTCCAAAGTTCATCACATTGTATCTCTCTTAAGATCACACCTTCCCTCGCCAACAATGGGCCTACCAGGACTCCAACCTGCCTGAGGTTATTTGTTGCTTGCCCAAAATGGTCCTGGTCTTTTCTCTCCTCCAGCTATTCATCCCACATCCCCCCCCCCCCCCCCCCACCTCTCCACCCCCAACTTTCAGTCTGAGGAAGGGTCCCAACCCGAAACATTACCTATCCTTTTTCTGGTGATGCAGCCCGACCCACTGAGTTACTTTTCTAAATCTTTCTTTGGTATAAATCAGCATCTGCAGTTCTTTGTTAGTACATATAACAGGTTCTTTTTTCTCCAAGTATGCTGAGTTACAGTGAAATTTCTCTTTCAGCAAACAAATATTTCCTTCCAATTATTAATTCATGAATATTTTTCCAGGAAAAATGATTTCTGAGAGTGCAAAGTCAAGACTATATTCTTAAATAAAAAAAGCATGTCACAAATTTTAAATTAAAAAAAGCATGTCACACATTATAGACAAAGTTCAGACTTTAACATTTTCTAAGTGACTGGGGGGCAGACAAGAAAAAAGAGTAAAGTGATTCAGTGCAATTAGAAGTTAGCATCTCAACACTTTGTAATGGGCCTGTCCCACATAGGCGATTTTTCAGGCAACTGCCAATTCGCCGGCAGTCGCCTGAAAAACTGGCGACTGGAACGGCGAGTGTCAGAGTGGAACACACACTCACATTGCTTCCTTCACCAGCCCGTTATGCAGGCGGGGGACAGGGCAAGCGGGGGGAATGCTGTCTGAGTGAAATTCACACGGTGCAAAGCCAATGTGATATAGACACACACCGAGATAAACAGAAAGATTGCCGCTGTAATTAAGACGTGAAAGCACAGTGTACGGGCAGGGTCACGTAAGTCCTTTAAAAGGGGGGCGGGGAGAGGGTGGGAGAAGGGGGAGTAGCAGTGGAGCCAACTTTTAAGAAGCCAGAGATATACGGCTATGAAGCTCGGCGGACATTTAACATTACCGATCAGTTATCCTTGTTTCTGAAAACGACTGCTTACGGTTTTTTTCCCAATGAGCCAATGAAATTCACCAGTCAGAATCGGCTACAACCTACAAGAACCTTCGACCTCCTGGTAACCCATGAGGACAATGAAGGCGACTCCCCGGCAACCACCTGCGGACATGTGACGACCATGTGGTGACTGCATAGCCTCCTGTAGTCGCCTAAGTGGGACAGGCCCATAAGGATCCTGCACATGTAGCCACAGGAAGTTTCTGGTCTCAGGATGGAGTTTTATCCCTGTGATACCTAAAATTGCAAATTATCAATCCTGAAAATCAATGGTTTCCAAAAACATGAGCTCATAATTATAACCAACAGACTCCATTGAATTCACTTTAGACTTTTGAGATACACTATGGAAACACGCCCTTCGGCCCATCGAGTTTGCGCTGGCCAACGATCGCCTCGTGTACTAGCACTAGGGACAATTTACAATTTACAGAAGCCAATCAACCTACTAACCTGTCCGTCTTTGGAGTGTGGGAGAAAACCGGAATGGGATTGCAGATTGCAGGTCCCCAAAAACTTGTCAAACACGTCCTGTCCACATGTGATGGAATCTGTGGACGCCACATTGTTCTCGTCAGCATTTACCAGAGAACCCACTGACCATGGCACAAGATGCCTGCAGATAGAAGTGGGTTGTCCCATAGAAATGGTTAATCTGGAGAAGCAGTTTAAATCTCATTTTGATATTCTTAACAAGAAAGTTGATATCAACAAATTTTGCTTGAACCTATTTCGAGCTAAAAATTATATTCTTTTACTTTAAAAGCTATTTGAGTTTTTATAAGGGACATGGCTGCTGCCCCGAAGACTAGAAGGAATTCACAAAATGGACATCAACGCGTTGATTAGAATGTATTCTTCTTTAGTTCGATTAACAAAATTCCAGTTAGAATGTTGCAAGGAGCCCTGCAAATCCACCCCACCAGTCTTCCTAATGGTCGTTCAAAGAACATAGAACAGTATATCACAGAAACAGGACATTTCAGACCACTACCTTACTATCCTTATCTCTCCTCTTTGCTGGAAGATGACAGTCATGTTCATAAGTGCTTGGAGCAGAATTAGGCCATCAAGTCTACTCCGTCATTCAATCATGGCTGATCTATCTTTCGTTCTCAATGCCATTCTCCTGCCTTCTCCCTATAACCTCTGACACCCTTACTAAACAAGCATCTGTCAATCTCCGTCTTAAAAATATCCATTGACTTGGCCTCCACAGCTATCTGTGGCAATGAATTCCACAGATTAAACACCCTTTGGACTAAAATAATTATTTCTCATCTCCTTTTAAAAGGTATTTATTCTGAGGCCTTGGTCTCTGGTCCTAGACTCTCCCACTAATGGAAATATCCTCTCCACGTTCACAGTCCTGAACTTTGATCCACTGGCCTTTAAGCTACTCCCACATATCAGGTGTGCTCACCTCAATGGGAGGATGTTCATCCAGCTTCACAATTCGCAACCCTTCAATCTTTTTGTCTCATACCTGTCTTTTCATCTCTTACCTTTGTCCAATTAAACCTTCCCCCCACCACCCTCCCTCACCCTCATCTGGATCTACCTATTCCTTGCCAGGCTTCACCCTGCCCCCATCTCTCTCCCAGCCTTCTTCCACCCCCTCCTCCACCACAATCACTGGTGAAGAAGGGTCTTGGATTAAAACGTCAACTATCCATGTTCTCCAGAGATGCTGCTTGATCCGCTGAGTTACTCCAGAAACTAATGAGGCTGGGGTATGTATAGAGCTTAGACAGCACTATGTTTACTTAAGGCCCTGTCCCACTTTCCCGAGTTACTCATGAACTCTCCCGAGTTTTCCCCTTGATTCGAACTCAGAGTAATAGCCGTTCGTAGGTACTCGGGACAATTTTTTTAACTCGTCGACATTTTTCAACATGTTGAAAAAACGTCCCGACTTACCTGATGCCCCGAGTTCCTATGGCTGGTATTACGAGCCGTTACGAAACATCTACGGACTCCTACGGGCTCCTACGAGCTCGCTACCGATATTACCCGACATTCCCCGAGTTCGAATCAAGGGGAAAACTCGGGAGAGTTCGTGAGTAACTCGGGAAAGTGGGACAGGGCCTTTAATTTGTAATGGATAAAAACCCCTGTGAAACAAAGGGAAAACATGAACCCAATGTGCACGATAGCGCACTTCTTGGCGAGGCAAGGGTTAATACTGGAAAGCTTTTGTGCTTTAATCTGTCACGAGCCACAGTTTCAAGCTGCCATTCTCAGCTAATTTAAGGTCATGTAGGAAATTAATGGCGCTTCCAATGTTGCATGGAACAATGATCTCTGAGTTCGGATGAGCAGGGAGATTTCCTATATATGACAGCATGGGTCAGGAATCTAAAAGCTAGAAATCTGATCTTAACGCCAAATGCACTTGTATACATCTGTGAATTAAATTATACATGACAGGCCCTGATAGTTCTCATTCAGTACCTAAATAGAAAATGTCAACTGGCACCGTTGAGATTTTGCATACCTGCAATGCTCTAAATATAGAGAGCACATCAATTTATCTCTCTACTTATTAAAGTGCATAAATCAAGCAGACTTGGCTGAAAGAGGATATGAAAACTTTATTTGTGTAAGACTGCTCTCTGAGACAATTTTTTTGTTTTTGCTGACATTTGGTGAATCTCAGGGGTTTAATTAACTATTCCATACCAATTACAGCTGCCCTCTTATTGTAGCTGTTCTTGAAGGACCACATACGAGGAGGGGGATTCTTGCAGCTTTCTGCTCCTGACGCCGGATTTGCCCACAGGAAACACAAAGCAGAGATTCAGGTGTGGAGGTCGGCAGGCTCCAGGGGAGTTTTCACCCATTAAATGCAAGGGTAAACCTTCCACACTTGTCCTCACTGTGTAAAGGTTCATGAGCTGCGAGTGCAAATCAGGATATTGGCTAAGTAGGTCTCGACCCGAAACGCACCCATTCCTTCTCTCCAGAGATGCTGCCTGTCCCGCTGAGTTACTGCAACTTTTTGTGTCTATATTGGGTAAGTATTTTCAGTCTTGCATTTTTAATAGATGAAAGCAGAGTGGGCTGCACAACCGCCACGTGGTCATCATCCAATATCCTGCAGTTTATTTCCTGATGGCAGTGCACAAAGTGAGCTGCATGCAACTATTGACTGCCGTGCCCAACCTTCCAACTAGTGCGCCCTGTGGGTACTGTATCATAACTTGGCAAAGGCAAAAAACAAACAGCAATCAGCATTCCCTTCGGTATTGTGCAGAATTATACAGTATGGAAACTGGCCCCTTCTGCCAAATGAGTCCACTCTATCCATCAAGCTCCCAAGGATTGGCAGCCCCGCCAACAGTCTGTCTGTTTTTTCGTCTGTTTTTGTTATTTTTATGGGTCTGTCCCGCTTAGGCGATTTTTCAGCGGACTGCCGGCGACTGTCAAGTTACCGGCAGTTGCCTGAAAAACCGGCAACTGGAACGGCAACTGTCAGAGTGGAACACAAACACATCGCTTCCTTCACCAGCCCGTTATGCAGGTGGGGGACAGGGCAAGTGGGGGGGGCGCTGTCTAAAATATTCACACGGTGCAAACCCAAGGTGAAACGAACACACACTGCGATGAACAGGAAGGTTGGAGCTGTAAAAAGACGGCTAAAGCACAGTGTACGGTAAGTCCTTTAAAAGAGGGGGGGAGAGGGGGGAGAAGAGGGGAGAAGGAGTGGAGAACTTTTAAGAAGCCAGAGATGCACGGCTGTGAAGCTCAGCGGACATTTAACATTACCGGTCGATTATCCTTGGTTCTGAAAACTACTGCTTACCTTTTTTTCCCCAATGAGCCAATGAAATTCACCGGTCAGTACCGACTACAACCTCCGATAACCTCCGAGAACCTTCGACCTCCTGGCAACCCATTACGACCTCCTGGCGACCCACCTATGGCTCGAGAATTCTCGCTACTCTACATGGAGGCTTCATTCTAGTCGCCGCTAATTTTTCAACGTGTTGAAAAATTCACGCCGACCATAATGAGACAGCGACTAGTTTCCAGAATGCGGGAACTCCTCACGACCATGAAGGCGACTCCCCGTGAACATGTGGCGACCATGTGACAACTGCATAGTTTCCTAAAAAGTTGCCTAAGTTGGACAGGCCCATTAGTGTGTATAAAAAGTTTGTGTAAATGTTCTCCGGTTTGTTTTATGTGCATGGAGGGGGAGGGGGAGGGGGAGGGGGTCGGTGGAATTTTTTTTTCAATCTCTTTCCTTGCTGGAGATGTGACTGTTTTCCAGATCGTATCTCTGGTCGCTCTGCGGCCTAACTTCCTGGAGCTGGAGGTCTCCTCGGACTTTGTGCCCCACCGCGGGACGTGGACTTAACATTGGAGCCGATCCCTTGCCTGCGATCGCTCCAACCTGCAGACTTTACCACCTGAAAAAATATTGAAAACCATAGAAAGATTGCAGAGGTGTTTTGCTAAAATGATTTTAGAGAACCTTTAGTTATTTGTTTAGACTGGCTAATCTGTGATTGTGGTCCTTAGAATTTTGGAGGTTATGAAGAGATCTGGGGTGGCATGGTGACGCAGTGGTAGAGTTGCTGCCTTACAGCGCCAGAGACCCGGGTTCAATCTGACTACGGATGCTCTCTGTCCGGACTTTGTACATTCTCCTTGTGACCACGTGGGTTTTCTCCAGGTACTCCGGTTTCCTCCCAGACTCCAAAGACGTGCGTGTTTGTCGGTTAATTGGCTTCGGTAAGTTGTAAAACTGTTCCTAGTGTGTGTAGGTTTGTGTACCAGATGATCGCTGATTGGCGCGGATGGTGGGCTGAAGGGCCTGTTTCCGTACTGTATCACTAAAAAAGGTCTATCTGATAGAGGTATGTAACATCATGAAATGTATGGACAGAGAAATCAGAAAGCAACTGTTCCCGTTGGCAGAGAGGTCAAGAACTTGGGGTCATAGAAAAAGACAACTGGCAAAAAAAAATGACAGGAGGATTTTTGTTTTACTCAGAGTGACTGGGTGAGGAATGCACAGACAGAAGGGGATATAGATTCAGCTGCAGCATTCAGAAAGGGAGCTGAGTAGGTAAATGACAAAAATAATTTGTTGGGCAATGGCAGGTGAGTGGAACTGGACTAACTGAATGACCCTTGCAAAGAGACGGCACCAAGTTAATGGGCAGAATAGCCATGTTGTAACCATTATGTGGTTCTAAGCTGGCTAATCTTTTCCAAAGTGGATCAGAGCTGACCTCAACAGTATCACAATTTTTTTTCATTCATTCCAGGGATGTGGGCTTCGCAGTCTGAGGCAGCATTTAATTGCCTGTCCATAAATGCCCTTGAGAAGGTTTGGGATGGGGCGGAGGACCTGATTTCTTGAACTGTAGCACTTCTATTTCCTCTCACCCACTGGATATCAGATGAGGGCATTCTCAAGTTATCTTATGATATCTCCACATGTTTGCAATATATTACAAGATCATGCATTTAAGGGCCTGTCCCACGGGCATGCAACTCCATGCGGCAAGCACGACCTAACCGCAAGCGGGGGCCGTGCGGGGGCCGCGTGGAGGTCGCGGGGCCGGTCCCACTTCGATCGCCGGAGCCGTATGGAGTTGTGCGGAGCTGGTCCCGACATCGCGCGGGGCTCCGAAAAACTGACACTGTTCAAAAATTCCGCGCGGCAACGACCTGCCGCCCCGCAGCCGCATCGAGGCCGTGCGCACCGTCTCAACGCTGGACGCAGCCGCCTCGACGCCGTGCGCACCGCCTCTCCGCCGTACGCACCGTCTTGACGTCACTCGACCTCCGCGTGGCCCCCGCTTCCGGTTTGGTAGCGCTTGCCACATGCAGCCGCATGCTGGTGGGACCGGCCCTGTACGGGGATCACTCGACCTCCGGGCGGCCCCCGCTTCCGCTTAGGTCGCGCTTGCGCATGGAGTCACATGCCCGTGGGACAGGACCTTAAGATACCAGAGGTCTGATTATACTTCATCTCGACAACAGAATCAGCACCTTCAGCAGAGGAAGTGATCATAGCAAGAATATAAATAACTATATGTCATCATTTAAAAATATACAAAATTGTAGAAACAAGGAACTGCAGATGCTGGTTTACACAAAAGGGACACAAAGTGCTGGAGTAACTCAGTAGGTCAGGCAGCATCTCTGGAGAACATGGATAGGTGACGTATCGGGTCGGGCGCCTTCGCCATGATCACATTGAATGGCGGTGCAGGCTCGAAGGGCCGAATGGCCTACTCCTGCACCTATTTTCTATGTTTCTATGTCATATTCAGTCTGATGAAGGCACTCGACCCGAAACATCACCTATCCATGTTCTCTAGAAATGCTAAACACAAAATGCTGGAGTAACTCAGCGGGACAGGCTGCATCTCTGGAGAGAAGGAATGGGTGACGTTTCGGATCGAGACCCTTCTTCAGACTCATCTCTAGATATACTGCCTGACCCGCTGAGTTACTCCAGCACTGTGTCCTTAGAAGCAAAACTGTTTCTCCCAGTGGGGTGTGAGACTTTCAATATTCTTCTTCAGTGGGGTGGAGGTAGCGTTTGAATATTTTTAAGGCAGCGGTAGGTAGATAGATATGAGTTCAGCTTAGGATGAAAGTTTATCGCAGGTGGACAGGAATGAAGGAGTTGAGGATACAATCGGATCAGCCATGCTATTACATGACGGAGTGGTCTTGTAGGGTGAAGAATATATGTTTATTTGAAATACCACTTAGCTGACAATATTGTGATTGAAAACAAAGTGGATACTTTTCTAGAGTAGGAATGGGTATTGTTCAGTGCATTCATCATTCCAAGGGAAGTACTTTAGAAATAAATAAAACTATTTACCATAAATATCACCAAGTTTGAGTCTACACAGGGATTTACTCTGCACTTATAGGAATGGGCTTGGACCATAGGTCCACCAGGCTAGAGAATGGAATCCAAAAGATTTGGGATTTATTACATTTTTTTGTGAATTAATAAACTGAATTTCCCCATGTGAGTTGAATCACCATCCTCGGTGTTTTGTTTGGAGATTCAAAGGTTACTAAAGAAAACAGAATGGAACCATTTTATTATTTCTTATCTTAAAATCAGAGCCTGACTCATTTCCACAAGACAAATAATAGTCTATACAGCAGCTAATTGCTCAGTTCAACCTCCATTAGCATTGCAATGTATGTAACAATTCTATCAAACCTACTTCCCCACAATGAATATGTCCAGGCTCTACCTCTCCAATCTTGACCCATGCACATCTCTCTGCCCTGCAACCTAGAATCCTCCATTCATAGCCAGACAACTGGCTGCCTCGACCCACCCCACTCAGCTACTTATCTAACACTCAATTGTCCTTCCACCTCGATAACTCCATGGTTGACTCTCATCTAATCCTCTTTATCAATTCCCAACAGTTGACCTTTGCTCCTGCCACCCGAGAGACTTGCTGTCCCAGCCTTTATATACGGGTTGACATGTAACCCCTGTGTAAGAGGTTACAACCCCCTACTGGAGCCAAGACACCAACTCCACTACCATCCACTTGACCTAACCTGTAATGGTCCTTACTTCCACCTCTTGGTTTTATACCCCACCCCCCACCCCCACTCTAGCACCTTCTATGCTAGATGAATATTGCAATGGATTTAAAACACACATTGATTCATCAAATACTGTCCGACACCTTATTAGCGCCATGTTTCAATTTCAGTTAATTTAAAATTTGCATGTGTTTGCAAATTGTTACATTATTGTTGATTGGACAAAATGCTAAATTTGACAATGTGCACTTTACCGTGAATAAAATAACCTGACTAGATCATGGTGTAAAGAAATAAACAGATAGGTAGGTGGCTGTGAAATGAAACAAAGAAACCGAAGAGGAATCTTGAATTCAGGGAGCATTTGTCGACCTTTACGTAGTTCCCATATCATTTTTTAGAACTTTCGCATTATAAAAGTGCAGCCAATGCAGTGGAGGAGAACACAATAGCAAATTAATAGAGGTTACAGCACAGCTATACAAATCCTTGGTTGGACACTTGGAATACCAATACTATTTAATACCAAGGCGTGTGCGGTATGTGGCCTGGCGGTAGAGCTACTGCTTTACAACGCCAGAGACCCAGGTTCGATCCTGAGTACGAGTGCTTGTCTGTACCAAGTTTGTACATTCTCCCCGTGACTAAGATCTTCGGTTTCCTCCCACACTCCAAAGACGCACAGGTTTGTAGGGTAATTGGTTTGGTATAAATGTAAATTGTCCCGAGTGTGTGTAGGATAATGTTCGTGTGCGAGGATCGCGGGTCGGTGCGGACTTGGTGGGCCGAAGGGTCTGTTTCCGCGCTGTATCTCTAAACTAAACTAAAAACGAACTATTTCTATGGAACACATCTTGAAAAGGATATATTGCCCTGGAGGAGAGCAGAATGTAAATTTGCCAGAATGATACAGCACATGAGGATAAAGTTACAAGATGCAATTATACAAACCAGTCCTATTGCTTGAAATGTATAAGATTAAATTGTGTTAACACCAAACATTTTTGGATATTATGAAGAAGTGATAGACTAGAATGGATAGAAACTATTCCCAGTAGTTGGGAAGTCGTAAATAAAAGGTTGAGTTAAAGGTTAGTGCCAAGCTTCTCAGAAGTGAGGTTTGGAAGCAATCCTCTATATGCAAAATGTGGTTGAAGTTTTGAATTCATGCTTAAACAACTACTGGTGCTTGATCAACTTGATTTTAAACGTGAAATACAGAACAAGTTTATTAAACAAATATATTGAAATGACATGGAAGAGAAGAGATAGCTTTGGAGTTAAGTTGCAGATCATCGTGAAGCTAAATGTCCTGCATTTTCCTGATCCCTTATTCTCGGAAATGAGGAGATTCAGGATGAAAATACATAATCAGAAGTTTCAGTTGAGATCTTAAGGAGTGTTGCATTGTTGAAGGTGTCTTCTTTTAGTTGGCAAAGATGGCAAACTCCAGCCTCACCTGCCAACTGAACTGTATGTCATGTAACATAGGTTGACAATTCATTGCAAGCTCAGGGAGTGCTGTTGGATCAGAGATGTGATGCTCCATGTTAGACATTAAACTGAGGGGATCTATTTGTCCTCTCAGATGGAAGCAAATGATCTAAAAACATCAAGACAGGAGGTCTAGGGAATATTAGTCCCTCACTCAACATCATTCAATGTAGAATATCTCATCAATATCACCCTGTTGTTCGAAGGGCCTTGACAAAGTCATATTGGCTGCACCATTTGCTGCAAGACAACAAGAGTAGTTTCTTAGCTGTAAAGTGCTTGGGATCAAGAAAGAATAAGAAAAGCATGATATAAATTTACTTGGTTTCTTCTTTATTCTGTTTTATTTCAGGTGAGAGAAGAAAATGACTCTGTGTTTAATATGTTTCCCACATCTTTAATACCATTCGTGAATAGACTCCAGTTAGTACCAGATAACAATAGACATTCCACCAATAAAATGAAGCAATAATACGCAAAATCAATCCAATAACACCACAATCCACTGCCAAACTACAGCAAGTCATTCGGTTGAATGACATTTCCAGAATCGCAATTACAATTTATATACTAGGTATGTTACAAAACTTACCTTCAGTCGCGCTGTAATTCTGCCACTGGCCGTGTGCGCGATTTTGGCGCCTTTAAGGGGGGGGCGGGGTTAAAACGCGGGTTTCTCCTCCCTTGTCCTGAATTATATTTAGTTGGAGTACAAGCGTTGGCTGAAAAATCGTTCCTAGGGGCGTATTGTGAATTTTTTTTTAAAATTAAATCATCAATGTCAGCGCTAGAGTAATTTTAAAATCAGCTCCTGAAGCGTCAACGCCGATAACGGGGACGGATTTCACACACGGGACAGGTAAACGAAAGTGGTTTCTTTAAATGTATAAAAGTGCTTCTTAAGAAGCCTTTAATTCACATTTTTTCATGCGAAACGGTGATTTTATTCCCCGAACTAACGGCAGTATTTTTCATGCCAATACGGGGTTAAATTCACCGCAAATGAACGTTCCAAAAGATCGCGTTCCAGAAATCCTCACTCACAAGATGATTTAAATCCCCATTAATTTACAGGTATTAAACATTCAATTCCTTCCATTTGGCCTGTAAATTCATGAAAATGAGATTTAAAAATTATGTTATATTGTGAATTATTGTGTGAATGTTATTTGGACACTTAGGCTATTTAAAAATGTTAATCTATTCTTAAGAAATTGGTAGATGTTTAGATCTAGTAATTGAATTTTGTAATTAGCTACAATTGGGTAACTAACTAATTATATGCTTTACTTTCATGTCTTCTAAGTAAGATTGTTTCATATTTGTTTCAGAATGCTTCAATCTATAATAACTGAAAATTTCTTTCAGTTATCTTAATTTTTAAGAAAGTTATGGGCTTTTAACTGTCCTCGATCACAGCTTTTGTGTTAAGTCAATGGAAAAGCAATAGGGAACAAGATGCTAATTTCCGAGTATGAAAATGGCCATAACTTCTTTAATACTGAAGATATGAAAGTGAATTAGGTGTCAAATTAAACTTCTTTTTATGCTTTATCTGATGGGATAAATTGCAGACTTTATTTTTTAAATCGCAAAATTTTGTAACGTTGCTATATATACCATCTCAAAAGTAGAACGTTATCTCATGGCTCTTCACAAAAGAATGAAAGGGAAAACACAAAGAGGAACTTCAGACAACTCCCACAAGATTTTTTCTTCATATTTCTTCTTCATCTTTGACATTTTCTCTTGGGATTGAGGGTGATTTGCCTCCTCTCTGGGTTTGCAGTTTCTGAGTGAACTGAGGACCCTTTCATACATGGGGCAAGAGGTGCTTAATGGGACATAGAGGTGATGGGTAGTTTATATGGTTGTATGTTCATTCTGATATTTATATGGGTCTTTCTATGTACCCCATTGGAATTTTCAATATTTTTCTCCTCCATCTTGTGCTGCTAAAGCAAGGACCAGAGAGTTCTCAGAGTCAATGAGAAGGTTGCATTTTTTCAAGGAGGTTTAAGTCCATACTTGAATCAGCATATGCAGAGAGTAATGAGTTTAATGAGTTTAGTTTATTGTCACGTGTACCAAGGTAGAGTGAAAAGCTTTTGTTGCATGCTAACCAGTCAGCGGAAAGACAATACATGATTACAATTGAGCCATCCACAGTGAACAGATACTACATAATATAGGGAATAACGTGATTAACATTAAGTGTAAGATAAAGTCCAGTAAAATCAGATCAAATATAGTCCAGGGGTGTAAAGTGCATAAATTATATTGAGTCAATACCACAATCAACTATACAAAATCAGAAGTTTAATGCCCATAGTTGTTGAACAGTTGTACAACTGCGAGTTTGTTAATAATATCTGAATCTGAAAAAGATTATAAATGAAGGCTGAGAAAGGAAGAAAGAAAATACATGAATATATTTTTTTTAATTAACCAATGTTCAAATCTCTAATAGGCTCTTGAGGTTCAGATGACATTAGTACTTTGCTCAAGTTACATGTTTGTGATTTATGATATCATCTGCACTCCTTGATTGTTGAATTTTACAAACATATTCCTAGACACCTGTTGCTCTTTGTGTCATTTTTCTAGATTATCTTTTTTTTTCATTTTCCAAATTTCTCAGAAAGAGACTTATGGGCCTGTCCCACTTAGGCAACTTTTTAGGCGACTGCAGGAGACTATGCAGTCGCCACATGTTCGCCGGTGGTTGCCGGGGAGTTACCTTCGTGGTCGTGAGGAGTTCCCGCATTCTGGGAACAAGTCGCGACCTCATTATGGTCACCGTGAATTTTTCAACATGTTGAAAAATTAGCGGCGACTAGAATGAAGCCGCCATGGATAATGGCGAGAATTCTTGAGCTGTAGGTGGGTCGCCAGGAGGTCCTAATGGGTTGCAAGGAGGTCAAAGGTTCTCGGAGGTTCTCGTAGGTTGTAGCCGGTGCTGACCGGTGAATTTCATTGGCTCATTGGGGAAGAAAAGGTAAGCAGTAGTTTTCAGAACCAAGGATAACCGACCGGTAATGTTAAATGTCCGCTGAGCTTCACAGCCGTGTATCTCTGGCTTCTGAAAAATTGTCTCCACTCCTTCTCCCTCCTTCTACCCCCTCTCCCCCCCCTCCCTCCCTCTTTTAAAGGACTTACCCTACACTGTGCTTTAGCCGTCTTTTTACAGCGCCAACCTTCCTGTTCATCGCGGTGTGTGTCTGTTTCACCCTGGCTTTGCACCATGTGAACTTTTCAGACAGCGCTCCCCCCGCTTGCCCTGGTGAAGGAAGCGATGTGTTTGTGTGTGTTCCACTCTGACAGTCGCCGGCAGTCCGCTGAAAAATTGCCTAAGTGGGACAGGTCCATTAAATGCAAGAATCTTCTAAAGCAGCCACTCCATAACCGGGATGACTCACTTCCTGCCCAATTCTATGGGTACTAAATTGAGTTTTTCATGTCCACTAGGTAGTATCTGGCCATAGCTGAGATCAAAATATTGCATCTCTTTCAGGATTCCGTTTTTAGATTATCAAACAGCATGCCTGTCCAAAGAAAGCTAACTGAACACAAAGCCTTAAGAGAAGTGATGTTGGTCTGAGAGAGATGCTGAAAGTGATAGCACATTTCATCTTTCATCAACTTCACTACATTATTTTTTAGGATGACATCTTAACAGCTAACAAGCACTTTACACCTATATACTTTGTCACCTTTTCACAGATTCTTCAAAATGAGTCAACACCAGATTTTCAAATTGTAACAACCCCTCAACGGAAAAGCCTGCCAAGCAAAATAGACTTGCACTGAAGAACAGTCATTCCATTTCAATACCACATTAACCAAATCAGCCAGGAGAGAATCCATGGACTGAAATCTCTTCAGGAAATTAAACGAATGCCTCCGATCATAAACACCAAAGACGATGCCCTAAGTAGTTAATAGGACATAGCTTATGTGCAGCATTGCACATCGATGTTTCCCAATTCTGCCTGGTAAAATGATTATGTCTGTGCAGTTGAGATTTCCAGTTATCTTATAGACCACATCTGTTAACATTATGCCCCTGTATGTCATTTCAACAGAATGCACCATTAAGAGGTATTTGGAATGCATTCCCCCATTGCCCAGAATTTGATATCCAAAAGGCAGCTGGGTCATTACCTTAGAGAGAAGAGCAGAATTATAATTCCCATTGGAACAGAAGGAATTAAAACTCTTGGTAGGAGTGTAACCCGACAAACAGTTCTGGCAGGCTAATGTAGTATTAAAAAAAAATTCATAAGGTTTCTAATAGCTTGGCTATCTAATGTAAGCTACACTTATAACTGGGTATTAGGCGCCAAAAAGTTATTCTATCCAACTCAATGTTGTCGTTTCATCTCAGTCCTCGGGCTAAGTGGAACAACTAAATATGGTTCCTGACTATCCATTACGAAAGCAGCATGATGGAGCAGAGGTAGAATTGCTGCCTTACAGCACCAGAGAACCGAGTTCGATCCTGACTACGGGTGCTGTCTGTACGGAGTTTGTACCTGCGGGGGGGTTCTCCGGGGGTTCCGGTTTCCTCCCACACTCCAAAGACGTGCAGGTTTGTAGTTTAATTGGCTTTGGTAAAATTGTAAATTGACCCTAGTGTGTGTAGGATAGTGTTAGTGTGTGGGGATCACTGATCAGCATGGACTCAGTGGGCTCATGGACATGTTTCCGCACTAAATCTCGAAAACTAAAAACTAAAACTAAAAGCGTAAGAGAGAAGCAAGCATAGAAAGGAGTTGGTTGTAAAATTTGTTTTAGATGAGCAACTCACCAAACTTTCAGACTCAAGTCTTTGGATCAAATACTTCATCCTCAGATAAATTGGGAGATAATGAGATGAAAGAGAGAAAATAAGAAAAGAGAAAAGGGAAAGATTTTGATAGATGCGGATGGAAAATAACGGGCATCCTTCTAAAATATTGCATAAGTTCAGAAATGGCACTAAAACTCCACAACTTTGCAAAACTTGTTTATTATTAAACTAAGGAGATTTCCAAATATCAGCCAGAACAGAAAAAGACACAGTGCTGGAGTAACTCAGCAGGTCAGGCAGCATCTCTGGTGGATATGGATAGGCAAAGTTCTGTGTGTGGACTCTTCTTCAGACTAAATGTAATGGAGGGAGAAAGCTGGAAAATAAGTGGCAATCTATTGTTTGGTAACTTCTGCTGAACACATGCGTGTGTATTCACTGCACAGTGAAGTCATTCGAACTGAATGTGAGAATTGACAACAGTGACATTCACATGTCTTCAAATTTCTTCCCCAGGATCTATGCTGTTGCAAGTTTACCTGCTGTGCGAGTTAGGGAACATGTGGGCAATGCTCTTGATGGACACAAAGTGCGGGAGGAACTCAGTGGGGCAGGCAGCCTCCCTGGAGAACAGAGATAGCACAGCGGCAGAGTTGCTGCCTTATAGATCCAGAGACCCAGGTTTGATCTGTGTGGAGTTTGCACGTTCTCCCTGTGGTCGCATGGGTTTTCTCCGTGTGCTCCGGTTTCCTCCCAGATCCCAAAGATGTGCACATTTGTAGGTTAATTAGCTTCTGTAAATTGTCCCAAATGTGTAGGATAGAATTAGTGTATGGGTGATTGCTGATCGGCACGGACTCGATAGGCCGAAAGGGCCTGTTTCCATGCTATATCTTTCAAATAAACCACGCTGTATCTCTAAACTAGACATACGTAGGTGACACCTGATAATCTCTCCAAGATTATCCATATTAGCCATTTTCCATATTAGCTCATTTTGTTTAATTTTAGTTGAGATTCATGCCCCAAAATAAAGGCTGGTTTAGTAGGAAGACATGGGATTGGTAGTGGGTGAGCACATTGGTGGCAGGATCATGACACAGGAAAGGAATGGTGGGGGTGGGTTGGGGGTTAGTGGAATTAAAACAGTAGAGCTCAAGGACTCAGTTTAGTAGGAAGCTACAGAGTTAGTAGAGGATGAGCACATTGTTGACAGGAGCTCAATATTAGAGGAGTAGGGCACAAGAAACTGCAGATGCTAGATTCTTTTAATAGAAAACAAAAGGCTGAGAAGCTCAATGATTCAGGCAGCAGCCGTGGAGAGAATGGAGAACGGACAGTCGGCATTTTAGGTCGAGGCCTTTTTTTGGCCAGCACCTGCTCCACTGTAGAACTTCCTCAAAGTATGCCTCCTATGAGGAAGTTGTCTCCCCACCATGAGACCTTCTCACTCCCTTCCCCTCCGTCACTCCTACGCTGATCCAGACTCGCCGCCACAGCCGCAGCTCCTTCCTCAGCTCCCACATTCGCGGCCGCTGCCCAACTCACTGAGTTCCTCCAGCAATTTGTTTCGAGTAGAACTCCAGACTTGGTTTGTGGGATCCACAAGACCACAGGATCAGGGCGGCATAGTGGTGCCGTGGTAGAGTTGCTGCCTTACAGCGCCAGAGACTCGGGTTCAATCCTGACTACGGGTACTGTCTATACGGATTTTGTATGTTCTCCCCATGACCGCGTGGGATTTCTCCAAGTGTTCACCTCCTCCCACACTCCATAGACGTACCAGGTTTGTAGGTTGATTGGCTTTGGTAAAAGTGTAAATTGTCCCTAGTGTGTAGGATAGTGCTCGGTGGTCGGAGTGGACTCGGTGAGCCGAAGGGCCTGTTTCCTCATTCTCTCTCTAACCTAAACTAAACTAAAACAGATTTAGGATTTTTCTTTCTTGCATGAGAAAAAAATATTAATTGAGCAGGGTACTCTATCCATTTGACAATACAATGATATTGGGCTCTCTTGTGGTATGAAGTAAATTAAGTAATCGTAGCATTTTTTAAATTAAATCTGTGCCTCATTGCCGGTATGGACCAATTGTGTTAAATTTGTTGCAGAAAAGAAGGCAGCTACAAGTCAAACCACTTGATGTCGATTCCCACGTGCAGACAGGAAAGAGATGAGTTGTGTTTCTGACAGATAGTGGAAGTTAAAAACCACCTTTCCATCTCTTGACAATACTGGCCACCCATTCATTTTAAGCACAAAATAAGCTTGCTGGCTTTCTCGGCTTCAAGTCCTTTGCCAACAGATTTCACGTTACAATCTAACCAGCCACTGAAAGAAGAGAATGCAGTAAGTAAGAATGCTGTTAACACATTGGGAAAGTGAAGGTAAAATGGTAATTGCAAGTCACAGTGCATACTATGAGCTGTTTTATTCCAAGTGTGTTGCAGGTCCTTGCATCTCACACCGCTGTTTGAGATTAAGATAGAGGTTATTGGACACCGAGCATCTGGTATCTGGCAGATGCAAGTAGTATCAGGTGGCATCATTTGCTGCTTGTAAAATGATTCTGCTTCCAGTTCCAGTTTAAGGGACCCTGTAATGTTATCTTATAATCAGCAATTTGCTCTTTGATTAAATTAAATATGCTGACCCATTGAGGAATATGAACCTTGTTAATATAGCAATAATGAAATTAATATTGGCAGTTGATTAATATTCTATATCTCCCTCCAAAAGGTATTTATATCAACCACTTTTTATAGTGGAGATAAATCTCTGGAAACATGGACACAGCTGATTCAGGTTGTTGAAGTTGTGTTCAATGTTGTATTATGGACGAGAAATAGCTAGCACCAATGATGTTCCACTTCCATTGACGTGTGACTGCACATTTATGACCTATTGCTAGAGGCTTTTCCATCCTCTCCCGACTAGTCCAATTACTTGGCAGTTGCATTGGTGATAAGCACCTGTGGTGTCTCACTCAAATAGCAAGGTTCCATGAATATACCTCAACATTGCATACTTGACAGTTTTAGTTTAGTTTAGTTTAGAGATACAGTGTGGAAACAGGCCCTTCGGCCCAACGAGTCAGCACCAACCAGCGATTGCCACACACTAGCACTATCCTACACACTATGGATAATTTACAATTTACAGGACCTACAAAGATGTGTGAGGAAATGGGAACACCCAGAGAAAACCCACGCGATCATTGGGAGAGCGTACAAACTCCATACAGGCAGTACCCATAGTCACGATTAAAGCCTCATCCCTGGCACTGTGAGGCAGCGACTTTATCGCTGTGTCACAATGCTGCCCCTTGGTTTACAAAAAAATACACAAAGATCGGGTTGGGACAGAAGAAGGTACCGACTCAAAACGTCACCTATCCATGTTCTCCACAGATGCTGCCTGACCTGCTGAGTTATTTCAACACTTAGTGAAAGGGGTGTGAAACAATAAAAACAATACAATTTTATTTGTCTTTTGGACAAATTTGTCATTTGGACCCCTTGTGGTCCAAACAAAATGTCGTTTCTGCAGCCATACATTACAAAACCAAAAAAGACCCGAGACACAACACAATTTACACATACATCCATCACAGCGCTGTGATGGAAGGCAAAAAAAGTATCTTTCCACTGCACTCCCCCCCCCCCCCCCCCCCCCACCGATGTCAGAGTCAAAGTAAAAGCCCCCGGCGGGCGATGGTGATTATCCCGCAGCCATTAAAGCCACGGCGGTTAATGCAAGGGTCGCGCACCGGGTCTTGGTGTTAGAGCCCCGGCGCGCGCTCGCAAAGTCCGGCGGCCATTCCAAGCCGCACGGGGGGATAAAGCCCCGCTCCAGGTGCTCTTCAACCCCGCAACTCGGGCGGGAGAAGTCGCCGCTGCGGAAGCCCCGAAAAGCGGTCTCCCACCAGGGACCCGCGGGCTTCCGGTGTTGCCGTCCGGCAGACCCGCGGCCGTAGCCTCCGAATGTCCGGGGGTCGGGTCGCAGCAGCGATTGTTTCCACCACAGCTCCACCCGCTCCGGACTCGGCCAGCCCCGTGACGGTGATTAGTCCGCAGCTCCGCAACTGGAGCCCCAGGTCGCTCCTGCTGGAGGCCGCTCCACGTTGCCCAGTCCCAACGACAACGGAGACCCGACAAAGAAAAGGTCGGGTCTCCCGTGCAGGGGAAAGATTTTAAAGTTTCCCACCCCCACCCCCCCACACACATACCCCGACAAAAAAATAATAAAAAACTACATAAAAACGAGACAAAAAATAATAAAAGACAGACGGACTGCAGAGGCCGCTGCAAACAAGAGTCACGCCGTGGGGGTTGGTGTGTTGATATTGGAAACAGTAGATGCAAAGGTGATGGGTATGGAGGTTGCAGTGATGATAAATTAATAAAATAGCCAATTCATCCCCATGTTCGGTGCTTGAACAATTAGTTGAATTTTTAAAAACCCATCAACACTTTTACTTCCATAGAAGATTGAGATAATTCAGTATGTCAATGAATACTCTTTTGAACTTCTACAGGTTACAGTGGAGAACATATTGACTAGTTGCATCACTCGAATGCCCGGGAACAAAGAAGATTGCAAAAAGTGGTGAACACTGCCTACTCCATCACAGGTTTTGACCTCCTCACCATCAGTGAGATTTACAAGAGTCGCTGCCTCAAAAATGCAGCCAGCATCGTCAGAGACCCACACACCCTGGCCACACTCTCATTTCACTCTTGCCATTGGGAAGAAGGTCTGGGAGCCTGAAAATTGTAACGTCTACATTCAGGAACAGCTTCAACCCTACAACCATCAGGTTATTAAACACTGCAACCTCCAAATAGACTGTGAACTATATAGACTTGGGGGGCATTCTTTTTCTCTTTCCACTAATATTGCTTGATTGTTTGATTGAACTTTTTCCATTGTTTATTATGGTGTTTGCTGAGCACTATGTTTACCTATCTGTTGTGCTGCTTCAAGTAAGAATGTAATTGTTCCATTTTGGGACACAAGACAATAAAACACTCTTGACACTATTTCACCTATATTTTGTATCATCAGAATAAACAACTCCTTACCTAGGTACCTGACCTTAGTGAGAAAATTGTTGCTTTTGAGAAAAAGTTCTGCAATCATAATTTGGGAAAATATTCCCCAAAAACCTATGTACCAAGAAGAAGTTCTCCTTTTTTTTTAAGTGCATGGAGTATTGACCTGAGATACCCTAAAGGGGCCTGTCCCACTTGGGCGACCTAAGCTGCGAGTTTAGAAGAGTTTGCCCTGGACTCAAACTCGCAGCATGGTCGACATGAGGTCCTAGGAGGCCGTAGGAGGTGGCTGGAACTCTCCTTCATGCTCGATGGAGGTTCCCGCCTACTCGCGGCCTCAGCTAGGTTGCGGAAAAATTTTCAGGATATTGAAACATTTTCCCCGAGTAAAATTGGGTCTTTTTCACTCGTAGTGCAGTGGACTGGGGTCGTTATTTCTTTACAGGCACTCGAGGGCAGCCGTAGGCAATCTCCTTCGCTGACCGGCCATTTTGATTGGCTCATTGGAGTTTCACGACCTAGGAAGACATACCGGTAGTAAAATGCCCGCTAACTTTATTAAACTTCTTAAAAGTGCCTCCACTCCTTCTCCCCCCCACCCCCCTTCTCTCCCCCTTCTCCCCCCTTCTCTCCCATTTCTCCCCCTTCTCTCTCCCTTCTCTCTCCTTCTCTCTCCTTCTCTCTCCTTCTCTCTCCTTCTCTCTCCTTCTCTCCCCTTCTCTCCCCTTCTCTCTCTCCCCTTCTATCTCTCTCTCCCCCCCCCCTCCCCACTCTCTAAAGGACTTACGGTACTCTGTGGTAGCCATTTACCTTCCTTTTCATCGCGCAGACAGCGCTCCTTCACTTTCCCTGGCCCCCACCTTCACGATGTGTTTGTGTGCGTGCGGTCGGTCGATCCAGCTCGCGGTTTCAACGCGGCCGGTCGATCCAGCTCGAGGCTTTCCAGGAGAGTGCCCTCGAGCTTGAAGGTCGAAGGCACTCTTCTGGACTCGCGGATTAGGTCGCCCAAGTGGGACATGCCCTTAAGGCTTTACAACAAAGGGGATGGTGAGTAGGTCGTCATGTGAATATTTACCTTGGTATGACTTCAACAAAACTCCACCACACATCATCACGGTTTGGAGCTAATTAGTCCTGACAAAGGACCATTCTTTGCCGGACCCACACAATTAGAGAAGGGCTAGAAGTAAGATTACAACATGCAAGCAAAGTGGAAAGAAATTTCTACAATGCCCGGACCACTGACCCAAGCATTCCAGATTAAGAAGAGCAGTGACCAGGTTAAACCATCATATTCATTTATTGCATTGGAGTCAATTATTGAAACTTTGGAATTTACCTCATTCACTTGGCAGAACTGGTTTTCTCAGCACTGACGCCGTTCAGAAACTAATGCATGGGATACTTAAATGTAATTTCTGCAAGTTTGTACTTTGTGTCCATCGGTATGGCTGATGCAACAAGTGTTTGTAGATGAAGGATATAAAAAGTGTTCCTTTGAAGTTTTGGGAGAAAGTTGCCTGAAAACAACAAATAATAAACCTTCCCACTCAGTCCACACCAATCATCTCACTAGTTTTATCTTATCCTACTTTTGCATCCACTCCCTGCACACTAGGGGTCATTTACATTGACCAATCTTGCACGTCTTTGGAATGTGGGAATAAACCGGAGCACCCAGCGGAAACCCACAAGGTCACAGGGAGAATGTACAAACTCCACACACACAGCACCCGAGGTCAGGATCGAACCTTGGTCTCTCTGGCATGTGAAGCAAAGAGACTTGTGGTTTGTTTCCCCTTCAATGTAACTTTATGTTCACCCACACTTTGTGTGTTTTAAAATAGTTTTTTTTTTTTAAAGGAAAGTTTTTTCTTCTGGGGTTGATGTCACAATCCCAGCGTGGGTCCCTTTCTGGGTCCTACTTCCCCTTCTCTCTTTGATTATTATACCCAGGTTTCCCCCTGTGCTGGGTCCTCCAGAATAAGGAAGGCAACAACCCTTGTGGCAGGCAATGCCCACCCATGCACCAGCTGTCTTGTTTGGCATAAATTACCAAAAGGGATCAGAGGTGAAAGTTCATGCTCTCAATTACCCATGGAGGAAACTGAACCAGTCAGAGTCCTTAAAGAACTAAACAGGCACCTAATGGAGAATATTCTGCGGGTTATGGGGGAGTAGGATG
Organism: Malacoraja senta; assembly: GCA_038087875.1. Classification (NCBI taxonomy): domain Eukaryota; kingdom Metazoa; phylum Chordata; class Chondrichthyes; order Rajiformes; family Rajidae; genus Malacoraja; species Malacoraja senta. The sequence continues at coordinate 366,073,101 of CM075977.1, forward strand.
ACAGGTCTACAAGTCATCAAAAATAGACGGGATGAGCTGGTTGGACTTCTGTGTATTAAACTTCTTTGACTTTATGAAATAAACTGCAGTACAGTGGGCGGCACAGTGGCACAGTAGTAGAGTTGCTGCCGTACAGTGCCAGAGAACCGGGTGCGATCGTGACTATGGATACTGTCTGTAGGGAGTTTGTGCGCTCTTTCTCTGACCGGTTTCCTCCCACATTCCAAAGACGTGCAGCTTTGTAGGATTATTATTTACTTCTGTAAATTGTCCCTCGTGTGTAGAATAGAACTACTGGTGATCATTGGACTCGGTGGGTCGAAAGGGCCTGTTTCCACATTGTATGTCTTAGCTAAGATACAGGTAGTATCTCATGAAACCAAAACAGAGTTAACGTTTCAGGCTGAAGATCTTTTGTGAAGGCAAAGGTCCAACAGCAATGTGTTTGTGACAAGACAATCTATTTTTGATGCTGCTGTTGACTGCTGGATAAATAAATATTGGCCAGGACACTGGGAATGATTCCCCTGCTCCTCTTCAAAATAGTGCAAAACATCGCAAAGGATTCTACCGCTCAAGAAATTCTGTTTTTCTTTCCCCAATACTTTCCCAGAAAAAAACTGTCCCAGTTCTCTTTTTCCATCTGTTAGAGGGTTGGCCTTCCACTGTGCAACTTGGTAGCAAAGATGAAGAAAAAAAAATTACTGTAAATACTGGGAATCTGAAATAAAAACAAGGTATGCTGGAAACACTCAATGGTCAAAAAACGTCTGTGAAGAGAGAATATTAGAGCTAATATTTCAAGCTATGAATGAAACCCATCGGCACAAGGGCGTAGCGATAGAGTTGCTACCTTACAGCTCCAGAGACCTGGGTTTGATCCTGACTACGGTTGCAGTCTGTACGGAGTTGGTACGTACTCCATGTGCTCCTTTTTCCTGCCACATTCTAAAGATGTGCAGGCTTGTAGGTTAATTGGCTTCTGTGAAATTGTCCCCATGTGTGTAGGATAGAATTAGTGTACGGGTGATCGCTGGTCAGTGAGGACTTGGTGGGCTGAAGGGCCTGTTTCCACGCTGTATCTCAAAACTAAACTAAAAGCGAAACTAATCTGAAACACTACTTCCCTCTCGGTAGTTACAGTCTGATCTGCTGAGTGTTTCCAGCATTTTGTGATTTTAACCGCAAATTTAACAAATTTTAAAATTAGCTGAAATGGTTTTGTCAGTTCAAAAATTTGCCAATACTTTGCTTTGAATATTGGAATCTCGGTATGTACATTGGATATTTGTGTATCAGTGCAACACTCTCACATTTTAGCATAAAGGCAAAATATTTGGTAAAGTGGGATTGTAGCAGTTATTTTATGTCTGCTATTTTTTATTTTTATTATGTTCTAACATTAAATGTGTGTTGTACAGAGCTTGTTACCATTAATGCATTCAAACTTCAAAAAAAGATGTTTTAAAATCCATTTTCTTCCGCTATACTGGTTAGCATGCATCTACTATTTTAATACAATTACATTGAAACATAGAAAAAAAGGTGCAGGAGTAGGCCATTCAGCCCTTCGAGCCAGCACCACCATTCAATATGATAATGGCTGATCATCTAAAATCAGTACCCTGTTCCTGCTCTTTCCCCATATCCCTTAATTACTTTAGCCCTGAGAGCTAAATTTAATGGCCCTGTCCCACGGTACGAGTTCATTCCAAGAGCTCTCCCGAGTTTAAAAATATCAAACTTGTGGTAAGCACGGAGAATGAACGTAGTGGGTACGTCTCTTACCGGCTTGTAACGCTAAGGGCAGGTACTCAGGAAGACTCGCTAACGGCAGGTAAGCTCGGGAAGACTCGTGAAGATTTTTCAACATGTTGAAAAATGTCCACGAGAGCCCCGAGTACCGACGAGCGACCATTACCATAAATCTCCGAGTTCGAATCAGGGCAAACTCGGGAGAGCTCTTGGAATGAACTCGTACCGTGGGACAGGGCCATAACTCTCTCTTGAAAATATCAAGTGAATTGGCCTCCACTGCCTTCTGTAGCAGAGAACTCCAGTTATCAGAAAGCATTAAAGTGGGACTTCTTGAGGTTCAATTTTCTTGGGTTCTAGCCAGATCACACAACATTTCCCAATGCAATTTCCTATTTTCTTGCCAGGAAAAACGTCTTGCCTGCATCTTCCCACGATGGAGGGATTTGGCGCCAATATGTTTTCCAGGTCATTTGAGTGCATTGATCTTAAGTTTTGAATGTCTCACTACTCAAGGGCCTGTCCCAATTTGGCGATTTGTTCGGCGACTGTCACTGTCGTAGTAGGTCGCCAAAAAAGCAGCGACTGGACCCCCCCCCCCACGACAACCTACCAGCTAGTCAACGTCAAGCTACCGACAACCGGCGACCCAATCGTCGTGACGTAGGATGTCCACCTACGACAACCTACCACCACACAGGCAACAACCTCCAAAAACTGACAAGCAACGACCCTGTCGGCGACAACTGAAGACAATTCAGTCGCAGGTACCTATCGCCGGTTGACATAGGTAGTCGCCAATGGAATTCACCGAAGTCAGCACCCAGCGACAACCAACGTCACCTGGCGTCATCCTGGCGACAACCTACGACAGCACCTACGACAGGAGAAGACAGGCAACGTCAAGCCCGCTGTCACCAAAAGGTTTTGAACATTACAAAATCCAGCGGCGACAAGAGAAAAGTTATGACATTTGAGGAGACAACTCACAACAATACACAAAATAAATCGCCTAAGTGGGACAGGCCCTTAAAACTGTTGAGAACTGTTAACCAGCAGAGTACCACCACTGCCACAGTCTCAAACAGCCCCATACCTGTCACAGTACTATAACAATCCTAACCCCTCCACAGTAATAAAACTGGGATGGCAGAGTGGCGCAATGATAGACTTGCTGCCTTACAGCACCAGAGACCCGGGTTCAATCCTGACATCAGGTGCTGGCTGTACAGAGTTTGTATGTTCTCCCTGTGATTTCATGGGTTTTTCTGGGTGTTCCGGTTTCCTCCCACACTTCAAAAACGTACATCTTGGTAGGTTAATTGGCTTTGGTAAAATTGTAAATTGTTCTTAGCGCTTAAGTTGTGTTAGTGTATGGGGTGATCGCTGGTCAGTGTATGGGGTGATCGCTGGTCAGTGTATGGGGTGATTGCTGGTCAGTGTATGGGGTGATCGCTGGTCAGTGTATGGGGTGATCGCTGGTCAGTGTATGGGGTGATCGCTGGTCAGTGTATGGGGTGATCACTGGTCAGTGTATGGGGTGATCACTGGTCAGTGTATGGGGTGATCGCTGGTCAGTGTATGGGGTGATCGCTGGTTAGTGTATGGGGTGATTGCTGGTCAGTGTATGGGGTGATCGCTGGTCAGTGTATGGGGTGATCGCTGGTCAGTGTATGGGGTGATCGCTGGTCAGTGTAAGGGGTGATCGCTGGTCAGTGTATGGGGTGATCGCTGGTCAGTGTATGGGGTGATCGCTGGTCAGTGTATGGGGTGATCGCTGGTCAGTGCGGACTCTGTGAGTCCAAGGGTCTGTTTCTGCACTGTATCTCTAACGTCTTAAGTCTAAAGTCATATTTGTCACAGTACTTAAACATTCCCACTCCTGCCACCGTATTGAAACAGCCCCAGCCCTGCTATAGCAATAAAACAAACTCACACCTGTCACAGTACTAAAACAACCCCACTGTTGCCATAGTATTAAAATGGCCCAAACCCAGCAACAGAATGAAAGCACAGTAATAAAACACTCCACCACTACAGCATTAAAACAACCCCATCCAAGCCACAGTACTAAATCAGCCCTGTCCCTGCCACAGTACTAACATAGTCCATTCCTGTCATAGTAATAAAATGTTCCCACCTCTCATGTGGTACTAAAACATTCTATATTAGAGAGTCAGAACATTTTTCCCAAGATCGAAATGCCATATACTAGAGGGCATAGCTTTAAGGTGATAGCGGCAGAGTTTAAAAGAGATGTGTGGGGCACGTTATTTATACAGAGGGTGATGGGTGCCTGGAACTCGCTGCTAGGAATGGTGGTGCACTCCTATACGATAGTGACATGGATGTGCAGGGAATGGAGGGATATGGGTCATGCAGGAAGATGAGATTAGTTTAGCTCGGCATCAAGTTTGGCACAGACCTTACCACCCAGAGGGACCTGTTGCTATGCTGTACTTTTCCTATGTTCTATGTTCTGATTACGGGGAGAAGGCAGGAGAATGGGGTTGAGATGGAAAGATAGATCAGCCATGATTGAATGCAAACTGGACTTCACCGGCTGAAAGTCCTAATTTTGCTCCATTAACTTATGAACGTGTGAAATTCTAATTCACTCCCACCACAGTACTAAATTAATCCCACTCCTGTCACAGTAATAAAACTGCACCCTCACTGCTACAGTAATAAAATAGTCCCATCCCTATTAGTACAATAACAACTCCACCACAAACCAGCACCATCACTGCCTCAGTCATACAATAGCTCCAGCCCTGCCACAGAACTAAATCCCCACCACTGCCACAGTAATTAATTAGTTCCACCCCTGCAACCAGGCTAAAACACACCCACCCCTGCAAAAGTAATAAAGCCATAGTAATAAATTATCCCCATCCCTGCCACAGTACTAAAGCAACCCCACCCATCCCTGCCACAGTACTACAACAACCCCACCCAGCCCTGCCACAGTACTACAACAACCCCACCCAGCCCTGCCACAGTACTACAACAACCCCACCCATCCCTGCCACAGTACTACAACAACCCCACCCAGCCCTGCCACAGTACTACAACAACCCCACCCAGCCCTGCCACAGAACTAAAGCAACCCCACTCATCCCTGCCACAGTACTACAACAACCCCACCCATCCCTGCCACAGTACTACAACAACCCCACCCAGCCCTGCCACAGTACTACAACAACCCCACCCATCCCTGCCACAGTACTACAACAACCCCACCCAGCCCTGCCACAGTACTACAACAACCCCACCCAGCCCTGCCACAGTACTACAACAACCCCACCCAGCCTTGCCACAGAACTAAAGCAACCCCACTCATCCCTGCCACAGTACTACAACAACCCCACCCAGCCCTGCCACAGTACTAAAGCAACCCCACCCAGCCCTGCCACAGTACTAAAGCAACCCCACCCAGCCCTGCCACAGTACTAAAGCAACCCCACTCATCCCTGCCACAGAACTAAAGCAACCCCACTCATCCCTGCCACAGTACTAAAACAACCACAAATTTGCTACAAGACTGAAACAACACATGCTGCTACAGCATGGAAACTTCACCCCTGTCACAGTACTGAAACAGCTCCAGGCCGCCAGAATCTTTCACCCCTTTGCATTTCTAGTTCCCTCTGCCTTAGAAATATTCAAACATTCTGCTTCCACCGACCTTTGAAGAAGAACGTTCCAAAGACCCATGACCCTCTGGCAGAAAATATTTGCCTCATCTCCGTCTGAATTGAGTAACCTTTTATTTTTAAACAGTACGGCACTGGGTCTGTACTCGCTGGAGTTTAGAAGAATGAGAGAGGACCTCCACTTACCGAATAGTGAAGGGCTTGGATAGAGTGGACATGGAGAGGATGCTTCCACTAGTGGGAGAGTCTAGTACTGTAGGTCATTGCCTCAGAATTAAAGGACGTTCTTTTAGGATGGAGATGAGGAGGAATTTCTTGAGCCAGATGGTGGTGAATGTGTGGGGTTATTTGCCACAGAAGGCTGTGGAAACCAGCAACCTCACTGCTGCCACAGTACTAAGCACCCCGAAACATCAGCACCTGTCCAATAGGTGGTGATAATTCAGCAATGATCATGCCATTCGTTGCCAAAGATCCGGTCATCCCTTTCTCTTGGTCACCATCCACTGATCTACGATGAAGCTATATTTGTAGGCATTGGGTACACTCGGTGTTCTGTCTGCTTGTGAAGCACCCATCCTCCCTCACCCTTTGTGCGCCTTCCCGCTAAATTCAGATCCCTTCACAGTCTTGACATCCACATGTCTATTCCTGTTCATTGTCACGGACTATACACAATGAAAAGCGGTTGCTCTCCTCATCGCTTGGCCCATAACCCTCCAAACCTTCCCTATTCAACCTTATTCTCACCATTAAATCCATTTTGGGTCTCTTCCCTATCTATCTATCTTAGTGATCACGGGGTGGGAGATTGCAACGTCACGTGGTTTCGACTAATGCAATCAACCCGACGTGCACAAACAATTAGATCAAATAGGACAAGTTGATCTCCAACTCTAGGCTGTGCACGCCATACGCAAGAAGAAGAAATGATCGCCTTAACCTCTATGTGTCATGACTATCTTCTACTAGTTTTATATGGGTTTTGTCATGCCATCACCTCTGTCCTATTAGCTCCCTCATGCCACCTTAGCTCCCTGAAATGCCCAACATACACCTGTCCATTTTCAACATGGTGGGTGAGTATGAGGGAGTTGCTTGTGGCAGTGTTCCCATATTGCTCCTTTCTTTCCAGGCAGTCAAGATCATATGCTTAGGAGGTTCTTCCAAAAACAAAACAGCCAGCATTGATCATAGCCTTGTTCCCTCCAAGCCAGAGTTACTTTAACCATTTCTTTTGTTCTTCCATTTTAATAGTGCATTTCATCTTCCAACCCTAATCGCACAACCAATGTGAATTAATTAATTAATGTTATCTTTGTACCAATGTCTCTTCGCCCCCATCACCATATTATTTTCTCTGTTAATGTAAAATCTACAAGATACCTTTCTGCATTTCAGGAGGTCATAATTATGCAAAAGTGTAGGAAGGAACTGCCGACTCTGGTTTACACCAAAGATAGACACAAAACCCTGAAGTAACTCAGCGGGTCAGGCAGCATCTCTGGAGAGAAGGAATAGAAAAGAAGAAAAGGAACACCTGAATTCCTTTTCTCCATCGATGACTCGCTGACTTACTCCAGCATTTTGTGTCTATAATTATGTAAAATGTTGAACAAGCTAAACTTCACAGCAGAGCACAAAAATATGACTCTATAATTCTTCTGGAAGCAAAGGCAGCGATAAATCTATTTAGCGGGATTCTGCAGAGAAACAGTTGATCAAATCAATGGTTGCATCTCAGTCCAAAGTTAAAATGGGAGGGAAAGGCATAATGATGCAAAACTCCCCTGGAACTGGATCAAAGCACTATCTTAAAATATTAAAAATATCAACAGGAAATCAGATGACTGAATTAATCTGTTTAAATCCATTTGTTCCTTCAGAGATATTTTTACACCAGCATTCAGCACTGAGATCAATTACCTCTGATCTCATGCCCCCTTTATATTGATTGAATGCCCTCTTTATATTTTATGTGATACTGAGATAGATTAATGCTATCATTGTATCACTCAACTGCTTTCTGAATTGGTTCTGCAACATTGCCCAAATCTACCGGTGCAATTAAATCTATTCCTTTTTATGACATGGCACGGATTATCCAGCCCTTCATATCTAACTATCCACACTCAACCTTTCACATCCACAACTGCCTGAGAATCATTATTTACAGCCATGTTTTGTTGCTGTGACTTCCTGACTGGCTTGAAACAAAACTCGATTGGCCTGCACAGATATCCTGTAACCCAGCCACAAAACAAGATGCCAGTGCTGCCGGGGTCAGCTGTAGAAAGAGGAAACTCAGTCCAAACAGCAACTCCTCTACCCTCGCCACAGATACTGCCTGACTTACTACTTCTATTATTATCTCTATTTATTTTGCAGTTATTTTGTGCATAATACAGAAAGAAAAACACCTTCTGGTGCTTCAGGGAATAAAATGCAGCCTAAACGTTATGTAGACCCAGAGATGAATGGATGGTTCAACGGTTTAATGGTTCAATGCTGCTTTATTGCCACGTGCAAATGCATAGTGAAATTATTTTCTTACACACGGGTCCAGTCATACCTAAGCACCGATTAGCAAAGTCTCCACTGAGACCACATGCAAGAGGCGCCAGGTTTTGGTGCCTTTTTCAAAGTCCAGCCCATGCTCTAGGTCTTTTGAGCAATGCCAGATCCAGGCAAACACCAGGTTGCTGCAGGGTCTCCAGCCATCGACTTCCTTGGGCATCTGGATCGACCAACAAACTGACGTTCCTCTCCTCACCCCGCAGTCGACCTTGAGGGCACAGTAGGCCGGACTCCGGCTCCCTCCTCTACCGGCCTTGCTCCTCATGTACATCATCACCAGTTCCATCCTCTCTGGTCTCTGGTCTTTGGGGGATGAGCAGGGGCTGGTTCGGCAGCTTCCCCCCCTACAGGCTCCCGCCACCAAGTCTTCTGTGCATCTGGCCACGTGGCCTGTCGTGTCTTAGTTTAGTTTAGTTCAGGGATACAGCACGGAAACAGGCCCTTCGGCTCATCAAGTCCACGCCGACCAGCAATCCCCGCACATTAACTCTATCGTACACACACTAGGGACAATTTACATTTATACCAAGCCAATTAACCTATAAACCTGTATGTATTTAGAGTGTGGGAGGAAACAGAAGTTCTCGGAGAAAACCCACGCAGTCACGGGGAGAACGTACAAACTCCAAACAGACAGCACCCGTAATCGGGATCGTACCCAGGTCCCTGGTGCCATAAGCGCTGTAAGGCAGCAACTCTACTGCTGCGCCACCATGCAGAGCGATTATTATTTCTCAAAGACGTAGATAATAAAAACAGCCTTAAAAGGTGAGATGAAGCAGAAAAGAGAGGCAGTTACAGAGAATGGTCATTCTATGGCACGTCTGATTTAAGAAAATCTCAGGGCTTTTTATACATACATTAGAAACAAGAGGATAACCAGGGAGAAAGCATGGCCACTCAAGGATAAAGGAGGGAAACTCTACCTGGAGTCAGAGTATGTAGACAAGGTACTAAGTGAGTACTTTGATCTTGTATTCACCAAGAGGAAGGACAGTTAGACAGGTACATGGAGAGGTCAGGTTTGGAGGGATATGGTCCACACGCAGGCAGGTGGGACTAATGTAGCTGGGACATGTTCGCCAGTGTGGGCGAGTTGGGCCGAAGGGCCTGTTTCCACCCTATGTATCACCCTATGACTCTATGACTCCATGACATGAAGGACAGTGAGATCTGTGTGTAAAATAGTAATATTCAAGCGCAGATTAACATAGAGGAAGTGTTGGGGCTCTTGAAGAGCATTAAGGTGGATAAACCCCCAGGACCTGATGGGATCTACTCCAGGTTATTGAGAAAGACAAGAGAGGAGATTGTGAGAGCCTTGACTATGATATTTGCATCCTCTCCAGTCACAGGCAAGGTCCCAGGAAGACTGGAAAGGAGCTAATGTCGTTCAAGACACCAGTGGGTAAGCTATTGCAGCGGATACTTCGGGATAGGATTTACTCCCATTTGGAGAGAATGGGTTAATTAAAGGTCAGTCAGCGAGGCTACATACACACCAGATCACGTCCTACTAACTTGATCAAGTTTTTAAGGTGATGAAGGTAATGGGGCTGGGCCACTAGATGTGTATGTGAATTTTAGTAAGACATTTGATAAAATCCAAAAGATTAAAATGCATGGGATTCATAGTGACTTGGTCATATGGATTCAGAAATGGCTTACAGAGAGAGGGTGGTGATAGAAGAACAATATTCAGGCTGGAGATCTGTGACCAGTGAGTTCCACAGGGATCAGTCCTGGGATCTATGCATAATGTTGCATGTAATGCAGTATATATCAATGACATGGATATGAATGTAGATGGGATGGTGAGTAAGTTTGTAAGGCTGTCAAAGTATACAGCAGGATATAGATCAGTTGCAGAACTGATGCAGAAATGATGAAGGCTCGTTCCCCAATCCTAAATGTCACAAATAATTTTTCTCCAGAGATGCTGCCTGACCCACTGACCCCAAAAACAGTTCTTTGTTTCTACAGCTTTATAGGACTTCGTTTAGGCTGCATTTGGAGTATTGTGTGCAATTCTGTTGCCTTAGTACAGGAAGGATGTGGAGGCTTTGGAAAGGGTGCAGAAAAGGTTTACCAGAACGAAGCCTGGATTGGAGAGTCGGGACCCTTCTTCAGACTGCTTGTCTAACCATTCCCTCCCCAAAATTTGCCTGACCTGTTGAGTTCCTCTAGCACTTCATGTGAGCAAGGTGACGTGCCTCAATGACTATCGACCAGTGGCACTTAACGTATGTGGTGATGAAGTGCTTTGAGAGGTTGATTATGATGCATATCAACTCCTACCTCGACAAGAACCTCGATCCACTGCAGTTCGCTTACCGCCATAACAGATGCGATCACACTGGCTCTCCACTCCGCTCTGGACCACTTGGACAGCAAAAACTCATATGTCAGGCTGTTATTCATTGACTACAGCTCGGCATTTAATACAATCATCCCCTCCAAGCTGGTTACCAAGCTCTCAGATCTGGGTCTCTACGCATCCCTCTGCAATTGGATCCTCGACTTCCTTATCCACAGACGACAGTCTGTCCGTATTGGTGGAAATGTGTCATCCTCAATAACAATCAGCACGGGAGCACCTCAAGGCTGCATGCTCAGCCCTCTGCTTTACTCACTCTATACTCATGACTGCTTAGCAATCATCAAGTTCGCCGACGACACCACTGTTGAGGGACGAATCACTGATGGGGACGAGTCAGAATATAGAAGTGAGATCGACCGATTGACCAAATGGTGCCAACACAATAACCTGGCTCACAACATCAGCAAAACCAAGGAACTGATTGTGGACTTTAGAAGGGGTAGGATAGGGATCCACAATCCCATTTACATCAACGGGACGATGGTAGAAAGGGTCAAGAACTTCAAATTCCTGGGCGTGCACATTTCCGAAGATCTTTCCTGGTCCCAGCACACTGATACAATTATAAAGTAAGCACATCAGCGCCTCTACTTCCTGAGAAGATTACGGAGAGTCGGTTTGTCAAAGAGGACTCTCTCGAACTTCTACAGGTGCACAGTAGAGAGCCTGCTGACCGGTTGCATCGTGGCTTGGTTCGGCAACTTGAGCGTTCAGGAGCGGAAAAGGCTGCAGAAAGTTGTGACCACTGCCCAGTCTATCATCGACTCTGACCTCGGATCAATCACAGTCGCTGCCTTGAAGGCAGCGCGACCGACGTTTGCAGCGGCCTCTGCAGTCCGTCTGTCTTTTTTTTGTTGTCCCGTTGAGTGTATAGTTTGTAGTGGTTTATATATTGTTTTTAACTGTGTATATGTGGGGTGCAGGGTGGGGAGGGGGGGTACTTTACCTGCTTATTTGCACTTTATCTGCTTATTTATGTGTATATTGAACTGAACTGTTCTGTATGTTTGCTTACAATACTCTGTTGTGCTGCAGCAAGCAAGAATTTCATTGGCCTATCTGGGACACATGACAATAAACTCTCTTGACTTGACTTGACTTGTTTTGCTCAAGATTCGAGCATCTGGAGTTTCTTGTGTCTTTAATCACCAATTTTGCATTTTGATGCTCTTGCCAATTTTAATCATTCTTCCTTTCCCGAGAGCAGCACAAGACTACGAGGTTACACCCACGTGGGCATTATACATAAAAACCAGTTGAGAGCAGTATTGCTTCTTCCAACTGTGTATCAGAGTTTCTGCATCTCACTCCAATGATAATTTATTATCACATGTACCTTGGTACAGTGAAATGGTTTGTTTTTCAGTTATCCGTATATATCCGTAGGTGATATCTGAATATAGTGAAAACTGTCAAAACCTGCTCCTGCCATTTCCTTCATCTTGAATCGCGGGTCCCTGGTGGGGTGACTGTGATGGTAAATAAGGAAAAACGTTTTCACCCAGAGAGTTGTGAATCTGTGGAATTATCTGCCACAGAAGGCAGTGAAGGCCAATTAACTGGATGTTTTCAAGAGAGAGTTAGATAAAGCTCTTAGGGCTAATGCAATCAAAGGATATGAGGGGAAAGCAGGAACGGGGTACTGATTTTGGATGATCACCCATAATCATATTGAATGGCGGTGCTGGCTCGAAGGGCCGAATAGCCTACTCCTGCACCTATTGTCTGTTTTTTCTATGTCTATGATAGTGCTTGGACTAGAAGTGATGTTAGTTTCCTTCACGATTCACAATGGCCACAACAAATCTGGTGCAGGAAGAATAAATATCTACTTCCATTTCTTTATATTATCGAATGACAAGAAATAAGACAATATAGAACAAAGTTTCAGAGCTCATTCAAATTCATAGTTTGTCTATTCTGTTAGAAGACACTTTTCAACTTCCTAATTTCTGTCTCTCAGAGTACTTTTTGCTCTTTATTTCTACTATGAGAATCTCAGACAAAGCAATGTTTGCAACAGGTCACCTTCTTGAGGATGTCCACCACTAATTATGCAGTCACTAACATTATCACCACGGCTCATTTATGGATTCTACATGAACTGGTCTGCCAACCGCACTCATTTTTTTTTCTCGCCTCCAGCACTCTATAAATGACTGCGCTACTTAAATAAGTCACGATATAAACTGAGGGATTGTATACATGGTGCATCATGTCTCTCAGCTCAGGGCATTTGTACACCTGCTCTTGGGCTCAGAAAACAGATGCATTGGCTTCTGACCTCTTGATCTGACTTGACTTGATCTGACACCATTGCAATGCACAGGCATGGAGAAGCTATCTAACCTGAGAGGTGGATATCTCTAATCTTCCTCGAGGAACCATAGGCCAGAGGTGAGCATGTTTTGATCCAAAAAGAATGGCCACTTGAGCAAGGTGTCGTAAAGTAATCAAATCCTATGGAACAATTATCTATCAAATAATTGGGCTTCAGGCAAGGTAGGAAGACATTTATGACATAAATTATTTTAATAATTGCCAAATGTCTGAATTGCCTCAAACAAGCATGATCTCAATGCAGAAATTGGGCATTTTATTAAAATGAATACTGATATCAGAATTTCTACTACAATAAAGACATAATTACTGCAATGTAATCAATCTAACTTCTGTCTATATTTGTTCATTTGAATCAAATTCCTCCCAAGGTGCAATTCACAGACCGTCCTTATCTTATGCTTTGCAGATCCACCTCCAAGTATTCCAAGTCCAATCGTTCTTTTTTCTCTGTGTGAGGAGCAGATATGTCCATACAAAAGCCAAACCTCTGTTAACAATTACCTCCTGCTACACTCACATTTAAGCAACTGTTCACATGTAGTCCTAAGCAATTCCAAATGAGCCTGATGAACAATGCATACTGAGGAGAGGTCAGGGGGAAAACTATTGCAAAATAATCCTAATGATCAGAGATTGTTAGTGCTTCTATTTTCCATGTCAAATTAAGCTCTGCCTATAATTGATACCTGGTACTTTGCAAATTAGAAGCAGATGGCAAAGCAGTTCCTCACTGCTGGAAACTATTTTTTGATAGCTGTGGTTAATAGCCTTGGTTGTTCCTCCTTCACTAATAATATAAAAGATAAAAAATGTGCAACACTAATTCTTGAATACATCCACTTTAATTCATGTACAGCTTTTTTTTAAAGTGTGTACTTTCATTAGTACACCATTGGTTGTATTCTTACAGCCATGGGAACAGAAAGGTAAAAGTGGAAGTATTATTTTAATTCCCATTTTGCCCCCTGCTCTCCTGAAAGTCCTCGCTTACGCTGAATGATAATTCGAAGCTACCTGGAGATCCTGTTCAAATTACTGTTCTTCGCAGTGACAGCAAACAATTTGGTCATGTGAGACATGGCAGCTAATTCCAATCTTTTCATAAACTGATCGCTGATCATTTTCCATGAAGGATCACTGGATAATGATCAGAAACAGAAATCTTGGCTTATTTCCCTTGTTTCAAACCACAGGACATGAAGCTCTATGAGATCAGCAAGCTCCTTATCAAGCATTAGACTTGTTGGTGTGTATGGCTTGATATCACAGTATAAGCAACAACTGGCTATATAGTATAAGCATGTCTTGATACCAGTATAAGCAACAACTGGCTGGGTTTTTTTTGCATTCAGTGTATAAAAAATGTCAATGGACTCTTGTAATCCAAATAATGTATGTGTTCTTTGTAGCTGCAGGCAACATTATATATCTGACATTTATGATAACTTGTTTTTGTACCATTCATTTTATTCAGGGGGTAGGGATTCAGATTTTTAGACCATTAGCATCTTTTGTGGGGCAGAGGTGACCTGAAAAACAAATAAGCTTTTCACTCTGCCTCAATACACGTGACAATAAACTAAACTAAACTGTGCAAGAGGAACCGGTTGCATCTGAACTGGAGGGGAACCAATAACCTTGCAGGAAGGTTTGCTGGTGTACATGGGAGGGTTTAATGAAGAGAGGCAGGGAGGTGGGAACCAGAGTTAGTAGGTCAGAAAATAGACAGAGTGATGGAAAGGTAAAGGTTAGCTGCAGTAATTCTCAAAGGAAGGGACAGACAAAGAGAGGTGAAGGCAATATCATGAAACTGATGGGCTGAAGTGTGTTTATTTCAATGCAAAGAGTATTGTGGGGAAATCAGATGAACTTAGAACCTAGATCAGTGTTTGGGACTATGATGTAGTGGCCATTGCACAAACATGGTTGCAGGAGGGACACGCTGGCAGCTCAATGTTCTGGGATATTAATGTATCAGATGTGATGGAGAGGGAGGCAAAAGAGGTGGAGGGTTGCACTACTAATCAGGGAGAATGTCATTGCGGCACTCCGAGAGGACATATTAGAGGGATATGGGCAGAGCTTAGAAATAAGAAAGGTGGAAAGCACTCTCGTGGGATTGTGCTATAGCCCCTCCCCACCCCCCACCCCCCAAATAGAAAAGTGGGAGATAGAGGAACAGACATGTAGATAGATTATAAAAAGGGTCAAAGCAACAGGGTAGTCTTGGTGGGTGACTTTAACTTCCCCAACTGGGACTTGCTCAATGGTGCGGAATATGTTAAGTGTATCTATGAAGGTTTCTCTAAACAGTATGCAGATAGTCCAACTCAGAAAGAGAATGTATTGAACTTTGTGTTGGGAAATGAGCCCTGCCAGGTGACTGATGTTTCAATGGAAGAGCATTTTGGGGGATTATGATCAACTCCATAATTGTTTTGAGTAGGGAGAAGGTTGGACCTTGTGGGAAGGTACTAAATTGGAGTAAGGTAAATTACAACATTATTAGGCAGGAGCTTGGGAAGGTACACTGGGAGCAGTTGATTTTGGATAAGTTCACATCTGATGTGGGAGTTGTTTAAAGGCCAATTGATCAAAGTTCAGGACTGGCAAGTTCCAGTAAGGAGGAGGGATAAGGATGACAAAGTAAGGGAGCCTTGGATGACCAAAGAGGTTGTAAATTTAGTCAAAAATGAAAAGGAAGTGCATGCACGGTTTAAGATGATAGAACCAGATAGGGACTTTGAGGAATGTAAAGGTGGAAGAATTATAGGCTGGTAAGCCTCACATCAGTGGTACGGAAGCTATTGGAGAAAATTCCTCAGGATAGGATTTACTTCCATTCGGAGAACATGTAAATTAGGAACAGAAAGCAGTGCTTTGTGCATGGCATATTGTGTCTTACTAGTTTGATCAAGATTTTTGCTGAGGTGACAAGGGTGATTGATGAGGGTACGCCAGTGGATGTTGCCTGAATGAATTCTAGTAAGGTAGTTAATAAAATCCTGCATTGCAGGTTGATCCAGAAGTTTAAAGTGTGCAGGATTAACAGTGACTTGGTCATATGGGTTCAGCACTGGCTTAATGATAGAAGAAAGAGAGTTTTGGTGGAAGGATGATATTCAGTCTGGAGGTCTGTTATGTGTGTAGTTCCTCAGGGATCTTTGTTGGGACCTCTGCTGTTTGTGATATATAGTAATGACTTGGAAGTAAACACAGACGGGATGGTTTGTGAATTTGCAGATGACACCGATTGTTGGGGTCGTGGACTGTGAGTAGGGCTGTCAAAGTATACAGCAGGATTATAGATCACCTAAATAAATGGGCAGAGAAATGGCATAAGAAATTTAATCTGAGCTGGTGAGAAGTGTTGCACTTTGGGAGGTTGAATATAAGGGGAAAATATACAGTGTATGGCATGACCCTTAACAGCATTGTTCTACAGAGGGATCTTGCGGTGCAAGTCTACAACTCCCTGAAATTGGCAACACAAGTATGTAGAGTGGTAAAGAAGGCATATGATATGCTTGCCTTCATTGGTTGGGGCATTTAGTATGTCAGGAAGTCATGTGCAGCTTAATTCGATTTTAGATAGGTCATATTTGGAGACATTTGGATTGGTGGTTGTATTCTTATGGACTGTTTTCTCTGGAATGCAAGGAAACCTGATAGAAGTATATAAAATAATGATAGAGGATGGAAATATCAAATCCCAGAGGGCATAATTGTAAGGTGAGAAGGACAAAGTTTACAGGAGAATTGCAGAGCAGAGCAAGTTTTTTTACACAGCGGATAGTCTTTGTGCAGCCAGATAAGATTTAGTCTAGGCATCATGTTCGGCCCAGACTTTGTGGGCCGAAGGGCCAACTCCCGTGTCGTACTGTTCTATGTTTTATGTTCATTTGCAGAAGCACAAAGATAATTAAAAATTCTATTGTACATGATAAGTGGAGATAAACAAAAATAATAAATTGAATTAGTGCACATATAAAGATAACAGAAGGGATTACACATTGACTATCTGATGGGTAAATAAAGTTCTCATTTCAAAACAATTCAGTTCCCATATTGCCTTCCTTTCATACAACATTGTATTGTGGTCATTAAATGCAAAATACTGCACTGAAACTGTCTATTTTCAGTTAACATTAAATCTTGTGAAACTGAACTGCAAAAGGATTAACTGATAATAAGTGAAATAACTAAAAGTGTAGAAAAGAGCATTATCTTGTTAGTTATCCTGTTAACTAAGCTAGAGTCCATTTACTTTGCTTGCAGCGATGGCTTTTAAAAATTGTTGCCCAATGTAACTGCTCCCCAATAGGTTGCAATATCTTCTTCATATTAATTTTCACAGTATTTTCTTCATATTGACTTAATTATATAGATAATGTTAATGTTATTGGACGAAAAGCATACAAGCAACAAAGAAATCAAGAGGTCAAAAATGTATAATGATTGTTAAGAATTACAAGAAAGTGTTCTTAGAATGTTCATAAATTCATAAAATGTACAGCATATAAAAGAAGCCCTTACAACCCCCTTCTTCCATGCTAACCATGGCGCATATCTACGCTAATCCCAATTGTATCCAAATAATCCTTTTAGTTTAATTTATTTGAGAGATACAGCATGGAAACAGACTCTTCCCACCGAGTCCACTCCGACCATCGATCAACCATTCACACAAGTTCTATGTTATCCCACTTTCTCATCCACTCTATGCACATCAGGGGCAATTTTACAGAGGCCCATCAACCTACAAACCCGCACATCTTTGGGATGTGGGAGGAAACCGGAGGAAACCTACACAGTCACCTGGAGAATGTACAAATATTATACGGGCAGCATCCAAGCTCAGGATCAAACCCTGGTCTCTGGTGCAGTGAGACAGCAGCTGTCTAAGTACCTGTTTAACCTTTCTGTAGCTGTAACATTAGATAAGTATTTTTTTAGGTTTAGGTTTTTTGATTATCAAGTGTACCGAGGTACAGTGAAAAGCTTTGTTTTTGCATGCTATATAATCATATCAGATAATTCTATATATAAATACCATCAGGTCTAATTCAAGTACAATAGATAGACCAAAGGGAAAGAGTGCAGAATATAGTTCTCAGTATTGTAGTGCATCAAAGTCCAAAGTCTGCAATGGTGGAGGTGTATCAGAAAGCAGCCTAACCTACGGAAGACCACGTAGAGCCTGATAACAGAGGGGAAGAATCTGTTTCTGAGTGCTGCATGCTTTCAAGCTTCTGTATCTTCTGCCGAATGGAGCAGGAAGAAGGAGGAACGACCGAGGTAGGACAAGTCTTTGATTATGTTGGCTACTTTTTCAAGGCAATGTGAAGTGTAGATGGAGTCAATGGTGGGAAGTCTGGTCTGTGTGATGGACTGGGCTACTTCTACAAGTCTCTTCAATTTCTTGTGTTCATGGGCAGAGCTATTCTGCACGCTGTTTATTTTCTCTTTTGCACTACCTGATGGTATGATTTACTTGGATAGGACCTAAAACAAAGTTTTTCACTGCGTCTCATCTGACAATAATAAACCAATATCATTAAAATATACAACACACAATAGAGAACTGAATACAGAACATTTAAAGTAGCTCAGCAGGCCAGGCAGCATCTCTGGATGGGAGGAATGGGTGATGTTTCTGGTCAAGACCCTTCTTCAGACTGAAGAAACATCACCCATTCCTTCTATCCAGAGATGCTGCCTATCCTGCAGAGTTACTCCATCATTTGTGTCTATATTCTGTGTAAACCAGCATCAGCAGTTCCTTCTTACACATTTAAAGTAGCCTTGACAAGACCAATCCTGGTCACAGCAGGAAATCATGTACAATGAAAGAGTTGAGCTTTAGTGTATTATCATTCTGAAAGGTTAGCATATATCGTCTTACTTTTTAAACCCGTACAATAAAGTTTGATTAGTAATACTGTGACAAATCAAGGCAACAAGGTAGTTAAATTAACTCCTCCGAATAGAATACAATCTTCTCTAATGTGTTTTAAAGACTAAATGCATGTAAACAAAATTGGAGTTATCTGATGCAATTAAACTATCTCCGTGGCAGATCACAACTAAACAGACCTGCTTAAAAAGGTAATGATAAAATACAACAATCATAGTAGGACATAAAATGCACAATAATTGTATTCTCTTTCCCAATTGCCTGCTTTCCCCCACAATTCATTTTCTGAATCGCAGCATACGCGTTCCACAAACATTGTCACTCACGACTACATCTTTAAAGTTGCTACAACTCTCCCTGTGACCTTGGCATGGTTGGCAGGCTATTTAATGAAGGCATCAGAATAAAATGTTATTCCAGCCTCACAGCATGTCCATGCAGGTGTCCTTCCATCAATAGTTGTTGGATTTCAATCAAAAGTATGCACCTTTGGCCAATCTTCTGGTTCCTGGCACTGGAATACTAAACAAAATGTGGTGGACCCAACACACTTGACCAAACTCTGCTTAGCTCTGTGTGGACCCAGGTTTCAAACCTCCAAACGTCATAATCTCACCGACTCTTGTGATGAATTTGCTGAGTTTCCAAACAAGCTTTAGCAAATTGCCGCAAACTTTATCCTGGCCTGAAATACCAAAACATTGCACATATCTGAGTGATTTGGATTTTCCTGTGATTGAACTAGAAATCATCCTCTTATAGTCTTGGCCAAATCGAGATTAAAACTGCGGTATCATTGCAAAAACAGTTTTTGTAATGACAGATAGCAACAGTAGGTTTGTAACAAATTCATTCTTTTCATTTGCTAATGTATAAGAAGTTAACATTGAAACACTGAATATAAAGGCACCAACAATAATTTTGAAATCGTAAATGTTAGAATAGTGTACTGTATTTATTCTTGCTGCCATCAGATCCATTTCCCACATTTGATTAACACCACACCATAGGACTGGAAGGGAATGCTTTAGTGATGCATGCTATCGACATCCTGTGACAGAAAATCGATGAGAGAAAATTGACTACAAGTTGGTTTGACTTTTAGAGGCAAAAAAAATGAAGTAATTAATAATGAGCTTTATTATCAGGATAATACGTTCTTAAACTCTGTCCACAGTTTTTGCTGAATGTAACACGCATTACAAATGTTCGACAGCATGAAACTCTTAAGGTGAAAGGAAAGATGAAATAAAGCTACCTGTTGCAATGTACATGATACCCGTGTTTTAACCAAGTGACTAGCGGTTGATTATGCAATATAAAGTAACGTGATATACAGAGTAGAGCAGTGAAAAGTCTGTGCTCACACTTCATCAATATATGTTCACATCAATCTGTTAATATTTATTTGTCAATCGTGGCTCAAATTTTCCATTCGAATACATATTTTTAACCAGATTTTCCATATCCTCAATGTAGTTTCAAATATCAAAAAGTACAATCTAGCATATTTGTCTGTGAACGGTAAATCTGTCTATAATGAAACACATCACATGAACTCTAAGTATTGAGGATATCCATCAAATTCATGTTACCTACAATAGTCCAAAATAGCTACACACCAAAGGGTGAAAGACATGCTGGAGAGAAACTCTAGGCGCCTGAAGCAACATTGCTGCCTGCCTGCCTGCCTGCCCTAAGGCACGGGTGTCTATTGCAGCGGGCGACAGTGGAAGATACAGGTGAGTTATCCAAATAGAAGACATACAGGAGCCCGAAGACTCTCCTACCTGTTTGAATTGTTCCTCGTAGGTCCACTCCTGTTGCTGGGACTGAGCCTGCTGGGGTATGCCGACCGGAGAGTGAGATTGGCCGGGGAGGTGGTAGTGGCATTGTCCGAATCTGGAGAACTGCGCTGCGGTCCCTTTCACAGAGTGTCCGGGGTTCGGCACCCCGGCAGCGCGGTGGATCTGACCGGCGTCCATCACTTCCTCCTCCTCCTCCTCCTCCTCCTCCTCCTCTTCTTCTTCTTCTTCTTCTTCTTCTTCTTCCTCCTCCTCTTCGTTCTCTTCTTCTGGCAGCTCTCCCGCGTCCTCCCCGGGGTCAGGCTCGCGTTCCAGTTCCTCCTCTTCGGATCCGGACAGCCCCGAGAGGACGCGGCGGCGGCGGCGCTCCGCTGACATGAGCGGTCGAGTGGCCCCGCTCGACCCGAGCCCCGCGTCCCCTAGACCGGCCATGGCCGCGGCTCGGACCGCTGCCAGTGCGGCGGCTTGCTGGGCTGCCGCCAGCTGCTGGTGAACAGCTGCGGTCATGGCTTGCTGCTGCTGCTGCTGCTGCTGCTGCTGCTGCTGCTGGCTCTGTGTGTCGCCGCCGGCTCGTCTTGCATCTCGCTCCCTCTCTTTCCTCTGCCTCTCTTCCATGTCCAGTCTGGCCTGTTGCTGCCTCTGCAGGTTTTCCATCACCGCTTCCAGCTTCATGCCGTGGGGAGTCTGGCAGTGTGCACTTCCAGAAGAGATCAGGCTGAGTCCATTAGAGGAGACCGCCAAGCCTTGCTGCTTACAAGATAATAAAAGTAAAGGGAAGGCCAAAAAAGTCATACAGAAAAAACTTAACAAAACTCCCCTTAGCCCACTTGCTCCCTGGTCGTGTGTGTCCAACAATCGCCCCTGTATATTACAAAATAAAACTGCAATACGTTCGAGAGAGGAAACGGACTCAACTTTGTTGTACTGTATTGTTAACTTAATCCGAATTGCAGAATGCGCTTGTTGGCATCTCCCAGATTGCGAATTAAAAAACCCTGCAAACGTATTTAAAAATGCATAGATGGCCTTTAAAAAAAACCCTGCTCTATCAATGCTATTGTTTTTAACAGGATCTTAAAAACGGGTCGTACTTTCTTTGGGTCAATATTTGTATTTAAAAGAAACAAGTCGCAATTGTTCGATTCGTTTCACCAGTTTGTTCTGAAGTCCAAAATGTAGCCGAATTAAATTATCAGCACAACCCGCGAACACCAGATTAAGATTTGCTTCGCCTTGGCTTGTGTATTTTTCTTAGTAGGAAGTTGGTTGTCCTCTCCTTCCTTGGGAAAAAAAGGCGGGTGAGATCGTCAAACAACGAGCGATCGCTGATCAATCTGTTAATCGGATATTTGTCGACAACCACAATCAAAGCAAATACTAAATTGCTAAATTAAATATTACCTGATTCAATGTGCACCGCCCAATGGAACCCTATCTTTAAAACCGTGACTCCAGCATATTGCAACCTGCCCAAAAACCCTTCCAGAATTTAATTCTGCAAAGACTACAATCTTCTTTTTCCAAGTGTTCCAGGAACACACTACAGGATATAGATCTTCATTTGTAAAGGGAAACTTCCTATCTACGAATCCCAGAATCGGTTGCACCGCGACTTCGCCTCTTCCTAGCTACAGGAAGTGTCTTTTTTTCAAAAATAACTTACCAAGCTTTTATTTGTTTTTCTCCCCGTGATCTTTCTGCAATCAACAGAAATATCCTCAGCAGTGCTACTACGAGTGTTTTATTGAATGTTCAAACACTAACCTTTCCCCTGTCCCCTGTTCCCACGTTATAGTTACTCTTTCCCAGAAGTTTATCGAAACCCATTCAGCACTGCTTTTATAAAGGGATAGTGGTCAGATTAGTTGTATCGCCGCTAAACTTGCTTTTAGATGGGCCTGTTTTTATCAATCATTTTTTTGGGGGGAGGGGGAGGGGCAGAGCACGACCACTTTCCCCTCCATTCATTCATTCAATTCGCTGCCGATCGTTTCCTCACAATTAATCTCGATCACAAGTTTCATCGTTTTATCGCCGCTGACTTTTATTTTATCTAAAATAATGTGAACGTTGTCTCAGAAATTACCTTCGCCTAAAAACAACTCAAGGCTGGAGCCAAGTCGAACAAAACAAAACGCCCGTCTTTTATCTGATGTTATTTTCTGAAAATCCGGCTCCTGTTATATATATATATATATGCAGTCCAAATCGGTTGTATCCCCCCCGCCGCCACCACCACCACCCCCCCCCCTCCCCACCCCCGATTAAACAATCTGTCTTTGTATTTGCTTTCTTTCTCTCTCTCTCTCTCTCTCTCTCTCTCTCTCTCTCTCTCTCTCTCTCTCTCTCTCTCTCTCTCTCTCTCTCTCTCTCTCTCTCTCTTTCTCTCTCTCTCTCTCTCTCTCTCTCTCTCTCTCTCCCTCTCCCTCTCCCTCTCCCTCTCCGTCTCCCTCTCCCCCTCTCTCTCTCTCTCTCTCTCTCTCTCTCTCTCTCCTCTCTGAGGATTTGCAGATCCTGTCACGACTCCTGTTTAGTAACACTTTATCTCTGTAAAAATCGCTTCCCCCGACCGCCAAACCTGATTAAAATATTTACAGAGGGAGAGAGCTGCCGAGTTACGCCTCCGGGCGATCAGAGACCAGAGGGAGAGAGAGAGAGAGAGAGAGCGAGAGAGAGAGAGCGATAGAGTAAAATTTAAACAATGCATATCATATAAATAATAATAAAAAATGAACCCTCACCATTGCTGCTTTAGTCACTACACTCGCGTTGTCAACCATGATCTATGTATTTGTTTTGTTTCTTGCTATGTTTTACTTTCCTCGCTCGTTATCCACATGTGTAATCCCTTCGGAAAGCATTGGTTTCCCTTATTGATTTCGTTATCCCCGAAGTAATCCCTCTCGGGTCTCTCTCCTTTTCTCTTAGACCATTTAACATGCATATAAACAGAGGTATGTATGTATGTGTATGTGTGTGTGTGTGCGTGTTAGTACACACACGTATATTGCTGCCAACCATTCAATATCGGCCTCGGATTGCAACAAGTGGCTCGAAACGCGCTGGGGCGCTTGCGTAACCTGGTCTGACAGAATCAGACCTCTGCTCCCATTTGCTAAATACACGTCAATTTGTTGATAAATAGAAGCGGCAGCGGTGTTATTGAGGTGGGAGGGAGAGAGAGAGAGAGAGAGAGAGAGAGAGAGAGAGAGAGAGAGGGAGAGGGAGAGGGAGAGGGAGAGAGAGAGAGGGAGAGGGAGAGAGAGGGAGAGGGAGAGAGGGAGAGAGGGAGAGGGAGGGAGAGGGAGGGAGGGAGAGGGAGAGAGAGAGAGGGAGAGGGAGAGAGGGAGAGGGAGCGAGAGCGAGCTGTGGGGAAAATGCACCCTCGTCTCACTTGATTCATCTCCTATTAATCTCCCATGTGCACCGGCGTGC
>CM075977.1:366097168-366130063 GCA_038087875.1 Malacoraja senta
ACACCATCTCCAGCCTTCTCCCCATAACCCCTGACACACATTCTAATCAAGAATCTATCTATCTCTGCCTTAAACATATCCATTGACGGCTCCCACAGGCTTTTGTGGCAAAGAATTCCACAGATTCACCACCCTCTGACTAAAGAAGTTTCTCGTCTTCTCCTTCCTAAAGGAACGTCCTTTAATTCTGAGGCTATGACCTCTAGTCCTAGACTCTCCCACTAGTGGAAACATCCTCTCCACATCCACTCTATACAAGCCTGTCACTATTCGGTAAGTTTTAACGAGGTCCCCCCCCCCCTTCCCCTCATCCTTCTAAACTCAAGGGAGTACCTGCCCAGTGCCGTAAAAAATAGGAAGTTGAGGGGAAACTTTCTCACTGAGGTATATGGTTGGGTAGATGGAAAGAGCTGCCAGAGGTAGTTGAGGCAAATACTGTAACATTTAAAAAACATTTGAACACGTTCATGGATAGGAAAGGTTTAGAGGGATATGGGCCAAACATGGGCAGGTGGGACTAGTGCAGATGGGACATATTGGTCGGCATGGGCAAGTTGGGCTGAAGGGCCTGTTTCCGTGCTGTCAGACTGTGTGAGAAAACCAGGTCAGAATTATTTGCTGTTGTCACCTCATTCGTACTTTTACCGCCAATTCATTCTTTCATCTTTGTATGTGAAGTACTTGCCAACGTTTCCAAGGTTTGAAACGTAATATCAACACAGGCGCACTGTGCACAAGGACTTTAGCTTCAGAAGATAGACACAAAAAAGCTGGAGTAACTCAGCGGGACCGGCAGCATGTCTAGAGAGAAGGAATGGGTGACGTTTCGGGTCGAGACCCTTCTTCAGACTTACCTTCAGTTCACTCAGCGCCTCTTCTACTGGGACCACACTGTGTCCTTGGTGCGATCCCACAATCGCACATTTGCTGCAAACTCTCAGTTTCTCCCCCTGGCAGAAGTACACCAGCTTCTTGCCATGCTCGCTGCATTTCCCCGCTTCCACTCCGGCCCCATCAACACATTCCTCCATCCTTCAGCTCCCTCTACAACCAACATGCACCGAACATCAGAACTTTGCACGTTCCCTTACTTAGAACTGGGGGGGGGGGAAATCAATCATTTTACGCTTTAATGCGGAAGTGGCTTTTTTTTCGTTTTAGGAAAGACCCAGTATGTTATTTGATTGACGATAAAGTCAACCAACCAGAAATCCGATTGTGAAATCCGAGGACGAAAAATGGTGACAGACAGGAGCTGAAAACTCTTTAAACCGCAGGGTAAATCTGAGGTGACGCTTTCATTTTCCCAATCGTCAGATTATCTAGCCGACTTTGCAAAACATGCAAGCACATGATTTATCATAACGACTTAATTAGAATGTAATAGCTGACACAAGAAACTGCAGGTGCTGGATACAATGTGCTGGAGGATCTCAGCGGGTCAGGCAGCATCGGTAGAGGGAATGGATGGTGTCGGAAGGAACTGCAGATGCTAGTTTAAACCGAAGATAGACACAAAATGCTGGAGTAACTCAGACTGAAGTCTGAAGAAGGGTCTCGACCAGAAACGTCGCCTATTCTTTCTCTCCAGAGATGCTGCCTGTCCCGCTGAGTTACTCCAGCATTTTGTGTCTACCGAGGGAATGTTTGGAGACGTTTCAGGTCGGGACCCTTTTTGGACTGAAATAACACTGTGTTATTCTGGCAAGAGGTTTCGTGGTAAAGAATTTCCAACATTGAATTAAGGGATGTGTAGGAAGGAACTGCTGATGCTGGTTTACACCGAAGGGACACAGCATGCTGGAGTAACTCAGCGGGTCAGGCGGCATCTCCGGAGTAAAGGAATGGGTTCCCGTTAACGTCACCCATTCCTTCTCTCCAGAGATGCTGCCTTGTCTGTCCCGCTGTGTTACTCCGGCATATTGTGTCTATCTTCGAATTAAGGGAAGATAAACACAAAATGCTAGAGTAACTCAGCGGGACAGGCAGCATCTCTGGATAGAAGGAATGGGTGATGTTTCGGGTCGAGACCCTTCTTCTGTAAGGGATATTAGGTGCCAACACCATCATTCAATATGATTATGGCTGATCATAGGATGTTGCCTGCACTCAATGGATTACGTAAGAAATGAACGAAATCAACTTTGTCTTTGTATCTCCTACAAGTGAGCAAGAAACAAATGGCTAACTGCGAACATCACAGCCATGGCTGTTCAAATGCTTCAGGAGTCCTCTCTCGAATTTTCCCCTTGAAAGTTGACTGAATAAGTTGCATTTTTGGTATTGATAAGCTCGGTGAAAGCAATATATTCTTCATGCAAAGATGGTGACACGATAAAGCTACATCTCCTTACAGCTATTCTACAAGTCAAATGTATCATTGCTGTTTTGCATCCAGCCCTGGTCACGCTCCATAGTTACATATCCACTTAAAAACCTTATCCAATAGGGGGTTGCATGTAAGGTCATCGGGTCAAAGGGCGTGACGCTCGAAGCTCAATCCATGTGGAGTACATGGCAGCTTCCGGCATAGACTATTAATACACGAAACGCGTACTTTCTTACCCGTTAAAAACCGCCGAAATTGTCATTTTTTGCGCTGTAAATAATAGTGGAAATCGGGGTAAGCGTGAGAGACATTTATCCTACTTCAGAATTCCAAAAGTGAGGAGAAATTATGGTAGAGAGAAGCGAGAGCTGAAGGGACAACACCAGCTAAAGTGGTTGGCGGGCATTGAGCGTGCAGATATCAAGATTGAAAATATTGGGAATTATCGCGTTTGCTCACTGCATTTCATCAACAGTAAGGCATTATTTGTGTTTTTTCTTGATTCCTTTGGTATCTAAAAAGTTTCAGAAGTGATAAATCTGCCTGTAAAATTTTAAAATCGCCCATGGTTCTGAAGTTGGTTTTTACATACAAAAAGAAAACGCTTCTGAAGCTAAATCCATCATTTAAAAAAATCTCCAGACTTACAAGTGGTGTGTGGAAAAGTAAGTTTTCTATCATTGTGCTATTGAGATGTATATTTTGGCAAATAATAAAATGTCCTGACAGCTTAAACACCCATTCCCTGTCAAAGATATTGTCAATTTGCTGAGGTTAATTATGTCCAATTAACAGCTAACAATCATGCCATTCCTTTGCTTGCATTTGAGTAAAATGTAATTCAAAACTCACGTATTGTTTGCGATTTTTGAATGATAAATTTTGCTTCAGAAGCGTTTTATTTTTGTATGTAAAAACCCACTTGAGAACCATGGGCGATGTTAAAATTTTACAGCCAGATTTATCATTTCTTAAACTTTTTTAGATACCAAAGGAATCAAGAAAAAACACAAATACCTTACTGTTGATATGCAGTGAGCAAATGCGATAATTGCCAATATTTTCAATCTTGATATATGCACGGCCATTGTTCGCCAACCACTTTAGCTGTTGATGTCCTTCAGCTGCCGCTTCTCTCTACCGTCATTTCTCCTCGCTTTTGGAATTCTGAAGTAGGATATATGTCTCTCACGCTTACCCCGATTCCATAATAATTTACAGCGCAAAAATTGACCATTTTGGCTTTTTTTAACGGGCCTGCTACGCTGGAAACAATGGTAAGTGCTTACCTGCAGTTCATCGCGTGTACTCCAGTTGGCGTAGCGTGGAAACAGTATGGGTCACAGGTCGTGACCCGACTGCCGTGCAACCTCCCTATAATTATCAGCCTGTTTTTCAAAGTTTCAAGCTGATTTAGCTCAACAGCTTTTTTTGTATTTATTTTTTTTAAAGCTTTTTTCTCCAGACTCCCAGCAACGCTTGAGATTAATCATTCACCAATAATCATCTCTAGCATATCAACGACTCGTCATGGAAGTGCAGGCTTATGCCATTATGGCGCCCGCCTCCTTAAACGCTCACAAAGTGCGTTAGAGAACAAGGATATGTGACACTTCTGGTCAAGACCCTTCTTCGGACTGACAGGCAGATGAGACCAAACACAAATTGGAGGAACAGCACCTCATATTTCACTTGCAGCTTATAACCCAACAGTATGAATATTGATTTCTCTAACTTCAAGTAACACTTGCATCCCCTCTTTCTCCGTCCCTCACCCACCCTTGTCGTCATTCTAATTTAATTGTCATCCTGTTGAGTTTCACTGTCTAGCTCGTTATCACCTACCCCACAGCCAACAATGTGCCATTGTGGGCTCCAGAGTTCCACCTCACCTTGATCAGTTGCTTTTTTGCATATCGTTCATTCATTTGTTCTGTATCTTTCTTTGTAGCTCTCGTTTCTCTTTCCCCTGACTCTCAGTCTGAAGGGTCTCAACCCAAAACGTCACCCATTCCTTTTCTCCAGAGATCCTGCCTGACCCACTGGGTTACTCGACTTTGTGTGTCTAGATTTGGCTGGAACAAAGTCCAGAGATGAGAACTAAATGTGTGAAACATGTTTGAAGTGTTGCAGACTGTGAAGCCAGGGGGAGGAAAGTAGCAGGAGGGGGAGGGGGAGGGGGGGTCAATGTATTGGATTCTAGCTTGTTCAAATTAGGTCATTTCAGTATTCAATTTGATCCATCTTTATTAAATTGATCCAACAACAAGGTCGTTTTAGCAGAGAATTTCACAGCATTGTTATATGTGGATCGTGGTACTAATTGATCATCAGTAATCTTAAAAGTAGTCAAATGCCAATTAAAATGAAAACAGCATTGGGGTCAGCTGAGCTATCTAGGTGGTGGTTGTATTAATACTACGACTCAGGATCAAAGAGACAATAAATTCTTTTATTTCCCAAGGAGTGTCCTTGTTTACCATCACTTTAGTTGAAAAATACATTAAAGATGTGGAATGAACTATTTATTAAAGCAGAAATTTTATTTTCAATGTTTATCCCACAAAATACACATACTTTCATTTTTCAAGACAATAGATATATATTTAGGCAAATTAGTTTGCTAATATCTGACATTTTCAAATAGACTAGGATATATTCTAATGACATTTTAATAAGGCTCTTGGTGAAATTTCCATGATCAATCACAAAGTATTTTTCAGCACAACATTACTTTCTTTTATAGACAGCACTTTAAAAGCTTCAAGTTAGAGCCAATATTATTCAAATACATTGCTTGTTTATTTATGGACATTACCAATGAATCAACAGAAAGTTTAAAAAGTCAGTCATTTACCATTCGAGCATTTCACTCCACTCTTTCACAATAAAGCTCCCACATGGAGAATTTAGAACAAAATTATTGGGGTGTGGATTAAATTCAAGAATGACCATTTATTGGATTCTAGCTTGTTCAAATTAGGTTATGCAACCATTTCAGTTCCCAATTTAACTTTGAAAGACAGATCTATTAAAAAAAAGTGAAGTACTAAATGCAAGACAATTGGTTTTCCATTTATAGAATTTGCTGAATTCCTGAAGGTTTAATTTACTAAAAACGACATCCATCTTTGCTGCAGAGGTGATTCTTCCACATTTCAGTTCAAATTTAAATGCACAAATAAATAGTCCTTGAACCAGGGGGGCAGTCTTAGAATAAAGGGGAGGTCATTTAAGACTGAGGTGAGAAAAAACTTTTTCACCCAGAGAGTTGTGAATTTATGGAATTCCCTGCCACAGAGGGCAGTGGAGGCCAAATCACTGGATGGATTTAAGAGAGTTAGATAGAGCTCTAGGGGCTAGTGGAGTAAAGGGATATGGGGAGAAGGCAGGCACGGGTTATTGATAGGGGATGATCAGCCATGATCACAATGAATGGCGGTGCTGGCTCGAAGGGCCGAATGGCCTCCTCCTGCACCTATTTTCTATGTTGAAGGGATTAAGTCACAAAAACCTGAAGATTCAATGAGGGGAAATTTACAGCCCCATTACAATAAATGTAATATGTTCCAAAAAAACATTCATTGTGAAGAGAACATTGATTTCTAGTTGATGAAACAATTGCAATGATACTTGCTCAAATAAATAGAAAATGATTGGCTGCTTTAGAATATCCATTGTTTTCTGGGATCCCCATATGCACTTTTTTTCTTGCACAATTTAAATTTTGCTTGCAGTTAAAAAAATGTAAAATTCTGCACACAAATTAAAACATGCACCAATGATTTAGTGGAAGGGGAAATGATAGCACGTCGTCATCTCTGCAACTATTTGTTAATCCTCCCTCTCAGCACTTCCCTGATCGTTGGGGACTGCCATAGATCTCATTTGCAATCATCTCCACACCAAATCCTAACAGCGGCCCAGACAATGATTCCTCTCTGGGTCAGTCAAGTAAGGCAAACAGAGTCCATGCGTTCAATTATGTTAACAGTTGGATGTGGAAACACAGTATCAACGCATATACTTGTTGAATACTCCTAAAATTAAGTTTTATTGACGTCAATACAGTCACTGGAACTGTGGTATTGTACAACATTGCATATTTGAACAAAGGAGTTTTTCTACTGCAGTATTCCTCGACCTCAAAATGCGAGTTTGCTGTGTGGACAGACACCAATGAATGCCACCAACAGACGCCAATAAATCTGCCCAACTTCAAATTAAAACCATGTTGTCAACAGAGCAATTAAGATATATGCAAAAGCAAAACTAGAAATGAACCAAATGCACATACTGCAGTGAAAAATGAGGCATTGTGGTAATAACTATTTTAAGACAACTTGTTGCTCTATTCTTGAAACAAATTGTTCCAACTATCTATTGAACAATGGCAAATTTATTGGTCACAATAACACAAATAAGGATCAAAATGTGTTTGCTTTAATTAACTTAAACATATTGATAGATTGTTTTGAGCAAATCTTTTGGTTTTATATTTCAAACCTATATCAACAGCAGGAGTACTTTGCATTGAAATATGTGGACTAGAAACTCACTGCAAATTATTTTAAAGGAACTAACTAACAATATGGCTAACTACTGCTTTTCTGCATATATTGTACCGAAAAAAGCCGTTCTCTTTAAAATTTCCTTTAAAGATTAAAGAGAAACGCAACATTTCATGTACTATTTATTCAGTAAAAAAAGACCAGCTCTTGAAGCAATGTGTTTTAGCAGCTAAAACATTAAAGCAAACAGAAATAAACTTAATATTTGGGAAATCTTTGATTCTCCATTTCAGTTTTTATCTATGTAAACTTTCAAATATAACCAAGACGATGTGATGAGGCAGATGTACAATACAAGTGGATGTAATTAAACAAAAAAAGATTTAGATTTCAAATCCAGATGTAATTTAAAAAAAATGGCATTCACACTCACCAACCTCCTCAAAACAACACTGCCGGTATCAATTTAGAGCAGAAGGTCTTAAATAATCTGTGAGAAACTAGAAATGGACGGCAAAATGTCAGGAATCTCCTCAAATAATTCAAGTTTATGCAGGGAACATGTCACATGGCAAGACAAGTATTTGCAGTTTGCACCACCTGTGTATATCCAAGACAGGCTGTGGAAAAATAATTGTTATTGTTCTTACTAGTAGATATCCTCAATTGAAGGCAGATTAACAGACGTAACTCCTCTACACAATCAATAGCATTTCCATCCTTTTCCTTCACAGCTGGCAGAACAAAATCCAGGAAAAACAACTAGCAATAATTTTAAATAACACAAATCAGATCAATTAGCACCATGGCCAAAGCTGGACATTTCCTGTAAAATGAAAAATCAAATCTGAAATTAAAAGAAAATGTTGGAAACACCCAGTGAGATGAAGCATCTGTGGAAAACATTTCAGGCTAAAGGCTCCTTGTAGGAACATTTTTGATGAAGTGTCTTTGATTTTAAATATTAACCAGTTCTTTTTCCATAAAAGCTTACTCAGTTGCCAAGTGCTTCCAGCATTTTCCATTTCTAATTCACCTTTTCTGAACATTTACAGCTTTCATATTACAACAGTATTAAGTGAGAAAATACAAGGAGTAGATTCTTCCACCTGGGCGGGAATATAGCTATGCAAGTAGCCTGGCTGTCCGGGGCAAGTAGCAGCAAAAGGCAAGGCAAGTGTGCTTAACAGCTTCAATTATTCCTAAATCACGCCAGCTGTCCATAAATGGCCAGTTGACTCAAAACAGCAACTCAGCTGCAAACAGCAGCAACCTTGCTCAAGACAGGGGTGTTCACCCAGTGAACATTAGATTACTAATATGAGGTGCCATTGACTGCCAGAACCAAAATGAATGAATGAACAATAACATTTAGTTCCTGAAATTCTACATAATACTTCCAGCTGCCCTGCAATAAAATATTATAGCAGATAAAGTATAATTCATGGTTTATATTGAAACAATTTCATGTTATGCTATTCAGTTCAAACGATCACACCGGTTTGGTCGACAAAAGTGCATCGAATATTGGACTTTTAAATAGGATCAGGAGAAATGCTGAACACAACTGTGAATTTGTACAAGATCTATTTGTTTCAAGCACACAAAATTAAATAACTAAAGTTCATTTACAAACAGATTGGTAATAAATGTGTGCAAATCTGACTAATAGGATTTAGAGATTTAAAAGGATAGTCATTAACCACCAGGTTCAGATTAAAGCAATAACATGCTTAAAACATGGTCATCTGATAAGGTTTCAAAATCATGCTGAGAGTCCTACCGTCTCAATTTACTTTCCAAAATGATTAGAAAAGATTTAGCCAAACATTAACATTTAAAGTGATTCTGTCCTAAAAATGATATTATGCAAAAACAATCTTAAGACTTGATTGACTTTTTAAATAGTATATGATGGGATGATGCCTGGTAATGAAAAAGAGTTGAAATTTTGAAAAAATTGTTGTATTATACAAAAGTAATGTAAAAAGTTTCCAGGACTGATGGGCATGGATACAATTTTCAACCCCATTAAGTAATGTAAACTGACATCATACAGACATTTATAAAGTTTAAAATTACAAAAAGTCTCCAACAAGCTTCAAAAGAAGCCAGCTCCAGCGAGGTATGTATTGGCTTCCAGAGTGAGTGCTTTTACGTAGACGGATATTGTATAATAGAGAGTAAGAAAATCCTGCGTGCTGAAGATCGTATCGGACAGTGCAAACCCCAACATGGATGGAATAAAGCCTCGGCCATATTCAACCATCCAAGTACCCGCACTCCAGCGAACAGACGCGGCCTCACCCACAGAATGGACTATTGTGTCACCTGTGGAAATAAATTATAATGCATAAGTAGAGTTTAGTTCCTTCATAAGGTCATAAGTGATAGGAGTGAAATTAGGCCATTTGGCCCATCAAGTCTACTTTAGTCATGTGAAGCACCATTATATTATATTCATGCTGTATCATAAAAAGTTAAATGACCTTGATAAAGAGATAAAAGTGGTAAAAGAAAATGAGAGGGGGGTGGAATGTGTTTAGACATAATACATAATACGGGAAGTATAGACTAATACGGGAAGTATATGGGCTAACTGAAAAGAACAGTGGAAGAAGATTTCAACATGACTTTCTAAAGGAATTGTACTTAAAAGGAATACTGAATTTAGCTTGTTGTAGCTCTTTAGTAGGAGAATCAAGGATGATTACTCATCGGCCAGCTTTATCAAGATCTAGAAACATGCACAAAATGACCCACTTCTGTAACATTTAATACTGTCAATTGTAATGAATATAGAATGGTGGGATTCCATGCTTAACAACATCTCAAAACACTTTGTACAGAAACTAACCTGGGTAATATATTTCACTTTTTGTTGTCCCTTCTTTCCATTGTTGAAAAGTCCCTGAAATAACTGTATCAGACACTTCAGCCCAATAGCGACCTAGAATGTCAAATCATAATAATTTAAATACATCCATTATTCCCAAATCTTCTTGTAACAAATAGCAGGCTCAATCCACTTTCAAATAAGAAAAATGTGCAAAATTTTAAATATGTTTCATTTGAAATTGAGAAGTTTCCTATGCTCAAGTACAATGGGAATACTGTAGTGAATTTTACAACTCTAGAACAGATTCACTGACAGACAATAATGGCTATGCAAACTCTCTAAGAGCTCGGCTATAATTTAAGAATAGCAAGTTTTTTTTATACGAGCTCTGTTAAACTTAATTTAAAAACAGATTCAGATTGATGCCTCATGGAATTGCTTTGAGGAAAAGTTAGCATTTCTGAATAAAAGACTGCACCTTTATTAAGATCATCATCATCATTGTTGAAAACATCAACAGGCACGGTGCCTTACAATGTTATGTACGACAGTGATCGCAACTTCTACTGAAGTGTGCATGGCCGTTGGCTCGCTAGGAGCTCATCCGCCCTTTGACAGGTCTTGTTTTTGGTCCTGCTGGGGGTCCACAGCCCCCTCCTCACCTGAAAAACCAGGTGGGGGAGACGGTTTAGTCGCCGACTATCCGACCATGGAGCAGGTAGCACGGGATTACATGGTACCCGTGGCGGGGGGATCTCCCCCCTGACCTGACCTTTATTAAGAGGAAACATGAAGACCTTCCTGGGTATATAGTGTTTTTTTCCCCCACTGGAAAAGTTATCAATTCAAAACATTAAGCCATTTCTTTCTCCACAGATCAGCTAAGTATTCTGTGTTTACTTTAGATTTCCAACATCCACACTATTGTATTTTTGCTTAAGTATTTAGAAATGGGCTTCCAGCGGGATTGATTCTAGTGCAGTGGAATTAGAATGGATTTAACCACCAGCTGTTTCACTGGAGATATGATGGAAACACAAGAGACTGTAGATGATGGATTCTGGATCAACAACAACAACAAAAACTGCTCGAGGAACTGTGGGTTGAGCAAATTCCATGGAAGGAAAGTCGATGTTTCAAGTCAGGATCTTTCATCTGGGCTAAAAAAAAGAGGGAAGAATGGGACAAGAGGCGGCACGATGGCGCAGTGGTACAGTTGCTGCCTTACTGCGCTTTCAGCGCCAGAAACCCGGGTTTGATCCTGACTACGGGTGCTGTCTATACGGAGTTTGTACGTGGGTTTTCTCCAAGATCTTCGGTTTCCTCCCACACTCCAAAGACGTACAGGTTCGTAGGTTAACTGGCTTGGTACAGATGTAAATTATCCCCAGTGTGTGTAGGATTGTGTTAATATGCAGGGATCGCTGGTCGGCGCGGACTCGGTAGGCTGAAGGGCCTGTTTCTGCTCTGTATTTCTAAACTAATCTAAAGAGCTGGCAAGCAATACATGGATCCGGATGAGGAGAGGTTGAATGGAAGATTGAGTCAGGTCAGAGAGGGAAGGATGGATTGAAATAGCAACAGATACTGGAAGGTGATATAGCAAAGGGCTGTAGATGAACCAATGTGATAGGAAAGACGTGAAGCTTGCAACCAAACAAGGGAAATAGAGTGGACACATGAGAACAATGATGACAGAGACTCATGGGGGAAGCACTTGGGTGACGGACAGGCATGTTGGAATTTGCTGATGGGCCAAAGAGGACAATAGTAGACAGTTTGATAGTCAATGCTACAAAGAATGTCATTGGTGACTTTGAAAAGTGACTATTCCTCGTGGTTTGAACTTTATAACTATTCCCGTGGTTTGAACTTTATAGCAATAGAATATTTGAAATTTCTGAATTCTCACACCTCATAGATTATATACACACCTATTTATCTCTTGCATCTTTTATTTCACTCTAGTTCAAGATTTTCCAATTAGTTTTACTGTTAATATAAAGGTCACTTTCTGTGTAATTGAATATTTCACAACAGAAGGACACACTATAAACCCAATATTGATTTCTCATTACTGTAGAGTTGACATGATGTAAACCTTTAAGACATTTCCAAAAATAATTCAATGGAACAATTAATATACCTGAGTGTCCTCCAGTGTCCAAAGCTGTTCCAAAGAGCAGCACATATTCAGTTAAGGATGCATGCAAAACACAAATCGAACCCATCCAGCCTCCCGCATTCACGAAGATCCACTGGAGGTCTTCATCTGGAAGTATGTGGCCAGGATACATCTTCCTTAATTCAACCACAATCTTTGTAAATGCCTGTTCATGATTGAGACCTGAAATACAGCACCATTTTATATCACTGAGAAATACATTTCATTTAGGCAAATATATTAAATCACTTCTAGTTATTATGCACAACTCTGCAAAATCTCACAGACAGAGAAGGAGTGGGAGGGGGGGAAGGAGCAGAAAGGGAGGGGGTAGAGTTCGAGGGGTGGGGGGCACATCATCACAGGGGAGGGCCGGTTCCCAAATGCAATACTCCCTCGCTCTTGGTTCAAGGCTCCGCTTCTGCCCAGGTCCAGTTGCCGGGCTCGGGATGCAGCAGCAACCTCCCCAACATGCGCCGACCTGGGGCGAGTACAGGGCCAGAGTACAGGGGGGATATGGTCCGGGGGGGGGATGACGTCACACGCAGCGCGAGCAGGAACGGCAGGTACGCAGACCCATTGTGACATCACCAGCGAAAGACAGACGTTTTTTCCCCAAAGCTTTTTCAGATTTTTGAACATTTTCATTAATAACTCGAGAAATAAGCATGAACTTTTCAGATGAGGCGATTTTGAACTCCAGGAAAGTCTCTACCGGAATATGTAAAAATGTTACCGTTAGCGAGTCATTTTTTCGAGAAGATGTGATTATACACAAACAGATAAACACACACATCCAAGATCAGACTTTTAATAGGTATATGATATAGACCAAGTGGGACCCGTTGGGTCCCTGTCACATGGGAGGCCTGGTCCCCCAATGCAACCCGTTCCCTAACACAATATTACACCACTAACCCATCACCTCCACAGGAGGTGTGGTCCCCCAACTTTACCCATTGCCGAACGTAAGATTCCAACACTCCCCTGCCTCCCCCAGCACTGGACTTTAAAAAAAATTGCAATTCACTTCCCTAATTGCAATACCAATTCACCCTCCCCCTCCTGTCCTGCCAGGAGCTGGAGTAAGTGTTTTATGATGGCAACATTGTTGCAAATGTCGGATGGAGGACTGTGATATCTCATTCTGGTGAAAAGTTGGTAGAAGCAGTGTTCCTGTATTGCAACTTTGTATCAAAGTTTGTTGGAACCAGGCAGGAAGGATTTTAACAGTAAAAATCTTGTTGGCTTTAAACCTTGAAATATCAATAACGTGAAATATAACATCAAATGTGAGGAAACTTGATACGAGCGACCACAGGAAAAAGCCGAGTAAGATTATGCAAAAGATTTTCGTGCTATTGTGCACCGTTTTGGCGTAGCTCCGGAGATCACAGACAGACAGACAAACAAGTCGAGACTTTTAATAGTATATAGATATGAAATGATTGAAAAACTCCATTAGCGAGACAACTCAACTTCATTGTCCTCCACAATGCTGATACCCATTGCAGAGCCCGAATCAACACCGTGGACCTGTTACGTTGCTGAATTATTCAACTAAAAGTCCCCATAACAACAAGAGATTGCCAGAAGAGGGGGAATATTCATCTTTAATTTAAGGGAATCATTAGTATGTGATTGGTCAATTTGGTAAGGAGTACCCCAAGAGGCATCTTGAGTTTTCACAACAGGGACATGCAGAGGATAAGCACAAACAGTGACAGCTACCCAATGACACACCTTATCAGGCACCACCTGATTCATACAGGTATTCTGCAGGCATCAAAAACAACTTATCAGACAGTCAACAGACCGGGAGTGGAAGCATCACCGTCAACCCCTGGAGGTTGCCTAAGATGCGGTCTTCTTATCGAGTCCACACACAAGATTAGAAGTTGCTCAGCCAGAGCTGAACACACTTCTCGGCATCTGCATACAATGGTGTCTGTCTTGTCGCTTCTTGTGCTTGGTGGTGGAAAGATTGGTGGAAACGCTCTTTCCTTGATCCCGCCTAAGATATGGTGGTATGCAGGTAAATTACCGAATTGGAAAACCCAAAATGACAATTTAAAATCAATGAATATAGCACAGAAGAAGACAATCAAGGCCGCACAACCTTCCGACAGCAATCTGATCTATTTGATTCATCACCACTTCCACCGTGCCGTATTTCATTTCCAAATTCAACTACCTGTGTTGTTTGGCCAAATTCTTTACATTTCATATTGACAATTGGTGTACAATACAGATCACCTGGAGACAAAAATACTTTGAAAAGATTGTAACAATTGACATCAGAATCTCAGAATGTTTTCAGTCGCAAGAACAGAGGGAAGAGGACAAGACAGCAGCATATTCATGGATGGGAGCAGTGAGCCATTTTCTTGAACCATTGTAGTTCAAGTAATGAGATTGCTTTATAATGACCGACAATATGCCTGGGTGACACGGTGGCGCAGCGGTAGAGTTGCTGCCTTACAGCTCCAGAGACCCAGGTTTGATCCCGACTCCGGGTGCTGTCTGCACAGAGTTTGTACGTTCTCCCCATGACTGCCTGTGTTTTCTCCGAGATCTTCGGTTTCCTCCCACACTCCAAAGAT
This sequence comes from Malacoraja senta, assembly GCA_038087875.1. Taxonomy (NCBI): domain Eukaryota; kingdom Metazoa; phylum Chordata; class Chondrichthyes; order Rajiformes; family Rajidae; genus Malacoraja; species Malacoraja senta. Next base: position 366,111,615 of record CM075977.1, read on the forward strand.
GTACAGGTTTGTAGGTTAATTGGCTTGGGTTTGTATACTTGGTAGAAGTGTAAACTGTCCCTAGTATGTATCGGCTTGTGTTAACGTGTGGGGATCGCTGGTCGGTGCGGACTCGGTGGGCCGAAGGGAGTTTCCACGCTACAGAAAGAAACCATTTCAAGACAGACCCAAAAGAGGCTTTGTTGAAATCAGTGGGTTTGCTAGATAGGAGTCATGTCCAGTTAATTAGGCTCAAAATAAATTGGAACAGGACATTGTTACGGTGGAATTCAGTAACAGAAAATGTGATAACATTAAAAATTACTTTGCTCTGAATGAAAGTCTGTGCTTTGGATGAGCAAAAGGATTGGAGTCCAATTGTGCAAGACCACGATGGTAAAGCAGCTGAAATAATCAGAATTTGTTTTAATCCAAGTACAGAATATAAAAGCCAAAATGGTGGATTTACGGTTCTTGGGCTCCCAATATGTTATGTTGTTTGGAAGCACCAAATTCATTGGCAGGACAAGGAGACCAATGTTTTAATGTCTACTCACAGCCCAACAATCCTGGCATTGAAGCTCTTATGTGTTTAGCATGAAACTGAAGGCAAGGCATTGTGGAAATTATAGAAAGATTGACTGCTGCTGGGGATGATGATTTGCCTTCATCTTAGACATGAACACAATTTCAGATTAGATAACGCATGAACCAACTGCACAGAGACTTGCATTTAAACACAAGCAGAATTTATATTCTGATCAGAGCTGCTGGAGGCAATACATCACCGTTTTTATGTTGTTTTTAGATGTTTACAGACTACTATTGTGCTGCTGCAAGTAAGAATTTCACGGTTCTATTTCAGGACATATGACAATAAAACACTCTTGACTCACCAAATGCAGTGACCATTTCTGCCATTGTAACATTCAAATCTTGAAACAGCATTGATATATTTTTGTTAAATATAAAACTGACAAGCTCTGACATCTAAAGAACCTTAATAGATAACTGCTTAAATACCTCCATATAAAATAAGAGTAAATGCTGGAGTAAATCAGCAGGTCGCCCAGCATCTGTGACAGATATGGAAAGTTGATGTATCGAGACGGAACTCTTCTTCAGACATGAACTTAGAACATAGCAGAAAAGTACTGCACAGGAATGGCCCTTCGACCCACAACGTATGTGCCAACATGATGTCAAACTAAACTAATCTTGTCTCCCTGCACACGATTCAAAAATCCTCCATTCCTTGCTTATCCATGTGCCTCCTTAATGCCACTATTGTATCTGCCCCCCTTGGCCGTGCGTTCCAGGCAGCCACCATTCTGTGTAAAAAAAAAACTTGCCCTGTACATCTTCTTTAAACTTAGCCCCTTCAACCTGTAAGCTATGCCCTCTAGTCTTTGACATCTCCACCCTGGAGGAAAAAAGGTTCTGACTGCCTACCTTTATAATTTTATGCACTTCTATCAGGTCTCTTATGCTGTGGAGAAAACAATCCAAGTTTGTCTAACTTCTCAAAGCCAATACCCTCTGATTCAGGCAGAAGTACCTTATGCCTGAACAGTGAAGCCATTGTACAACTTACTGATCTGTACAGGCTATATATGATAGTTTTATAGTTAACAAAATACTGTCATTTTTTTCTAAATTCACAGAACCAAAACATTATTTTTTTATCTCCAGAAGATTTTGCCTTACATGTTTAGCAGTGGTTTAAGGCGAGAGGGAAATGTTTAAAAGGAGACCCTGGGTGGGAGGGGAAGGGGAAGAGGCAGGGGCAGGTTTTTCCATGCAGAGGGTGGTAGGCTTATGGTACATACTGCCAGAAGAAATGGTAGAGTTACATACAATTGCAACTTCAAGAAGGTTTTGGGACAGGATCAAATACAAATGGCTCAGACGGATATAGGCCAAATGGGAATTGCTAAGGAAGGCAACTTGGTAGCATGGGAGAGTTGGACCAAAGGGACTGTTTTATTGCTGTATTACTTTATGACTCTATTTACAGCATTTACTGAAGTCCTCATAAAAATAGAACGTTTGATAATTTAAACTACAATGTGAACGTGTAGCCTAAGATAAACGGCCTTTTTGCAAATCAGCACTGCCTATATTTCAAAAATATGAACTACATTTAACGGAAACATTTAAAATCCTATACCAACCAAAGCCAGATTTTGCACATCATCGAACTACAGTTCTAGTGCATGGTGGTTTGCAGATTTCACCATGCACCAGAACTGCAGTTTGATGATGTGCAAAATCTTAGCCATTCTCACCTCACTTATCTCCCAATTCAGTTCAGTTTATTCTCACGCGTACAGAGGTACATTGAAAAGCTTTTGCTGCGTGCGAACCAGTCAGCAGAAAGACAAATACGCGATTAAAATCAAGCCATTTACAGTGTACAGATATATGATAAGGGAATCATGTTTAGTGCAAGATAAAGTCCAATCAAAGAAAGTCCGGAGGTCACCAACGAAGTAGATACTTCAAGGCTGCTCTCTAGTTGTTGGTAGGATGGTTCAGTGGCCTGATAACAGCTGGGAGAAAACTGACACTGAATCTGGAGGAAGACACAAAATGTTGGAGTAACTCAGAGGGACAGGCAGCATCTCTGGAGAGAAGGAATGGGTGACGTTGAGTCTCGACCCTTCTTCCGAAGAAGGATCTCGACCCAAAACTTCACCCATTCTTCTTTCCAGAAATGCTGCCAGTCCCACTGAGATACTCCAGCATTTTATGTCTATCTTCAGTTTAAACCAGCATCTGCAGATCCTTCCTACACATTCGACTGAATCTGGAGGTGTGCATTTTCACACTTCTATACCTTTTGCCGGATGGGAGAAGGGAGAAGAGGGAGTGCCGGGGTACGACGCATACCTTAAAATGACACCAATTCCTTGCTTGTTTACACTGAAGTCATAATAAAAAATATTTTATATTACACCTACTTGTAACATGATACCTGTTCCTTGCTTGTTTAGTCTAATTAGAGAGAAGTATCCTTTACCATTGTATTTAAACGCCAAATTAATTTCAAATCCAACTCTCAACAGTTAGGATGAAAATAATGTTCCATTTACTTCAAAGATGATTATATTGTGCTACATAGCTACCCAGTCAAATTAAGTACAGTGGACAAAATATTAACATCTCAACCTGGAATTTAAGCCATTATTTGAAAATAATACTTCCCAAAATTTAAAATTAAAGATTTAATTTCTTTAAATCTATGGTCAAATTTTTCTTTTTTTAAAGAAGAAAAATACGCAAATAAGCTTTTATCTTCTTTTGATTGCTGGACATTTTCTGATTGCCAGAATTTGCAGTCACTGACTATTAAGGAATGCTAATTGCTGACTCAAGGGCGAGTCCAAAGTTGGAAATGCAACAATATATTGCATTGCGCAGTCAGAAGGCTTCCCGACAGGCCATGGCTGTGAACTGGGAACGCACCAGAGGCCTTTATCGAGGCGCCGCGGTCTTCATGCCTCCAGGATCGCCGCGTAGAACCCCGGCCGGGGCCTCGTGGGTAGAAGCCCGAGTCGGACGAAGCGGCTGCCGGAGCCCGTGGCTGGGGCCCGGGTCGGCACCACGGAGGTGTGGTGGGGCGTCGACAGCGGTGAAGCCTCACGACCAAAGATCATGGAGCGGAGCTCTTTGATCTTTGCTCGCGACAATGGGGCACGGCAGCTATGAAGTTCACGGCGGCGGCGATGCCTTACCAAATTCCGAAATCCGCAGAGAAATCTCATGCCTGCTTTTAGTTTTATACCGTCCTTGACTTCCCTTGTCAGCCACGTTTGCCTCTTACTCCCCTTAGAATCTTTCCTCCTCTTTGGAATGAAATGATCCTGCATCTTCTGGATTATTCCCAGAAATTCCTGCCATTTCTGTTCCACCGTCATCCCTGCTTGGGTCCCTTTCCAGTCAGCTTTGACCCTCTCCACCCTCATGCCTCCATAGTTCCCTTGGTTCAACTGCAATACTGACACTTCTGATTTTACCTTCTCCCTCTCAAATTGCAGATTAAAACTTATCATACAAGTCACTACCTCCTAGGTCCTTTACCTTGCGTTCCCTTATCAAATCCAGTTCATTACACAACACTAAATCCAGAATTGCCTTCTCCCTGCTAGGCTCCAGTACAAGCTGCTCTAAGAATCTATCTCAGAGGCACTCTATAAACTCCCTTTCTTGGGGTCCAGTAGCAACCAGATTTTCCCAGTGTACCTGCATATTGAAATCTCCCATAACCACCATAGCATTACTGTTGTTACATGCCAATTTTAACTCCTGATGCAACTTGCACCCTATATCCAGGCTACTGTTTGGGGGCCTGTAGATAACTCCCATTATTGCCTTCTTGCCCGTACAATTTCTCAGTTCTATCAACAATGACTCTACATCTCCTGATTCTATGTCACCCCATCGCAAAGGACTGAATTTCATTCCTCACCAACAGAGCTACCCCACCCCCTCTGCCCACCCGTCTGTCTTTCCGATAGGACGTATAACCCTCAATATTCAGTTCCCAGCCCTGGACCTCTTTCAGCCATGTCTCCGTAATTCCCACAATAACATACCTACCAATCTCTAACTGAACCCCAAGCTCATCCACTTTATTTCTTATAATTCGTGCATTCATATATAACACTTTTAATTTGGTACTCACCTCCCCTCTCACACCGGTTCCTATTTCACCTGACCTTACTCTCATATCCCTTCTTGAACTTTCCGTCCCATTGATTCGGATGTCTTTCGTAACTTTTCCTGTACTCTCTTTCGAACTCCATCCTCATACTTCCAATTGGTCGACCCCTCCCCGCCCCCACTACTTAGTTTAAACCCACCCGTGCAGCACTAGCAAACCTGCCTGCCAGAATGTTGGTCCCCCAGTGTTTCCACTTTGAAGGAAATTACCTGAAATTCGGGAAATTCTGGTTGTCTTCGGGTAATGAAATAATTTCGGGAAATTTCCTGGCCCGTTAAGCCTTCCCAAACAGCGCATGTGCGACTGCTGCCCCAACTGCGCACACGCAAAATCCGGGCCCACTGCACACCCGCGGGGTGGTGCCAAAGGGTCCAATCATTTGTGGGGAAAAAGTATGTACCTGTATATTTACGACGCGGCTGACGGCTAGTTGGGGGAGGCCCGTCAGCCACGTCACAATTGAAAATGGCGCCGGTAGGGATGCGCATGCGCAGTGGGCCCGGTATCCGCGCGTACGCAGTTGGGACGGCAGTCGCACATGCTCAGTTTGGGAAGGCTTACTGGGCCGGGAAATATAATCAAATTCCAGGTAATTTGGAATACTATTTCAGGAAAAAAATGTTGAGGTGTAGAAGCACTGGGTCCCCCTCCAGTTAAGGTGCAACCCATCCCTTTTGTACAGGTTTCCCCATCCCAGAAGTGATCCCAGTGGTCCATAAATCTAAATCCCTGCCCCTTGAACCAGTTCCTCAGCCACACATTCAGATCCCCTATTTCCCTGTTCCTGCCCACACCAGCACGAGGTACTGGAAGCAAACCAGAGATAACCACCCTAGAAGTCCGGCATTTCAGTCTTCTTCCTAAATCTCTAAACTCATGTTGCAGAACCTCCTTCCTCTTCTTCCCGACATCGTCTGTGCCCACATGCACAACCACTTCCGGTTGCTCCCCTTACTCCCTTAAGGATGCCCAACAATCGGTCCGAAACGTCTTGGACCCTTGCACCAGGGAGGCAACACACCATCCTCGAGTCTCGCCCATTGCCACAGAATCTCCTGTCAATACCTCTCACTAGTGAGAAACCTACCACTACAGCATTACCAGACGTAGGTCTCTCCTGTTGAGCCACAGTGCAGGATTTGATAGAAAGACCTGACCGCCACTCAGACTGGAGGTATCATTCATCTCGAGAGCTTCCAAGAGGGTGTACCTGTAGGGGCAGCCATAGGCCATTCAGCCCTTCGAGCCAGCACCACCATTCAATATGATCAAGGCTGATCATTCAAAATCAGTACCCCGTTCCTGCTTTTCCCCCATATCCCTCGATTCCCTTAGCCCCAAGGGCTAAAATCTAACTATCGCTTGAAAACATCCAGTGAATTGGCCTCCACTGCTTTCTGTGGCAGAGAATTCCACAGATTCACAACTCTCTGGGTGGAAACGTTTTTCCTCATCTCAGTACTAAATGGCCTACCCCTTATTCTTAAACTGTGACCCCTGGTTCTGGACTCCCCCAACATTGGGAACATTTTTCCTGCATCTAGTTTGTCCAGTCCTTTTATAATTTTATATGTTTCTATAAGATCCCCTCATCCGTCTAAATTCCAGCGAATACAAGTCCAGTCGACCATCCAGAATCAGTACCTCGTTCCTGCTTCCCCCCCCATATCCCTTGATTCCGTATGTGATGCATACGCGTGTGCACATGCATGCGTATGCGATTCCCTCACCCTACTGCAGCATTAATTCGGCCACTGTTTTCGGCACCGCGTTGCGGCCTGCAGCCTGCAGCCTGCACCCACCTGCGTATTGCCGCGCCAGGCGCGCCAGCTGCTGCCCGTCGAACACGTTCTGCTTGCTGCCAGTCCACGCGCGGACCGTCCCAGAACACCAACCCGACCGCGGTCGCCAGGACAACGGCCTTGCACAGCGCGCGCTTCATGACCACCCTGCTGACACCGCACCGCGGGGAACAGTCAGTGACACCGACCGTCGACGGGCGTTAGGACCCGGCGAGCGATCTTTAGCGGAGCGCCCGCCCCCAGAACGCCGGCTAACCCCCACCCCCCCATGTCTGAGTGGCAGCTCGCTCCGCCTATCCGAGTTCCCCGGCCGCCGATGCAGCCGCCAATCAGACCGGCGTCCCGGCAGTGACGTATTGTGTTCCCGCCCAGGCCGGAGGGGCGGAGCGGGGGAGCGGTGAGGGGGCGGGGCGAGAGCAGGCCGACTAAAGCTGCGGTGCATTGACCCAGGTGGAGTTTATTGTCAGTCACATGCACCAACCAGCACAATGATGTGCAGCTACAATGAAAACCATGAATGAATTTGTGGAATTCTCTGCCACAGAAGGCAGTGGAGTTCAATTCACTGGATGAATTTAAAAGAGAGTTAGATAGAGCTCTTTGGGCTAGGGATATGGGGAGAAGGCAGGCATGGGTTATTGATTGTGGATGATCAGCCATGATCACAATGAATGGCAGTGCTGGCTCGAAGGGCCAAATGGCCTCCTCCTGCACCTATTTTCTATGTTTCTATGTGTTTCTATGTAAAACCTTGCAAGCAGTGGCATCACCACCTGAGCATAGAGTCAGACAGCACAGGAAAACAGCATGTGCTGGAAGGAACTGCAAAGATAGACACAAAATGCTGGAGTAACTCAGCGGGTCAGGCAGCATCTTAGCGCAGAAACAGGCCCTTCGGCCGACTGAGTCCGCGCCGACCAGCGATCCCCATACGCCAGCACTATCTTGCACACACTGGGGACAATTTACAAAATCATGAGAGGAATAGATCAGGTAGATGCACAGAATCTCTTGCCCAGAGTAGGGGAATCAAGGACCAGAGGACATAGGTTCGTGAAGAGGAAAAGATGTAATAGGAATCTGAGGGGGTAATGTTTCACACAATAGGTGGTGGGTGTATGGAACAAGCTGCCAGAGAAGGTAGTTGAGGATGGGACTATCCCAACGTTTAAGAAACAGTTAGACAGGTACATGGATAGGACAAGTTTGGAGCGATATGGACCAAGCGCAGGCAGGTGGGATTAGTGCAGCTGCGGCATGTTGGCCTGTGTGGGCGAGTTGGGCTGAAGGGCCTTTTTCCACACTGTATCACTCTATGACTCTATGACCGGGTGGCGCCGTAAGTGGCAGCATCGCCAACAATATGTGTCATCTCTTTCTACTTTTGTTGTTTTTAGTCTGTTTTATTTGCATGTTTTCGTGTATCTTTAGTTTTGTATTATGTTGGGGGGGGGGGGGGAATCTTTTTTTATCTCTTCCCTTGAAGGAGATGTGACTTTTTCCATATCGTATCTCCGTTCACACTGCAGCCTTAACATCGTGGAGCTGGAGGTACCTTGTTCGGTATCGACTTCGGGAGTTTCGACTGCAGGAGCTTCGACCGCCCCGATCGTGGGAGCCTCAATCGCCCATTGTGGGGGCTTCGATCGCCGAGTGCGGGAGCTTCGATCGTCCCCGGACTGTGGATGTTTTGATTGCCCCGACCGCGGATGTTTCGATTGCCCCGACCGCGGGAGAAAAGGAGCTAGAAGGTAAAAGTTATTTGCCTTCCATCACAGTGGGAAATGTGAGATCTCCGTAAACAAGACGGACGTGCTGCCTGCACTGGTGAGGACTTGGAGGGATTGCCGTGAGTGCAGTGATCTCGGTGTTTGCGGGGACATCGCGCCATGAGAACATCGTGGAGTCTGGTACGAGTGTGGACAACTTTCTGACTTCGGGCAGACAGGGACTGCAGAGAGAGTGACAGTGATCGGTACAACTCTATCACGGTGAAGGAGCGTGTGTGTGGCACAGACATTGAACTGGATGGCTGTGGTTCTCTGCTTATGCTGTGTGCCCTAGGGATTCTCATATGCCGCCGTGGTGGCTGTTTATGTTTAATCTTTATGTAGTTTTGTATCTTGTTGCTTTTTTGGTGTGACTGTATAGTAAATCAAATTTCACTGTAACTTGGTACACGTGACAATAAAGGACCATTGAACCATTGACTCTGTGGGTGTGTTGCATTTTGGGAAAGTCAAACCGAGGATAGGACCTTCATGGTGAACAATGGGCTGTTGTTGAGCAGAGTGCAAGTACATTGTCCCCTGAAAATGTTGTCACAGGGCATCAGGTATGTGAAAAGGACTTCAGGTATGTTGGCCTTCATCAGTCAGGGAATTGAGTATAAAGGCTAGGATGTTATGTTACAGTTGTACAAGTCATTGATGAGGCTGTATTTCGAGTATGTGTTGAGTTTTTTATCATTCTGATAAGAAAGATCCCATTAAGCTGGTAAGAGTATAGAGAGGATTTACCAGGATGCTGCAAGGACTCAAGGGCCTGAGCTATGGACAGGCTAGAATGCAGTGCAGGAGGCTGAGGGTGATCTTGTAGTGGTGTATAAAAACATGAGGGGAATAGATAGAGTGAATGCACAGTCTTTTTTCCTCCAGCCTGGTGGAATGAAGAAATAGAGGTCATAGGTTTAGAGTGAAAGGGGAATGATTTAATAGGTCCCTAAAGTGCAATTTTGTCACAGAGGGTGGTGGGTACATGGAATGAGCTGCCTAAGGAAGTAGTTGATGCTGGTACAACAGCAACATTTCAATGACATTTGGAAAGGTTTCAAGGGATATAGGTAAATGAGACTAGTTTAGATGGGGCATTAATATGAATGAGTTGAGCCAAAGGGCCTGTTTCTATGCTGTATGACTCTATGATTCCATTCATGCAAAAAAAAAACAAGACATATGGTGAAACACAATTAGAAAACAACTCTCTGTAGTGTTCCGTTGCTGAGGTAATAGACAATAGACAATAGGTGCAGGAGTAGGCCATTCGGCACTTCGTGCCAGCACCGCCATTCAATGTGATCATGGCAGATCATCCCCAATCAGTACCCCGTTCCTGCCTTCTCCCCATATCCCCTGACTCCACTATCTTTAAGAACCCTATCTAGCTCTCTCTTGAAAGTATCCAGAGAACCGTCCTCCACTGCCCTCTGAAACAGGAATTCCACAGACTCACAACTTTCTGTGTGAAAAAGTGTTTCCTCATCTCCGTTCTAAATGGAATTAGGTTTGTGTGGGTGGCTTCAAGAACATGATGATCAACAATTCAGCAACTGAATAGCAAGAAAGAACAATGAGAACTAACTGCAAATGACCCTTCCGGTGTAAAAAAAAAGAAATTTGCAAAAGAATGTTCTGCGTGGTCTTTTGTCTAACATAGAAAATAGGTGTAGGAGGAGGCCATTCAGCCCTTCGAACCAGCACCGCCATTCATTGTGATCATGGCTGATCATCCACAATCTAACCCGTGCCTGCCTTCTTCCCATACCCCTTGATTCCGCTAGCCCCAAGAGCTCTATCTAACTCATTTAAATTAATTCAGTGAATTGGCCTCCACTGCCTTCTGTGGCAGAGAATTCCACAAATTCACAACTGTCTGGGTGACAATTTTCTTTCTTATCTCAGTTTTAAATGCCCTTCCCTTTATTCTTAGACTGTTGCCTCTGGTTCTGGACTCCCCCAACATTGGGAACATTTTTCCTGCATCTAGCTTGTCCAGTCCTTTTATAATTTTAATATTTTTCTATAAGATATCCTCTCATCCTTCTAAATTCCAGTGAATACAAGCCCAGTCTTTCCAATCTCTCCTCATATGACAGTCCCGCCATCCCGGGGATTAACCTCGTGAACCTAACGTTGCACTCCCTGAATAGCAAGGATGTCCTATCTCAAATTAGGAGACCAAAACTGCACACATTACTCCAGATGTGGTCTCACCAGGGCCCTGTGCAACTGCAAAGGATCTCTTTACTCCTGTATTCAAATCCTCTCATTATGAAGGCCAACTTTCTTCACTGCCTGCTGTACCTGCATGTTTATTTTCAGTGACTGGTGTTCAAGGACACCCAGGTCTCGTTGCACTTCCTTTTTTCCTAATCTGACACCATTGATATAATAATCTGCCTCCTTGTTCTTGCCGCCAAAGTGGATAACCTCACATTTATCTCCTTTATACTGCATCTGCCATGCATCTGCCCACTCACTCAACCTGTCCAAGTCTCCCTGCAACCTCGTATCATCCGCTTTGCAGTTCACACTGTCACCCAGCTTTGTGTCTACATAAATTTCAGAAGTGACAGCAGCGGCTCGCCTGCAGTCCGTCTGTTTTTACTTTTTTTGTTGTTTTCTTTTGTCCTGTTTTAGTTAAATTTTAGTTTATTGGGTTGTGTATGTGTGGGGTGGGGGTGAAACATGACTTTTGTCTCTTCCTTCGGGGGAATGCGACTTTTTCTTGTCGTATCCCCCTTCTCTGCCTCCGTCTGCGCTGAGGCCAAAATGGCGGAGCTGCAGGCCTCCAACTCCAACTGCGAGCGACCGACCTCGAGGCTCCGGAGGCAGAGCCAGGACTTACCAGCGCGGGGCTGGCCTGCTTCGGGGCTGCGGTGGCGTTCCGGCGGTGGCGACCGAGGACACTGGTGGCGACCTGAGTCCGGAGGCTCGGCCGCGGGCCCGGGTAGACGACATCGTCGGGAGCTTGCAGGTCACAGGTGGGTGACCTGTTTTTCTGGAGCTCCTGCAACTACAGCTGCGTCCGCTGGACTGGAGGGCGGCAGCTTCGGCCACCCCGGGCCGCGGAGTTTGAACCGGCCCGTCGCGGAGCACGGATTCAGCCGCGGGATTGACTTACCATCACCCGGCAGGGTCACAACATCAGAAGCCTGGATCGCCTCAGCGCAGAGGAAGAACAAAGCGGGAAGAGACAGAGCCTTTAAGACTTTTGCCTCCATCACAGTGAGGAGGTGCCTGGTGAACTCACTGTGGTGGATGTTAATTTGTGTTTATTGTGTGTTTTGTTATTTATTATTATATGTATGACTGCAGGCAACGAAATTTCTTTCAGACCGAAAGGTCTGAATGACAAATAAAGGAATCTCTAATCTCTAATCTGCAAATTTGCTAGCAACAATGGATTTATCTTGAACTTAAACTTTATCAGTTTGTGTTCTGGCCAAACATCTCTCATGTCAACCAATCATCTACTAAAGGTGTTTATGAAGTATATCAATGATTTAAATTGAAAAGCAAAGCAACAGCAGTTGGCGGGAATCTTAAATATCATTAAAGAATTTTGGGAATACTCAGCCTGTCAGGAAGCCTGTGTTAAGACAGACTGATAAAATGTTATTGATATAGATGAGACATCAAAAAACAGACTGCTGGAGGAACGCAGTGGGGAGACTAGATCTCACTGCAGCCTCTTATTCAATTTAAATTCCAGTCACCATCTCTATATCTCCCAAGTAGACCCTCCTTCCTCACCACAATGCCAAATTCTCAGTATCTATACAGCCTTGGACTTTCTCCCTCATTAACCACATTGCGAACTCTGTCATGTGTAGGAAGGAACTGCAGATGGTGGTTTCAACCGAAGAGAAACACAAAAAGCTGGAGTAACTCAGCGGGTCAGACAGTATTTCTTCTTTGTCTGAAGAAGGGTCTCGACCCAAAACGTCACCTATACCTTTTCTCCAGAGATGCTGTCTGACACGCTGAATTACTCCAGTTTTTTTTGCCTTTCTTGTCAACTCTGTCATTGGCTGCAAACTTAATCAGTGAACTTTGTGTTAATTAAAATACAAAACAAAGCATGTTGTGAAAAAAACTCAGCAGCTCAGGCAATAGCTGTGGACAGGGTAGGAAAGAGTGTCCACTTTAGGCGGTGACACAAGAGACAGGAGATGTTGGAATCTTGAGCGAACACCAGACTGCTGGACATAAAGTGCTGGAGGAGCTCGGCTGGCCAGGCAGCATATGTGGAGGGAAATGGACAGACATTGTACCAGGTCAGGATTCTTCTGCGTGTCTAAATTTCACTTGTCTGCTCTTGCCCCAACTCTGCCCCACATCTACCATCCTGAACTACTATCTACCTCATCGGAGATCCTTGGACTATCTTTGATTGGACTTTACTGGCACTGCGAATGTCTCGATTATAATCATGTAAAATACAAGTGCTGGAGAAACTGAGCAGATGAGGCAGCATTTGTGGAGGCAATAGATAAGCAACATATTGGGTCAGGACCCTTCAGTAAAGCTGTCTTGCACCAAATGTTGTTCCCTTTATCCTATATCTGTGCACTGTGGATAGCTTGATTGTAATCATGTATAGTATTTTCTTTGACTGGATAGCAAGCAAACAAAAGCTTTTTACTGTACCTCACGGTACATGTGACAACAATAAAATAAAATAAACTAAAGAAAGAGAGATGATGTCCTGAAACATAAATAGCTAGGAGCTAAACTAAAAACCAGTGCCTTAGAGTGGCCTCAGCATTACTTCTTGTGCCATTTGGCCATGAGAATTGTTTAGATAAATGTGTGTGTGTAAAACGCATGAGGGAGGGTGTAGATACCTGAGACACAGAGACTGGATCTGGGGAAGGTGGGACCTGTACAAGCATGATTGGTAGGGCTATTGGTGATAGATTTAAACTAGAATGACAGTGGGATAGAAAATTGGGCGAGCAGACTGAGGAAGAAAACAAGGATAACACAAACAGGTAGCTAATGTCACCGATCCATTTTCTCCAAAGATGCTGTCTGACCTGCTGATTTCCTCCAGCGCTTTGTAAACCAGCATCTGCAGTTCCTTCCTTCACTTTGTGTCCTTTGGTGTATTAACCAGCATTTGCACTTGTTTGTATGTACATTTTGATGACAGAGAGACAATAGACAATAGGTGCAGGAGTAGGCCATTCGGCCCTTCGAGCCAGCACCGCCATTCAATGTGATCATGGCTGATCATCCACAATCAGTACCCCGTTCCTGCCTTCTCCACATATCCCCTGACTCTGCTATCTTTAAGAGCCCTATCTAGCTCTCTCTTGAAAGTATCCAGATAATAGGCCTCCACCGCCCTCTGAGGCAGAGAATTCCACAGACTCACAACTCTCTGTGTGAAAAAGTGTTTCCTCATCTCCGTTCTAAATGGCTTACCCCTTATTCTTAAACTGTGGCTTCTGGTTCTGGACTCCCCCACAGGTCAGTGGTGAAGAACATACAGGGTCATAGTACAAAATGAATTTAAAATGACAAAGATAATGAAGACAATATATATCAATGTCCAATTTGTTCAAAAAAATTAACTGCACAAGTAAATGGAAATAGATTAATATGATTGCTGTAAAGGTTACATGGTTGCTGGATGACCATGGAACTGAACATCCAGGGGTACTCAACATACAGGAAAGACAGGCAAAATGGGAAAGGAGGTAGAGTAGCATTTTTAGTACAAGAAAGAAAATATGAGCTCCTTCGAGGAGTGCCTCCAAGGAGAAGAATGTGGAGGATAGTGAGATCAGTTATATGCAGGGAAATTTGTATTCAACATAAAGGTGTTGAGCCTGTTGAATAGCATTAAGGTGGATGTCCCCATGACCTGATGGTAGCTATCCCAGGTTATTGAGCGAGGCGAGAGGTGGTGGCACAGTGGCGCAGTGGTAGAGTTGCTACCTTACCTCGCCAGAAACCCGGGTTTGATCCAGGCTACGGGTGCTGTCTGTACGTATTTTGTACATTGTTCCCGTGACCTGCGTGGATTTTCTCCAAGATCCTCAGTTTCCTCCCACACTACAAAGATGTGCAGGTTTATAGGTTAATTGGCTTGGTATATATGTAAATTGTCCCTCGTGTGTGTAGGATGATGTTAATGTGCGGGGATCGCTGGTCGGTGCGGACTCTCTGGGCTGAAGGGCCTGTTTCCGTGCTTTATCTCGAATCTAAACTATAGCTAAAGGAGGTTGCTAGGGCCTTGACTAAAATCTTTGTACCCTCTCCAGCCACAGGCAAGATCCTGGCAGAGCAAGAGAGTGAGTAGCCAATGTTGTTGCTTTAGAAGAAGGGAAATAGGGACAATCTAAGAAATGATAGGCCGGTGAGCCTCACATCAATGGCAGGAAACCTATTAGAAAGGATTCTGGGGGATAGGATATACTCTCATATGGAAGAGAATGGGTAAATTAGGCACATAAAGCATAGATTTAGGTGGGGCAGGTTATCTAACAAACTTAGAGTTATTTGAGAAGGTGACAAAGGTGATTGAGGATTGTAGGTCAGTGGATGTTGTTCTCAAGGATTTTACTAAGGCATTTGACAAGGTCCCTCATGGCGGGCTTATCCCGAAGATTAAGATGCATTGGATCCTTAGTGACTGTCAAGGGTGGACGGGTCTGCTTTCTAATTAACACTATATGGTGTTCGGGGGTGATGATCCGGTCTGGCTCCTGCTCTCTGGACTTCTAATAACTTAAGGTGAAGTGATGTCATTACTACCTGCCGCACCAATTCACTTCGGCTATCCTGACAGCATTCTACATCCCACCCCAGGCTGATGCTAGCTTGTGCTTGAGGAGCTGCACACCATCAACAATAGCCTTGAAACAAAGTACCCCAAGGCCTTGTTCATAATATATTCAGAGACTTCAATGAGGCCAATCTCAAGAGCGAGCTACCAAAATGCTATCAGCATGTCTTCTTCCTAACCAGAGGCCCAAACATCCTCGACCACTACTATAGAACCATCAAAGATACCTGCTGCTCCATCCCTCGAACGCACTTTGGTAAACCTGACCACCTGGTTGTACTTCTACTTCCTGCTTACAAGCAGAAACTAAAGTGGGAGAATCTGGTACAAAAAGTAATTCAGTGCTGGTCTAAGGAAACAGGTGAGATCCATCATGGCTGCTTTGAGTCAGTGGACTGGTTCATAATCTATGAAGCGGTGTTCCTCCAGTTTGCGTATAGCCTCAATCTGGCATGGAGGAGGCCCAGGATGGAAAGGTCAGTATGGGAATGGGAAGAGGATTTAAAATGGTTAACAACCGGGAGATCCAATGAAGGACTGATGGGGCCCTGAATGTAGGTGAGAGAGGAGGTATAGGGACAGGTGTTATATTTCCTGTGGACACAGGAAAGTAGCTGAGGAAGGGGTGGTTTATGTGAGGGGATGAGTGGGGAGGCGGTTGGGATGGGAAGATGTGATTGGTGGTGGTATCATGTTGGAGATGACGGAAATGTTGGAGGATGATGTGTTGGAAGCGGAGGCTGGTGAGGTGAAAGGTGAGGACCAGGCAAACTTTATCCTTGTTCTGTCTGGGGGGAGGGGGGCACGAGAGCAGAACTATGGGACACAGAGGAAATGCAGGTGAAGATTCCATCCATGACACCAGAGGGGAAACCACGTTTACTAAAGAAAGAGGACATCTCAGATGTCCTAGAATGGAAAACCTCATCTTGGGAGCCGATGCGGTGGAGATGGTGAAATTGAGAATAGGGGATAGCATCTTTTCAAGAGACAAAGTGGGAGGAAGTGTGGTCCAGATAACTGTAGAAGTCGGTAGGTTTGAGTAGACATCAGTCAATAGTCAGTCGCCTGTGATGGAGACAGAGAGATCAAGAAAGGGGAGAGAGGTGTCAGAGATAGTCTAAATTAATTTGAGGGTAGTGGTAAAGTTAATGAAATCAACGAGTTCTACATGAGTGCAGGAGGCAGCCACAATGCAGTTATCGATCTAGCAGAGCAAGAGTCGGCGAATGGTGCTAGTATATGTTTCGAACAAGGACTGTTCGACATAACTGGCAAAAGGCAGGCATAGGTGGGGCCCGTGCGTCTGCCTATGGCTACATCTTTAACTTGATGAAAGTGAGAAGAGTCATAAGAGAAGTTGTTGAGGGCGAGGGACAAGTTCCGCCAGGTGGAGGAGAGTGTTAATAGTGGGAAATTGATTGGGGTCTCTGTTCAAAGAAGAACCAGAGGGCCTTGAGACGTTCCTGGTGGGGGATGGAGGTTTAAAGGGACCGAACGTCTATGGTAAAGATGAGGTCGGGGACCTAGGAATTGAAAGTTGTTGAAGGACGTGTGAGGTGTCTTGGATGTAGTTCTGGACTGGACAAGGGGAGATAAGATGGAATTAAAGGTATTTGGGGATGAGTTATGTGTGTTAAGAGCAGACAGAAACAATGGATCTGTAAGGGCAGTCCTGTTTGTGGATTTTGGGTAGGAGATAGATGGGCAGTGTGGGGCTGGGGAACGATAAGGTTGGAGGCTGTGGAGGGGAGATCGCCAGTGGTGATGAGATCAGAAACAGTTTGGGAGATAATGGCCTGATGATCGTGTGTGGGGTCATGGTCAAGGAGTAGGTATGAGGAGGTGTGTAAAAAGGAACTGCAGATGCTGGTTTAAACCGAAGATAGACACAAAAAGCTGGAATAACTCAGTGGGACAGGCAGCATCTCTGGAGAGAAGGAATGGGTGACGTTTCACCTGGCCTCAACACAGTAGGGGGGTCAGCCTACCGGAATACAACAGCAATTCCCTTGTTGGTATGTTTAATAACATTGTAGGGATTATTGCTGAGTGAGCGGAAGGCTGTGCATTCAAAGAGGGTGAGAGTGGAGTGGGTAAGGGGAGTGGAGAAGTCAAGCAGTTAGAAATAAAAAGGTCCAGAGAGGGTAGAAGGCCAGCAGACGGAGTCCATGAGGAGACGATACACGTGTTCACCAAATGGAAACTGTGGATAAATTGCGAGGTCTGCTCTTCACTCTTGTCTAGACTTGACCACGAGAGGTACGAAAAATCTCTCTATGAAATTCATAGAGCTATTCAGGATGCCAGAAGGGAATTCTGGATCGACCGGGAGGCAACAACATGGATACCACAGATTGTGACAAAACTTCCATATTATAATTGGCTACAAAATGAAGGCAGTCAAGTGGATTGAGAATGCATCCTTGTGGGGCAGCAGTATTTTGAGAATTATTGTGGAGGAGGTGTTGTCACCTATCCGCACTGTGGTCTGTGGGTCAGAAAGTCAGGGATCCATGGCAGGGGGGGGGGGGGGGCTGATTCCTTGGTCCAGTAGATTGGAGATGAGTTTGCATGGGATTATGTTGTTGACGGCAGTGATATAGTCGAAAAATAGGAGTCTAACATAGGAGCCCTTGTTGGCGAGGTGTTCCAGAGATGAGTTTAGAGAGATGGCATCTGCTGTGGACCTGTTACAACTGTAAGCAAACTGCAGTGGCTCGAGGTAGCTGGGAGGCTGGTTGGGGCAGAATGCCATGACCAGAGCTCACAAACAAGCACCAAGGCCTCATTGTCATGGTGGATCTGGGTGGTGGACATGTGCCTTTCCTATCAGAACTTTCAGGCACACCATTGTCTCAATGGTAACACATGTTGCCCTAGAGATGGCTGTGGCATGAATGTGTTGGCTGTCCAACTCTTTCTGGACAGTGTGTGCCAAGAAAGTATGGAACCACAGACATCCTCTGATGATAGAAGATGTGGAACTAAATGGAAGGCCCACTTTGGTCTTCCTGAAACTTGGTCTTCAAGTTCAAGGAAATGGCAAATACCAAGGTGCAGGAATACACGCTGAGAAACATATTGAAGCTCAGTGCAGACCTTGCAGAAGCTCAGTGGGGAAGAACCACGCTCTGGGGTCCTGTTGCCAAGAAATACTTAATTGATTCGACTTTTGAGGAAACATGAGTGATGTTCACACATTGTAAAGGATATTTTGAATAGACCACAGTTGCAACCTGGCCACTCCCACTTCTTTCCTCTCCCATCAGGCAAAAGGTATAGAAGTGTGAAAACGGACATTTCCAGATTCAGGGACAGTTTCTACCCAGCTGTTATCAGGCAACTGATGAAACATCCTACCG
>CM075977.1:366130263-366172856 GCA_038087875.1 Malacoraja senta
CTGCGGGTCACTGCAAAAAGCGACTTTCAACCCCAGTGGTAATTTTACACAAATAATCGCTATATTTTTGTTATAGATGTGAAGTCGATCTGATTAATGATGAAACATGTGACGTTTGCTTGTCTTGTGTTTAATGGTGTTTTTAACCCAGTTTGTTTCTATTGTTTGGGCCATAATCTTCCACTGACCACCGTTCACGCCGTCCTTTTTTTTTTAACAAGTTGCTACAAGTGCAAATTTAACGTTGAAGCGAGGGGGGAATTAAGGATCGAAATGAATAATGTGGTTTGACGAGACTTCAACATTATGCGATAATGCAAGGGCTGGGAAGGAAGTGTAAATTAAAAGGGGTGGAATTCGTACTAAGCAGGAACAAAAATGGCAAAGAAGGAAGATTTGAGGAAGATAAACGTGCAATGGTTGTTAAAGTTTAAAGTAAAGAGACTCCACGTTTTGGCGTTGGACATTAGCAAAGTGCATTCATCACTAATTAATTCTATAGCATCAAAGCTTGGAATACTTTGACTGAAATGTATGTGATTTAACTTTTCGCATCTACCAAGACCATGCAGGACCTTCACGTTTCTCATTGCATTTCAGTGCTGAGGCGGACAAAGAAATGCCATTCTTTTAAATATGAGGCACCGAATTTGGGATTACCTTATTTGAGCATAAGTGCCCTGTTCCTTTTATCCTTTTCACAAGCGCACTTGCATTTCCACGTTACCTTGCAAAAACCGGGCAAAACACTTTGATAGTTTTGATACAGTGTTTAATGTCACAAAATAGCAAGTCAGCAAAATAATATTTTATGTAAGTATAAAGGATACATTATTTCCAAATGTACAGGCAGGAAATGTTTCCACTTCAGAAGAGATTAATATCGTTTTCTATCAATCAAATACTTGTTATTTAAACATCAAGATTGATGTGGTAGTTAGTATGCGACCAGGATTTGTGCAGAATTACACTTGTTTTATTGTATCTCTAATCTAAGCGGTGGATAGTGTTTAAACCACCTAACATTTGAATCGATTGAAACAATTTACAGAATTTGTGTTCACTTTACCCAAGGCATGTAACTCATCTTTTCATTCGCTTAACAAGAAGGCTAACTGGTTAAAATTCAAAAGTAGTTAACACTAAATTAATTAATTTTTGTATTGTGTTGTTTGCTTGCTTAAAAAAAAGTCCCTCTGCATTAACATGTTCTAACATTTTCTTTCAAAAAGGAAAACTAAGCCATGGATAAAGTTGGTCATCATGATTGTAATGACAAGAATTTGACTATGTATATGTAAATCGTTGCAATGAATTCCTCTGCGGGAAGATTTTGCAAGACTGTTGTATGCAATCATGTTACTCAGTTT
Organism: Malacoraja senta; assembly: GCA_038087875.1. Lineage (NCBI taxonomy): Eukaryota > Metazoa > Chordata > Chondrichthyes > Rajiformes > Rajidae > Malacoraja > Malacoraja senta. The sequence goes on from CM075977.1 coordinate 366,131,634, forward strand.
GGTTCAGGAATGCCAATAATGTCCCATCCCCACCCACCACCAAAATACAATGGCATACTCCTCTCTACATCTATTTCATGTTTGGCTGTGATTATTTTTTATTTTTCTCCTTCTGGTGATCTATTAAACCAAAATGGGAATAACTGGGGAAACATTTATTAGAAATCTGTGGGACAACCTTTTCACACATATGGAATAATATATGTGTATATATAATAACATATATGGAATAAGCTGCAAAAGAGGTAGTTGAGGCAGATACTACAACAGCATTTGGACAGGTACATGGACAGGCAAGGTTTCGTGAGATATGGGACAAACGTGGGCAGGTGGGACGTGTAGATGGGGCAGCTTGCTTCGTATGGGCTGAATGGCCTGTTTCCATGCTGTGTGACTATGACTAACTGAACATTAAAAAATGTGGAAAAGACAGGAGCTGGGCCTTTAGGGCTATAAAGTTCTGCTACAAGAGTGTTTGTGTGGGTGTTCCTACATGCAGATGCCTTCAGAGCCTACGTGCATATTCTTGTCCATATTGCTTCACCATCGCTATCATCAGTCCTCTTCTCTAATCTTCCTCCCTCTTTCATTCCTTCTCCCTTAACAGCCTTCCTCCATTCCCCAGTACCACCATTCTTCCCCTTCCCTTTTACCCCAGCTTTCTCAAATCCTTGCTTCTGTCTTTCATCTGGAATTTTAAAAAATGAACTATATTTAGTCTGAATGGTTCTGACCCAAAACATTACCTATCCATGTTCTCCAGAGATGCTGCCTAAACCTCTGAGTTACTCCAGCAGTTTGTGTCCTTTTGTGTAAACCACCAACTGCAGTTCCTTGTTTCTACTGTATTTAAAAACTCATCTGTTTCTCTTGTACATAGATACGTAGACAATAGGTGCAGGAGTAGGCCCTTCGAGCCAGCAGCGCCATTCAATGTGATCATGGCTTATCATCCATAATCAGTACTCCGTTCCTGCCTTCCATATCCCTTAACTCCATTATTCTTAAGAGCTCTATCTAACTCTCTCTTGAAAGCATCCAGAGAACCAGCACCGCCCTCTGAGGCAGAGAATTCCGCACACTCACAACTCTCTGTGTGAAAAAGTGTTTCCTCATCTCCATTCTAAATGGCTTACCACTTATTCTTAAACTAGGGCCCCGGGTTCTGGACTCCTCCAACATTGGGAAAATGTTTCCTGCCTCTAGCGTGTCCAAACCCTTAATAATCTTATATGTTTCAATAAGATATCCTCTCATCCTTCTAAATTCCAGAGTATACAAGCCCAGCCGTTCCAATCTATCAACGTATGACAGTCCCGCCATCCTGGGTTAACCTTGTGAACCTACGCTGCACTCCCTCAATAGCAAGAATGTCCTTCCTGAAGTTTGTAGACCAAAACTGCACACGATACTCCAGGTGTGGTCTCACTGGGACCCTGTACAACTGCAGGAGGACCTCTTTGCTCCTATACTCAACTCCTCTTGTTATGAAGGTCAACATGCCATTCGCTTTCTTCACTGCCTGCTGTACCTGCATGCTTACTTTCAGTGACTGATGAACAAGGACCCCCCCAGATCCCGTTGTACTTACCCTTTTACCAAACTTGACGCCATTTAGATAATAATCTGCCTTCCTGTTTTTGCCACCAAAGTGGATAACTTCACATTTATCCATATTAAACTGCATCTGCCATGCATCTGCCCACTCACTCAATCAGTCCAAGTCACCCTGCATCCTCATTACATCCTCCTCACAGTTCACACTGCCACCCAGCTTTGTGTTATCTGCAAATTTGCTAATGTTACTTTTAATCCCTTCATCCAAATCGTTAATATATATTGTAAATAGCTGTGGTCCCAGCACTGAGCCTTGAGGTACCCCTGTAGTCACTGCCTGCCATTCTGAAAGGGACCCGTTAATTCCTACCTTTTGTTTCCTGTCTGCCAACCAATTTTCTATCCATGTCAGCACTCTACCCCCAATACCATGTGCTCTAATTTTGCCCACTAATCGCTGCAGGAGTAGGCCCTTCGAGCCAGCCCCACCATTCAATGGTGATCATGGCTGATCATCCACAATCAGGACCCCGTTCCCACCTTCTCCCCATACCCCTTGATTCTGCTAGCCCTAAGAGCTCTATCCAATTCTCTTTTAAATGCATCCAGTGATTCGGCCTCCACTGCCTTCTGAGGCAGAGAATTCCACAAATTCACAACTCTACGTGTAAAAAGTTTTTCCTCGTCTCAGTTCTAAATGGCCTACCCCTTATGCCCTTCGGTCTTTCTTACCTGCTCTTCCTATACAGGTAGTTCTACCATAACGTGAGTTTTCATAACACAAATTGGATATGAAATAAGTGATGAATTAGGAAATACTATTTACATTAAGTGGGCCGAACTGGTTATAATGTAATTTAAATTGGGAACTGGAGAACCAGGTAAACGTCCTTGGTCTGAAGAAGGGTCTAGACCCGAAATGTCACCTATTCCTTTTCGTCAGAGGTGCTGTCTGACCTGCTTAGTTACTCAAGCACTTTGTATCTATCTTTTGTGTAAACCAGTATCTACAGATCCTTCTGACACAATGAAAGGTTACTTTGGAAATTGGCAAAAAAAGGTGAATTTGATTTCAACAGTAAAAGAGCAAAAAGTAACTCTTCCCCCCCCCCCCCCCCCCCCCCCCCTTCAGTAATTGGACACCATTGCCCCCTTAAAAACACTGTTGCTACTATAACTGAGAGGCTTTAGAAATTGACAAGAAATCACTTCCATTGATACATGTGCAACCAAAACATTGTAACATTCAGCCTTTAGTATTTAATAGCTTGAAATAACAATAATAAACTTACCACTATTGAAAAGACCATTTTATTTTTGAAAATCCTCAGTAGACAAAAAAGTTATTATGAATCTGAAACTCGCTAGCCCCTCGCCCTATCCCCCATTGACGCAATAGTCTGTACAACATGCTTTTCTGTAACATGACGTTTCTTAGGAACGCAACTATCATGTTATTAGCAGAGCTACCTGTAAATGAGGCTTTGACTTCTAGTCCTAGATTCTCCCACAAGTGGAAACAACCTCTCCACATCTACTCTATCCAAGCCTTTCACTATTCTGTATGTTTCAACGATGTCCCCCCTCATTCTTCTAAACTCCAGCGAGTACAGGCCCAGTGCTGACAAACGCTCATCATATGTTAACCTACTCATTCCTGTGATCATTCTTGGAAACTTACTCTAGACCCTCTCCTGGACTTAAGACTTCCCAACATGATAAAACTCCGTCAACGCCAGTAAGCCACTCGTTTCAAGGACATTTAAGTACAGGGAGTGCATGTGATGCCTTGGGTCTCAATTCTTTTTTAAAGCAGAACAGCTTCAGTGCCTTTTGGGAGAATCTGGGCTGCTTCACTGTTCTGCCAGGATCATTCAACATTTTGTTCCTTTTGACACTTGCTCCCTTCTGGAATGATGCCTGTCCCTGATTGTCACTTGTGCTTCTCCGCATCACCCAGTGCCATGCCACAAGAGACCTTTGGCCTCGTTTCCCGGAGAAAAACCTTGCAGAAGCTTTATTTGCCTGGTGGCACATGCCATAGTTTAAGAACAGCTGCTTTACATTGTCACCTCTAGCAGCTGCAGAGAAGATTTTATGAGGATGTTGCCAGATCTCGCACGGGAGACTGGTGACTAAAATTAGAGCACATGGTATTGGGGGTAGGGTGTTGACATGGATAGAAAATTGGTTGGCAGACCGGAAGCAAAGAGTCGGAGTGAACGGGTCCTTTTCAGAATGGCAGGCAGTGGCGAGTGGAGTGCCACAAGGCTCGGTGTTGGGGCCGGAACTGTTTACCATACATATTAATGATTTGGAAGAGGGAATTAGGAGCAACACTAGCAAGTTTGCTGATGACACAAAGCTGGGTGGCAGTGTGAACTGTGAAGAGGATGTTAGGAGGTTGCAGGATGCCCTGGACAGGTTGAGTGAGTGGGCAGATGCGTGGCAGATGCAGTATAATATAGATAAATGTGAGGTTACCCACTTTGGCGGCAAAACAAGGGGGCAGATTATTATTTCAACGGGGTTAGGTTAGGTAAGGGGGAGGTACAGTGAGACCTGGGTGTCCTTGTACACCGGTCACTAAAAGTTGGCTTGCAGGTACAGCAGGCAGTGAAAAAAGCTAATGGAATGTTGGCCTTCATAACAAGAGGATTTCAGTATAGGAGTAGCGAGGTTCTTCTGCAGTTGTAAAGGGCTCTGGTGAGACCATATCTGGAGTATTGTGTACAGTTTTGGTCTCCTAATTTGAGGAAGGACATCCTTGTGATTGAGGCAGTGCAGCGTAGGTTCACGAGATTGATCCCTGGGATGGCGGGACTGTCATATGAGGTAAGATTGAAAAGACTAGGCTTGTATTCACTGGAGTTTAGAAGGATGAGGGGGAATCTTATAGAAACAAATAAAATTATAAAAGGACTGGAGAAGCTAGATGCAGGAAAAATGTTCCCAATGTTGGGCGAGTCCAGAACCAGGGGCCGCAGTCTTAGAATAAAGGGGAGGTCATTTAGGACTGAGGTGAGAAAAAACTTTTTCACCCAGAGAGTTGTGAATTTATGGAATTCCCTGCCACAGGGCAGTGGAGGCCAAATCACTGGATGGATTTAAGAGATAGTTAGATAGCGCTCTAGGGGCTAGTGGAGTCAAGGGATATGGGGAGAAGGCAGGCACAGGTTATTGATAGGGGACGATCAGCCATGATCACAATGAATGGCGGTGCTGGCTCGAAGGGCCGAATGGCCTCCTCCTGCACCTATTTTCTATGTTTCTATCTCGTGGGCCTGAGCTAAGGGGAGAGCTTCAACAGGCTAGGACTTTTGCTTGGAGTGCAGGTGGAAGAGGAGTGATCTTATTGATCTGTGTAAAATCATGAGGGGAATAGGTAAGATTAATGCACATGGTCTTTTTTCCAGGGTAGGAAAATCAAAAACTAGAGGGTATAGTTTTAAGGTAAGAGTGGAAACATTTAATAGGAACCTGAGGGACAATGTTTTCATACAGAGGGTGGTGGGTATATGGAATGAGCTACGACAAAATTTAAAATACATTACTGGACACATCTGCTGACTTCCTTTTCAATTAACGCATCTCAATTAGAACCAGATTTTAGTTAACAAATGCATCAGAAATTTAATTCTTGTTCTAAATCTCTAAGGCCTCAGAATACGTTGTAAAATTGTCCTTGTTCCAATGAAAACCTCCTATCACACTGCTGCTTTAAATTATGCTCCTGAAAGGAAGATCGGAGGAACAAGTACACCATTAAAGCTCTAACAAAGTTTATAGGTAAATGTAATTTAAGCTAATGCTAAAATTTAATTTTGGAAATTAAAGTTTAAAAAAAAAGTCACAAGTTTTGGTTCTGAGGTTGAAAAGTTCAGCAGATAATACAATTATGATTCAAACAATAGATTATTGTTTCCAAGTGTCTTAAGACCTCATGCGTAGCATGAGAAATAAGTAAAGTTAGAACACTTGGGGTGAAACGGAAATGAAGAATGTGGAGAGCAAGAAGTGAATTAATCATTTAGAAATTTACAACCAAATGATGAGAATAAAACTATTTGGATCCATTTTTTTTGTTGACACCATTATGTTTTGTATTGTCAGCATTTCAGAGGAGATGGGTATAAATTGAATTCAGTTGCTGCTGTTCTTACAACTATTTTAATTTTTATTTGAAACCAGAACACCAGCATATCCGCTACAACCCTCTCCGTGACGAGTGGGTTCTGGTCTCTGCACACCGGATGAAACGTCCTTGGAACGGGCAGGTTGAGAAACCGGCAGAGGTGAACATTGCACGTCACGATCCATCCAATCCTCTATGTCCTGGAGCAACAAGGTCAAATGGAGAGGTAATGCATAGATTTGCAGTGACAAACACACAAATCATTAAACTGGTAATGACAAACAACTTTAATTTGAACATAAATATTGAACAGTTTTAACATATTGCGGTTCTAATTGTGAAATGTTGGAAAGATTGGTCTTTGACAACTAATCCTACCCGTCTACAATTAATTAACACAGATCTATTTAGTTCATAAGGTCACAAGGAATCGTAGAATTAGGCCATTCGGCCCATCAATACTCTGCCATTCAATCATGGCTGATCTATCTTCCCCCCCCCCCCACGTATTCTCCTGCCTTCTCCCCATAACCTCTGACACCTGTACTAATCAAGAATCTATCTATCTCTGCTGTAACTACAGTATGTTCAAGTCCGCTGATAAATCCTTGAACATCGATTTGAAACAGCCCCATTACTTCATCTCTGCCCCTCCTCACCAACTCTTTGCCTGTGCATAGGAAGAAGTACAGACAGCAGGTCCAATTTTCTGAAATGTGTGCGATGGATGAGGCAGTAGGGGTGGGGCTTATCCGATGGCGGTAGGGCAGTGGTGCAGTGTGTTGGGACTTATGATGTTGAAGGTGATGTGTTGATTGTAGTTAGGCAGAGACTTCCTCAAGCTAGGCTGGTAGAAGTGGCATTGTTTACCAGCTTGATGGAGTAGGTTTACAGATGTCTAAGAGACATCAGAGAATTAATCTTTGATCATTGCAACAAAATTTAAAAAATTCTCGATAACATTTGGCGAAATTTGGCATATAATAAAACCTGCTTCTGAAAAATACTATAGATCGTAGGTCTCGTATGCATCAAATTGTTTCTGATTTCATGCATAATATAGAAATCTCTCCATCTGACCATATAAGCCTTTTAATTTTCTGCTGCTAACAGTTTGGATAAAGTTGTGTAGTGGAGAGAGAGAGAGATCATTGCACAACATTGCACAAGCGATGAAGAGGTGGGGCCTCGTGGACTGCACCTCCTGCGAGTGTGGGGACCCAACACAGACAGTGGAGCACATAGTCACCAGCTGCCCCAAACACCGGCCACCGAATGGTGAACGAGGTCTGATTGACTTGGACGATGACACGTTGGCCTGGCTCGCCTCAACGGAGCTGCAGGTCTAAAAGACACACGACAGAAGAAGACAACAAACATCAGAAATGATTGAAATGCTGCATGTATTGTATAGGTAATAAAAAGGAATTGCAGATGCTGGTTTACACCAAAGATAGACACAAAATACTGGAGTAACTCATTGGGTCAGGCAGCATCTCTGGAGTGGTGATGTTTTAGGTTGGGACCATTCTGCAGTCTGAAGGAAGGTCCCAACCGTAAAGTATCATATACGTTTCTGCAGCTGAGAAATTAATACTTTTGATGTAATTTGTTTTGATAGTATTACAAATATTAACACCTATTTAATGTTTAGCAGTTATAGAAATTTCCCTGATTTCATAATCTAATATATTAAGGTCATAAGTGACAGAAGTAGAATTAGGCCATTCGGCCCATCAAGTGTACTCCGTCATTCAATCATGGCTGATCTATCTCTCCCTCCTAATCCCATTCACCTGCCTTCTCCCCAGAACCACTGACACCTGTACTAATCAAGAATCTATCTACCTCTGCCTTAATTGCCTTTTGTATGCATGCTGATATCACGGTATTAAATCATAGCAGGAGGTTATTTTGCATTTGATCTATTAAAAGAAGTTTGTTACAAAGTTGGTTATTTGAAAGATGCCTGTCCTGGAACATGTGTACACTGTTTCTTGTTTCATTTTGCAAAGGTGAACCCTGTGTATGACAGCACGTATGTTTTTGATAATGACTTCCCGAGTCTTCAACCAGATGCTCCAGACCCAGGTACTATGAATATTGTGTTATCCAATATTCTCATTCATGAACATAGCCTGTCTAAACTCTTTCTGTGTTTCCTTTTTATTATTGGACTATTTTTTTTCTCTGTTGCATTATTAATTAAGCCCCATATTTCTCACTACAGCCATAAGCTTTCAGCTTTCTAATGTCAGCCTGGTGGTTGCTGAGGAAACATGCCAATCCCCAGGACGCATGTACAGCTACAGACTTGTTTTAGCTGCTGCCCTATTTCCTAATCCTAGTCACTCACTCTCACAGCTCTGTTCTCCATCCTTTGAAGTAGTTCCCCGAGCAGCAGTGCAATCAGGTATTGCAGCTTCGTGTTCAAAGTGGAAGTGACTAGAGGATAATTCAGACATCCCAGTTCAATCATTGGATACTAGTTTCAAGCTTCCTCCAAGATTATTATCTTAATGGTTTATCTTGACAATCTCAGTCTTTAAGGATCAATAATGGATGAGTTCTGTTCTTCAGACGTTCAAATCTGGCTTTAGCTCCAGCAAAGGAAGAGACCTAAAGAAAGAAGGCGTTTGCATTTGAGTAATGTCCATTATTTTTCCACTCTCTGAAATGTAGTGCTTTAGAGAAACTTCAGCAGTCAACTTGCATACAGATTACAAAACAACATATTTATTCAATTCATTCTCAAGCATTGGTGAGGACCTAAATATTGGAAACCCTTGTTTTTTACAGACCTTGGATTTTGGTTTTAGCGGATGGAGTGTCCCCACAGTAATCGGACACTACTGTTTCTTTAAGAACACAGGCTGCTAGTTACACTGCGGGAGGTCATTGAAATGGACAAGTAATTGCTTCAAACAACATTTGTGCAATGATGAAGGACACAAAGTGCTGGAATAATTCAGCAGATCAGGCAACATCTCTGGAGACCATGGGTAGGTGATGTTTCTGGTCGAGACTCATTGGTGGATTGCACTGCTCAGCCAACCTCCAAGAGGCTGATACCCTCAGTGGTGCCAGGCGACACAGCGCTAACGTTCACTGCCTTCCCAGTGTCTCCGAGGCTGGGATCACAGAAGCAGCCGCTGGCACCCTACTACCACTCGAGCTGCTTCTGGACAAGTCCTATCGACTTTCACTGCCAGGCCGGGCTGCCGATGTCAGCCTCGGCCTATATCGCCTCCCCAGCCACTTCCAAGCCAAATTTGGTAACCTTCAACCCCAGGCCGGGAGGCAGACATCACCACCAGCTCATACCTCCTCCCCGGCCATTACAAGGCTGGATCTACCAACCTCAACCCACAGGCTGGGTCCACCAAAGCTGCTGCTGGCCTCCACTGCCTCCGCGGCTGCTTCCAGGATGGACCTGTCGTCCTTCACCACCAGACCAGGCTGTCGATGCTGCCCTGCGTTGCCTCCCAAGCTACTTCCAGGCCATACCGACCACTGCCGGCCCACACTGCTTCCTCAGCCACTTTCAGGCCGTGCCTGCTGCCGCCACTTCGTACCCTTGCCTGCACTCTGCCCGTCCACTATCATTGACCAATGACTCCACCAATCCTCACCTCTCCCCCGGCCGCCATCCAGCTGGGGCTGTCAACTCACTTGGATTCCCAACCGAGAGTCTAATGAAGGGTCTCGGCCAGAATCGTCACCTATCCATATTCTCCAGATACTGCCTGACCTACTGAGTTACTCCAGCACGTTGCTTCCTTTTGTGTATTAACCAGCACCTGCTGTTCTTTCTACTCGTTCAATGATTTTCTATTACTCGGTAATACTTTAGTCGGCTATAGTGGGCAAGCAGCAATAATGGACCATGGTATTACTGTATTTTTCAGCATAATGTTGCAAAATGTTTTACATTCAATTGAAGGAGTAGATGGGCTATCAATTAACAACCAATTTGAAGAATATAAAATGACATCCTCTTAATGCTACACCAGCATGTTGGCTGAGTTTAAGTGCTCCATGACTTCACGACTGAAAGCAAGGTTGGTACCACAGAGCCAAAGCTGAATAAAAGGAATACTGAACAGGTGGTGTCTAGAAATGGGGGTGACAGTCTGGGAAAGATGATAAATGGAGAGTTATCAGACACTCACATTTAGAGTATTGTGTTCAGTTCTGGGCACCATGTTATAGGAAAAATGTTGTCATGATGGAAAAAGTACAGAGAAGATTTATGAGGATGTTGCCAGGACTAAACGGTCTGAGCCAAAGGGAGAGGTTGAGTAGGCTGGGACTCTATTCCTTGGAGCGCAGGAGGATGGGGTGACCTTATAGACGTGTATAAAATCATTAGATGAATAGATTGGGTAGATGCGCAGAGTCTCTTGCCCGGAGTAGGTGAATCGAGGACCAGAGGAAATAGGTATAAGGTGAATGGGAAAAGATTTAATAGGAATCTGAGGCATAACTTTTTCACAGAAAAAGCTGCTGAAGGAGGTAGTTGAGGCTGGGACTATCCCAACACTTAAGAAACAGTTAGACAGGTACATGGATGGGGCAGGTTTGGAGGGATATGGCCAAATGCAGGCAGGTGGGACTAGTGTGGCTGGTGTGGTCAAGTTGGGCTGAATACCCTGTTTCCACACTGTATCACTCTGTGACTCCATGGCTCTAGGCAAGGAGATGGATTACTAAGAGAAATTGAATTGCAAAGATTTTGAAAGTAACTGGCAAAGAAGATAAAGTAGGAAAGATGTGGATAGAATCTAACACACGTTTACAAAGCTAGAGGCAGTGAACAAGGACTGGGAAGACATAATAATAAATTTTATTTATGGGCGCCTTTCAAAAGTCTCAAGGACACCTTACAAAGTTTAACAAATAGTAGAAACATGTAAGCGGAATGAAATAAATAGTAAAGACATCACGAGTACACAAATTAAAGAGAGAATTCAGTCCAAAAACAAAAATCAAAAACACAATATGGAAGAGAGAGCAGCGGCTGCCAAAGCACGCCAGCGTCCACTCTCCCCTCCGGCAGCCATCTTGGACACAAAATAAAATATCATTTACACACACAAAACAAAAATCATCCCCCCACAATGATTACCACTGTGGGGGAAGGCACAATGTCCAGTCCCCAAACCCAGTTCACCCAAAGTCAGGCCTATTGAGGCCTCCACAGTTGCCTCTACGGAGGCCCGATGTTCCTGGCCGTTCTCGCCGGGTGGAGTTGCCCCGGCGTCGGGAGAGTCCACGCAGCGGCTGGGACGGCTGGAACAGCCGATCTCCTATTGGAGTCCGTGGCACCTGAAGCCAACTGGGCCGCGCCGATTTGGAGCTCCGAGGCTCCCGATGTTAGGGTCGGCGCTGCCGCCCGCGGCTGGCCGCTCCACAGTCCCGCAGCCCGGAGGTGTTGAGCTCGGCGGTCAGAGCTCATCGGAGCTCCAGCGCATCGATCCAGCGCGGCAACCCAGGCAAGGCATCGCCCGCTCCGCTGCGCGATAGCGCTCCAGCGCTGTGCCGCCACCGGAGCTGAAGGTGCTGGGCAGTCCCCGCCAGGAAAACGCCGCTCCACGCCCGCTGGTAGGCCGCAAGGACGGGTCGACGGGGCAGCCCGGAGAAAAAGCTGCCTCACCGACTAGGTAGGGACCTAGAGATAGTTTTCCCCCTTACCCCCCACATTAAAAGTCAAAATTCCCCTAGACATAGACAAGAAAAAAAACCTAAAAACTAAATAAAAAAGTGAATTTAACGGACAGCTGCTGGTTAGCAGCCGTTCCCCAAGATAAGCTCCTCCTCCCTATAGTGCTGGAGTAGTTCAGTGGGTCAGGCAGCATCTCAGGAGAACATGGACAGGTGATGTTTCAGGTCAGGGCCCTTCTTCAGACTGATTGCAGAGGGGGGAGAAAGCTGGAAGATATGAGGGGCAGGAAAAAAGTATGGCAGGTAATAGGCTCTCAGGTGAGGAAGGTTATTTGTTAGATAGATTGGACAAAGGCCAAAGACAGAAGATGTGAACACAAGGATTGAAGGGTTGTGAATTGTGAAGCTAGAGGAAGGAATGTAGGTGGAAGGGAGGCTAGAGTGAGGTGAGAAATAGATGCAAGTTCAGGTGGAACACTCGGAAGAGGAGGGTGGGGGTGAGAGGTGGGATGGGGAGTTGATGTTTCTCCTTGTGGTGTCCAAAGACAGTGATTGCTGCCACTAAATAAGGGCTCTGTCGGTCAGGACATTAAGAAGACATTTCTTCACCTAGACTATGATGAAACAATGAAACATTAAAATGATATAACACAGCATTAGTCTATAACCAGTGCCAAAAGCATAACAAGAATTAAATATTGCACAAAACGTTGCTGAAAGATTTGGCCAATTTTTCACTTCTTGGATTTCAATATTCATTTGAGTTTTTTTGTTTGAATATATTATTTCAAATGTGGGAAATCAATGCTAATATTTCGACGTTTGACATAAGATTGTGCAGGTGTTTGGCCACTAGTGTCTCGGAATGATGCCTCATTTATACCGTAACAACCAACTAATTTGGATTGATACAGTTGTGTGAATGTACATTTTGTTTGATCAAGAAGTTGTGTGGTTGAATTAGAATGTACACTTCCAAGTTAACATGTAATTCAAGATTTGTTATCCTCCTGCAAACAATCTATTTTGAACAAATGCACTAAAAGAGGTAAAAATTAATATTTGTTGTAATCACAATAATAATATCATATTAGCCAAGTATGTTTTGCAACATACGAGGAATTTGATTTGCCATACAGTCATACCAATAAAGAGCAACAAGACACCCAAATAATTTTTTAACATGAACATCCACCACAGTGACTCCCCCACATTCCAAACTGTGATGGAAGACAAAAAAAGTTCAATCTTCTTCCCTTCTTTGTCCTCCCACGGTCGGGGCACTCGAACCTTCCGTTGTTGGGGCGATCTTTGCTCCCGCAGCCAGCAGTCGAGCCCTCTGCATCGGGCCGATCAAGCTCCCGCATCGGGTGGATCAGCTCCCCTGCGCCGGGCGATCGGACCCCAGATTGGGGATAGTCGAACCTCATTTGGCTTGGAGCTTCCCAACATCAGTCTCTACCCGAGACTGCAAGCTCCTCGATGTTGATATACGGTTGGAGCATTGATCCCAGGCAAGGGATCGCAGGCTCCGATGATAAATCCATGGCCCCGTGATAGGGCTCAAAGTCAGTCTCAAGCAAGGCCGCCAGCTCCATGATGTTAGGCCGCAGATCGCCCGGAGATACGATCCGGATAACAATTGCATCTCCGACAAGGTAAGAGATTGAAAAAAAGTTCCCCCATGACCCCTTCCCCCCACCCCCCACATAAAACAAACCAGAGAACATTAACACATACGTTTTAAAACACACTAAAAATAACAAAATAGACGAAAAGACAGACAGACTGTTGGCGAGGCTGCCATCGCCGACGGCGCCACCTGGTGGAAAAGTAACATTAAAAAAAGTTATCTAAATAAGAAGTAAAATTGCTTCCCTTGGATTCTATTTTTGAAATACTATTTCTTTTAAATCCTCAGGTATTGGTGAGCATCCACTGTTTCAAGCAAAAGCTGCCAAAGGAATTTGGTAAATATTTATTTGGTGAATAGTTATTAATTTGGCATGCCTTGGATCTGCAAAGCAGTTTTATCCTGAATCTACTGTAACATATGTGTTCTGGTAGTGACAATTGGTTTTAGTTACATACAACAATAAATGCATGAAACAAAATTTGACTGCAAAGAAGAAGACATGGTTCCCACGGTACATCATGTGGACGAGGATCTGACTGATTACATTTGATAGAATAATCCAAACTTAAAACTATTTGGTCACTTTAATTGTAGAACATTATTGGTCTTACTATACTGAAGGTTAATATTCATGCCATGAATTGAGGATTTGCTTCTTTCCCATAATGGCATCATTTTCGGCACCGACATTATGGGCTAATGCAGGGCTCAAAATTAGCGGTTGCCCGGTTGCCATTGGCAACCCACAGTCCCATCGGGCAACCTTAAAGCCATGCCATTTTGCCCGGCTTGGCAAGCACCCGGGACACCTGAGCGGGCCCCCTCTCTATCTTTCTCTCTCTCTCTATCTTTCTCTCTCTCTCCGTCTCCGCCCGCTATCCATGTCCGTGTCTCCACCCGCTCCTCGTCCGCCGGCACGGCCGGCCGCCTTACACATGCGCACAACTACGGCCAGCACCAAAGATCCTATAGCGAGGATCTTTGGCCAGCACATCATCAGCCGTGGTTGTGTGCATGTGCTGCCCTGCACATGCGCACTGCCACTGCAACTGGTCGGCGTCGGCCACTTTCTCCCTCCATTTGCATAGTGGGACATCTGGCCGCCATTGCTGTCCACTCGCCGCGACCGCCCTCTTAAATATAGCCAATGAACTGGCCTCAACTACATTCTGTGGCAGAGAATTCCAGAGATTCACCACTCTGTGTAAAAAATGTTTTTCTCATCTCAGTCCTAAAAGATTTCCCCTTTATCCTTAAACTGTGACCCCTTGTTCTGGACTTCCCCAACATTGGGAACAATCTTCCTGCATCTAGCCTGTCCAACCCCTTAAGAATTTTGTAAGTTTCTATAAGATCCCCCCTCAATCTTCTAAATTCTAGCGAGTACAAGCTGAGTCTATCCAGTCTTTCTTCACATGAAAGTCCTGACATCCCAGGAATCAGTCTCTGTACTCCCTCTATGGCAAGAATGTCCTTCCTCAGATTAGAAGACCAAAACTGTACACAATACTCCAGGTGTGGTCTCACCAAGACCCTGTACAACTGCAGTAGAACCTCCCTGCTCCTATACTCAAATCCTTTTGCTATGAATGCTAACATACCATTCGCTTTCTTCACTGCCTGCTGCACCTTTTATCACATTTATCCACATTATACTGCATCTGCCATGCATTTGCCCACTCACCCAGCCTATCCAAGTCATCTTGCAGCCTCCTAGCACCCTCCTCACAGCTAACACTGCCCCCCAGCTTCGTGTCATCCACAAACTTGGAGATGTTGCATTCAATTCCCTCGTCCAAATCATTAATATATATTGTAAATAGCTGGGGTCCCAGCACTGAGCCTTGCGGTACCCCACCAGTCACTGCCTGCCATTCTGAAAAGGACCCGTTTACTCCTACTCTTTGCTTCCTGTCTGCCAGCCAGTTCTCTATCCACATCAATACTGAACCCCCAATACCATGTGCTTTAAGTTTGTATATTAATCTCTTATGTGGGACCTTGTCGAAAGCCTTCTGAAAGTCCAGATATAACACATCCACTGGTTCTCCCTTATCCACTCTACTAGTTACATCCTCGAAAAATTCTATAAGATTCGTCAGACATGATTTACCTTTCATAAATCCATGCTGACTTTGTCCAATGATTTCACCATTTTCCAAATGTGCTGCTATCCCATCTTTAATAACTGACTCTAGCAGTTTCCCCACTACCGATGTTAGACTAACTGGTCTGTAATTCCCCGTTTTCTCTCTCCCTCCCTTTTTAAAAAGTGGGGTTACATTAGCTACCCTCCAATCTTCAGGAACTACTCCAGAATCTAAAGAGTTTTGAAAAATTATCACTAATGCATCCACTATTTCTGGGGCTACTTCCTTAAGTACTCTGGGATGCAGCCTATCTGGCCCTGGGGATTTATTGGCCTTTAATCCATTCAATTTACCTAACACCACTTCCCGGCTAACCTGGATTTCACTCAGTTCCTCCATCTCATTTGACCCCCGGTCCCCTGCTATTTCTGGCAGATTAATTAAGTCTTCCTTAGTGAAGACAGAACCAAAGTAGTTATTTAATTGGTCTGCCATGTCCTTGTTCCCCATGATCAATTCACCTGTTTCTGACTGCAAGGGACCTACATTTGTTTTAACTAATCTTTTTCTCTTCACATGTCTATAAAAACTTTTGCAGTCAGTTTTTATGTTCCCTGCCCGTTTTCTTTCATAATCTATTTTCCCTTTCCTAATTAAACCCTTTGTCCTCCTCTGCTGGACTCTGAATTTCTCCCAGTCCTCTGGTAGGCTGCTTTTTCTGGCTAATTTGTATGCTTCATCTTTTGTTTTGATACTATCCCTGATTTCCCTTGTTATCCATGGATGCACTACCTTCCCTGATTTATTCTTTTGCCAAACTGGGATGAACAATTGTTGTAGTTCATCCATGCAGCCTTTAAATGCCTTCCATTGCATATCCACCGTCAACCCTTTAAGAATCAATTGCCAGTCTATCTTGGCCAATTCACGTCATACCCTCAAAGTTACCTTTCTTTAAGTTCGGAACCCTTGTTTCTGAATTAATTATGTCACTCTCCATCCTAATGAAGAACTCAACCATATTATGGTCACTCTTGCCCAAGGGGCCACTCACAACAAGACTGCTAACTAACCCTTCCTCATTACTCAATACCCAGTCTAGAATAGCCTGCTCTCTTGTTGGTTCCTCTACATGTTGATTTAGAAAACTATCACGCATACATTCCAAGAAATCCTCTTCCTCAGCACATCTGCCAATTTGATTCACCCAATCTATATGTAGATTGAAGTCACCCATTATAACTGTTTTACCTTTGTTGCACGCATTTCTAATTTCCTGTTTGATGCCATCCCCAACTCCACTACTACTGTTAGGTGGCCTGTACACTACTCCCACTAGCGTTTTCTGCCCCTTAGTGTTTCGCAGCTCTACCCATATCGATTCCACATCCTCCAAGCTAATGTCCTTCCTTTCTATTGCGTTAATCTCCTCTCTAACCAGCAACGCTACCCCACCTCCTTTTCCTTTCTGTCTATCCCTCCTGAATATTGATTATCCCTGAATATAGAACCCTAGTTCTATCCCACACATTAGCGACGTCCTGCAGCAGCACAACAGAATATGTAAACATAGTACTCTGTAAACAATGTTATAAACGAGAAAACAAAACAGTGTATATTTATATATGAATATATAACTATACACACACACACACACAATTTCCCTCCTGGGATTAATAAAGTTCTATCGTATAGTATCGTGTGTGTAGGAAAGAACAGCAGATGCTGGTTTAAACTGAAGATAGACACAAAAAGCTGGAGTAACGCAACAGGTCAGACAGAATCTTTGGACAAAAGGAAAATATTCTGTTTTGGGTTGGGTCTGAAAAAGGTTCCTACACACCTTTGGAATGTGGAAGGAAACAAGAGCACCCGGAGAAAACCCATGCGATCAAAGGGAAAAGGAGCAAACCATACAGACAGCACCCATATTCAGGATCAATTCCGGGTCTCTGGCAATTTTAGGCAGCAACTTTATGGCCAATGTACTGCCCCATAGTCGTGAACTGAATTAAAACATACGGTAGCTGTAAAGGGGGGACATAGCATCACTTAAAGATTTAAGACTGAAAATGGATAGTTTATTTTTTTTTAGTAACCAAAGTTATCAACGTATAATTTTTAGTGTGTTGGAAAACAAAACATAGAGGCACAGCTGGTGGACTTGCTGCCTCACACGCCAGAGATCTGTGTTCGATCCTGTCCTCGGGCACTGTCTGTGTTGAATTGCACATTCTCGCTGCAAGCATGTAAGTTTCCTCCCACATCCCAAAGATGCAATGGATTTGTAGGTTAACTTGTCTCTGTAAAATTGCCCCTAATGTGTAGGGAGTGGGTGAGGAAAGTGGGATAACTGAACTTGTGTGAATGGGGAGACAAAAATGCCGGAGAAACTCAGCGGGTGAGGCAGTATCTATGGAGCGAAGGAAATAGGCGACATTTTGGGTCGAGACCCTTCTTCAAACTGATGTGAGGGTGCAGGGGGTGGGAAGAAGAAAGGAAGAGGCGGAGACAGTGGGCTGAGGGAGAGCTGGGAAGCAGAGGAGAAATCAGGGACTACCTGAAATTGGAGGTCAATTTTCATACCACTGGGGTGTAAACTGCCCAAGCAAAATATGAGGTGCTGCTCCTCCAATTTACAGTGGGCCTCACTTTGGCCATGGAGGAGGCCCAGGACAGAAAAGTCAGATTCGGAATGGGAGGTGGAGTTGAAGTGCTGAGCCACCGGGAAATCAGGTTGGTTATTGCGAACCGAGCGGAGGTATTGGGCAAAGCGATCACCAAGCCAATGCTTGGTTTCACCGATGTAGAGCAACTGACACCTAGAGCAGCGGATGCAATAGATGAGGTTGGAGGAGGTGCAAGTGAACCTCTGCCGCACCTGGAAAGACTGCTTGGGTCCTTGAATGGAGTCAAGGGGGGAGGTAAAGCGACAAGTGTAGCATTTCTTGCGGTTGCATGGGAAAGTGCCAGGAGAGGGGGTGGTTTGGGTGGGAAGGGATGAAATGACCAGGGAGTTACGGAAGGAGCGGTCTCTGCGGAAAGCCGACAGGGGAGGAGATTGGAAGATGTGGCCAGTGGTGGGGTCCCGTTGGTAGACAAAGCTTTAGAAAATCAGCGGGTGAGGCAGTATCTATGGAGCGAAGGAATAGGCGATGTTTCGGGTCGAGACCCTTCTTCAGATTGATGTCGGGGGGGGTCGGGAAAAAGAAAGGAAGAGGCGGAGACAGTAGGCTGTGGGAGAGCTGGGAATGGGAGGGGAAGGAGGGAGAAAGCAAGGACTACCTGAAATTGGAGAAGCCAATGTTCATACCGCTGGGGTGTAAACTACCCAAGCAAAATATGAGGTGCTGTTCCTCCAATTTGCGGTGGGCCTCACTCTGGCCGTGGAGGACGCCCAGAACAGAAAGGTCGGATTCGGAATGGGAGGGGGAGTTGAAGTGCTGAGCCACCAGGAGATCAGGTTGGTTATTGCGAACTGAGTGTAGGTGCTGTGCGAAGCGATCGCCAAGCCTGCACTTGGTCTCACTGAGGTTGATCATACGCTGAAAAATCCAACCAGAATTTTTTCTGGAAGTGGAAAGAAATAATAGAAATTGCATTCATTGCAACGTGTAAAAGGAGATGAGATACTGTATTATAATTTTGCTGCATGTCATTGTGGTATATATCATGTCTTGATTGGTGAATATGTTTAGTTTGCGGCTTTATTTGAAGCAGAAATAATATGTGAATGCTTCATTGACCATAATTCCCACTGGTAACTACGCACTTCGTCCGAGCACATTATCGCACGTGTCATGCAAGCCGTCTTAAATGACCACCTAAACTGTCATTTGACAACCTAAAAAGCTGCCGAGGTTGCCCGGCTGGCAACAGGGGAAAAAAGTTAAGTGAGAGCCCTGCTAATGGCCGTAAAATAAGAATCAAGAACCAGAGGACATAAGTTTAACATGAGAGGGGAAAAACTTAATAGGAATCTAAGGGACAGCTTTTTCCACACAGAGGAACAAGCTGCTAGAGGAGGTAGTTGTGACAAGTACTATAACAACATTTAAAAGACATTTGGTCAGGTATATGGACAGGAAAGGTTTAGAGAAGTATGGGTCAAACACGTGCAGGTGCGATTAGCATAGATGGGGCAGATTGGTTCGTATGGGCAAGTTGTGCAACCGCAGGGAAGAAGGATCTCCTGTGGCGTTCTGTCCTGCATCTTGGTGGAACCAGTCTGTTGCAGGTCCCATATGATCTATGCCAGTCCTGATGCTTCACACAAATCTTTTTATACACTCTCTTTACTTCATCAATGAACCTATCACGTTCATTACTTATAGGAGCATAAAGTCTACTCTGCCATTCAATCATGGCTGGTCTATATTTCCCTCTCAACCCCATTATCCTGCCTTCTCCCCATAACCTGAATCAAGAATCTGTCAAGAATCTAGCCTTCTATTCCATCCTCCCTCATGCTAATTTGCACATTTTCTCTTGCATGCCCCTGTGCTGTTTCATATGGCAGTGAGTTTTACTTTCTTAATGACAAACCTTTACCAAAGGTTTCTTATTAGATTTATTAATGACCTGGTTATGACCTCTCCACAAGATGCAATATCTGATTATTTTAGCCAATCGCTACATTATTTTAAAGAATTCTACTTTATTTACTCATGATGCTTTTTTTTTTAGAGGGTGGAGTGACAAATAGAGCTGCTGCCTCATATCCCTGGCAGTTCACGTTCTAGTCTGGCCTTCAGTGCTGTCTATGTGGAGTTTGCATGCTCTCCCTGTGACTGCATGGGTTTCTTCCCAATTCCCAGAGGCATGAGGATCTCTTTCTGTGCTGGATGATTCTATCACTCCAGAAGTGCAGTAACCTGTAGAGTCTCCCCCAGTAATCACTCTATTCCAGCTCCCTTTCCTCTTGCAGTTCAACCCCTGTCCCCTAACCCAGTCAATGAAAAAGACTAGAACAATTACATGATTTTAATGTGGCACCTGAATGAAATATCGGGGTATTTCATGAGTATGGTTTTATTTTTATTATTGTCACTGTACCAAGGTACAGTGAAAAGCTTTGCATTACATGCTCTCCAAATCGATCAGATAACATTGAAATATGGAATGTGCAAGCAGATGAGATTAGTTTTTCTTGGCATCATTTTCGGCGCAGACATGGGCCAAAGGGCCTTCTATTCTCTTGTATAATTCTGTGTTCTATGTTCGCACGTCAGCTTTAGCCATCTTGCAGGGACGAGGTTTGGATTGTATTTGTGACAAATATTACCAAGTGCCAATAGCAGCATCGTGACTTGCAAGCTTCAGCGGGAATCTGGATAATTATTAAAATTTTCACTAAAGTAGTTTTTTGTAGTTCGTAGATTATACACCAGGTGGCAGAATGGACCCATTGTTGATGGGCATACCAGAAGAAAACTCCAATGTTATTCTTTAATATAAACGCCCTTTTTATAAAAAAAATAAATGCCCCTTTTTCTAAAAGTAATAACTAGTTGAATGGGCAAGATGAATGTTGTAATTAAAAATTAAGTAGACCAACTTAATAATGTTTAATTGGGATTGTTTCAGAATTTCCAAGGAATTTCTGGGTTTAGAAGTTTAAGACCAAAAACGTGCCTATCTTTCTCCATTGGCATTTGTACTGGAATGTTTATGCAGGAAACTATTTTTAGGTTTAATTTTATTATTATCACATTTACCTTGGTACAATGAAAAGCTTTTTGTTGCGTGCTATCCCATCATCGAAAAAACTATACACGATTACAGTCAAGCCGTCCACTGTGACAGGATAAAGGGCACAACTTTTATTGTAAGATAGAGACCAATTCAAGATAGCTCGAAGGTCACCAATCAGGTCAATGGGAAGGCAGGACTAATCCAATCATATAATACTATACATAAATACAAGCACGTCAGCCTTGAGTACAATAATTAGAGTTTAGGGGATGATACGGGGTGCAGAATATACTTCTCAGCATTGTGGTGCACCAGTTCCATTGATAACGTCCAGTGTTTGTAATGGGGTTGAGGTAAATTGGACCATGCCCCTGCTTTTGGAAATACCTGTTCAGAAGCCTGATAACAATACAATACAATACAATACAATTATTTATTGTCATTTGAACCTCAAATGAAGTTCAAACAAAATTTGGTTTCTGCAACAAGAAAAGAACCAAGACCCACACCAACACAATTTACACAAACATCCATCACAGTGAATCTCCTCACTGTGACGGAAGGCAAAGTCTTGTCTCTCCCCTGCTCTCCATTCTTCTCCCGATGTTAAAGCCCCCAGCGTGCGATGGCAAGTCCCGTGCCGGGCGATGCAAGGCCCCGCTCCGGGTAATTTTCAACCTCGCAACTCGGGCGGGAGAAGTTGCCGTTGCGGGAGCTCCGAAAAGCAGTCTCCCACCAGGGACCCGCGGGCTCCCGATGTCACCGTCCACCGGACCTGCGGCTGGAGCCTCCGAAGCTCCGGAGTCGGGTGGCAGCCGCACATCACCACAGCTCTCCACAATCCGAACTCGGCCAGCCCCACGATGGTAAGTCCGCAGGCTCCGCGACTGGAGCCCCCAGGTCGTTCCGGTTGGAGGCCGCTCCCAGGTCGTCCCGTTGGAGGCCGCTTCACGGTGCTAGGCCCCAACGACAAAGGAGGCCTGACAGGGAAAAGGTCGGGTCACCTGTTCAGGGAAGAGATTAAAAGTTCTCCCCCCACCGCCCCCCACATATACACAGCGAAAAACAATATAAAAACCACAACAAACTATACATTCAACGGGACAAAAATTAAAATAAAGACAGACGGACTGCAGATGCCGCTGCAAACGTCGGTCGCGCCTCCCAAACACAGACATAATACGGAGGGAAAGAAGCTGTTCCTGTGTCTGGTGATACAAGGCTTTCAAGCATCTGTACTTTCTGCCCAAAAGGAGCAGGGGGGAGAAAGAATGACAGGGGTGGGACGTCTTTGATTATGTTGGCTGCTTTCTGAGGCACTGTGAAGTGTAAATGGTGTAAAAAGTCAATGGTGGGGAGTCTGGTCTGTGTAATGGACTAGCTGCATTTACTACTCTCTGCAATTTCTTGTCCCACTGTATTAAATAAAATGTTGAAATATTTTATTTAAGACTGCAGAGAACTTCCTTTGCATCCCTGACTTGAACTTGCAGATCTTGCATTAGTTTCACAAAATAAGCTGTAGGGACCTATGTTTGCAGCAAGTAAGACCACCACCAGTCTTCAACTTTGCTCATTTTAAGAGCTTCACTACAAACGACCAATTAACCTCCAAGAAATTAGCTGTCACTCTTCATAGTACAGCTGATGAGCTTGTCCTTGCTCATTGGGCTTGCCTTTCTTACAGGGTCCCAGAGTGTTCATATATATGAATCAATTTTGGTGGCAGCCATGTCAGTTGGGCATTGCATGTAGGTTTTGTGGTACCCATTGTTCCCAACCTACAAATTGGAGATGTGCTAATGCTTGATGGTGATTCTTGTAATAGGATTGGAATTACAGTTAGTAATTTTTCAGAATAATTCAATTGTGAAGAATCAAGCTTGTGGTAATTTGGATGAAATATTTTAGTTCTTTCCATTGATTCCTGTTGGAAAATATCTGTGCAGAAAATTTAAGATGGTGCCTTTGCCTTTTGGTTTTCTTGCTTATTGTAGCAATGTCCTTGAATTGTTTAGATTAAAACTGTACAGCTGGCAGTGTCCATCCACCTTTGGTGTATTACTAAATTATTGCAACAAATTTGTAATTAATTATGTATGAAGGAACTGCAGATGCTGGTTTAAACTGAAGATAGACACAAAAAGCTGGAGTAACTCAGCGGGACAAGCAGCATCTCTGGGGAGAAGGAATGGGTGATGTTTCGGGTTGGAAGAAGGGTCTGGACCCGAAACGTCACCCATTCCTTCTCCCCAGAGATGCTGCCTGTCCCGCTGAGTTACTCCAGCTTTTTGTGTCTATCTTTTGTAATTAACATCTTATGAGATTTTTAAATTGTCTTATTTTATATTTTCTTTCAGCAAAGTCATGTGCTTCCATCCTCACTCTGACATCACCTTGCCATTGATGTCCATTTCAGAAATTAGAACCGTGATTGATAAATGGGTGGAACTCATGAAAGAACTGGGAGCAGTGTATCAATGGGTGCAGGTAACAAAAGTTGAAAGCCATTTGTTTATCTCTTAAGTAAAGTTTGAGCTGTATTCCTATAAACTTTCCTCCAAATTGCCAATTCTTAATCCCTGATTTGCATTAAGAAGCAGAATACTTGCACATCTAGGCTCGGGAAATCCTTTACTAAGGTCATTATTTCCATTCAGATGCATCTTTAAAACCTCTTTAATTTCATGTTTGTCTGTTATCTGACAACGTTTGATTGTATCTCTTTATACCGCTCAATGTGAAATGTAGTTAAACAATAGGTGCCATGGTAGAGTTGCTGCCTTACAGCGCCAGACACCTGGGATTGATCATGTGCTGTCTGTGCGGAGTTTGTACATTCTCCTTGTGACAGCGTGGTTTTTCTCTGGGTGCTCCGGTTTCCTCCTACATTCCAAAGATGTGCCGGTTAGTAGGCAATTGGCTTCTGTAAATTGTTCCTAGACTGTAGCATAGAACTAGTGTACAGGTGATTGCTGATCGACGCAGACTCGTTGGGCCGAAGGATCTGTTACTGCGCTGTATCTCTAAACTAAACCCCACTTATACTCATTTGAAGCACTTGAGGCAGTTTGTACATTAAAAATGCTGCTTTTTAAAAAAAAAGTGTTTAATGTTTCCAGAATTGAAGACATTATCAAATTGAGTAAAACATCCAGAAAGTTTTAAAGTATTGATAAACACTTTTTTATTATATGCTGGATATGCAGGATCTATGGAGAGCTATAATTGGGATATGTCTGTGTTGAGGCTTTTCATCTTCTGACTGTGATGCAGATGGTCATAGATTTCAAGAGGTATACAGCATGGAAACAGGCCCTCCGGCCCAACTCATCAATGTCGACTAAGTTAGCTAACCAAGCAAGACATATTTGCCTGCGCATGGCACATGTCCCTCCAAACTTTTCCTGTACCAGTCCAAGTGCTTTCTATCCACATACCCATTTAAATGTCTTGGAAACATTCCATTTTGTACCCACCTTCACCACTTCCGCTGGCACCGCCTCCATTTATGCTCACCCTCTGTGTGGAAAAAAAGTTGTTGCTTGAGTCCCCTTTAAATCTTTCCCCTCTCACCTTAAATCCATGGCTTCTAGTTTTATACTCCCTATTCTGGGGAAAAGATATTCTGTGGATATTCACCTTATCTCTGCCCTTTATGATTTTATAATCTTGATAATATTCATGACATTGATACACACATCAGGTCAGGTATTAGAAACAGCAAAAACATTTGCAAATGTCCTTCTACTCCCAGTTTTTGAAACTGAATGTGAATTCTTTGAAGTGTAATCCAGCTAAAACTGAATGTTTCTATTCCGATACAGTTTATTGTTGGAGTTTTTTTTTTAAAGAATTGGTTTATTCTATCATTTCAGATTTTTGAAAATAAAGGTGCTATGATGGGATGTTCAAACCCACATCCACACTGCCAGGTAAGAATATTGCACAAAATGACTTTGTGAAGGTGGCAAATTGTGATGGGCACTGTACGTTATAAGCATGAAGTGAGCTGATGCTCATCTAATGCACTTTATTGGAAGAAAAACACATTGACCGTTCCATTTCAGTATGGGAAATTTGGACTGAAATCTGCTTTTCTTTCAAAAGTAGATAAATTATTTTTGTTGGAATTCAGATGTGGAATTGGAATAAATTTACCCAAACATTGCAAACCTGCAGCAGTTTGGGTTTTTCTCTATGCTTTGATTATTGAGGTGGATATTGAGAAGGTGAGGTGATGGACTTTCTCCCCGAGCTGCCGCAATCTTCACGTTAGTGATCTTCACACACAATAGTTTAGTTTAGAGATACAGTGCAGAAACAGGCCCTTCGGCCCATCAAGTCCGCACCGACGAGCGATCCCCGCACATTAACACCATCCTACACATTTTAGGGACAATTTTACATTTATACCAAGCCAATTAATCTACAAACCTGTACGTCTTTGGAGTGTGGGAGGAAACCGAAGACCTCAGAGCAAACACACGCAGGTCACAGGGAGAACGTATAAACTTCGTACAGCCGAGCACCGTAGTCAGAATCAAACCTAGGTCTCTGGTGCTGTAAGTCAAGTCAAGTCGCATGTATTTATATAGCACATTTAAAAAACAACTCTCGTTGGCCAAAGTGCTTTACATTTGTTATAAGAATAGCACAACAAAACAAACTACATACATATATACATGTAGCCCTCACTCGGAGGACGTCAGGAAAGGCTTGGGAGTATAGATAAGTCTTTAGTTTTGACTTAAAAAGAGTCGATGGAGGGAGCAGTTCTGATGGGAAAGGGGATGCTGTTCCACAGTCTAGGGGCTGCAACCGCAAAGGCGCGGTCGCCCCTGAGCTTATGCCTAGACAGTAGCAGTAAGGCAGTAACTCTACCACTGTACCCATAACATTAACATTTTCACTAAACTAATACCCCTTGTAGTTCATTGATTTAACACCAGATGGCAGTATGGGCCCATTGTTGATGGGCATACAAGGGAAGTTATTATTTAAAGTAAATGAATTTTTAATAAAAATAAATGCCCTTTTTATAAAAGTATTAACTAGTAGAATGACCAAGATGTTGTAATTAAAATAACATGAAACAACGTAAGTGTGTAGCGTTACAACTGGAGTGATGTTTCTTTGGGAATGTTTCAGAATTTCCAAGGAATTACTGGCGTAACTAAAATTAGCAGCAGAAACGTGTGCCTATATTTCCCCATGGCCATCTTTAGTTGAATGTTTACACATGAAGCAAAGCATTTGTTACAACATGGGAGTAGCAAAATAACTAAGCAAAGTAACTTTAAAGTAATTTGACCATTTCAAATTATTTGCCAGAAGTATTCACAGCAATTCAAAGAAATAAAAGAAAATAACTTGTATACTGTTTATTCCTTAACTTTTTTTAGATTAAATATGACAGCAATTTGCATTGGAATATCATTTTATTTGCTCTCGAATTTTGTTTGCATGACATTTTA
Organism: Malacoraja senta; assembly: GCA_038087875.1. Taxonomy (NCBI): domain Eukaryota; kingdom Metazoa; phylum Chordata; class Chondrichthyes; order Rajiformes; family Rajidae; genus Malacoraja; species Malacoraja senta. Next base: position 366,157,887 of record CM075977.1, read on the forward strand.
ATGTTGTAATAACAAAGAATAGAGAATAATTGTGACACTTCTAATAGTTCTAGAATTTATTTGTTTTAAATATTGCCGATGGTGTTAATACCTTTTTACTTATAACATGCAGTAGTTGGTTCAAACACCAGAGGGAGTCTGTGAGCTTTCTATTAATTATTTGCTGCTAATGACACCTCTTTGGAAATTCACCCACATTTGTGAATACAAATGTGCACCCCAATTTATTTTGGAATTCCTGTGTTGTACTAGCTGAATACTGATCTGAGGTGTTCCAGGGAGTTTCTATTCTTGGGTACTGCAGACGAATGAAGCGGAAATGCAATAAATCGACGAAAACGGACAGACGGCAGAGGACAACGACAAGCAAGAGGAACATTGAGTAATCGATGCTCTAGTTATCAAGTACAAGTATGATGGGTTCAGCTTTTAATGGGCTGAGGTAAAGTGAAGACGGGTAGTGTTACCGAGGAGGGAGTATATGGGATGCTGAAGCTGCATCAATCTGCTTCAGTTGACGGGTTGAAAAAGAGGATGAAGGAACAAATGTTTGTAGCATGTGCAAAATATGTTTTAACAGTGTTTCATTGGAGGGAATTCAGACTTGTCTACATAGACTAAACTCCTTCAAAGTCTTCAATGCCAGCTGAGCGGCAGGAACACTGCTGGTCACTTTTAAAAAAAAAATGAGTTTTTGTTTAGAATGGCTCATAAGGTCATAAGGAATAGGAGTAGAATTAGGCCATTCGAACCATCAAGTCTACTCCGCCATTCAATTATGGCTGATCTATCTCTCCCTCCTAACCCCATTCTCCTGCCTTCTCCCCATAACCTCTGACACCCGTACTGTCTGGATTGGTTTTTGGACTAGTCCATAAAGCCAACTCTGTTAACATTAATACAGGAAACTTAAAGTGTTCCCTTTTCACCTGTCAACTACGTTGCTGTTGGCAGGGTGAAAATAATGGTTTCACGTTTCACAAAATCGTGAAAACATTATACAAAAGGAGTTCGGGAGGATACACTGGGTGCAATTGTCTTTGAGGAAGTCCACATCTGACATGTGGGGGTAGTTTAAAGGCCAGCTGAGCAAAGTTCAGGACTGGTATGTTCTAGTAAGGACGACAGATAAAGGATAGCAAAGTAAAGGAACCTTGGATGACTAAAGTGATGGTAAATTTGGTGAAAAAGAACAAGGAAGTGCATGCAAGGTTTAGGAGGATGGAGGGTTTAGCTTTAACATTTTTTTTACACAGATGGTGGTGAGTGCCAGGAATATGCTGCTGCTGGTGGTGGTGGTGGCAGATGCGACAGTAGCATTTGCAAGGCTTTTGGATAGCCATATGGATTATGTGTAGTAGATAAGCGATGGTCTTGGCATCGTTTTCAGCTCTGACATTGTGTGCCAAAGGGGCTGTTCTTATGCTGTACTGTTCTATGTTCTACGCACATGAACAGAAAACAAAATAAGGAGGTCTGAAGAAGGGTCTTGATCTGAAACATCACCATTCCTTCTATCCAGAGATGCTGCCTGTCCCACTGCGTTACTCCAGCATTTTGTGTCTTATCTAAAACTTCCCAATATACAAGCTCATCTTTCACTGCAATAGTGTGCTTGTTCTTTCCACACAAGGAACATAAATAATTTGGCTATTTCTGCTCAGGTAACTTGATTGCTGGAATGTGAAGTGGCATGCATTCTGTCTTCTGAAATAAAATTCAGACTCTTTCTGTTTGCATGTATGTGTGATGCACCTGGATGTCTTCATGTCAACACAGCCTTCAAGTGCACCTGGATATCATCATACATGGGAAATTACTTACTTCAAAGACTCTAATTTAATTTAACAGTTCCACGTGTAACTTTCTTTGGGTTAGTGTTAAGTTTCCGAGAATATGAGGTACAGAACAGTCACTGAATTTGTCAAAGGAACCTATTCACAATCGTAATAATGGAAGAAGATATGAAATGGAAAAATTTACTAAAAGATTTTGATTTCCTATAAATAAATTTCTTAATTCTAATCATACTAATTAAAAAAAAAAAAGAATATCCCTTGCCATTTTAATTTATCTTTTGAAAAAAAATGCTTAAGTCATCAATCTTTCCACCCAATCTCTAACTTTCCAGAATTTAGTGTAGAGATACAGCACGGATATAGGCCCTTCAGCCCACTGAATCCACGCTGACCATCGATCACCTGTTCACACTAGTTCTATATTATACTACATCCTCATCCAAAGGCCAATTATTCTACAAGTCTGTACGTCTTTGGGGATGTGGGAAGAAACGGGAGCACCCAGAGGAAATCCATGCAGTCAGAGGAAAGTATGCAGAGTCCACACAGACAGCACCAGAGATCAGTATTGAACTTTGGTTTCTGGCGCTGTGAGGGAGCAGCTGTACCAACTGTGCCACGGTGCCATCCACAGGCAGTTTTTCCCATCATAAGGAGAGAAAACAGGATATTTTCTGATGTTTGTGAATGGAATTAAACAATTGCTCAGAAAGTGACGCAGACCATGGTACAAGACGTTCAGCTGCTCGCTGATGCCATTTCCCCAAAATGACCACTTGGTCCTTCTCAGCCAATATAACTAGTTCGCAAGAGCGAGGCAGTAAATGATTGAGCTCTGACCAAATCAGATTGTGATGACTCCCACAAAGTAACATCCCCTTCATGAGCCAGAGTCTGAACATGTTTAGACACATGGGTTGGGCAGTAACTCAGTGGGTTGGGCAGCATCTCTGGATAACATGGGTAGGTGACGTTTTGGGTCAGGACGTTCCCAGTCTGAAACCCGACCTGAATAGTCACCTATACTTGTTCTCCAGAGATGCTGCCTGACCTGCCGAGTTTAGTATAGTTTAGAGATACAGCATGGAAACAGGCCCTTTTGCCCACCGAGTCCGCACGGAGCAGCTATCACCGCACATTAACACTACCCTACACACACTAAGGCCATTTTTTTTTAACATTTACACCAAGCCAATTAACCTACAAACCTGTACGTCTTTGGTGTGTGGGAGGAAACAGAACATCTCGGAGAAAACCCACGCGGGTCATGGGAAGAACGTACAAACTCCGTACAGACAAGCACCCGTAGTCGGGATCGGACCTGGGTCTCCAGCGCTGTAAGGCAGTAGCTCTACCACTACGCCACCATGCCGCCCATACTCCAGCACTTTGTGTCCTCTTGTGTAAACCAACATGTGCAGTTCCTTGTTTCTACGTCTGAACATGTTTGCAGTATAACTTCAGATTATTACAATTGCTGTTCCAGTGCTTCTTTCAATTCAGTGTTTGACCTCTGTTCAAGTACCTGAATGGAAAAACGTAGCTGCTTTCCAGTAGTATACTTTTATTTAAGATCAAGATGTTGCCAATAATTCTCCTTGGTTATATTAGGTTTTCAAATCTCCTCACTACAAATGAACCTATTCAGTTACAGAGAGGTTAATAACCAAGGGCATAGATTTAAAGCAATTGGTAGAAGGATTATAAGGGAATTGAGGAAATCTTTTTTTGCCCTGAGGGTAGTGAGATCTGGATCGCAATGCCTGAAAGACTGGCAGAGGCAAAAGCCCTCATCATTTTTTAAAAAGCTGCTTGAATGGGTATGAGAGTATGGTAAGGTGCAATGCCTTGGGCCAAACGCAGGAAAATGGCACTGGGCTGCAGGCTCTCTTACTGTTCCATGCAGAAACAATGAACCAAATGTCTACCTTCTGAGGTGTAAAACTAACAATTATACTATGAAGTTTCTTTTTTATTTTATGTTAATTTTTCTCAAGGGAGATTTTTTTTCCTTTTAATCATGATTTAGGTGTGGGCTAGTAATTATCTTCCAAATGAACCAAGAATAGCTGATCGGACACAACGAGACTATTACAGCAGCCACGGAGTGCCGATGCTAGTGGAATATGCAAAGTTAGAGTCTCAAAAAAAGGTTTGCTGCTCATTTTTTTAATTGGATTCTACCTATGAATCGCATTTGTCTTTAGAAGTGACTTTGCATGTGCTTTCCCTTCATGTTAAGTCCAAAGGATACTACAGTGTAACAACATTGAGATAACAAGTCAAGTGCTGGTAAAATGGCAGCTTCCATCACTTATTAGACCATTATGTTGTAGAAACATAGAAAATAGCGTAGGTGTAGGAGGAGGCCATTTGGCCCTTCGAGCCAGCACCGCCATTCATTGTGATCATGGCTAATCATCCACAATCAGTAATCCGTGCCTGCCTTCTCCCCATATCCATTGATTCCGCTAGCCCCTTGAGCTCTATCTTACTCTCTTTTAAATTCATCCAGTGAATTGGCCTCTGCTGCCTTCTGTGGCAGAGAATTCCACAAATTCACAACTCTCTGGGTAAAGCTTTTTCTCATCTCAGTTTTAAATGGCTTCCCTTTTATGCTTAGACGGTGGCCCCTGGTTCTGGACTCCCCTAACATTGGGAACATTTTTCCTGCATCTAGCTTGTCCAGTTCTTTTATAATTTTATATGTTTCTATAAGATCCCTCTCATCCTTCTAAATTCCAGTGAATACAAGCCCAGTCTTTCCAATCTTTCCTCATATGACAGTCCCGCCATCCTGGGGATTAACCTCGTGAACCTCTGCTGCACTGCCTCAATAGCAAGGATGTCCTATCTCAAATTAGGAGACCAAAACTGCGCACAATACCCCAGATGTGGTCTCACCAGGGCCCTGCACAACTGCAGAAGGATTTCTTTACTCATCTACTCAAATCCTCTCGTTATGAAGGCCAACATGCCATTAGCTTTCTTCACTGCCTGCTGTACCTGCATGTTAACTTTCAGTGTCTGGTGATTTAACAATGCTTGTAAATTGTTGTATTGTTTGCCATTAGTCTTTGCAGGCATGTTACTGCACTGCATATGTTTGTCCAGACCAAATAGAAGATGCTGTAATCTTCTGAACTGAGCTTTTGATTTACACCTCTTTCTATTTCCACTGTTTTTTTAATTTATAAAAATCGTTTAGCTGACAACAAAAAAAACAATTTGAATCACTGGGTGAGTGGCTTTTTCTTGGGTATTCTTGCAGCATAAATGGGTACTAAAGGATACCCCTATATTGCATGGGCCCAGTTTCCACATCCTATTCTGTGAAAGCTACAATACACTTTCGGCCGCTCAGTTTCTCCAGCATTTTTTGTCTACTTTCACCCGCTGAGTTTCTCCAGCATTTTTTGTCTACACTCGCCCGCTGAGTTTCTCCAGCATTTTTTGTCTACTTTCGATTTTTCCAACATCTGCAGTTCCTTATTAAACATACTCTTTCGGCTATCCGTCGCCATTGATGCAATGCATTTGGAGAGCTCATTCAAAGGCAGTGCTGTATTTTTCTTTGCTTCCCCACCTCTGGGTGATGCTGACTTTAATGTTGCTTTAAGCCTATGCGAATCTCGGATCAGTATTTTCTTTGAAAGAGAAAAACTGCTTCTATACTATCACCACACTTATAACTTAATTAACTTGCTTCTAACTTTTTTTTCAACATAAACTAGCTATTAACAGACGTGGTCATGATTTAGCACCCGAAATGCTGGCTGCATACTATCCTGTGTTCAATCAGAAACGAACCACTAATTAGAATGGACTGATCACTTCTATAATTGGATAATGGTTTTCTCTCTGAACAAGCTAGCAACAACGTAATGTGGTCATCTGATCCACTCATTTAGCTCCATTTTCACAGTAGAAATAACATAGTTATGATAACACGATAGAGACTTGCTGCATGTTGTTCACGGCAGGGGCCCAGTTTTAATGGACAAAATGAAAAATGCATGAAGAATACTTTAGATTCATTTACCATCACATTCTCAGTTGATTGCAGAAAACCAAAGGCACATATTTCAACCACGGGACATTTTATTTCATATTAAAATACTCTTCAGAATTTCAGCTGCAGTGTTGTGCATGGAGCAGGGTTACAATTTATTAAAGAAGATTGAATTGTGAGTGAAGGTATTAGTTTTTGAATGATCTTCTGGAAGTGTATACTGCTCCTAGATATCTGCCATTCAAATAGATTCAGACAATTTATTTCACCCAACTATTACTGTTCAAAGGATGATACAGCTGGGAAAAATAAAGGTTTATGTTCAAACGATGTATCCCATGCACCTAATCAATCAAACTAAAAATAGGTCTTGCTTAAAACACTCGGGTCAAGCAGCATAGGTGGAAAGAGAAACAGTAAACATTTGGTCTGAGACCCATCGCCGGTTTTAAGCTTTAAAAAAAATCAAGAAATGAGTTTCCTTTTACAATCATGTGGGCAATTCTCAACTCGGTTCATGAAATTTATAAAGAGTGGTCCATTATTACCTGTCACCCAAGGTCGTGTTGTGATGGTGTGGGTATAGCCAGACATTAATTAGGGGTTTGTTTTTGTGCAATTAATCAAGGAAAATTAGGACACAAAGTGCTGGAGTAACTCAGTGGGTCTGGTACCTTTTTTTGTAAACCAGCATTTGCAATTCCTTGCTTCTACATGAAAAATTAGGCGTAAATTATATGTGTTCACAACATTACATGCATATAACCTGGATCTTTTTGCATAGTTTCACAAAGGACCGGACAGTATTTTAATAGCCTCTCACTATGCAAGGTGTCGCTCCATAAATGTACTCAGGCACTCGCTAATTTCTTGTTAAAAAAGATTCCTGGCCAGTCATTTTGTGCACTGGTAAATCAGTGTGTACTCATTCATATGTCCCCTAACTAAATCTGGAGCTAAGATAAAAATTGATTGAGAGGTTGACAGGATCCCTACTTTGTTCAACACTTGTACTTCTTCCATGTCCATTAATTAATAATCAATATGCAGAAGACTCCATATGTTGAAACTTATGGGAAGGTTTATGATGATCACCCATTTGCGTGAGGTTAAAGCAATGCAAATTGTCCAGTAATTTAGGATGGGGTATCACTTTCTTGCTATAAATTGCTGGATGATTTACACACTAATTATGGTGTGCACTTTAATCTGTGATATGAAGTCCAGATTTAGTTCCCGAAGTACTGGCCTATTATGGTTCTGTGCTCAGTCAGAAATTGCTAACTAATTGGAACAGACGGGTTACTTCTGTAATTGGCTACATTGTAACCTTACTCGCTGTTTGACTTTGCTGCTGAAATGCAAGAACACTTTTGTATTGGAAACTAAATATTCGAAAGATTTGCTGATGGAATGTGTGCCTTTACCTTCTTTCAGTCATAGATGTGACTGAATGAATCCAAGGTTTTCTTTGTTTCTTCACCCATGCGTATGAATCGTGCTATTACAATGAACAAACTGCATTGAGGTGTTATTTTATTTCTTCTTTTAAAGTGGGTGTGATGAATACATGACAATCATGCCAGTTGCTTTGGAGAGAAGACCATTGTCCAATTACGAAATGAGCTCTACATTTCTTAAGGGGAAAAAAGTACTCTCCTCTACAGCTGCAGGAGATGTAGTTGTCCTGTCCTTGCACCTCCTCTCTCATTTCTATCCCAGACCCCAGCAGCCTTTCTATGTGAGATCGAGGTTCGTGGTACCTTTCCGAACATTGTTGACTGAATTTGGTTCTCTCATTGTGGCCTCCTGCTTTACATTGAGTCCAAGCATGGACCAGGCGACCGTCACGCTCAACATATCCAGTCTGTTTGCTGAGGCCCACTGGGTCTTCTGGATCCGAATCATTTTAATGTCCCTTCCCATTCCCTGACTGACCATTCGAGTGAGACCACACACAAACTGGAGAAACAGCACCACATTCTGCTTGGGTAGTTTACATACAACATACAGTTTACAGTTGTGTAGTTTACATACATTCTCCAACTTCAAGTAATACTTCCTTTATCCCCTATATCCTTTCCATGATCCCACTCCCGCCCCGGTGTATTCCCACCACCTCCCAGTCTCCCCCCCCGCCTCCCCTCAGTCACCCTGATCTTTTGCCTTCCTACATACACTCATCTCTCAACCCCAGTTTCTTGTGTCTGAAGTGCTGGATGAACACAACAGCTCTGGCAGCAGCTGAGGAGTGAATGGACAATTGATGTTTCAGTCAGGACCCTTCTTCAGACTGAAGTTTTTAAAAACATTTAACAAGTATTCATATAGAATAGTGTGAGGATCTAGATTTCATTTAGTGCACTGAATTACAGGCAATTTGTAAATTATATGTCTTGCTGAAACTGTGAAAATCAGTTTGTTCAATAACCGGAGGGGTTTTGGTTGTGACCTATAAGGTAAAGCTTCAGTTGGCTTCATGCCAATCATATTTCGATAAGTAATTAAATGTGTAAATCACTTTAATGTGATTTGACATTAAAAGAATTTGTTAAGTGCAGATAATGATTGATGCTGATGGACCAAATCTGCATTTCGAGCATTTTCTATTTTGATTCTTTTGGCAGTATTTCTGAGATAGCTTAAGGATATTTGGGTAGTGAAGTGATTTTCTGATTTGAGTGGTGATGTAATGCTGAAATCAGGTAGTATGACATTGCCTTGTTGAAAGGTTGGACAAACCAACTGAATCTGGTTATTTGGAAAGTCCAAGACCAAAGTGATTACATGGTACACCGAGTCTTGGTGGGCCATTGTAAGCTTCAGAATTTATTGACTGTTTGCTCTGCGTATCCCTCACCTTGCTCAATACTAACAAAGAGCAAAGTTCATCTTGTGAGCAGAAGTTATATTCTATTTCAATGAGCAGCGTGATGGTCTTTAACCTGTCAGAAGCCACCAACAAATGTATATGGTGAAAAGAAATAAAATATATTACCAGTTGGAACTTGCATAGTGCTGGTTTGGAATAACTCAGTGGGTCAGATGCCATCTCTGGTCCCTACTCAATTTCTGTCTGTGTTCTCCAGTGATGCTGCCTGCTCTTGTCTTGAGTTGCTCCAGCACTTTATGTTCTATGCAAGATTCCAGTACTTGCCGTTTCTTGTTTCACCAGTTGGAACTTGCATCCTGTTTGACCCTAAGATGCTGGACAATACCAAATTAACATAGAACATAAATCGAACAGTATAGCACTGGACCAAGCTCTTCTGCCCACATTGTCTGTGCTGAACATAATGCAAAGACCAACTCTTATCTGCCTGCATATTATCCATAATCCCTGCATATCCACATACCTGCCCAAAAGCCTCTTTACTAGACTTCAGAGATACAGCATGGAAACAGGTCCTTCGGCCCACTGAGTCCATGCTGACCAGTGATCACCCCCATATAAAAGCAATGTTCTACACACTGGGGACAATTTACAATTTTTACCAAAGCCAATTAACCTATTGTATGATTTTGGAGTGTGGGAGGAAACCGAAGCATCCAGAGAAAACCCACGTGGTCACAGGAAGAACATACAAACTCCGTACAGTCGGCACCTGTAGTGCAGAATGGGACCCGAATCTCTGGCGATGTGACGCAGCAACTATACTGTTGCCCCACTGTGCCACCCTCTTAAATGCCTCTATCGTATAAATCCATTTATATGTCACAGGAATAGAATTAGGCTATTTGTCCCATCAAGTCTACTCTACCAATGAATCATGGCTGATCTATCTTTCCCTCTCAATCCCATTCTAATATATTGGCTCTTTAAATCTCTTGGTGCATGCAGAATTACATGTGTTTTTGTCCTATAATTGGTTACATTTAATGATTTCCAGGGGGGATTTTGTAAAAAAAAAAGAAAAAGATTTTCCTGAAATCCAGCTTTCAATCTAGTTTGGAACAAGCAGTTTGAAAGACTGCCTGTGTCGTCGATCCCAGATACAAGTATTTCCTACTGTTTAGGTTTATGGAATCCAACCGGGTCAGTTGCTGTCGATGGATTCATTTTCAGGAAGGCTGATTTACGTATAGTCTTCGTAACCCTAGGTGCTAGCGCATCAGATATAGGCAGGGAGGGTGACATCCTTCCACTGGCAAAGTAGGCATAACTGAATAAAGACCATGTGAATTTTTCTTACTTTTACCAACTTCAAACTTCTCCTCGAATCGTACATCTGAATTGTACATTAACTCAGTCTGCTGATTTTAAGGATGGTTCAAAGAGCTGATGTATTAAATTACAAGTTTTAGAGATGTCACAATAAATCTCCACCAAATACTTACCACTTCCCAGGGAAGCCATTGAACATAATTTAGTTTGAAGATTTGTCAATTAAATAATAATAATGAGAAGGGGAGAAATAGTTAATCATCCTTAAGAAGACCAAGGAGGATGCAAATAGCTACCTTTGTGATCGTGCTTGAAGCAAATCGATGAGTCAATATCATTAAAATGGGGAAAGATGTACTGTTTCAAACAGAGACATTGACTGTGGTTCCCAAAGCTCAACATCAAGGAACTTGAAAAGACATGGGATCAAAAGTGCAAACAGTCTATTGGCATTTATTGTAAACTTAATTTATTTGGAGTATTGTGTGCAGTTCTGTCACGCCATTGCAGGAAGCTTGCGGAGGCTTTGGAAAGGTTGCAGAGGAAGTTTACCAGAATGGTCCCTGGATTAGGGGGAATCATAACTGCTCAAGTTGTGCCTTTGATGGAGAGGTAATGGACTTGGCAGATACTATTCTTGGGATATGACATGTTCTATGCCTTGTTGGAGGTCAGACAAAATAAGAAAAGGTGATGGAAGGATGGACATTTTACACTTTATTTTGGTTCTGAAAATAAATGTTGGTTCATGAGCACTGAAGGTGATGTATGAAAGGTTTTTTAATGATACGTTATTGTCACAGAATAAAGGTATGGTGCTGATTTTGATTAGGACAATAGATCTTTCAAATTATGTGGAATTTAGCCAGACGATTGATGGGGAAGTTGAATTTTTGTGAGGTGTTAAAGGTTTGTAGCAGATGGACTTGGGCACAGGCATAGACGAATAATATTACAGTGGCTCAATTAGGTCATACTGAAGATGGAGTGAGTGTCGATTGGTAAGTTCAGCTGAGCATCAGTTCAGAGATACAGCGCGGAAACAGGCCCTTCGGCCCACCGGGTCCGTGCCGACCAGTGATCCTTGCACATTAACATTATCCTATACCCACTAGGGACAATTTTTACATTTACCAGGACAATTAACCTACAAACCTGTACGTCTTTGGAGTGTGGGAGGAAACCGAAGATCTCTGAGAAAACCCATGCAGGTCACGGGGAGAATGTACAAACTCCGTACAGACAGCACCCGTAGTCGGGATCGAACCCGGTCTCCGGCGCTGCATTCGCTGTAAGGCAGCAACTCTACCGCTGCACCACCATGACCGCCAGATAAAACTGAATTTATGAACTGTCCCATCTCTATCTCAGTGGGTCGAACTGTGCACGCCTCTGGTTAGCAGTTCGGAAAATGCACCACCAGCGATTTTCCACTTCTCAAGTCAGCTTGTCTCTAAATGATGGACATTTGTATTAAACTTGGAAGCTAGGCAAGCAGCAGTTCAAATATCTGTGCACCCAATCTTTCACTCTTGACCTGTCCTTTTTTTTGCAAATTGCTACTGTTTGGGGTCGAGACCCTGCATTATGGTCCTGATCCAGGTGGGGGGTGGGCGGCGGGGACGGAGTGTCCTAACCCAAAATGTTAACTATCCCTTTGCTTTCCCAGATGTTGCTGAGTTCCTCCATCAGTTTTTTTGCTCTAGATTCTCGCATCTGCAGTCCCTTGTGTTTCTGTATGACAATAACTGGGAGGCCAGATGCTTAGTCTCATTCATTAGAGCAGGCGTTGTTGACCTTGAGTAAAAAGATAAGTGCATGCAGATCTGATTTTTCTCTATTTTACCATTACCAGTTAATTAATTTCTTTGTGTAGTGAATATCTTAGGAATATGTACATGTTATAATTGTTATTAATGTTGTAGTAATTATTTAAATCTGTTTGATAACGACTATAACAGCATTTAAAAGTTATTTGGACAGGTACATGGATAAGAAATGTTTAGAAGGATATGGGCAAAATATGGGCAGGTGGGACTAGTGTGGGTGGGGATCTTGGTCGGCAGGGGTAGGTTCGGCCGAAGGGCCTATTTCCATGCTGTATGATTCTAATCAGACACGTAAAAAGTTTAAATTCTTTTGACAGCCACAGCAATCAAAAGGTCCTTGGGGCATTGTGGAGATGGGATCTGATGCTGGAGACCTGGTTGCTGTCTCCTCTTCCTATTTGGAATGCTGACAGTCTTTCCAGGTCATTTGATATGAGGCATGATGTAGCTTATAGCTAGGGAGGGGATTGAATCTGTTTCTAGGGAATGGTTATTTCTATGCTTTGAATATTTAATTGGAACTTTCTGCACGATTGAATTCTGGCTCTTGGGCTGAAATTTGGCTGCAGTGAAAAAGATGAATTGGGTATAATGTGATATTTAGCATTGACTTTTCAGCTAGTGCTGTCAAAGGGACCCCCATAGATTAAGAAAACATTTGGAAAGTATCAAAGTACGTGTTTGTGCAAGAAAACAAAATATTGAAGGAAGTCGGAGTCTGAAGAAGAGTCCTGACTCGAAAAGCTGTCTGTCCATTTCCCTGCACAGATGCTGCCTGGCTTGCTGAATTCTTCCAGCACTTTGTTTTTTTGCTGAAGATTCTAGCATCTGCAGTCTCTTTTTTCTCTGAGTATGAGTTAGTGCTCTTCATCCGTTAGGTATTTAAAATCACTGCATTTCTCACAAATGCTACTTCAGCAAAGCTATGTTCCCTTGAATTAGTTGAGTTTGGACCCTGTCAACTGATCAATTTCAATACTTCAGAGTGACTTGTGAAATTTGGTGCCAAATTATTTGCAATTTAAGTAAAGTTCTGCTAATTCTTTCCTTCCTACAATTTATCCAGCTGCATCAACTGATCAACAGCTAAATTACATCACCAGTGGTGACTTTGTTCCTGTCGTGGAGGGATACAGTGCAGAAACAAGCCCTTTGTCCCATAACTCTGTACTGATCGTCAACCACTAATTCAAACAAATCCAATTTTAATCTGATTCTTCCAACGAGGACTGTCTTATGAGGAAAGATTGGAAAGGCTGGGCTTATTCAATTCAAGATGGCGAATGTGCAGGAGTGGGTGCCGTTTGTATGGGTGCCTGGCTGCAGTCCATCCTCTATTTCTTTTATTGTCTAAACATTTTTTTGGGGAGTCTATTCTTTCTATGTGGGGGGTGGGGGGGGGGGGAAACTGTTTTAACCCCAGTCCGACCTGGTCGAAGATGCGGTTTTCCTCCAATTCGCGTCTCCAATCTCCCCATCCGATCTCCCCATGCGGCCTTCCATCGGGCTGGAGCGGCGTTCCTGTCGGGGACCACAGCTTCGGCGGCACAGCGCTGGGACACCAACAAGGAGCGGGCGATGCCTTGCCAGGTCGCCGCTGTGACCGCCGACCACCAACATCGAGCATCTGTGGTCTGCGGTCTGCGGTTTGAGGGCAACCCGCCGCGGGCGGGCGGCGCTGGATCAAAAACACCGCAGAGTCGAAGCTCCAACCGGCGCGGCCTGAAGTCCACGGGGAAGGAGCAGCCGCTCCAGACACTTCAAGGCCGCTGAGGACTTTTCCACCCGATGCCGGTGTTCCAGCTTCCCGGCGGGTGGGCCTATAATCATCGGGCTGCCGTTGCGGTGGCCTCAAACTGGCCCCGACCTTGGGTGGACTAGGAGGAGGAGGAGGACTGGACATTTTAGTGCCTTCCCTCACAGTGGAGAGTGTAGATTCTGCTGTGGGGGGATGAGAAAATCATGTTTTACACAGAGAGTGGTGAATCTGTGGAATTATCTGCCACAGAAGGTAGTTGAGGCCAGTTCATTGGCTATATTTAAGAGGGAGTTAGAAGTGGCCCTTGTGGCTAAAGGGATCAGGGGGTATGGAGAGAAGGCAGGGATGGGATACTGAGTTGGATGATCAGCCATGATCATATCGAATGGCGGTGCAGGCTCGAAGGGCCGAATGGCCTACTCCTGCACCTATTTTCTATGTTTCTATGATGTTCGTGTTGAATCTCTTATAGTGTGTTGTGTCATTTTTTTTCTACCTCTTTTTATTATTTATATGGATAATTTTCTCTGTAAAGCACTTTGGCTTCTTTGATTGAAATTGATTGAAAAGTGCTATATAAATAAATTTACTTTTTACTTTACTTTATATTCACTGAACTTTAGAAGGATGAGAGGGTATCTTATAGAAACATATAAATTATCAAAGGACTGGACACGCTAGATGCAGGAACATTTTTCCCAATGTTGTGGGAATCCAGAACCAGGTGCCACAGTTTAAGAATAATGGGGAGACCATTTAGAAATGAAATGAGGAAAATCTTTTTCATCCAGAGTTGTGAATCTGTGGAATTCTCTGCCACAGAATTCACTGATTCACTGATTCACAGGCCAATTCACTGGATGCATTTAAAAGAGTTGGATAGAGCTCTTGGGGCTAGTGGAATCAAGGGGTATGGGGAGAAAGCAGGCACGGGTTACTGATTGTGGATGATCAGCCATGATCACAATGAATGGTGGTGTGGGCTCGAAGGGCCGAATAGCCTCCTCCTGCACCTATTTTCTATGTTTCCTACATTTGATCACCTCAACGGGTTGGGTTATTGCAACCTTCACGTGGTCCGTCCTGTTTCGACGAATGCAATCAACCTGGCGTGCACAATCAAATAAGATCAAATAGAACAAGTTGTCCTACAACTTTAGGCTGTGCACGCCATACGCAAGAAGAAGAAGAAGATCACCTCACCCCAAATTCCACCATTCACCTAGACATGGGGGAAATGTGCAGTGGCCACTTAACTTACAGAGCCCCACATCTTTGGGGTACGGTGGAAACTGGAGCAGTTGGTGGAAACCCATACCATGGAAGAGGTTTTTTTTGTTGCATCTATTTAAAGTCTCCTACCTTTTGCTGTTGTTTTCTTCCAGTAAAATTATCTCCAGCTGCAT
>CM075977.1:366173056-366215043 GCA_038087875.1 Malacoraja senta
ACAGTAAGAGTGAAGGTCAAGGAGAAAAACAAAAAGTAACAAGCGTCAATCAATTTTTTTGTTTTAGAAAGCATTGTGTTGACATACTGTGGGGAGGTGTGAAATTAAAGCTGAAATGGTGAAAACAATGCACTACACTTCAGAAGTGTAACGCACTGGCACTATTATGTAGTGCATCCCAGTGTGGATGCATGTTTGGGGAGACTTCCTTGTAAGTGAAGAGTATGTTGCAATGCCTCTTTGAGCATGGGTGTTCTTGTTTCCTCTGCATTCGAGTTAGTGTTCATATTGTGATTCAATTAGACAAGAGTTAAGGGATTTGCAGCAATGTAACATTGCCTCAGATTGCCTGGAACATCCAGTCTGCATGAATGGTAAAGGACTGAAATGTAAAAGATGTTTTGGAGCAAGGGGGAACTGTACAAAAGGGACGGTTGCATCTTAACAGGTGGGGACCAGCATTCTGGCAGGCAGGTTAAAACCACTGCTACACGGGTGGTTTTAAACTGAATAAGGGGGGTGGGGTGTCAAATGGAATAGTCGAGGACGGAGTTAAAAGGAAAGAGAGTAAAGGGATGGTTAATTACCCCAGAATTAACGGGAAAGGAAGCTCACAAAGGGATAGGAGAGTATGGCCAAGTGTAATAGGGATCGATGTGAAAGGTGAGATGCGTAAGGAATTAAAAGTATTGTATATGAATGCGCGAAGTATAAGAAGTAAAGTAGATGGGCTTGAGGCTCAGTTAGAGGTTGGTAAATATGACATTGTGGGGATTACTGAGACGTGGCTGCAGGAGGATCGGGCCTGGGAACTTAATATTCAGGGTTATACATCCTATAGAAAGGACAGGCAGGTGGGCAGAGGAGAGGGGGGGTAGCTCTGCTGGTGAGGGATGGAATTCAGTCCCTTGCAAGGGAAGACATAGGGACTGACGAGGTAGAGTCACTGTGGATTGAGTTGAGGAATTGTAAAGGCAAGAAGACACTAATTGGTGTTATTTACAGACCCCCCAAATAGTAGCCTGGATGTAGGGTGTAAGTTGCAGCAGGAGTTAAAACTGGCACGTAACAAAGGTACTGCCACTGTGGTGATGGGGGATTTCAATATGCAGGTAGACTGGGAAAATCAGGTTGGTTCAGGACCCCAAGAAAGAGAGTTTGTAGAATGCCTCCAAGATGAATTCTTAGAGCAGCTTGTAATGGAGCCGACCAGAGAAAAGGCAATTCTGGATTTAGTGTTGTCCAATGAACCAGCTATGATAAGAGAACTCAAGGTAAAGGAACTGCTTGGAGGTAGTGATCATAATATGATTAGTTTTAATCTGCAATTTGAGAAGGAGAACGTTAAATCGGAAGTGTCAGTGATGCAGTTGACCAAAGGGGACTATGAAGGCATGAGAGGGAAGCTGGCCAAGGTAGACTGGAAAGGGATCCTAGCAGGAATGATGGTGGAACAGCAATGGAATTTCTGGGCATAATCCGGAAGACGCAGGATCATTTCATTCCAAAAAGGAAGAAAGATTCTAAGGGGAGTAGGAGGCAACCGTGGCTGACAAGAGGTTAGGGATAGAATAAAACTAAAAGGAAAGATGTATAACACAGCAAAGAGTAGCTGGAAGCCAGAGGATTGGAAAACTTTCATAGGACAACAGAAGGAAACAAAACGGGCAATACGGGCTGAGAAGATGAAGTACGAAGGGAAGCTGGCCAGGAATATAAAGAAGGACAGTAAAAGCTTCTTTAGATATGTTAAGGGAAAAAGAGTAGCAAAGTCAAATGTGGGTCCCTTGAAGGCAGACACGGGTGAAATTATTATGAGCAACAAGGAAATGGCAGAAGAGTTGAATAGGTACTTCGGATCTGTCTTCACTAAGGAAGACGCAAACAATCTCCCAGATGTACTGGAGGACAGAGGATCTAAGGGGGTAGAGGAACTAAAAGAAATTTTCATTAGGCGAGAAATAGTATTGGGTAGGCTAATGGGACTGAAGGATGATAAATCCCCTGAACCTGATGGTCTGCATCCCAGGGTCCTCAGAGAGGTGGCTCGAGAAATAGTGGACACATTGGTGATCATTTTCCAATGTTCAATAGATTCAGGATCAGTTCCTGTGGATTGGAGGATAGCTAATGTTATCCCACTTTTCATGAAAGGAGCGAGAGAGAAAACGGGGAATTGCAGACCAGTTAGCCTGACTTTGGTGGTGGGCAAGATGCTGGAGTTAATTATTAAAGAGGTAATAATGGGGCATTTGGATAGCAGTAAAAGGATTAGTCCAAGTCAACATGGATTTATGAAAGGGAAATCATGCTTGACTAATCTTCTGGAATTTTTTGAGGATGTGACAAGTAAAATGGATGAAGGGGTGCCAGTGGATGTAGTGTATCTAGACTTTCAGAAAGCCTTTGATAAGGTCCCGCATGGGAGACTGGTGACAAAAATTAGAGCACATGGTATTGGGGGTAGGGTGTTGACGGATAGAAAATTGGTTGGCAGACCGGAAGCAAAGAGTAGGAGTGAACGGGTCCTTTTCAGAATGGCAGGCAGTGGCGAGTGGAGTGCCGCAAGGCTCGGTGTTGGGGCTGCAACTGTTTACCATATATATTAATGATTTGGAAGAGGGAAATTAGGAGCAACACTAGCAAGTTTGTGGATGATACAAAGCTGGGTGGCAGTGTGAACTGTGAAGAGGATGTTAGGATGTTGCAAGGTGACCTGGACAGGTTGAGTGAGTGGGCAGATGCATGGCAGATGCAGTATAATATAGATAAATGTGAGATTATCCACTTCGGCAGCAAAAACAAGGGGGCAGATTATTATCTCAATGGGGTTAGGTGAGGTAAGGGGGTGGTGCAGCAAGACCTGGGCGTCCTTGTACACCGGTCACTGAAAGTTGGCTTACAGGTACAGCAGGCAGTGAAGAAAGCTAATGGAATGTTGGCCTTCATAACAAGAGGATTTCAGTATAGGAGTAAAGAGGTTCTTCTGCAGTTGTATAGGGTTCTGGTGAGACCACATCTGGAGTATTGTGTACAGTTTTGGTCTCCTAATTTGAGGAAGGACATCCTTGTGATTGAGGCAGTGCAGCGTAGGTTCACGAGATTGATCCCTGGGATAGCGGGACTGTCATACGAGGAAAGATTGAAAAGACTAGGCCTGTATTCACTGGAGTTTAGAAGGATGAGGGGGTATCTTATAGAAACATATAAAATTATAAAAGGACTAGACAAGCTAGATGCAGGAAAATTTTCCCCAATGTTGAGCGAGTCAAGAACCAGGGGCCACAGTCTTAAAATAGGGGGGAGGTCATTTAGGACTGAGGTGAGAATTTTTTTTTTCACCCAGAGAGTTGTGAATTTATGGAATTCCCTGCCACAGAGGGCAGTGGAGGCCAAGTCACTGGATGGATTTAAGAGAGAGTTAGATAGAGCTCTAGGGGCTAGTGGAGTCAAGGGATATGGGGAGAAGGCAGGCACGGGTTATTGATAGGGGACGATCAACCATGATCACAATGAACGGCGGTGCAGGCTCGAAGGGCCGAATGGCCTCCTCCTGCACCTATTTTCTATGTTTCTATGTTTCTATAACAAAGATGTTGCCTGACAAATAATGCCTCTTTGGATTTGCATTTGTGCAAATATTATATGTGCTCTAATGATGAACTCATCTGAAGTTTTGAAACCCATTTGAAGTTCTTCCCATCCAACCCCTTACCCATTCCCCAACCTCCTGAGAAAAAAGAGTAGTGGGTTAGGAAGACCCAGTCTTACAATCTAACCATACGGAAGACTGACATTAAGACTTGTTGCCATTCATTAAATTAGGGGTTAACTTTTAGAGACAATGCAATCGTTGCAACAAAAACATTTGAGTTTTGCTGAAGTTCACATTAAATCATTCAATTTTTGAGTGCATACTGAAAATGTATTTAAGCATATGAGGCATTAGACATTGTGACTATTCTGAAAGGAGATGTTCAACAAAGATGGTTCTCCAATCTCTACTTGGTCTGTTGATGCGCAAGGGCTGTGAAGATTTAATGCAAGGTTGGAGGAATTCTTGGTATATAACTGATTCAAGAGAAAAATGCTTATTTGTTCCTTGAATGATTGGAATAGCCTAGTTTTATATTACGTGTAGGAAGGAGCAGCAGATAGACAAAATGCTGGATCAAGCAGCATCTCTGGAGAAAAGGAATAGGTGACATTTCAGGTTGAGACCTTTCTTCAGACTGAAAGATAGAGGGGGTGGGATTTGAGGGGAGGGGGGGACTGGAGGCGAGAAAAGGCCAGAACATATCAGGACAGGCAACAGATGACCTCGGGAAGAGTGGTCCATTGTTGGCTGGGGAAGATGTGCTAAGGAGAGCGATGCATGGATGCAAACAGTGGAACCAGTGGGACGACTAGGGGAAAGGTGGGGGAGATAAGGGGGGGGGGGCAGGGAATGCAGGCGTTACTTGAAATTGAGGAATCAGTATTCATACCACTGGGTTGTAAGATGCCCGTGAAATATGAGGTGCCGTTACTTCAATTTGTGTGTGGCCCCACTGACAGTGGAGGAGGCCCAGGACAGAAAAGTCAGATTGGGGAGGGGAGTTAATGTTGGTTTTACATTAATATTAGTTGTAAAAGAACATCCCAAAAGTCAAGGTAATAGAGGAATAAACAAGGGGATTAATTGCAGATGTGTGATGGAGTCTCCAATCCAAGATTGCCTTGCATTTGTGGTTAATTAGCTCCTGGATCTCCTGATCATTCCCAACAAATCAGTGCTGGTGTTTCCTGTTAATGAAGCCATGTGTCCCTTCACAAGTGCAAATTTCAGCAGACTTAGGTGAGTGTAAAAATTGTGGATGTTCTATGGGCACAGATAGTTATCTCTGATATGCTGTTTGAAAAGATCTTGCTTCTCTGGAAGGTGGACAAAAGTGCTGGAGAAACTCAGCGGGTGCGGCAGCATCTATGGAGCGAAGGAAATAGGCAACGTTTCGGGCCGAACCCCTTCTTCAGACTGAAGACCTCTGGAGACCTTCAACACTGATTTTGTTGTAGTAATGTTTACTGCTGCCTTGGGGCAAGCTTGCTGGAGATAATAGAGCAGGGATGAGTTGGCAGCAGTGTTCGGCAAGCAGTGAGCATTGGGAAGCTCATATTTTCATAATGTACCAAGTCTTTAAATACTGAAGCCTAAAAAATAAGTTACATATTGTGTGTGTTCCAGCTGGGCTCTATTCAATTCTTAATTTTCTGAATAAAAACATTGTTTCCTATCAGTTTGTCATCTGCAATAGTCCGTGGATCCACGTCATCTTCATGTGACTTGGAAAGTGTGGTGGCAAGTTGTGATTCAGCTTACCAGCCCGTGAGGTGAAGGTAGCAATGGCATATTTATGAAAGATGAAGATTCATTCATCTGGAATGCAAGAAAATGCAGTAATGGATCAGTGAACCTTGTTGTCATACCTTGAATCTGAAGAAGGGTTTTGGCCCGAAACGTTGCCTATTTCCTTCGCTCCATAGATGCTGCTGCACCCGCTGAGTTTCTCCAGCATTTTTGTGAACCTTGTTGTCATTACTGGCTTCTATAAGTTTACTTGTGGTAACCAAATCACTGATTTGGAAAGCTCATTTGAAGTTAAATGATTGGACATCATTCAGCTGTGGTGTACGCGGTTTTGTGGAGCTGTATTAATGAAAGGGTGAAGTATGGGATTTATGTTCACAGAGCAGGAACAGCATGTCCATTCACATGTATTACGGGCTGCCAAGTTAAAGAATTTCCCTCCTGTTCAGCTTGGCAGCTTAACAAATATGAGTTAGGGCCACCCTCGCCATCAATATTTGTATTTTTTTTAGAATAAATAGCTGCATGTGATCTTCATTCCAGACCTTCCCTTTCCCAAAAGGAAAACAGAGGGAGGAATTGACAACTGGTTAGTTCAAGCATCTTGAGCTAGTTTGTCAGTGATCTTCCATTTCCTGGAATTAATACATTTCCTCAACTTTGGGGAAAGTGGAGATATTCCTTGTCTATCTCTAAGGAATTAATGGAATTAATTAAATAATCCCAGAAGCAAATGTAGAGGCAAAAAATTTGAGGGCATTGTCTTAAAATAAGAAGGGAAGGATTTAAGAGGGACCTTAGGGCCAGCGTTTTCAGTCAGACGCTAGTCCATATCTGGAGTGAGCTACTGGAGGAAGCTGTAGAAGCAGTTCCGATTACAATTTTCAACAGACATTTGGCAGATAAATGGGTAGAAAGGGTTTTGAGGGATATTGGCCAATTGCAAGCAAATTTGATTAGCCCAGAATTACAACTTGGTCAGCATGGACAAATTGTGCTGAAGGACCTGTTACCATGCTAACATAAATCCAAGTACAGCATTCCTTGCATTTTCTTTTCAGATGTCCAGCATCTGCAGATCTTTAATTTTTGCAAGAAACCATATATCTATATTTAAAACAACATTTTCTTGGAAGCAGCTCCATTTGCCTTGTACACATCAACTTAATTAGAAATTCACTTACTCTTGCATCAGTCCAGCATTTCAAGCAAGGCCTTGCAAAGTTCTCTAATGCACTTCTGTGAGCATGATTCCCACCTGCTCAAAAACTGCTATTCAGATATAGGAATTATAACTTGGAGCTAAATATCAAGCAGTTGTAATTTTAATATCTACTGCATGAAGGGGTGGGGAAAGCAGGTTCAAAAAACAACTTTCAAAAGAGAATTGGGTATATACCATTTGTATTTGAAGAAGGGAAAATCATTTAATATTTATGGGGAAAGAACAAAGGAGAGGGGCAATTATTTGCTTTACTCAAAAGGAGCCACAGTATCACAAATAGTCATATAGCATTAAAATAGGCTTTTGGGCCCAACTTGCTCATGCCAATAAAGATGCTTCATCTACACCACTCTCACCTGCACACATTCGGCCCATATCACTTTAAACCTTTCTTATCCATGTACATGTCCAAATGTCTTTTAAAAGTTATTATAGCTTTGCCTCAAATAACTCCTCTGGGAGTTGTCTGTAGAAAGCTTACCTATCCGTGTTCTCCAGGAATGCTGCCTGACTTGCTGAGTTACTCCAGCATTTTGTGTCTTTCCTGACTCCTGTGACAGCTCATTCCATGTAGAATCATAGAGTGATACAGTTTGGGAACAGGCCCTTCGGCCCAACTTGCCCAGACCGCCCAAAGTGTCCCAGCTGCACTAGTTCCACCTGCCTGTGTTTGGCCCATATCTAACTGTTTCTTAAATGTGAATGAATGAATTAATTAATTAATAAGTTTATTGGCTAAGTATGTTCACATACAAGGAGTTTGACTTGGTGCTCAGCTCGCAAGTAACAACACGACTTACAGTAACAATTCAGAATGACGCATAAAACATGACACATTAATAATAAAACATGATAGTTAAAATATGTGAATGAAATATAATACCAGAGCAAAAGGAGGCTACAGACTTGGTTGTTGAGTAGAGCTACTACTCGTGAAAAAAAACTGTTTGTATGGCGGCTTTGGTAGTCCGGAGTCGCCTTCCAGAGGGAAGTGCTTCAAAGAGATTGTGGCCAGGGTGAGAGGGGTCAGAAATAATCTTACCCGCTCGCTTCCTGGCCCTTGCAGTGTACTGTTCGTCAATGGGGGGAAGGTTGCAGCCAACAACCTTCTCAGCTGATCGGACAATTCACTGCAGCCTCCAGATGTCGTGCCTGGTGGCTGAGCCTAAACAGACCATGATGGAAAAGGTGAGGACAGACTCTACGATGGCAGTATAGAATTGGACCATCATTGCCTGTGGCAGATTGTGTTTCCTCAGCTGCCGCAAGAAGTACATCCTCTGTTGTGCCTTTTGAACTGTGGAGTCGATGATGGTCCCCCCATTTCAGGTCCTTGGTGATGATGGTTCCAAGGAACTTAAAAGACTCCACAGATGTGATGTGGTGTTGTTGATGGTGAGGGGAGGGGGATCTCTCCAAAATCTACAATCAATTCCACTGTCTTAAGAACATTGAGCTCCAGGTTGTTGCGATGGCACCAGGATGCCAGCTGTGTCACTTCCTGTCTGTAGGCAGATTCCTCCCCATCCTGGAACTGTCCAATCAGGGTTGTGTCTTCCACAAACTTGAGAAGCTTCACAGAGGAGTCAGTGGAGGTGCAGTCGTTGGTGTAGAGAGAGTAAAGGAGAGGAGTGTGTATGCAGACTTGCGATGCTCATACGCTGAGGGTTTGCGGGTCCGAGATGTGCTTTCCCAGCCTCACATTTTGTTTCCTGTGTGTCAGGAAGTTGGTGATTCACTGACAGAGGGGTTCAGGTACAGTCAACGTGGAGAGTTTGGAGTGTAGTAGCTCTGGCACAATGGTGTTGAATGCCGAGCTAAAATCAACAAGCAGGATCCTTACATAGGTCCCCTGGCGGTCTAGGTGCTGGAGGATGAAGTGCAGGCATAGATTGACTGCGTTATCCACTGATCTATTGGCCCAATATGCAAACTGCAGAGTGTCCAGCAGGGGGTTTGTGATATTTTCAGCTTGGCCTGCACTTTCAAGGGTCTTCATGACTACAGAGGTCAGTGCAACAGGCCTGTAGTCAGTTTGGATAGTCCCTGCCTCAACTACCTCCTCTGGCAGCATGTTCCATACACCCACCACCTTTTATGTGGAAAAGTTACTCCTCAGATTCCTATTAAATCTTTTCCCCTTCACCTTAAACCTATTTCCTCTGGACCTCGATTCGCCTACTCTGGGCAAGAGACTCTGTACATGTACCCGATCTATTCCTATCATAATTTTATACACCTCAACAAGATCACTCATCCTCCTGTGCTCCAAGGAACAGTCCCAGCCTACTCAACCTCTCCCCACAGCTCAGACCCTCTAGCCCTTGCAACATCCTTGTAAATCTTATTTGTACCCTTTCCAGCTTGACAACATCTTTTCTAAAACATGGTGCCAAGAACTGAACACAATACTCTAAATGCAGCTTCACCAGCATCTTATACAACTGCAACATGACCTCCCAATTTCTATTACTCAATACTCTGACCGATGAAGGCCAATGTGCCAAAGGCCTTTTTGACCACCCTATCTGCCTGCGACTCCACCTTCTAGGATCCATGCACCTGCACTCCTAGATCCCTCTGCTTTTCAACACTCCCCAGAGGCCTACCATTCACAGTGTAGGTCCTACCCATGTTAAGGGCCTGTCCTACTTTGGCTATTTTTTAGGTGACAACAGGCAACTAGGCTGTTGCCACATGGTCTCCGGGTGTTGCCTGTATGGTCGTGAGTAGTCTCCTCAGTCGCCCAAAGAGTCGTAGCGTCTTTCTGATCGCCGCTGGATTTTCAACATGTTGAAACATTTTCGGAGGCAGTCGGCAACAGTGGGTTTGATGCCAATGAGCGTAGCTTGACTTCTCCTGACGTAGGTGCTGTCGTAGGTTGTCGCCAGGTGACGTAGGTTGTCGCCAGTGCGACAACCTACTTCGTTTTTTGTTGTTGTTAAAGTAATGATTCTATTTCAAATTTTATGTCGAAGGGAGGTCCAATTGCCGGTTTTTCGGCAACCTGCAATGACTATGACAGTCGCTGGCAGTCGCCTAAAAATAGCCTAAGTGGGACAGGCCTTTTAGACTTCCCAAAATGCAACACCACACATTTCTATGTATTAAATTCCATCAACCATTCCTCAGCCACCCTGGCCAATCGATCAAGATCCTGCTGCAATTTTTCACAACCATCTTCACTATCTGCAACACCACCCACGTTTGTATCATCAGCAAACTTGCTAACCTTGCTGTGTATGTTCTCATCCAAATCATTGATGTAGATGACAAACAGTAACAGGCCCAGCACCAAACCCTGAGGCACACCACTAGACACAAGCCTCCAGTCCGAGAAGCAACCTTCCACCATCACCCTTTGCTTCCTTCTATGAAGCCACCACCCTCTGAGTAAAAAATATGCCTCTCGGGTTCATATTAAATGTTTCCCCTCTCACTTTAAACCTACGTCCTCTGGTCTTGATCCCCTTCCCTCGGTAAAAGATTCTGTGCTTTCACCCTATCTATTCCCCTCATGATTTTTATACACCTCTATAACATTACTTCCTCAGCCTCCTGCACTCCAAGGAATGAAGTCTGTGCTGTATGATTTTGTGATTCTGTGTTTAACGCTTTCCTGGCTTTAAGGAACATAATAGTAAAAAGACGAGATTTACTTATTGCCTGGGTCAATGTGCATGTGCAATCATCCGCATCATAAACACGAAAAACAGGCAGCATTGGAAAAACATTGCCTTGTGGCAGAGGTGTTACAATTACCCTGTAAAACTAGTGAGAGACAGGCGTATTTAGCCAGCAAGCCAACTGAAAATCTTTCTCTAGGACAAATGTGATATAATAAGGATAATCCCAGAGGTAATATATTCAACTGCAGCTGCACACCATTGGTTTCCAAAGAGTGACAATTATTTTATGCCTCCCTCATCTGTCACTCCTCCCGCCTCCCCAATTATAGCAAGATCAGTTGATTTAATTAATATTGTATAATTATTCATGTTCAAGCTAAAATAGGCCCTGTAATCATTATCAAACTAATTGAAGATAATTATTACAAAACCTTAATTGACCTATAATTAGTTCCATCTCATTGGTTGACGTTCCACTGTCTGTACAACATTCTTTCTACATTGTTGTCTTCAATTTATAATATATTTATATTGACATGGATTGACAAAAATAATAAGATTTGGTTTGCCTGTTGTAATTGTTGAGTCCTGTGGTTTTGGGTGATTGTACAAATCACAATAATTTACTGCATAATAGCAAAATCTGCGGATTTTGTCTTTAAACATCTTCCATTTTAAAATATGTATCTATGTTTTGGCAATTTCCTGCAATGGAATACAGGACATAGAACAGTACGGCAGATGAACAGGCCCTTCAGCCCACAATGTCTCTGCCAAACATGATGCCAAGATCAATTTTTATCTGCCTGCACATATCTGCCTGTGTTCTGGGCACTCACCGCTATTTGTGTAAAAAAAC
This sequence comes from Malacoraja senta, assembly GCA_038087875.1. NCBI lineage: Eukaryota > Metazoa > Chordata > Chondrichthyes > Rajiformes > Rajidae > Malacoraja > Malacoraja senta. The sequence continues at coordinate 366,184,117 of CM075977.1, forward strand.
TTCCCATGCACATCTCCTTTAAACTTTGCCCCACTCACATTAAAGTTATGACCTCTAGAATGTCCTGGTATCCTGGTAAAAGGTTTTGGACTATCTACCCTAGCTAGATATCACTTTATATACTTCTACCAGGTTCCTCCACAATCTCCGGTGTTCCAGAGAAATTATCCAAGTATGTTCAACCTCTCGTAACAGAATGATACTTCCTAATCCAGATATCATTCTGTTAAATCTCCTCTTCACCCTTTTCAAAGCTTCCACATTCTTCCTGTAAGGCAACCAAAAATGCACACAATACTCCAAATGCCACCTAAACAAAGTCCTATAAAGCTGCATCATGAATCCTGATTCTTATACTCAACATCTCGATCAATTTCATTAACTTTATCACTAACTTCCAAATATACGAAATACCATATACCTCATCTCCAAACACCTTGATGCCATCCTATTCCCCCCTTGTCCAGTCCCCACCTACATCCAAGATGCCTCACTTGCCCATCAAATCTTCAATAACTTTCAATTTGTCGGCCCCATCTTTACCATGGATGTTCTGTCTCTTTACACCCATCAGCAACGTTTCGAGGTCCTCCGTTCGTCCTTAAACAGAGACCCAATCAATTTCCCTCTATTAACACTCTCCTCCGCCTGGCCGAACTGATCCTCACCCTCAACAACTTACCTTTTGACTCATAAGTGATAGGACCAGAATTAGGCCATTCGGCCCATCAAGTCTACTCCACCATTCAATCATGGCAGATCTATCTCTCCCTGCTAGAGATCTATCAATCTCTGCCTTAAAAATATCCGTTGACCTGGCCTCCACAGCCTTCTGTGGCAATGAATTCCACATTCATTGGATGTGGACTCCTCTCACTTTCTTCAAGTTGAGGGTGTAGCCGTGGGCACTCACATAGGCCCCAGCTATGCCTGCCTTTGTGTTAGTTATGTCAAACTATGCGTGTTCCAAACATACTCTTGCACCATTCCTCAACTCTTTCCCCACCACAATGACAACTGCATCAGGACTGCCTCCTGCACCTGTGCAGAACATGTTAATTTCATTAACTTTATCACTGGATTTAAAACACCGCGGAGCCTGGGATTCGAGACCGCCAGAGTCGGAGCTCCAACCAGCGCGGACTGAGGACTTCGGGTGCCGCGGTCTCCGGGGAGGAAGCGGCCGCTCCAGACATTCGAAGCCGCTGTGGAGTGTTCACCCGACGCTGGAGTTCCATCTTCTCAGCAAGAGGGGCTATAACATCGGACTGGCTGCGGAGGCCACAAATAGGCCCCGACCTCGGGTGGACTATGAGGAGGAGGAGAACTGGACTTTTTGGTGCATTCCCTCACAGAGGATTCTGTTGTGGGGGGACGATTCATGTTGATTCCTATAGTGTACTGTGTCTTTTTTATTTTTTATTTTATATGGATGTATGGAAATCTAATTTCTTCTCTGTAAAGCACTTTGGCTTCAACGTGATTTGATTTAAAAGTGCTATATGAATAAAAATTACTTACTTACTTACTACTTACTAACCCATCTTGCGATACCTCTCTCCCCTTTTCTTAATCTCTCTGTCTCCATCACAGGCTGGAAATCAGTTAAATGCTCTCTATAAGATTGCCTCATAACTTATAATTAGCCAATTTTAAGTAAGAGGTTTTATCAATTGGCACTTCTTACCAGACATTCTTTTCAATGTTACTTCTTGATAAATAAGAAATGTAAATATTTTCAATCTCTGATGCCTTCTCCTTTGGTAACTCTGTTGTTCTCACCATATCTTGGCAAAAACAGCGATTGATCTTATTAATAGAGCTAACTAACTAACTAACTGACAATAGACAATAGAAAATAGGTGCAGGAGTATGCCATTCGGCCCTTTGAGCCAGCACCGCCATTCAATGTGATCATGGCTGATCATCTGCAATCAGTACCCCATTCCTGCCTTCCAGTATCCCCTGACTCCGCTATCTTTAAGAGCCCTATCAAGCTCTCTCTTGAAAGTATCCAGAGAACCGGCCTCCACCGCCCTCTGAGGCGGAGAATTCCACAGACTCACAACTCTCTGTGTGAAATTATTAAAGGCCTGTCTCACGAGTCTGCGGTCATAGGCGGCGAAACGGGAAGAATCTGCCGCCATAGACCGCGCACTCGTGAGAACGTACAATTCCGGGGCCATGCGGCGGTGTTCCCAACACCGCACGGTGCTAAAATAAAACCGGCAATGTCGAAAACTATATACTCACCGCACAACCTCCACCAGTGATGCACGAGTGCGGCACGGCCGCCCGCACGGGCCGCCGCCAGTGTGGCTCGAGCGCCGTGCGTCAAACCTCCACTGCCACAGCCTCCGCCAGTGAGGCACGTGCCTCCGCCAATGAGGCACATGTGCGGCACGGCCGCAGGCACAGCCACCGCTACAGCGCCGCGATCAGGATGGCCGCCGCCACAGCCGCCGCTAGTGAGTCACGTGCGGCGGGCTGACGTCATCGCAGTCGGCCCGCCCTTTTTTTAACTTACCGCAAGCACGTGGGACCCGCCGTGTTTGAATTAACTTGGCCCCCGCGCAGCATCCATGCGGCGCTCCAGTGGATAGGCTCGACGCTCTCGCCGTTGCCGCGCGGTCCCCACTACCGGCGACGCCGCGCTTCACCGCCGATGACCGCAAACAGGTAAGACAGAGCCTTTAGGAACCAAAGATAGGTATGCAACATTCTTGCCAGCAGGGACTATCTTGACTCAACTTATCATTTCTTCAGTGACCTAAGTGCAATTATAAATTGAAAATTCTGAGAACCATTTGTATAGATCCACAAACAACTATTCCATAGCGAAATGTAATGTTGCATGAAGCCATTGTGCCATCAGGTCACTCACAAATGGTAGAACAATAAAAACAGTGTAACTATAAATTTTAAATTGACTTAAATCTTAGCCATCAATTACATATGTAATTCAGGCAGACATCATAGAACATAGAGCATAGAACATAGAACAGTACAGCACAGGAACAGGCCTTTTAGCCCACAATGTTTGTACCAAACATGGTGCCAAGTTAAACTGATCTCATCTGCCTTTACATGATCTATAACGCTCTATTCCCTGCACTTCCATATGGTTATCTAAAACCCGCTTGAACGCCACTATCATATCTGCCTCCACCACCACTCCCTGCCAATGCATTCCAGACACCCACTACTCTCTGTGTAAAAAACAACTTGCCCCGCATATCTCCATGCAGCTTTCCACCTCTCACCATTTAGCTATGCTCTCATATGTTGGACATTTCCACCCTGGGGAAAAAGGGTGAAACATTATGTACACTATGTATGCATTGCATGCTGGTCTTGACAATTCTATATTAAATAACAGTGAGAATATTTCCTGAAAGGTTCGGTTTAATTGAAGGTGAGTGTACTATAATATATTTAACCTCTACCTTGCAAGTGCTGCTTCATCACTAAGGGGTTTATCAAATCCTTGCTTCTGTAGATCTATTGATAATTATAAAAGGGGCAGCTCATTAATACTCTATGTATAGTATGTCTTCTTGCAGTCAGTCATACAATGTTTCTCTTATATCTTTTCTCCATGGCAACTCATTTTCTATTTTGTTGAGGTTATCAAGATTATTTTACTAATGAATATTGCTTCCGTTCCTTTGTAGCTTTGGGTATGCATCAAAGATGCTTTTTACATCATTTTACACTGAAATTTGTTGTACTTTTCTTGACCTTTTCGGGAATTAGCCCCTTATTTCCCACTCAGATTTTATTTCTTCCCACAATATGTAACATTTTAAAATCCAAATTTGGTGTCAATTAACTTGATTTATCTATGCTACTGTTTCCAAAGCGCTGTGGTCTATCCTGGCCCTACTCCTAGGCTATTAATCAACTACACCGATATCCAGAATTTCTGAAGTTTTTATTAATTGCGGATTTTGTACATTTGAAACTTAGATTCCAGCGGTATGAACTGAGAGTTTTTGAGTCTGACACCATTGCAATTTGGCATGGTATTGTTTAGAGAAGTGTTTCTTCCAGCTTACTTAGGATTTTCACATAAATCTAAGAAGAAGGTTTTGACACGCTCTCACCACCTCACTGCCAACGACTGGATACTAGATTTCCTGAGACTCACTATCTCCAGAGGGAGAATTAAATTGTATTGTTACCCCAATAACACAGTGAAAAATGAGGAAAGCTAACCCAGTCATCAACATAGTAAATCAAAGTAATCTATTAATGAATAGGTTACTGCATACTCTTGTGGCAAGGGCCACAGTTTGTATGATAGAAAATGGCTTTAAACATTTAGAAATAAATATTTTGAGCTTACTACCATTTGGCATTGATAAAGTGGCCTAATTCTAGTCAATTTAGATCAATTTTGATTTTGATTTTGAATTTTTCACCAGTATTTTATTAGTTTTCTGAGTTTCACAGATTTCTATGCTCAAAAGCAGAACAACTCTTATTGTTGTTAAATTTCCCGATTGAAGAGAGGCAATTGGCAACATGAGTTTGTTAAGTTGTTCTTTAGTAGTGCAGATTTGGATAGTCCATTGAACTTTTTTTCCACAGCAATTCAGTGATAAACTGATAGGAGCATTGTTGAAAAATAAACAATATTGCATTGAATCAGTTGATATTACAGTTCTTAATTTGATGTACTCTGGTGGTGAAAATAAAAATATGAGGAAACTCCTTGCTTTGCAGCTGATTATTTTTCTTGGTAAGTTGTGAAGAGACCAAATTGGAAAAAGGCCATGGTTAACCTCCACACTGACTAACTGATTTTGTGCAAAGAACCTTTCGTTACAGTGTGATTCTTCAAAAATGCAGATGATTTGGTTTTGTTTGGTATCCAACACTATTATTAAGCAAACCATTTAAAATGTATTTTATTTAAAGCTCTCAGAGAAATTATCAATTAAAAGCATCATTAAAAGAAGACTTTGCTGGTGAGTAAGTGGTACTTCCGTTGGGAGCGCTGGTAAGTGCAAATGATAGAAAGAAAAGGATTGCTGTGTTAATAGAATTTCAGTTTATCACATTTCTTGATTTTGTTAAAACAATTTCCATTGGAATGGTTACTCTGAAGTAGCACTTGCTGAATGGGCAAGTATTTGCAAATAGCAAGATTCCTGAAAGAGGAAGGAAGTGGAGCACCAAAACATCCGGAAATGTGGTGTTGGTTCAATGAGGATTTGTTGGCTGAAAGAGGCAACTTTCAAATTCTGCCTGACTTAGAGGGTATCTTCGATAGGGCGAGGTTGGACAGTCTTTCATTGTTTTCTCTGATATGGATCATGTGGATATGGATCATGTGGATATGGATCATGTGCTGGGTGAGGAGATTACTTTAATTAGGCATCATGTTCAGCACAGACATTTTGGGCCAAAGGGCCTGCTCCTGTGCTTTACTGTTCTATGTTCAATCTTCTATGATCAAAGAGGCTGAGTGGTGACTATGATATCACCACAGTAACAAACATTTGGGTCCTAATGGATCTTAACATTTTGACAAAAAAGGAAGAGTGAAATGTACTTGAGTGGAGATAACTGGATTGTGTCTGATCTTCAAGAGATCCTTTATATAGATTTTAGAGTACTTTAACTTGGTTTTGTGATCACAGAATTGTGCAGGATTGTGATAATCTTGACACTGTGCAGTACAGTAGTTACTGCTGCTGACCTTGTGGGCTGTCCCTGTGGAAACTGCATGTTTCCTCAATGAATGTGTGGGTTTCCTCTGGATGTTCTGGTTTCCTCCCACATGCCTACAATGTTCTGGCAGGTTAATATGTTACCATAAATTACCTGCAACACACAAAGTGCCAGAGGAACTCAGCGGGTCACGCAGCATCTGCAGTTTCTTGTGCCTTTACAATAGTTTACTCCTACATCCAGGTTAATGGTAATAAGAGGTAATGGTGCGTTGATGGGCATGTGTGAGAAATAATAGATTGCAGTTCATACGTTCATAACTTCATAACTTATAGGAGCAAAATTAGGCCATTCGGCCCATCACGTCTACTATGCCATTCAATCAGGGCTGATCTATCTTTACCTCTCAACTACATTCTCCTGCCTTCTCCCCATAGCCCTTACTAATCAAGAAACATTGATCAAGATTGATCCCCTCGGTGCCATTGGCATTGTTAGGATGAATGGTCTCTTGGAATGTTGTTATAAGGTGATTAAAATAATATCTTTTGCAGTTGGATAGCAAAAACAAAGGGAGGTAGACAAAAGTGCTGGAGAAACTCAGCGGGTGAGGCCGCATCTATGGAGCGAAGGATATAGGCAAGGTTTCGGGCCAAACCCCTTCTTCAGACTGATGTTTTTTGTTCAAAAACAAAGGGATACGAACTGCAGTGCCCATGTATCCTTCCCACACATCCCCTGTAAAGGCATACAAGTGGCCTTGAGGCGTTAACTTGATAGTAAGATGAAGGCATCCTAATTTCTTCATTTCTATTTGATACATCTTTATACATTACAGCATTTTTTTTTGTGTATGATTTGTGTATACTAATTATATATGTGATTTAATGTAGACCCTGAACATTATTCCTGGTTGCAAAGAGTTTGAAAGATGTTTACAGGGAGATTTATATTTACATTTAAAGGCTTAGAAAGAAAAGACAGAATTGCACTAAATCGCAATAGAGATTTTTATTTTCAGATGGATGGAGAATTGTTGGACCTAAAATCCTGAGAAGGGAGTGGAAGTTGATTTAATAATTAATTTTAAAAGGTGGATCAGCAGATACTGTGTAACTGAGAAATGTATGGGATTGCAGGTGAAAGATAGGGATGTTTCATGAAGGAGAACTGTTCTGGTTTTGAAGACAACACAATAAGAATGGGTCAACTGCTCTTACAGTATAACATGCTGAAGATTCTGTAATCAGCTGCTATAAATTCAGCATATGTCACAGATAAAACTAGGGTACCTGCAAATAAAAATAAGAACAAGTATCTTTTGAAATCTATAAAGTTATTAAAGTTATATATGAAGGTGCAGCACTCTGGCGCAGCATAGGGAGTGATTTTATAGTGTATAAAATTCTCAAATAATAAATAAAATTACTTTTATGACAAAAGGCTGTCCATTACATCATCTGATGCTATTTGTATGTGTAACATTGCAGTTAGGCATAGTTATTGTGAGTTAGTTGACACTTCCTGAATTAACATTGAACATACAATATCATTAAAGACCTGTGAAGTTTATATCTTGTACTGTTGGTTCCACACTAAATGTGAAATGTATTCGCAAATGGAGCAATCAGGATGTTTTAATGGATTCTGTTTATTATTTCATTGATATAAATGACTTTGAGTGAAGAGTATTTAAGTAACCTATCCAAATTGAAAACTGAACTTTGAGCAACCAGATGAAGACTGCACTTTTAAAATGATGTATTTTCTTCACAAGGGTTATATATGTCCCAATGGATAAAACAATGCAATTTGGTAACAATGCAAGGTGACCTCCAAATTTGGTGACCTCCAAATACAATTCATTCATTTTTATTGAGTTTGCTAAATCTTAAATAGTCTGAGAAGAAATAGATCTTGGCAGTGGCACACCTTTTCAATGCAAGTAGTCACAATCCAACAAGGTTACACTGAGGATCTGTTTTAAATTGTGTAAATATTAAAGCATGCTACAGCCAGTTTAATCTTCAACACACTGGAAAGCCTTCACTTTCAAAATTGTCCGTAACTTTAACTTAAAGGAATAAACATGTAAGTTTATGTTGGTGACTGGCTAAGTACACATCTCTGAAACTTGGGCATGCACAGCCTTGAATTTTCCGATTGTTTGTCAGAAAAATCTGCCTCTCTGCTTCCAGGGGACATTATCAGTGGGCAAACGTCCTCCCAGCAAAGAAACACCGTCAAAATACACGCAAGAAAATGAGTTGCTGTAAGGGTCTAGTGAGGAGCATTGATTGTATTCTAATAATGATGTAGAAACACATCAGGATTAATGACATATTTGACCTTTTTCCAGGAATAAGTCTCCGTTGAAACAATTTAATGTTCTAAGTTTGGGAATCTGTCAGAGTGGCCAAAATGTTACTTTATATTTTATTTGTTTTGGTCACGTTCTTTGGGTGGTTCAGCAGGCCGATTCACTGGCCAATGTGGAACTGGTCCATGCCAACTAGGAAAGTCCCCTGGTTTAATCTCCAGTCTGTGCCACATTGGTTAACCTCACCTGGGATGCTGAATGATACAGCACAACTGAGCTCAGCACCACTGGGTCAGGGAGGGGATAATAATAATAATAATAATAATAATAATAATAAATACTTTATTAATCCCCTCAGGGAAATTCAGAAAAGCAGCATAAGCAGATATAAGCAGAAAAGCAGCGGATAAGCAGCACATGATGCCACACTACTTTTCAATAACTCCTTTCCAAGTGGGACAAATTAAACACAACTGTGATGCCCTCATTGCCAAATGTTTCAATTTCCACGTGAGAAACAGTTTATTTGATGAGCTACAATTGACCTCAATCACAGTCTGGTACGGAAACACTGACAGTCACTCACTACACAGAATACAGCGCATTGTCTCCAAGGCCTCTAGGATCATCAACTCTCCCCTCCCCTCAATCCATTCCATTTACCTCCAACGTACCTCAAAACGGGCAACAAAGATCATCTCGGACCCCTCCCATCCAGCAAACCACCTTTTCCAGTCTCTCCCTTCAGGGAGGCGCCTTAGGTCACTTGCTACAAAATCCACCCGTTTTAAAAACAGTTTCTTCCCCTCAGCAATAAGAACACTTAATTCCCTCCAATAACTTTTTGACTTTGATGTATACAGTGTCTTGTCTATGGTTTTTGTCTGTTCTTTTGCACTATGTATTGTTGGTGAGATTTGTGATTTGTGATGTGCTTTATTATTATTGTTGTTAGTGTCAATGTGCTAAAGCAGTGTACCATCATGTACCGAACCCAATTACCACCAACCCTGGTCGTGTGGCAAATAAAGTTTCTATTCTATTCTATTCTAACAAGTTCTTTGGTGTGAATTACAGATTCCAGGAGAAGAACATTAATGTCGGGGTGATGTATTTATTTGTTGTTGCATGGCCATTTTGTTTCCTGCTTTAGACTTTGATTAATTTTAAGATGAGTTTAATGGAGATGTCTTGAGGACAGTCCATATTCCAGTTGAGGAGGTACTGGACGTCCAAAGTCGTATGAAGGTGAATTAATCATACAGCTCCATCCGAGGATACTGTGGGAAGCTAGAAAGGAAATTGCAGGTCCCCTGGCTGAGATATATGAATCGTTATTAGAAAATGGTGAGGTCCTGGAAGACGGGAGGGTGGCTAATGTTGTGCCTCTATTTAAGAAAGGCTGCAAGGAAAATCCTGGGAGAGTCTTCCGAGGAATAAGATATACATGTATTTAGATAGGCAGGGGATGATTAGAGATAGTCAGCATGGTTTTGTACATGGGAGATCGTGTCTTACGAATCTGATTGAGTTTTTTGAAGAAGTAACCAAACGTTCTCCCTGTGACCGTGTGGGTTTTCTCCGGGTGCTACGGTTTACTCCCACATTCCAAAGATATTGGCTTCTGTAAAAATTATCCCTAGTGTGTAGGATAGAACTAGTATACGGGTTAGTCTTGGTGGGCCGAAGGGCCTGTTTTGGTGGGCCGAAGGGCCTGTTCCCACGCTGCATCTCTAAACTAAACTAAACTAAACAAAAAATGTTGATAAGGGCAAAGCCGTAGATGTTTATGTGGATTTCAGCCAAGCTTGGACTTTATTCCTTGGAGCATGAGGAGTGATTTTATAGAGGTGTGTATGATCATGAGAGGAGATAATGAGAATGCACAAAGTCCTTTACCAGAGTTGAGGTCAAGAACCAGAGGACATAGGTTTAAGGTGAGAGGGGAAAGATTTAATAGGAACATGAGGGGCAACTTTTTCACATCGAATGAGCTGCCAAAGGATATAGTTGAGACAGGGACATTTAAACAACATTTGAACAAAATTTGGACAGATATATGGATAGGAATGGTTTAGGGCAAAATGGGCCACATGGGCAAAATGCGGGCAGGTTGGACTAGTGTAGATGGGGCATCTTGGTCAGCATGGGAAAGTTGAACAAATGGGCCTGTTTCTGTGCTGTATGACTCAATGATTCTAGGAGTTAACAATTGGCATAGGGGAACGGTAAAATGAACATAAAGGTCAAGAACAGGAAAGGGTAAATAATTCCTCAAGTGTTAAAATGTTTTAGCCCATTTGGATCAAGGCCCACGTGGCATTGGGCCTTGATCCAAAGAATGAATAAAAACAAGTAAATGCTTCTGGCAATATCAATCATATTAAAATTTGCTATGGTGTCGTTATGGAAGGTGCAACAAAAATATGAATATTGAGGGAATCCAATTGGAAGTGAGTCAGTAATTTGAATTTGGAATCGCAAAGGAAGTGGATGGAAAAAAATATTGCCCAGGAAAACAGTAAATGAATCATAACGAACTTTCAAGGTGTCATTTGTTTGGGTACAGACCAATGTATTTTCATAATGGATGAAGGGCTTTCCATAGCTAGACCTCCCTCTGGATGACAAATGAAAGAGAAGTTAAAATAAACCAGAGAAAGGTGTCTGACAAATACTGTATTAAGTGGTGAGTACTGTTGAGAACCAGACATTACCCAATGGAAGCCCAATGGCTCCAGTAAAGGCTCATTAAACCATCTGTTCGAAAACCTGCTTTTGCAAAACATTGAAGCCTAATGGTCCAAGATCTTACATTATCAGGAGTGATATATGGTGACTGAGTTGAGATGAACTGAATCCTCTTCTTGGACATACACAAAGTGCTGGAGTAACTCAGCAGGTCGGGCAGCATCTCTGGAGAGAAAGGATGGGTGACGTTCCGGGTCAGGACCCTTCTTCGGATTGTTACAAAGGAGCCTGAAGAAGGGTCCTGACCCAAACTATATCCAAACCTTTTTCTCCAGAGACGCTGCCCGACCCAATGAGTTCAAACTCAAGTACAATAGATAGATAAAAGGGGAAGATACAGAATGCAGAATATAAATGTCAGCATTTTGGTGCATGGTTGTGCATCAGTTCCTTACAGTAGGACCATTCAGAAGCTTAATAACAGAGAAAGCTGTTCCTGAGTCTGGCGGTGTGCATTTTCAGCTTTTATACCTTCTGCCAGATGGGAGCAGGGAGAAGAAGAAATGACTGGGGTGAGACGTCTTTGATTATGTTAGCTGCTTTTCCGAGGCAGTGTGAAGTGTAGATGGAGTCTGCTCTCTGTGATGGACTGGGCTATATCCACAACTCTCTGCAATTTCTTGCAGTCCTGGGCAGAGCTGATCGTGAACCACACTGTGATGCAACCCGACTGTATGCTTTCTATGGTGCATCTGTAGACGTTTGCAAATTTATTATGCTACTGAGTAACATCTCAAGGAAAAAACAATTAATAGCGCATTTAGGTATTTTGGATACAGGGTTTGGGTTATCTGGACTGATGGGCATGAGTTATAAGGAGAGAGTATATAGATTGGGACTGTTTTCTCTCAAGCAAAGGTGGCTGAGGGGTGACCTAGTAGAGATTATAAAATCATGATGCTACATAGAATGGGTAGATAGTCAGAGCTTTTCTCACATGGTTGGGGATTTTGACTAGAAAGGTTTAAAGCGAGAGGGGATAGATTTAAAGGGATTTGAGGGGCATGTTTCTCATACAGAAACCAGTGCATATGTGGAACAAACTTGTGAGACAGGCACATTTACAATGGTTAGAAGACACTTGACAGATACATGGATGGTTCAATGATTAAATAATGCTTTATTGGATAGGAAGGGGTTAAAGGGATATGGGTCAAGCACAGGCAAATAGGACGTTTAGATAGGCATCTTGGGCAGCAAAGACAATTTGGGCAGAAGGATCTGTTTGCGTGCTGCATGACTCTGACTCAATGGCACAAACGATTCAGAATGAAAACTTGTGAGTTGTGCACAATTCCAGTTATCATACTTTATGATGGATGTATGTACCCTTGTTGGATATAGAAGAACTTGCCGCAATACTACCAGGTCTGAGAGACCTCACTTGGAGGATTTAAGACTTCTCTTCTTAACGGCAGAGAGAAATCCACTGGAAGTGATCAAAATTGGTTGAGGTTTTGATAAAGTAAGTTGGGAGAAAGTATTTTATTTGGCAATTGGGTCAGTGAACTGTCATCATAAATTAAAAATAATTGGCAAACAAACTAGAGTGGAATTGTGGAAAAAATGCTTAGTGCATTGAGCTGTACAAATCTGGAACACAGTACTTGAAACAAATTCCAGCAGAGCTTTCACAAGCCAGTGTGACTTGTACTTGAATACAAGCCTGTACAATGGCTGCCTCCATTAGAAACATTTGCCAGACTTTACCCCTACCCCACCACTCTTTCAGCTTTCTCCCCTCTACTACATCAGTCTGAAGAAGGGTCCCAATCCAAAATGTCACTTATCCATGTTCTCCAGAGATGCTACCCACCCTGCTGAGTTGTGCTAGCACTTGTGTCTTTTTTAGCATCATTAAAAAGCTCTTCTGATATATATTTTACCCTATAGCTATTGAGGCTAGATCAATGACAAAGGACAAAGGACAAAGGACATTTATTGTCACATACACCAAATGGTGTAGTGAAATTTGTCTTGCCATGCAGCACAAATAGACACAACATTAAAGAAAGAAATGTAACATAAAACATAAAAACATCCCCCACAATGGTTCCCACTGTGGGGGAAGGCACAAAGTCCAGTCCCCATCCCATGTCCACCCATAGTCTGGCCTATTGAGGCCTCCACAGTCGCCTTCACGGAGGCCCGATGTTCCAGGCCGTTCTCGCCAGGTGATGGTGCTCCGGCGTCGGGAGAATCCTCTCAGCGGCTTGGGACACCTGGAACGGCCGCCTCCTTACTGTAGACCATGGCTTCCGAAGCCAACAGGCCGCGCTGAGTGGAGCTCCAACACTGGCGATCTCCGTGAGAGATCCCAGGCTCCCGATGTAAAGTACAGCACTGCCGCCCGCGGCTGGCCGCTCCACAGACCTGCAGCTCCGCGATGTTTCACCGGCGGTCCCAGCATACCGGAGTTCCAGCGCGGCGACCCGGGCAAGGCATCGCCCGCTCCGCTCCGCGATAGCGCTCCAGCACTGTGCCGCCACCGAAGCCGAGGTCCTGGGCGGTCCCCTCAGGAAACGCCGCTCCAGGCCCGCTGGTAGGCCGCGAGGACGGGTCGAAGGTGCAGCCCGGAGAAAAGCTGCCTCTCCGACCAGGTAGGGACACTGAAAAGTAGTTTCCCCCTTCCCCCCCCCCCCCACCCCACATAAAAAAGAATAGAACTCCTAAAACAAAACAACTAACTAACTAAAAATAAGAAAAAAGATGAAACGGACAGCTGCAGGCTGGGCAGCCATACCACACAGGACGGCGCCCCCTAGGTTTTAGGGGGTGCCGTCCTGAAGGAACGGCGCCCCCTAAAGTTCTGAAGGAAAAACTTCAGAACTGAAAAAGACTGGTCTTTGTGATACTAGATTATTGGAAGATTTATAAACATCCAAATGTCTGCTATCTCTTCATGGTCTGCTCTATGATCCTTTTGCCAGATATAATAGTTTCTCCCTACCTAGTTTACAAAACTTACAATTTTGATTACCACCCTCATGGAAGGCTGATCCACAAGATTAAGATCCAGAAGAGAAGATTAAGATTAAGATCCATCAGAAGAGAAGATTCAGATTAAGATCCATGGCGACGGTAGTTTGGATTCAGAACATCAAAGGCAAAGTGTTGTGATGGAAGGTCTAGGTCTGTGATCAGTGGAGTTGAATTGAAAGATACAGCAAGGAAACATAAATACATAGATACATAGAAAATAGGTGCAGGAGTAGGCCATTCGGCCCTTCGAGCCTGCACCGCCATTCAATATGATCATGGCTGATCATCCAACTCAGTGTCCTGTACCTGCCTTCTCTCCATACCCCCTGATCCCTTTAGCCACAAGGGCCACAACTAACTCCGTCTTAAATATAGCCAATGAACTGGCCTCAACTACCCTCTGTGGCAGAGAGTTCCAGAGATTCACCACTCTCTGTGTGAAAAAGTTTTTCCTCATCTCGGTCTTAAAGGATTTCCCCCTTATCCTTAAGCTGTGACCCCTTGTCCAGGACTTCCCCAACATCGGGAACAATCTTCCTGCATCTAGCCTGTCCAACCCCATAAGAATTTTGTACGTTTCTATAAGATCCCCTCTCAATCTCCTAAATTCTAGCAAGTATAAGCCAAGTCTATCCAGTCTTTCTTCATACGAAAGTCCTGACATCCCAGGAATCAGTCTGGTGAACCTTCTCTGCACTCCCTCTATGGCTATAATGTCCTTCCTCAGATTTGGAGACCAAAACTGTACGCAATACTCCAGGTGTGGTCTCACCAAGACACTGTACAACTGCAGTAGAACCGCCCTGCTCCTATACTCAAATCCTTTTGCTATGAAAGCTAACATACCATATGCTTTCTTCACTGCCTGCTGCACCTGCATGCCTACTTTCAATGACTAGTGTACCATGACACCCAGGTCTCGCTGCATCTCCCCTTTTCCTAATCGGCCACCATTTAGATAATAGTCTGCTTTCCTGTTTTTGCCACCAAAGTGGATAACCTCACATTTATCCACATTATACTGCATCTGCCAAACATTTGCCCACTCACCCAGCCTATCCAAGTCACCTTGCAGCCTCCTAGCATCCTCCTCACAGCTAACACTGCCCCCCAGCTTAGTGTCATCCGCAAACTTGGAGATGTTGCCTTCAATTCCCTCATCCAGTTCATTAATATAAATTGTAAATAGCTGGGGTCCCAGCACTGAGCCTTGCGGTACCCCACTAGTCACTGCCTGCCATTGTGAAAAGGACCCGTTTACTCCTACACTTTGCTTCCTGTTTGCCAGCCAGTTCTCTATCCACATCAATACTGAACCCCCAATACCGTGTGCTTTAAGTTTGTATACTAATCTCTTATGTGGGACCTTGTCGAAAGCCTTCTGAAAGTCCAGATACAACACATCCACTGGTTCTCCCCTATCCACTCTACTAGTTACATCCTTGAAAAATTCTATAAGAGTCGTCAGACATGATTTACCTTTCGTAAATCCATGCTGACTTTGTCCAATGATTTCACCACTTTCCAAATGTGCTGCTATCCCATCGTTAATAACTGACTCTAGCAGAAACTAACAGAAACAGACCCTTCTGCCCACTGAGTCCAGCCTGACCATCGCTAACCGTTCTATGTTATCCTACTTTTGCAGCCGCTCCCTACGCACAATGGACAATGTTGCTTGTGATATCAGACGTATTGTTTTCTCTGGGGTTTCTGATGTTGAGGGGAGACCTGATAGAAGTATGTAATATTAGGGTAGGATAAGATAGGGTAGGATAGGACAGTTTGGATCTTTTGTTCAGGGTGGAAATGTCAAAGACTGGAGACCTTAAAATCAGAGAGAAAATATTTTAAAGTGATGTGTGGGCAAATTGTTAATCCAGGGAGTGATGTGTCCCTGATTTGTGCATCATGTTTTGCACTGATATTGTGGGTCGAAGGACCTGTTCCTGTGCTGCATTGTTCTACATTCTAGGTAAGCTAAGTGACAGTAGCTGTGGCACTATACTTGACCCTCTGCTTCTGCACGACCTGTGGTACTCACATATGGTATGATTTGCCTCGATAGCATACAAGGCAACAATATTCAGTATATCTCGGCACACAAGACAATAATAATTCAATACCAATGTCAATATCAATACCATGGACATTTCATTCACCAAGTCCATGCTGGCCATAGACGGAGTTATTTATTTTACTCCTACATTCCAGTTCTTGGTGTGTTGCTGCCTAATGTGATGGTGTTGATTTTTTTCAAGAACCCCGTCTCAAGATGTTATGCAATTTGCTTATTTATGGTACAGAAAATTGATTATTGGAGCAAAGAGGTTCTAAAGGGTCTAATCTTGATCACATATTCCTTTATCCCTCACCATTTTCTTAATTCTTCATGCTGATAAAATAAGTAGCAATAAACTAAATGTACTTATACCTATCTCACAATCTTTATATATATTCTACTGTGCATGAATTCCTGCCTCAATGAAAACCAGATGGTGGTACGTAAGCAAATCCAAATAGAAAACTATATTTAACCTGTGGAGAGCTAAATCATAATGTTTCATTACTAGTAGGCAGCATAACATAACGATTCAGCAATAATTAGGTCGGATACCTCCAAAATATTGAGCACTAATTGCACTTAGTTGATGGAATAGAAAAGGAGGATTTGTATTGAAATGCGACAGAAGACCATGACAGGTGAGGGATGACCTGACTGAATCCCTCATAACATGTAAAAAATTAAAAGGCTTAATAGGGTAGTCACTATTGACACGGCACACAGATTCATACGTCGTGACTGCTTGCCAAATTAATTAACCTGTTCACTCACTCAGCAAATGTTCCTGTTCTCCTGCCCATTGCCCTTCCTCCATCTTCTCTGCTATCATCACCCAGAGCGCCTAACATTGCTACCTGACACCCCGATTACATCCACCAAACCGATGGAGTGGCCGACTCCATGCTCCAGCTCCTGGGCCCGAACCAGGAGCAACCATCCTGTGAGGAAACATGGGAAACGAGCTGGACTTTAGGTGAGACTGAAATCACAAGGTTTCAAGTCCCGCCCCCACCCCCCCCCCCCCCTTCCCAGCGAACTGTTGGCAAATGTACAAGTTATTGAGAACAAACTCGATGAACTAAAGCTGGCTGTACCTACCTTAGAGAACTGAGGGATTGCTGTGTGCTCTCTTGTACGGTGAAATGGATCAACCCTGCTTCAATCGACTGTGCTGTACATGATACACTGAACGGGTTGCACAGGCAAGGTAAACATTAGTGGATAGACACAAAGTAACACAGCTGGTCAGGCAGCATTTCTGGAGAAAAGGAATAGGTGATGTTTCAGGTCGAAATCCTTCATCAGACCGGGGTCGATAGAGGGGAAGGATAGAGGGGAAGGATAGAGGGGAAGGATAGAGGGGTAGGATAGAGGGGTAGGATAGAGGTGTCTGCTCCCTAATTAATTCTGCATGGTATTTGGACTTGGTGGTCCTGGCGTGCTGCTGCTCTCAGAGCTGGAATTTCTAATGGTGGTGGAATCCCTGGGAATTCACTTTGGATATCCTGACAGGGTTCTTGAGAAACTACACACTGTCACCAAGAACCTTGAAATGATGCATCCCGAGGCCTTGTTATTAGTAGCCGAGAACTTCAATCAGACCAAACACATGAACACGGTGCCAAAATCTATCAGCACGTGTCCTGTTCAACCAGAGGTCCAAACATCTTCATAGAAGTTACACCACCACCAAAGCTGCCTGCAGCTCAAGACCCCGACACACTTTAGTAAATCTGAACACCAGGCAGTGCAGATTTGTGGAGCACATTGGACGTTAATGAAGAAGCATCGGACCTCTCACTCTTCCACTGGATTCGATGCCACAGAAGGCTGTGGAGGCCGTCAGTGGGTATTTTTAAGGCAGAGATAGATAGATTCTTGATTAGTACAGGTGTCAGAGGTTATGGGGAGAATGGGGTTAGGAGGGAGAGATAGATCAGCCATGATTGAATGGCGGAGTAGACGATGGGCCAAATCGCCTAATTCTACTCCTCTCCCTTATGACCTTATGACCTTATGAACTCTATTTTGAAGACTCCACCTACGTTAAGAATACCGCTGTCATCCCAGTGCCAAATGAAAGTATGGTAGTGTGCCTTACATCCACCATCATAATGTGCTTTGACATAGCTCATATTGGAAACATAGAAACATAGAAAATAGGTGCAGGAGTAGGCCATTCAGCCCTTAGAGCCAGCACCGCCATTCAATATGATCATGGCTGATCATCCAAAATCAGTACCCCGTTCCGGCTTTACCCCATATCACTTCATTCCCTTAGCCCTAAGAGCTAAATCTAACTATCTCTTGAAAGCTTCACTGAAGTCAGCCTACGGTCACAACAGGTACACAGCAGATGTCATTTCCATGGCCCTAAGCTCATCTCTGGAACACCTAGATAACAAGGACACAGACATCCGATTTCTATGCCCCAATCAGCATCAATGGTGCTGAAGTGGAAATGGTTGAGTGATTCAAGTCCCTTGGTGATAATATGATCAATAACCTGGCTTGGACTAACCACATTGATGCGACAGCCAAGAAGACACACTCATGCCCCAACTTCTTGAGTGGACTGAGGGAATTTGGCATATCTCCAATGACTGTTACAGCCTTCAACAAATGCACCATAGAAAGTATGTGGGTTGCATCACAGCTTGATTTGGGAACAGCATTACCAAGACCACAATAAGTTGCAGAGAGTAGTAGATTTAGCCCAGTCCATCACAGAGACCAGACTTCCCACCATTGACTCCATCTACATTTCATGCTGCCTCCAAAAGGCAGCAAATATGAATGGTTTTGGCCCGAAACATTGCCTATTTCCTTCGCTCCATAGATGCTGCCGCACCCGCTGAGTTTCTCCAGCATTTTTGCCTACCAGCGGATATAGTCAAAGCTTTGTCCCACCCTGGTCATTTCTTCTTCTCCCTGCTCCCGCCCAGCAGAAGGTACAGAAGCTTAAATGCACGCACCACCAGAGAGAGGAACGGCTTCTTCCCTAGAACTAATGCGCTGCAATACTAATAACTATTTTCTGTCCTCTATATCTTCCCCTTTGCTCTATCATGCTTAACTTGATTGTAATTATGTTGGTACATTTGATCTGTTTGGATAGCATGCAAAACAAAGCTTTTCCCTGCACCTCGGTAGATGTGACAAAGGTAAACCTAAAAATACTTTCTCAGTTCTGGTAAATAGTTCCGAACTATTTAATTCACTTTCCACAGATGTTGACTGATCACTGAATTTACCAGACTTTTCTGTTTTTAGTTCAGATTTACAGAAACTGCAGTTTTTTTATGACTCGCATAACCATATCTAATATTTATAGATATGAGCTTTGAAACTATCTTTAATAAAAATAGTGAACACTGAAAATACTCAACAGATCAGGCATGGAAGACTGTGTTAACATTTTAGCGTATTAGAACTAACGACAGTCCGTTGAACAAAACTGTATCACTTCAGATGCTCAGGTTTTCTAAGAATTTATTTCAGATTTTCAGCAATTTATTTGCATGTCTCAACAATCCTTTGCTCTTTGTGTTGGAGATGATCATACTTTCATTTAGCTGCAAATAGGATTAGCTGCAGTTGCCACTAATCGTACAAGGGTTGTGGGCAATTTAGATGATATCACTTCTTGAGTTCATTAGTTCATAAGTTATAGGAGCAGAATTAAGTCATTCGGCTCATCAAGTCCACTCTGTCATTCAATCATGGCTGATCTATCTTTCCCTCTCGATCCCATTCTCCTGCCTTCTCTCCATAACCTCTGACACCCACACTAATCCAACAATCTTTCAACCTCCGCCTTAAAAATATCCACTGACTTGGCCTCCACAGCCATTCACCACCCTCTGGCTAAAGAAATTCCTCCTCGTCTCCTTTCTAAAGGTAATCTTTAATTTTTAATCTTCAAACATCTTTCTGGGATCTGTTCTTGCTAGTGTTGGGATGCAGGGATTAGCCACTGTAGATGAAATATAAAAGTGGGAGCAGAAATCGCCTCCAGGCCTTGCCAGCTATATTAACCACTTAGTCAGAAAGCTGTGATTGGCAAATTCAGGTATGCTGGGATGCAAATATGGATACATTTTTTAAAGTTTGCTTTAAATGTGATACACGTAGGAACATATTGATTTATGAGTTTCCAAACTGAGTGAGTCAGATATTCTGTTTACATGAATGTGACTATTTCAATTTGCATCAAGCGCATGTGAATTGGATCCATGTGCTGCAAATCAGGTAGATTTACAATCACCTAGCTAAGTCTCTCCTGGCTGGATCAGACAGCTCTCATTTCACAAGGAACATAACCTCCAACCGCATGACAACTGAAAACTAGAAGTTCACAGTTTTCCGCAGAAAGGTCATCACTCATATAAAACCTGCTGTTTTATGCATTTTCCAATAGAAAACAAATGTACGCACTGTTAGTCTTCCAGCTGTTATCACACTCCTTCAGAACTGCCCCGAGGTTAGCCTGTGATTCCTCAGAACAGACAGTGGCAATATGTTAAGGTGACTAAATTGAATAGCACCTGCTACTGGGCGTATGGATTACCAGGAGCAAACAACTATTTTTTTTAGAGATACAGGCCCTTTGGCCCACCGGGTCCGCGCGGACGGCGAGCCCCGCAGACCAACAATATCCTACAACCACTAGGGAAAATTAACATTTATACCAAGCCAATTAATCTACAAACCTGTACGTATTTGGAGTGTGGGAGGAAACTGAAGATCTCGGAGAAAACCCACACTGGTCACGGGGAGAATGTACAAACTCCGTACAGAGAGCACCTGCAGTCAGGATTGAACCCGGGTCTCTGGTGCTGCATTTGCTGTGAAGGGCCTGTCCCACTTTCCCGAGTTACTCACGAATTCTCCCGAGTTTTCCCCTTGATTCAAACTCGGAGAATGTCCGTAACGAGTCCGTAGGAGTCCGTGGATATACCGTAGCGGTTCGTTATGCAGCCGCAGGTACTCGGGGCTATTTTTTTACTTGTGGACATTTTTCATCAGGCCTAAAAAACTTCCCGACTTACCTGATGCCCCGAGTACCTACGGCTGGCGTGACGAGCCGCTATGATATATCTACGGACTCCTACGGCCTCCTACGGACTTGTTACAGACATTCTCCGAGTTTGAATCAAGGGGAAAACTCGGGAGAATTCGTGAGTAACTCGGGAAAGTGGGACAGGCCCTTAAGGCAACAACTTTACCGCTGCGCCTCCGTGACCGCCTGTTGATTACTGTTGATTATATTTCCGGTATTTCTGTTGATTGCATTTCTGGCAACATACCATCTTCATTTTGCCTGTTCATCGGAAGGATTTTTGTCTGCAACAACACTAATCTTGCTCCTCTTTGGGTGTGCATCCGTAGGAGGCTCAAAATCACAATTTGTTAGCACCTGTGATAGCTGGACTGAAATGCTTAGCATTCGCCTGACCTTTCAAAACTTCACCTATCCATGCCTTCCAGACTGCTTGACATGCTGCTTGTTTCCAGCACTTTGTGTCTTTTTTTTGTAAACCAGCATCTGCAGTTCCTGTGTCTCCTCTGTCTTAAAGAAGAGATGCACTGTGTGTTGGAAGGAACTGCAGATGCTGGTTTAAACCAAAGATAGACACAAACAGCTGGAGCAACTCTGCGGGACAGGCAGCATCTCTGGAGAGAAGGAATGGCCGACGTTTCGGGTTGAGACCCTTCTTCAGACTGGTTAGGGATATGGGAAATGAGAAATATAGACAGTGATGTTGAGAGATAAACAACAATGAATGAAAGATATGCAAAAAAGGAATGATGATAAAGGAAACAGGCCCTTATAAGCTGTTTGTAGGGTGAAAATGAGAAGCTAGTGCTTTTTGGTGGGGGAGGGATAGAAAGAGAGGGAATGCCGGGGCTACCTGAAGTGACAGAAATCAATATTCACTGGGCTGTAAGCTGCCCAAGCGAAATATGAGATGCTGTTCCTCCAATTTACGTTAACCCTCAATCTGACAATGGAGACCTAGGACAGAAAGGTGTGAGTAGGAATGAGAAGGAGAATTAAAGTGTCCAGCAACCGGGAGATCAGGTAGGTTCAGTTGGGCTGAGCGAAGGTGTTCTGCGAAACGATCGCCCAGTCTGCGTTTGGTCTCGCCGATGTATAAGAGTCCACATCTTGAACAACAGATGCAGTAGATGAGGTTGGAGGAGGTGGAAGTGAACCTCTGCCTAACCGGAAAGGACTGTCGGGTTCCCTGGACAGAGTCGAGGGAGGAGGTATAGTGACAGGTGTTGAATCTTCTGCGTTTGCAGGGGATATACCTGGGGAGGGGGTGGTTTGAGTGGGAAGGGATGAGTTAACCAGGGAGTTGCAGAGGGAACGGTCTCTGTGGACATCAGAAAGGGGTGGAGATGGGAAAATTTGGCTAGTGGTGGGATCCTGTTGGAGGTGGCGGAAGAGATGCACTGTGACTGAAACAGATGTGCAGAGGGATATTGGGGTCCAAGTACATAGCTCCATGAATGTGGCAAAACAAGTAGATAGAGTGGTAAAGAAGGCATATGGTATGCTTGCCTTCATTGGTCAGAGCAAGAAGTCATGTTGCAGGTTTATAAAACTGGTTAGGCTGTGTTTGGAGTATTGTGTGCGGTTCTGGTTGCCCCATTACAGGAAGGTGCTGGAGAGGGTGCAGAAGTGGTTTACCAAAATGCTTCCTGGATTAGAGGGCAAAGGTATGTTTCCAAGTAAGGAGGGTGTGTGATTTGAGAGGAACTTGGAGGTGGTGTCCATTGAGCTTGCTGCCATTTTCCTTCTTTGTAGCAGAGGTTGCTGGGTTGGGTCTAGATGAGAATCTCTGGCGCTTTTTGTGGATGGTGCACATTTCAGACATGGTGTGTTTCTGGCACAAGCTATAATTGGGTGAAGATACTGCAGTGCTGGCTTGAAGGGCAAAATGGCTTACTCCTGCACCTATTGTCCATTGTTCATTTATTTTATTCCATACCATAGCAGGGCTGAAAGGGACTTACATTTCTTAATGACATGGTCATGTGACATAAAACATATCACTTATCATATTACTGCATTTGGAGTATTGTGTTCAGTTTTGGTCATCCTGCATGTTGTTTGGCTTCTTCTTCCTGCGTAGCCTGGAAAGATGCCAGCACCAACAACAGAGAGGTCATCACTGACCCCACAGTGAAACCACCGGGTTTTGACCTCCATCGCAAGCGATGGCTAACCCTGAACAGAATCCGCACCCTCCATGCAAGAACAGCCTATCACTTGCATAAGTGTGGGATGACAGACAGCCCTGCTTGCGACTGCGGACATCCAGACCAGACCATCCCACACATCGTGAATGACTGGAGGCATCAAAGCCATCCCTCCAGTAACTGATGCTGTCCCGGCCTGGATGTCTACCCTTGATCTACAACTTTAGGCTGTACACGCCATACGCAAGAAGAAGAAGGGCCTGAGCTGTAGGGAGAGGTTAGGGCTAAGACTTTATTCCTTGGAGTGCAGGAGGCTGAGGGGTGATCTTATAAAGGTGTATAAAATCATGAAGGGAATAGATTTGATGAATGCAGAATATTTTTTCCCCAGAGTAGGGAAATAAAGAACCAGAGGACCTACGTTGAAGGTAGGAGGGGAAAGATTTAAAGGGAACTTGAAAGGTGACTTTTTCACAGACAGAGTGGGGTATAAGGAACAAGTTGTCAGAGGACATTAATGAGGCAGGTACTATGAACAACATTAAAAAGACATTTGGACAGGTACATGGATTAAAAGGGTTTAGAGGGATATGGGCCAAACGCTCGCAAGTGAGACTAGTATAGATGGGGCAGCTTGGTTGGCATGGACAAGTTGGGCCATAAGGTATGTTTCCATGCTGTATGACTCAATGACTATATGATTTTACTTCAGAGTCACGTGAGTGATTCCGTGAAGAAGCCCCGCCAGTCCGCACGCGCGTCATTACATCGTTCGCATGGCGAAGCACCGGACTGGCAGGGGAGTCGCTCCTGCCAGCGGTAAGTTTAAACCTGCAGGTAAGTTTTGTATTCTTTACCAGGTTGTGTGTTTCTTGCAGGAATCTTTTTTTATAAGAGGTTGCCTGCTGGATATGTCGGGGCGAAGTCCGGACGGGCCGCGGGAAACTGGTTATGGGCCGTGGGGAATTGATACTCCGGTCAGCACCGCGGAAGCGCGGGTAACCGGCGGGCCGTCGGGTTCGCTACCGCAGTGACCGCTGTGGTTCCCGTGGAGGGGGTGAATCCAGCAGCGGTGTCGCCACCAGAGTCGCTGACGGTGCGGTCAGCGGGTCCCAGGCCAATGGTGTGCCTATGAAAGGAGGTGAATCCAACAGTAAGTCGGTCAGGCCTGTGGACTCGGGGAGTCGGGCCAGGATGGTTCCCCTCCTTCAAGTGTAGCGTCTTCGGACGTTTGGCCCACATGGAGCGCCTGATGGACAGGTTGCTCCACAATGGTACGCTCCAAAGGAGGGAGCTATCAGCCCGGGTCTCTTTGGGAGTCCGTGGCAGCAGCACCTGTTTCAGGGCTGTCCAGAAAAGAGCTCCTGATGGAGAGGATGTTCCATCACGATATGCTCCAGCAAGAGGAGCTTTATATCCGCGGGTCTCCTCAGGGGCCCGTGGCAACAGCACCTGTAGAAGGGCTGCATGATGTCTCCCTCTTGGAGGAGGTGTGCACACGGAATCAGTTTTGTTCTGACTCCGAGATCGGAGGTATAGCTGATGAGCATACCACGAAGCATGAGCCTGCGGCAGCACCTGTTCAGGGCTGTCTACGAATCTCCCTCTCTGTGGAGGGGAGTGCGAGTGGTCAGTGGGTAACTGACTTCAAATTCTTAAGTATGTCCGTGGAACGTACTGGAGCACATGCGTATGGATTCAAGAGAGTCCTCGTAAACAAAGGTGGCAGGATGCCCGGAAGGGGCCAGAGTTCCCCTCGTGCTATAAGTGGCGGAAATGAACAGCGCTATGAGGGGTGACATTAAAGACCAGCCGCCGAATCTTCTCTTCAGGTAAGACCTATTCAACAGGTAAAACCTGGATGATGAAGCAAAAACTGTCAGACCAATCGAGGTACCAACAACGAACAAAGCTTCATCGTTGTGGCGACAACACACCCCACGCCTCCATTGGCATTACTGAAGATGGTGGCAGCATGAAAGCTGGGCAGAGGTCTTTAAGTTGAGGCCCAAGTCGGTCTCAGGGGAAAAATATCGGACCATCTACAAGTTGGTAATATTTACACTTGTTTTGTACAAATAATAATGATAACATGTGTTTAGTTTATGTGTTGTATGAAAGTAGAATTCCTTGATAAGGATGGAAGGGGCGCTAGTGGCCTTACAACACACAAATGGTTGTGGCATCTAACCATGTAAAAAACTGCGCAATACTAGGGTTTCAAGCACGGAATTGGGGCCAGAATTGTGTTTCGTGGCCAGGATTGGTTTTCAAGATGGGCTCGGAATTCGGGCCAGATTTGTGGCTAGAGCAGGTACGGAATTGGCAGGTGTGGCCTATTCATTGTGAAAGATGCAGAATGTCGTTTAACTCGCATGTGCAGTATAAATTTTTCCGAATAGGAAACTTCGCATCTGACTTCCTTAGGATGCTCCCATTTACAGAGATCACCGGAGACATTTGAAATTTATCTGGATAAGGCAATGATAAAAACATTGCAAAATGGGTTAACTTCAGTTCCCAGGTTATTTACCAGATTACTAAAACTGATGCTTGGACTGCTCAGAGCTCAAAAACAGTTGTTATGTCTTGGCTGGAGGATGTGCTAATGCTGTATGTTGCTAAAATCAACTGTTTCAGCCTCAAACTATGTTTAAGAAAATTAAGGTGATACCAACTAGACTTGTTCATCATTGGGATTTACATTGAACTATTAATTAGCCTGTGACTCCGCCCTGGGGTAAGAGATTGGAATTAATAGGAGCCTGTAACAATCTTGTTGTGATAAAACAGCCTTCTATTCATCAAGTGTAATTGGCAATATAGTAGCTGTGATTCAGCTGTGCAAGTGGGGGAAACTTACATCGTGCAAAGTAGTAATCTCTCAAATGCCATGTAGGTCTTTGTTACAGACCTTATGCCATTACCAGCTGAAGCTACCAAAGTCATAATGGTGGATGAACAGTATTCAGCATTGCCCCGGTAATCTGGTCAGTGAAATTTCAGTTATATTATAAACTGATGGGGCTCTAAGGTGGAAAATTATGAATGCCATCTAGTTCAGAGGCGGAGGAGATTTGCATGAGTTAACAATTATTCAGTTATTGGTATGAACTACCTATAGACACTAGGTGCATTCTATAGGTTAAAGGGTTATTGAGTGAATATGCATAATCTGCATGCTCAACGTTAAGTTGATACACTATAGTGGTGGCGTATGTTAGTCACATGGGTGCAATCAAGACAGAATATCCTGTAATAATTTACCTAATCTCATTTTGCGTTGGAGTATCATCATGTACAGTCAATGACAACACAAAATGGGTGTTGGATCAAAGTATTTAATGAAATTATGGCTCAATGGAACACCAAATATCGATATGTTTGTTTCCAGGCTCATTTACCGGTTGCAAAAATATGTGGCATAACAGTGGCGAAAGATACATTCTCGCTACAAGGAGAAAGAAGTTATGTTTGTCTCCCTCCATTTTGCCTCATTAGTCGGGTCTTGCAATAAAGTCAGCAAGATCCCGCTTTAGGTTGTCGTTCTGTCTGACTGGCCTATGCAGCCATGCTTCCCGCTTTTGTCGGGAATAATAATACAACCTTTTACGGTTATTCTAAACGTAAAACTTTGCTGGTTCAGCCTGTGGCTCGGGAAACCAGCCTCTGCATGATAAAATCAATTTATTGACATAGATTCTGAGTAGACCGCTCCTGCGGCTCGGATTGTCAGACCGATCCATGTATGTGCTCACTGCAGAGTGCAGGGATAGCACCAAAATAGGAAAGCATTACATTTCCTCTTCAGGAGATGGGAAGCGTTTGTTTAAATACTAATGTTACATCTAATACGTTACAGATAACTGATGTCTTGGAGTTCGTTTCAAATGGGTCTTTGACAATAAATTAAGTTATAGGACCATTAACTGTGCCCAACGTGCCTTCCCATCATATTTGCTGCAGCAAAAGGGACCCACTCTGTCGGGTTTCACCCTCTGATACCGAGTTATAAAGGATATCTTTCACACAAGTTCTCCCAGGACAAGCACAGGGCAGTATGGGATATTGATGTGGTATTAACACTATTTCACCAGAGGGCTCCAGCTACATCCTTAGCTTTGGCTCGGCTCTCATAAGGTAGTTATCCTCATGGCGCTGGTCTCAGCGCAACGGGTTCAGTCACTACATATTGTGACTGGACAGGATGGTTACATCTGCAAATAATATTATATTTGTAATGTTTAGTTAAGCAGAGCAGACCAGGGGCGTAAGGTCTCAAACTAGGTTCATGGCATGCCCCAAGGACATTCGGGTATGTATGGTTACACATATACAACAATATGTCAAGGTCACCAAGAGCCCTAGAGGCTCTGAACTACCAATGTTTGTTAATTACAAAACTTTATAAGAAGGTATCGGTTCAGACCATCTCCAGGTGGTTAAAACGGGGTTTGGCTCATGCAGATACTGATATTTTCAAATCTAACTCCACCAGGGCTGCTACAACATCAGCAGCAAAGGTTATGTACGTTCGACTGGACCACATCCTAGCAGCTGCAGGATGGTCGAACGAATGAACTTTCTGAACAGTTCATAATAACCTATTGCCAGACTAGGGGTATTTGCCAACTCTATTTTAGGTTCAGTGGTTTAGTTTACTCCCGGATGAGAGGAGTTACTATTATTATTATTTATTCATTATGAATGTTTCCCTCATCTGTCAATTAAGGTAGTTGTGGCTGTGTGGACTCGATCTCACGGCATGAAATCACAGAGCTTTGAAATCTTCACGGAATCACTCCCGTGACTCTGAAGTAAAATAGTAAGATTAAACGAGAACTTACCAAGTTTGAAGTTTGATCTTTATTTTATGAGGAGTTACGATGAGCGATTACGTGCCCTCCGCTCCCAACCCTCTTATCATAAAGATCACTCGGTAGTTCTAGTCTGCTCTAAGTCTTACTATGTTACTTCGACCACTGTTATCTGTGATTTCACACCGCTGCTTTGAAGATTGACGCGCATACTGACTTGCGGGGCTTCTTCACGTAATCGCTCATCGTAACTCCTCATAAAATAAAGATCAAACTTCAAACTTGGTAAGTTCTCGTTTAATCTTACTATTCTATGACATTTTCGATCTAACCAATATATATTGGTTCTAACCATTTTCACCCAGAGAGTTGTGAATCTGTGGAAATCTCTGTCTCAGAAGGCAGTGGAGGCCAATTCTCTGGATGCTTCAAGAGAGAGTTAGAAAGAGCTCTTAAAGATAGCAGAGTCATGGGATATGGGGAGAAGGCAGGAACGGGGTACTGATTGTGGATGATCAGCCATGATCACAGTGAATGGCGGTGTTGGCTCGAAGGGCCGAATGGCCTACTCCTGCACCTATTGTCTATTGTCTATTATTCCAATTTATTCTATATCCTGAAAAGGAACCGAATTCCTCTATAAGATTTAGTATACTTGGAATGCTAACTTGGGAATTGGTGATATAAAGTAATACATCATCTGCATATAATGATATTTTATTATTGGAATATTTAGTGTTATAGCCGTGAATATTCGGATGTACTCTAATACTTTCTGCTAAAGGTTCAATCGCGAGGGCAAATAACAGGGGTGATAATGCACATCCCTGTCTATTGCCCCTGGATAGCTGAAATTTAGGTGAGAGTACATGATTAGTCAGTATTCTGGCAGTCGGCTTGTCATATAGCAATTTTATCCATGAAATAAAATGTTCACACAACTGGAATTTTTGCAATACTGTAAAATGACATTTACATTCTACTTGGTGAAATGCTTTTACTGCATCTAATGAAATAATTGATGTCTTACTTTATCGTTCTGTGTGAGTACATTATATTAAACAGGCGTCTCAAATAGTTAAACGAATGTCTCTTGGGTATAAACCCAGTTTGATCAGAATGTATTAATTTATTAACGTATTTACTTAATCTTCTATTGTCTATTATACAGTTGAGGTTAAAACTTAGAAACATAGAAAATAGGTGCAGGAGTAGGCCATTCGGCCCTTCGAGCCTGCACCGCCATTCAACATGATCATGGCTGATCATCCAACTCAGTATCCTGTACCTGCCTTCTCTCCATACCCCCTGATCCCTTTAGCCACAAGGGCCACATCCAACTCCCTCTTAAATATAGCCAAAGAACTGGCATCAACTACCTTCTGTGGCAGAGAATTCCACAGATTCACCACTCTCTGTGTGAAAAATGATTTTCTCATCTCGGTCCTAAAAGACTTCCCCCTTATCCTTAAACTGTGACCCCTTGTTCTGGACTTCCCCAACATCGGGAACAATCTTCCTGCATCTAGCCTGTCCAAAAGAATTTTGTAAGTTTCTATAAGATCCCCCCTCAATCTTCTAAATTCTAGCGAGTACAAGCCGAGTCTATCCAGTCTTTCTTCATATGAAAGTCCTGCCATCCCAGGAATTAGGCTGGTGAACCTTCTCTGTACTCCCTCTATGGCAAGAATGTTTTTCCTCAGATTTGGTGACCAAAACTGTACGCAATACTCCAGGTGTGGCCTCACCAAGACCCTCTACAACTGCAGTAGAACCTCCCTGCTCTTATACTCAAATCCCTGTTCCCTGTTGGTGTACTGTGTGGTACACGGCAGCTTCAATTTACCTCTGTCTCCAACGGACATACACTTCCCAGGTTATGGAAGAGCAGTAGAAGATGATGGAGGAGCTTGATCTCACAGTCACAGAAATCAGCTCAGCTGAACACTAGATACTGAACAAAGGCAGATTCTGTAGGGGGTAAGATGCAGGGCCCAAATGGCTTGGTGCTGGTACAAAAGAGCGCAGTGAATACTTGTACATGGCTTCTGCTACATAGATTTAAATAGGATTGCCTCTTGCAAACCATTACAGTTTATCGCACCTCACTGAGTTTGTGTCTTTTCCCCTTTTTTTCCCTTGCACTACATGTCCATTTCATTAATATTAATCAGTCTTATCTAAGCGTTGCCACCATGCTGTGGTGGAGAAGCTTGCGTATGTCTAAGATCCTGAGAGCTTAGGTGGGAAAACAAAGGAGGACCTGGCGTGGGATGCTTTGTAACTTTGTTGGTGCCCTTTATGTGGCGACGCTTTGCATACCTTGGGTAGGCAAAACCAAGAATATCACTGTGACTTGTCACATTTGACAATGAAGTATCATTCATTCCTTCATTCAAGACTTCAACGGTGAAGCAGGCGGAGGATGGTGGCTGGCCAGTATGTGGAGCACCACAATGGCTGAGAAGGTGAGAGAAGACTGCAATAGGAAGAGAATCTCATTTATCGTGGATACCATGCTGTTGGACCCGGGTCTGTCCCTCTCAAGGACCATGTGGTGGCTGTCTGTGCACCAGTCTCCCAACGTTAAAATATGTTTTGAGCAGGTGTTCATTTGAAGGGGCTTACCAGGTCTGTGGCTCAGTATCTTCAACCATTTGAAGAACCATAGAGAGGACCCACCAGGAGGACAATCATACACAACTTCAAGTAAACATCGATATTAGTAACCAAGGTGAACAGAGGTCCGGCTACAGACTGCTGGAGATCATCTTCAGTGTGCCAAACAACATTATCTCTTGGATATCTTCCTCCAGTCTGAGATACAGCCACACTACCCTTTGCTTTTTGCTTTTAAACTATTTCTCATTCAAGCTCCGATTTAGTTCCAGAGGACTAAATGTTGCTAATCAGCCATTTATGTGAGAGTTTATCAAATACCTTCTTAGAAACCACAGTGACAAAATCAACTTTATCACATTCTCCCGTCATCGACCTGTCGTGTTAGCTCATTAAAACATTAATTGGTTAGTCCAACATAATTTACCTTTAACAAATTACTGCTGACCTTTCCTTATAATAATTTGACATTTATCCCTTAC